>CM066032.1:891242263-891842812 GCA_033557465.1 Ichthyophis bannanicus | reverse complement strand
GGGCCATGGGGGGTGGAGGCTAGGACTGGTAATGGGCCATGGGAGGGGGCTAAGTGGGCTGGGGGGGGGGGGCTAAGTGGGCTGGGGGGGGTTAGGACTGGTAATGGGCCATGGGGGGGGAGGCTAGGACTGGTAATGGGCTGATGGGGGGGGTTAGGACTGGTAATGGGCTATGGGGGGGCTAAGTGGGCTGATGGGGGGGGTTAGGACTGGTAATGGGCTATGGGAGGGGAGGCTAAACTGGAAGTGGGCTGATGGGGGGGGGGTGGTGAGGACTGGTAATGGGCCGGGGGGGGGGGGGCTGGTTAGGACTGGTAATGGGCCAGGGGGGGGGTGGTGGTTAGGACTGGTAATTGGCCATGGGGGGGTGGCTAAGACTGGAAGTGGGCTGATGGGGGGGGGGGTTTAGGACTGGTAATGGGCTATGGGGGGGGGCTAAGTGGGCTGATGGGGGGGGTTAGGACTGGTAATGGGCCATGGGGGTGGAGGCTAGGACTGGTAATGGGCCATGGGGGGGGGGCTAAGTGGGCTGGGGGGGGCTAAGTGGGCTGGGGGGGGGCTAAGTGGGCTGGGGGGGGTTAGGACTGGTAATGGGCCATGGGGGGGGTAGGCTAGGACTTGTAATGGGCTGATGGGGGGGGGGTTAGGACTGGTAATGGGCTATGGGGGGGCTAAGTGGGCTGATGGGGGGGGTTAGGACTGGTAATGGGCTATGGGGAGGGGGCTAATGCAGGAAGTGGGCGGGTAGGACTGGAAATGGGCTGATGGGGGGGCTAAGACTGGAAATGGGCTGATGGGGGGGGAGGACTGGTAAGTGACTATGGGGAGGGGGCTAAGGCTGGAAGTGGGGGGGTAGGACTGGAAATGGGCTGATGGGGGGGGTGAGGACTGGTAATGGGCTATGGGGGGCTAAGACTGGAAGTGGGCTGAAGGGGGGGGTGGTTAGGACTGGTAATGGGCCATGGGGGGGGGATAGGACTGGAAATGGGCTGATGGGGGGGGTAAGGACTAGGAATGGGCTATGGGGGGGCTAAGACTGGAATTGGGCTGATGGGGGGGGTGGGTGGTTAGGGACTGGTAATGGGCCATGGGGGGGGTTAGGACTGGTAATGGGCCGGGGGGGGGGATGGGACTGGTAATGGGCTGATGGGGGGGGGGGTTAAAACTGGTAATGGGCCATGGGGGGGGGGGTTAGGACTGGTAATGGGCCATGGGGGGGAGGCTAAGACTGGAAGTGGGCTGATGGGGGGGGGGTAGGACTGGTAATTGGCTATGGGGGGGGGCTAAAAATGGAAATAGGGTGATGGGGGGGCTAGGACTGGAATTAGGGTGTTGGGGGGGTTAGGACTGGTAATGGGGTATGGGGGGCTAAGACTGGAAATGGGCTGAGGGGGGGGTAGGACTGGTAATTGTCTATTGTAGGGGGTCTAAGAGTGAAAATAGGCTGTTGGGGGGCTAGGACTGGAAATAGGGTGATGGGGGGTTAGGACGTAATGGGCTGATGGGGGGTTAGGACTAGTAATGGGCTATGAGGAGGCTAGGACTGGAAATGGGCTGAGTGGAAGGAGGGCTTGAACTGCAAATAGCTGATGGGGACGGGGGCTTGGAATGGAAATGGGTTGTGAGGGGGAGGGAGCTAGGACTGGAAATGGGTGTGGGGGGGGCTAGGACAGGAAATGGGCTGAGGGCGGGGCTAGAATAGGACTGGAAATTGGCTGTTGGGGGGTGCTAAGATTGGAAATGGGCTGTGGTGGGGGTTTGGATTGAAATGGACTCATGAAGGGGCTAGAACTGGAAGTAGGCTCATGGGGGGCTTGGATTGGAAATGGGCTGAGTGGAGGGGAGCTAGGATTTGACATGGGCGGATGGTGGGGCTAGGAAAGGACTAGAAATGGGCTCATGGGGGGCTGGGATTGGAAATGAGCTGATGGAGGGACTTGGATGGGACTGCAAATAGATGGGGGAGCTAGGACTGGAAATGGGCTTATGGGGGGCTAGGACTGGAAATGGGCTGATGCGGGGACTAGAAGGGAGCGGATGCTGGGTGGGACTGGAACTAGAATGGAGCTGATGTTGGGGGAGGATTAGAATGGGATGGAGCTGGGAGAGTGAAATGGAGAGGGAAAAAATATTTTGTGTGGGAGGGAAGACAAATCTACAATTGTCCGGATATTGGGAGAGTAAGTGGGGATTGAGGATGGAGGGGTAAAATTTGAGTGGATGAAATAGGAATGAGGAAAGAGGAAAAGGAGAAAGATTAGTATGTTAAAGCAGATGTAGAGAGAGAATGGAAAAAAACTAGAAGAGAGAAGAAAAGACAAATGGACAGCAGACGATGAAGAATTAGCGGAAGACACGAAGAAACCAGAAGAAAGTGGCTGGAGCAATTGCAGCTGAAAAAAAATGCACAAAAGGTAGAAAAATATCTCTTTATTTTGAATTTATTAATTGGAATATGTCAGCTCTGGGAAATGTGCATCATTAACGTCTGCGCTTTGTTTAGTACAAGAGCAAATTAATGTATAGTTTTATTTCTACAGTGTTGTACATTCCAAGTTTGGCTTTTGGGATTCCCAGTTTAATTATTGTCTTCCTGTTTCTAAATTGTGATTCCTTGTTTGGTGATGGTTTATGTTCTGTTCATGTGTAACTGAGCTGAGGTATTCTGTTTATGTAATTCCTATTTGACATTGCCACTTGTTCTCTTTCCCCAGTAGGTCATGTATTGTTGTTCTCTGAAATGTATTGGTTTAATATTTGCAGCGTTTCCTTTTGATAGTTAGGGTATGGTGCTTTATGAGTCCTGGTAGTGCTGTTAGGATACGGCGGGTTTGCTATGGGTTCTAAATGGGCAGTGTTTGTAGTAGTTCCTAATGTGTCTGGCGGTTGGCACTGGATTATAGTAATGTAGAAGTCTTTTAGTCTTTCTTTATTCATACACTCATTAAGAGGCATGTTTACTAAAAGTTCGTGTATGGTAACATTATGCAAATATTTATGCAAATGAGGACCCTTATGCAAATGAGGCCCCGCACCAAGTCTCCGCACATGGCCCCGCACCCCCCTTGGGCCGCCCCTGACTTACAGAGCAGTGTTTGCTCACGGGTAGAAGAGGTTCTCCATTCGGGAGAGGAGGAAAGGGCATGCATCTCTACATTACAAAAGGAAATAATGAATATGCAAGAAATGAAGGGGGAAAGTGTGTTGGCGGAAATGTGGACACGAGAATTAGGGGAAGTGATAGAGCAGCAGGATATTCAGGAAGCTTTGGAAGGCATTCTGAGATCTAGCTGCTATGTAAAAGATAGAGATATGCAATATAAAATAATTCGGAGAATGTATTATGCACCGAATAGGGCGTATCGAGTGAGATGTGTCACTATCTCTGCATGTCCCATTGTAGTTTTGAGGGAGCAAATTTGGGGCATATGTTTTAGAGTTGTCCAAGTTTAGCTCAGTATTGGAGATGGGAGTTTAAAAGTATAGGGGACATCTTAGAGGTCAAGGTAGCAATGACTGCTCGGGTAGCGATACTAGGACTGGTTTCAGGACTTGAGCTGGTGAGTGGGAAGCAGAAGAAATTTGTAGGGAAGGTCTTCATGGTGGCATGATGCTTGGTGCTTAGGCATTGAATAATACCACAATGCCCCGGGATTAAGCAATGGGAAAAGGCAGGTTGGTATTTATTGATAGTAGAGCATGCAGGCCCACGAATGCAGGGGCACCTGCAATGGGTTTTCTTAGCAGAGTGGGGACCATATATTGATTGGTTATCCCACAAGGACAGGGGTCGGATCCTCAATATCTTAACATAAGGAGTGGACTTTGAGGTAATGATTATTTGGAACAATCCTTAAGGCTTGACAGATGGGGGGATGGTTGGTGGGGGAAGTAAGGGGGGATGGGGTTGGTGGGGTAGGTAAGGGGGGTGGGAGGAGGGAGAGAGGGGGTACTAAAGCAGAATGATAGAGAGGTAGGGGAGGGAGTGGGAAGTAAAAGTAAAAGAAAATGTGAGATATTTAGAACTGTCTTACAGTGTGTTATTTCGGGAATTTGTTATATATGTGTGTTTTAATACAGTGCAAACAATGTGTTGTTGAATGTAAATGCAATACAAATGATTTAAACTAAATTTCATCTGCCATTTGAAATCCAGTCTTCCAATTTATGAAGATCCTCTTGCAATTTTTCACAATCATCCTGGGTTTTAACAACTTTGAATAATTTTGTGTCACCTGCAAATTTGATTACTTTACTCGTTATTCCCATTTCCAGGTCATTTACAAATATGTTAACATAGAAACATAGAAATATGACGACAGAAAAAGACCACATGGCCTATCTAGTCTGTCCTTCCATAACAACTACAACAGTCCACTTTTTGCCTTTAGAGATCCTCTGTGTTGGTCCCATGCTTTCTTGAATTCAGTTACTGTCCTCATCTCTACCACCTCCACTGGGAGACTATTCCACGGATCCACTACTCTTTCCGTAAAGAAATATTTCCGCATATCACTCCTGAATCTATCTCCCATCACCCTCATCCCATGTCCCCTCGTAGCAGAACTTGCTTTCAATTGAAAGAGGCTCTCTCCCTGAACATTTATGCCACGGAGGTATTTAAACATCTCAATCATATCACCTCTATCCCGCCTTTCCTCTAAGGTGTACATATTAAGATCCTTAAGTCTGTCCTCATATGCTTTATAATGAAGCCCATTAATCATTTTGGTAGCAACCCTCTGCACCGACTCCATCCTGTTCACATCCTTTTGAAGGTGCGGTCTCCAGAATTGCACACCATACTCCAAATGAGGTCGCACCAAAGACTTATACAGAGGCATTATCACCTCCTTTTTTCTGCTAGCCATTCCTCTCCGTATGCACCCAAGCATCCTTCTAGCTTTTGCTGTCGCCTTTTCCACCTGTTTAGCTACTTTAAGATCATCAGACACAACCACGCCTAGGTCCCGCTCTTCTTTAGTGGACAAAAGTACTTCACCTCCTATACTGTATTGCTCCCTTGGATTGCTGCAGCCCAAATGCATGACCTTACATTTTTTAACATTAAATCCCAGCTGCCAAATTCTAGACCATTCTTCAAGCTTAGCTAGATCCCTCCTCATGTTATCTACCCCTTCCTGGGTGTCTACTCTATTGCAGATTTTGGTATCATCCGCAAAGAGGCAAACCTTACCCGACAGCCCTTCCGCTATATCACTAACAAAGATGTTAAAAAGAATCGGACCAAGGACAGATCCCTGGGGCACACCACTGGTAACATCCTTCTCCTCAGAGTGAGCTCCATTTACTTGTACTCTTTGTCGCCTCCCACCCAACCAATTTCTAACCCATGCAGTAACTTTAGGGTCCATCCCTAGGGTGCTCAGTTTGTTTATAAGTCGCCTGTGAGGAACAGTGTCAAAGGCTTTACGGAAATCTAAATACACCACATCTAGAGCTCTCCCTCGGTCCAACTCCCTGGTCACCCAGTCAAAAAAATCAATCAGATTTGTCTGACAAGACCTGCCTCTGGTGAATCCATGCTGCCTCGGATCCTGTAATCCGCTGGACTCCAGAAACCTCACTATTTTCTCTTTCAGCAGCGTTTCCAATAATTTACTCACCACCGAAGTTAAACTAACCGGCCTGTAGTTTTCAACCACATCCTTACTTCCGCTTTTGTGTAAAGGCACCACATGAGCCTCTCTCCAGTCCTTTGGCACCACTCCTGACTCCAACGAGGCATTGAAAAGGTCAGTCAGTGGAGCTGCTAGAACGTCCCCAAGTTCCCTCAGTATTCTAGGGTGTATCCCATCCGGTCCCATTGCTTTGTCTACTTTAAGTTGAGCTAGTTTCTCACGAACACAGTCTTCTGAAAATAGTTCAAGATGTCCCTCGCTTCTGTTCTTATTTGTGGGTGTTTTCTGAGGTCCTGCTCCTGGTTCTTCATCTGTGAACACAGAACAAAAATATTTGTTAAGCAATTCCGCTTTATCCTTATCAGCTTCTACATATTCCCCCCTGCACCCTTGAGTCTGACAATACCACTTTTGCTCTTCCTCTTCTCACTAATATATCTGAAAAATGTCTTATCCCCCCATTTTATTGCATTGGCTATTTCCTCCTCCTTTTGAATCTTTGCCTTCTTGACTACTTTGCTAGCTTCTCTAAGTTTTTCCAAATACAGATGCCTGTCTTCTGCTCCTTGTGATCTCTTGTATTTCATGAAGGCCTCCCTCTTTTTCTTCACTTTTTCAGCTACTTCCTTCAAAAACCATAGCGGTCTCCTGTTCCTTTTGCCTTTATTTACCATTTTAACAAAAAGGTTGGTTGCCCTTAAAATACCCCCTTTCAGTTTCGCCCACTGTTTTTCTACATCCCCCAGCTGTTCCCATCCCACTAACGACTCCCTGAGGTATTGGCCCATCTTCGCAAAGTTAGTCTTCCTAAAGTCTAAGATCCTCACCTTGGAATGGATTCTAACAGCCCTACTCCTAATACTGAAACCACACCATCTGGTGATCACTGGATGCAAAATGATCTCCCACTACAACATCAGAAACACTTTCACCATTGGTAAGCACCAAGTCCAGTATGGCCCCTTCACGTGTGGGGTCTGTTACCAATTGCCTGAATAGTTCTCCCTGTAGAGAATCCAGGATCTCCTTACTTCTAGATGATACTGCAGCAGGAATGTGCCAATCAACATCTGGCATATTGAAATCTCCTATCAGTAGCACTTCCCCTTTCCTAGCAATGCTGCGTATGTCTTCAATTAACTCTCTGTCCACCTCTTCCTCTTGTGAGGGAGGTCTGTATATCACTCCAATGCAAATAGATTTCTCTTTCCCTCTTTCTAGTTTAACCCACAATGCCTCCTCTCTCCCTTTTAAGCTCTGTAATTCCAAAGCTTTAATAGTAGTTTTTACATATAGTGCCACTCCTCCTCCTCTTCTTCCTACCCTGTCCTTCCTGAATAAAGTATAGCCAGGTATAGTTACATCCCAGTCATTGTTTTCTGTGAACCATGTTTCTGTAACTGCCACTAAATCCAAGTCAGCCACTCCCACCAAAGCTTCAACCTCAGGGATCTTATTTCCCATGCTACGGGCATTAATACATACTGCTTTCCATATGTTACCCCTGTTACCCATTTCCATAAAGGTATTTAATGTATCACCTACCTGGGGGCTTTCACTTACCTGGGGGCTTTCTTCACCCATCCCCAAGGAATCTAGTTTAAAGCCCTCTTCAGTAGATTAGCCAGTCTACTACCAAAGATGCGTTGACCTCTCTTGGACAGATGGATGCCATCTCTGCTTTGCAACCCTTGGAAAAGCAGCAGACCCAGCACAGATCCCTGGGGTACTCCACTATTCACCTTTCTACAATGGGAAAATTGGTAATTTATCCCTACCCTCTGCTTTCTGTCTTTTAACCAGTTCCTGATCCACAATAGTATACCGCCTCCTATCCCATGACTTTGTAATTTTGCCAAAATTCTCTCATGAGAGACCTTGTTAAAAGCTTTCTAAAAATCCAGATACACTATATCAACCGGCTCATCTTTGTCTGCCTTATCAATGCCTTGCATCTAACTTGCCAGTGCTTATGTTGCTTCCAGTTTATGTCATTTGGCTCCTTTTTCCATTTCCTCAAAGATGCTTTTTTGGCTACAATAGCCTCTCTGACCTCAACTTTTAACCATGCTGGCAGTTTTTTGGACGTCCTTCCACTTTTCTTAAAGTGTGGAATTGAGCTGGTCTGAGCTTCCAAGATAGGGGTTGGACATTGGTACAGTTGCTAGCTACACATATGCTGCCATTCCCAGCCTTTTTATAGGTTACCACTGTCCATGTGACTGTCACACTCAGTGCCCATGGAGAGTAGGAGTAGCTCTCATGAAGGGCCTGTGATGTGAAGCATGCAGAGATTGACTAGGCCCACACAGCTTCTCTGCATCCAAACATAGCCTCTGACTAGACACTCCTCAGGGGCAAATATCCTACATCTATGCTCCCCCACCCCCACACCACCTTTCACCTCTGGAGACTGCATTTTCACATGGTGGCAGAGATGATATGATTGAGACATTTAAATACCATCGTTGCATAAATGCACAGGAGGAGAGCCTCTATCGATTGAAAGCATGTTCTGCTATGAGGGGACATGGGATGAGGGTGAAAGGGGATAGATTCAGGAGTTATATGCGGCAATATTTCTTTATGGAAAGAGTGGTGGATCCGTGGAATAGTCTCCCAGTGGAGGTGGTAGAGATGAGGACAGTATCTGAATTCAAAAAAGCACGGGTCAAACACAGAGGATCTCTAAAGGAAAAAAGGGGACTATTGTAGTGGATATGGAAGGGCAGGTCATAACAAAATCTTAAGCTGGGCCTTGTTAGTAATAAGGGAATGCGCAACAGTCACCACATCTTGTCTTCTAACAAATGGACATATGCAGTGGAACATGTGTAAATTCACAAAAGCAGCATTCAGAACAGATAATAGTTGCTTCATGGTCAATTCAGTATTGACTAAAACCCAGGTATGTGGGCAAAGCTGCGTACCACTAGCCACTCCCAAGGCCTTGAGTCCTTTCCTTCTGAGCAGGTGTAAATATGTGCGAGTATTTATATGCTATTGAACCTGGATATGGAAGCCCAGTTGAAAAGTTACATAAGTGCCTTTGTTCCCTTATTAAAATTGGCTTCCAATAGACACATTTTTGGACTTCTCATACAGGCATCCTAGTAGTAGTAGTAGTGGTAGTCACCAGGGTTTATTCAGTTAGCAGGTACGCTAACTGGATAAACCTTTTTGAATATCACTCCCTACATTTATTAATAGCATCAAGCTGTTAAGTAAAATAAAACAGAAGGATAACAAGAACTTTTCAGGACAAAATATCAAGAACCGAGTTTGCCTCCTTCTTCCTCATGATACATTGTCACTTGTCTTGCCTTCATATGAAGTCAATGATATTTATAATAACATAAAAAACGCTAACCTTTTTGTCTACGGGAAATAGTAACGTTTTAGGGAATAAACAAAATGCTTTAGGATTCCACAGACATTGTACTAATAGGAATAGTGTATCTATAATTTTGAAAAATGAATTTCGAACTGCTAAGCTAACATACTTAGTAAATAGTTAATTTATGGAGTGATGATCTTTCAAATTGGATGCAATCTGCGCTGACAGACACTGGAAGGGTAGCAGTAATCATCTCTCAGAAACCGCTATGATTAAGGTTAATATAACATCCATGATAAATTGAACCATATTTTTACCAGACAGATTTATGAAATGCAACTAAATATTCTAACCCTCCATCAAAACATGAATTAGTCAAACCGGCTATTGTCAGTGGTGGTATTTAAGGACAATAACTCTGACTTCTGCCAGTTTATTTTAACTGATGGGAAAAGAAAATCTATAAGTTAGAACAAACTGGGAGCAAATAATTCAGGTTTTAGTATAGAACAATATACCATTGACATAAATGGATAATTTGAAATGTTCCTGTCCATTTTGTTTATAATATTGTTCCTTGATTCTGACTTATGATAATGGCCAAGAGTTTCTAAGCCCAACTTAAATAACAGAGTTAATATGGGCATCATGAATACTGTGAATCTGAGCACTGCTTGTTTGAAAAAAAATCATAGCTGGCATGGAGCACAGATTTTTGATTGTCTTCATACATGTATTTTTTATGTTAAATCAATTTAAAATGGGGGAAACAATATACTAATCTATCTACCTGTTCAAATGATTTTCAAAATCTAGAGGCATTGTAATATCCTTTGTTTTATTCTCCATTCCTTTCCTTATGATCCCTAGCATTCTATTTGCCTTCTTGGCCGCTGCTGCCACCTGCACAGAACATCGCACGTCCTTACTTGTTCCATATGGCCAATATGAGAGACACATCAGTTCAGCGGCATGAATGGGCACCAGGTGTGCAACATTATGCGAGTGACCTTGTTCCACCAGACAGTATGAGTGTAGACCTTATCTGTACAAGGGCACTTTGCATTTACATGCAGATTATCCAGATGTGTGACTGTTATGTCCTTGGATCATAGCCTACTTGCTTGTCCAGTTGTTATATGCATACAGAATGTATCAGGAAGATTGTATGGTGGTTAGAGCAGCTGAGATAGCTGTGAAACCCAAATAGATGGTATTAGACCTTCCCTTTGGCACAGCAACTATTTTTCACACACACTACAACTAAGGTTAGCTGCATTGATAAGTTCATATCAGGTACACTGGGGAAGCAAGGTTATATAGCACTCTCATCTACACCCATCCATCCTTCAGCATATATCCATCATGTTCACTTATGTATTCTCCTGCCAGTTGCTACACCCTGGCCCACAATGTGGCATATTACTCATTAGGGTGTATCACTCACACCTCACCTGCAGCTGATGTGCAGGTCACTACTGCCACCCAGGCATTCTTTCTAAGCCTGCATCGTGGCAATGGTGGCTACTCCATGGCATATGTCTACCCAATCCTATGCCACCCATTGACATCACAGTGGATTACATGAGCACCCCTCACTGATACAGTCCAACTGCATCCCACATTATCAGCACACTCACTGTCTCGCACGCACATGACATATGGATGTGACTTGTCCATCACCAGTTCCCTTTGTTCCCATCCAGCACCTAACGTTTGACCTCTCTATAGGCTCCCTTATCCCGTGTTCAGGCAACAGTCCTAACATCATGTTAACCTGTATGCTTGGCACTCTTATCGCCCGCTATCCACTTAATGCCCACTAACCAACCACTTTAGTGCCCTTTGGATGGGAATGTCTCCTGCCTGCCTTGGACTTTAATGTACCCCAACAGATGAGCAAGCAAGCAGGGTTACACACAGGGAATCAGAACAGAGATGTTAGAGCTCATATAATAGAAGCTGGCTGTTTTTTGTCTTAAAGGCAGTTGGGAAAAAGCTAGGGACTTTGGTAGGATTTTTTTCTTATTTCCTTCAACAGATACCAAAGCTCCTATAAATGAACTATGACTAGGAAAAATCGTATCACCAAAGCTGTTGCTCAGTAGCATGCACTATTGCTCGATAGTGCACAACTGAGCAACTGTACTATTGAGTGATACAATGTACTATTAATGGCAATCAGGAAGTGATGACATTTTAGTTTTTTCTTCCATTGTCATTAGATCAGGGGCGGCTTAAGGCAGTCTGCTGCCTGAGGCGAAGAATGAGATAGCGCCCCCCCCCCTCCCCATCATCTTAGAGGGGGGCGGGGCTTTTTCAGAAATCCAATCAGAGACTGAACCAAATCAAAAAGCTGATTAGATTATATGGAGGAAATGAAAGATGTTTGCACACAGGGCCGTATTGAACTGCAATCGCGCCTTATGCGACTTGCAACTCAGGCGCAGGCCCCCCTCTCCCCCCATACCTCCATCCAGCGCTGCCTGCTCTTTCCCTGCTGCTGCCGCCCTCTGATTTTTTCACGGCGGCGCCAGCAACAGGGAAAGAGCAGGCAGCACTGAACATAGGTATGGGGAGGAGGAGGGGTGGCATACACCCAATCTGAAAGGCGCCGGCACTCTAATCAGATCTGTCCCTCCCTGCTCTGACATCGTTTCAGAGGAGAGAGGGACCAGACCTTCTTAAAGTGCTGCGAAAAGACTTTGGGTGCATTTCAACTGCCTGTTATTGTCCTGCCAGCAGCAGCAGGGCAACAGCAGAGAGCTGAAATGCGCCCCCCAAGCCTTTGCGTCCTGTGCAGCTGCACTGCTTGCACAGGGCTAGGTACGGTCCTCTTTGCACACCAAGGAACTAAAAGACAGCAAGAATCAATAGCACAGTTTATAAAACTAAATTATAACCCAGTTTTATTTTGTTATAAACTGCATTATGGTTCTCCCTTTTTCTTTTTCAACATATATTTTGCATCCACAGTAGGTGCAGAGCAGAACCAGGACATTCACCCCCAGAACTCAATATTAAAAAAAAAAAAAAAAATCTGATTCTGATCATCTCACTAACAACAACAACAACAACAACAACAACCACTATTCTCCAGTACCAGGCATATTGTGAACTAATACAAAACCCTACAACAAAAAGCAAACCTACCATACCATACCATATCAGCACAAACTTCCAAAACTCACATAAGGAGCCCATCCAAAAAAAGCGTCACTGTAAATACTACAGTGGGCCCTGGAACATCCATACACCTATTTGAAAAGCTGAACAAGTCAAATTACTACAGTATAGTATAGATCTTTATATACAAACTGCATGTTAAGAGAACACCTGACCTCAGTCACACACACACATCAACCTTCACCAAATACAGAATAAGTAACGACAATCTAAAGTAAAAATAAAAATATGTAGACAAAATTTAAACTGAAACCCCAAGAAGCCACAGTCCACATGCATTGCAACATCAGATAAATAAGAGATGCAGTTCCCCAATACTGTGTAAAATATAAAAATAGCACAAAGTCCAATCACCAAAATTAAATAAAATTATTTTTTCTACCTTTGTTGTCTGACCATTTTATTCTCTGATCATGCTGGTCCCTATCTGAGGCTTCGGCTATCCTGTCTTCTCTTAGCTCTCTTTCTGTGGTCTATGGTCCATCTGCCATTTCTTATCTCTTCTTTTGTTTTCTTCACTTCCTTCCATCAGCCCATTTCCAGTTTCAGTAACCCTCCCCAGTATCAGTCCCCTTTCCAGTCCTCCCCCCAGTACCTTCCAATGTCAACCACCTTGCATTCCCATGACTGCCACTTGTGTCCATTCCCTTCCAGTCCCCTTCCTTTTCCACTGTCCAGCCCCTTCTAGTTCAAATACCATCCCAGGTATCAGCTCAGGTTCACTCTCAGTGCCACCCCCCAGTCAGCTCCCTTCCAGCCACTCTACCCTCTGTCCATCTCTCTTCCAGTGCCATTCACATGTCAGCTCCCTTCCAGCCTCCTCCCTATTACCCAGCTACCTACCACTCCCATCCCCAAGTGTCAGCTCCCTTCCAGTCCCCCTTCGGTATATTCCATGTGTCAGCTCTTTTCCAGCTCCCTCCTTCCCTTCCTGCCCCATCCTTCCCCTGGCAGACCCTCTCAGTATTCGCTCCCTTCCAGTCCTATTCTACCATCCCCCCCCCCCCAACCCGCATCAGCCCATTTGTAGCCCTAGCCCCTAGTTTTCTTCCAGGGCCATCAGCACTCTCCTCCCCTCCCCTATTAGACCATTTCCTGTCCCAGCCCATTTCTAGTCCTATCCCCTTTATCAGCCCACCCCAGTCCTAGCCCTGCAATCAGCCCATTACTAATCGTAACCCTCCAATAAGTCCATTTTCAGTCCTAGCACCCCAATCAGCCCATTTCCTGTCCTAGTCTCCCCCCATAGCCCATTGCTAGTTCTAACCCCCCCCATCAGTCCATTTCCAATTCTAACCCCCCCATAGACCATTACCAGTCCTAGCCCCCCTCCTGATCAGCCCATTTCCAGTACTAACCCCCATCAGCCCATTTCCAGTTTTAAACCTCCCAATCAGTCCAGTTCCTGTCCTACCCCCCTATCAGCCCAGTTCCAGTCCTAGACCCCCCCAACCCAGGGAAATTGAAAAAAAACCTCCGGCCTAAGAAGCAGCTGCTGCTGCTGCTCTAGTGGCAGCAGCGGCAGAATGAGGAGCCCCGTGGCCTCCCACCCGCCCCCCCGGAGAGCCTGCTGGTTTCCCCAGCTCCACTTTGAAGAGCCGCGGCGAAGGGACGGTGTTTCCCTTAACCGCGGCTCTGTTAAAGCTGAGCCCACGGCACTGATGGGAAACAGGAAATCCCCTACTACCCCCCCCCCACCAACTCCCTAGGCTCACCGTTATGCGCCAACCCACTGTTGTCCCCCCTTCCTCCGAAAACACATGGAGAGGCATTTCTCTAACAACACGGGCCTCCCCCCCCCCCGAGCCCTGCCAGGCCCTCCGGCCCTTCCCTGATGGGCCCGACGAGCAGGCATTCCCTTGAATTAAAAAAAAACACTTTTTCTTTTTTTTTTTTATAAACCACTAAAGGAAGGTGACAATCCAAGCTATGGCCGTACACCAGTCTACCACTACGACCCCACAACCACACAGCTTTAGTTGAGCACTTGCCTTAATGCCCCTCACAAGCAACAAGCTGCTGGACATGCGGGTCCCCTCCATTCAGGCACAAAACCGTTCCTTGCTGACTCCACACTGCACCTCCGCAAAATGCTCCCAACCCCTCTTTGGCCGTCCAAAAAACACTCCGAGCCTCCGCTCCACCGACGCGACTCAGACCGGCACCGCCAGAAGCACTGACAGTCTTCACGCGACCATCGAGAGCCATCCTGCGTGCTGCTCCTCCCCCATTCGCAGCCTCCCTGCGATTGATTGGCTCCCCGCGCTGTCCATCTCGGTGGGAGCAAATAAATTCAAACTGACCCCACGGGTGCACACGATGCCCCTCCCCCCCCCCCCCCCCCGTTGCCGACATCATCGGCAGTGTCCCGGCACCGGGCCGCGCACCCGGTTACTATCGGCCTGCTGGGACCCTGCCCCGCGGCCTCGGACTTATTCTTTCTCATAGGCTGGCTTTGAAACAGGGACTTTTGATTTACAAGACATTCATTTTATGGAAAAATGACCACATCTCCGTGGGGGAGCTCTAGGCAGTCTATTCTTAACTCTTGTATTGCTAGTGATCTTCCTCTCTGTTTCTTGATTGACCAAAGGTTTGTCTGCTCTGGAGCTCTATCGTATGGAAAATGCTAAATGGATGTTTTGCCTTATCAATTTATTGACTCCTGTTGTAAAGATTTATGCCAAAGATTTTTCTTTTGCCATATTCCTGTGCTAGAAATTCTATGAGACCATATCTAAGTACATTGTCAGAGACATTTACCAAGCTTAATGCAGATCTTGGTTGTCCAGTTAGCAATAATCAACCAGGATTAGGCTTGATAGATGTCTCTGGAAGTATGCTTAGAAATAAACTTGTAATGGTTCTTCTATAAGATACTTGCCTTCTAATACAAAGGTTACTAGTGTGAGGCCAGCCTATAATTGAAGTTTTTTTTTTTTTATTGTTGTGTTTGCATTAAAAACCATATGAAATGGAACAGAAAATTTTGATGGTATTTCCCTAGTAAATGCTATACATCTCCAAGAGTTTTGGGTGAATATGTGATTGATATATGTGATTTGGTCAGTAATACAAGATGTGAGGAGGAGGGAAGTTGAGAGGGTTTCAGCGAGTTCAGTAAGGAAGTATTCATACATATTTGATATCTTATTTTTAATTTTGTGAATATTCCTATGCATTCATTATACCAAAGCATTGTATTCTTGTGTGGTCTTTATGCTGATTGTATCACTATGTAAAACTGAAAAAGTGATATTAAATACAGGAAAATATTTTGCTGAAAGTAATTATAGTGGATGGCTCCAGATAATTATCTTGGACTAGTTAAAAACAGAATAATAAAAGTTCTTCTTACTGAAAATCATCACTTGTTTACCATGGAAATAATATTACGAAATAGTTCTCTGAATGTTACTCAGAGTTGTATACCTCCCATAGCACACATACAGAAATTCATCAGTAAGCTCCCTCAACCCTTTTTAGTTATGGATCAGCCATCTAAGTTAAATGATTGTATTTCTGCAGAGGGAATGAAAGCTAAAAAGTATTCCCTCAGTATACATAAGGCCCCTGGAGCAGATGATCTAACATCTGAATTTTTCCACATAGTGAAAAACAAATTACCCTTATACGTCAAATGCATTATTAGCTATTTTGTGCAAATGAACAAGCTGCTGGTTCATTTACTTTGTAGGAAAAACAGATAGAGTTCCTCTTTCAGAATGATTGCATTTTATCTTTTGTGGCCTTTTTACTAAGTCACATTGAAATCAGATGTTAACATTTGATTTTAATGAGAGTGTTAGCCCCAATGTTAATGACAGAATTACTTAAGAGTGTGATGCCTTTAGCAAATCTGACATTCGAACTGGATATAGCACGAGCATTACTGCTGTTTGCAGCTCATCAAAGTTAACACAAGTGTCAATGTGTGCCCTGATGTGTGTCCCTGATGGGGGCTCAAATGGTCCCCTTGTTTGTGATGACCCCTGGTATGGAAATGGCCCATAAATTGAATTTCTTTTTCCCATTGCTGAAATAGCCTATAGTGGGTGAACATCCACCCTTGCGCTCATCTCTAGGTTCCCTTCTCTCAAACCACGAATGATATAAGAGGCAAACAAACATTCTTCTACCTGATCTCCCATTGATACCACATCCAGCAACTTGTTCCTCACAAAATCCAAAGGCCTCTACTTGATTCTCATCCTTCTTGGCTTTTCTGCTGCCTTTGACACTGTTGATCACCTCGTTCTCCTCGATACTCTGTCCTCGCTTGCATTTTGGAGCTCTGTTCTGCCCTGGTTTTCTTCTTGTCTCTCCCATCACACTTTTAGTGTATGTTATGGTGGTTCCTCCTCTACAGCCATCCCACTTTCAGTTAGTGTACCTCAGAGCTATGTCTTGGGACCTCTCCTTTTCTCTCTCTACACTCTGTCCCTTGGTGCACTTATTTCCTCCCATGGTTTTCAGTACCATCTTTATACTGATGACTCTCAGATCTACCTTTCTGTCCCTGAAATCTCTCCAGGAATCCAGGCCCGGATCTCTGCCTGCTTATCCGACATTGCTGCCTGGATATCTCACTGCTATCTGAAACTGAACATGGCCAAAACTGAGCTCCTAATCCCACTTCACCCCTTCCTCCCTTCTCTATTTCTGTAGATAACACTACACTCATCCCTATTTCCTCAGCTCACAACTGTGGGGTCATCTTTCTGACTCTACTCTCTCTTTCTTTGCACACATCCAACAAATAGCTAAAATCTGTTGCTTCTTTTTCTATAACATTGGGAAAATGTATCCCTTCCTTTCTACACACACTACTAAAACACTTATCCACTCTTTAGTCACCTCCCATCTAGACTATTGCAACCTCCTCCTCGCTGGTCTCTCTCTGAATCATCTCTCTCCTCTTCAATCTGTTCAAAACTCAGCTGCATGGCTAATCTTCCACCAGCCTTGATATGTTCATATAACCCCTCTTCTCAAGACGCTTGATTGGCCCCCTATCCGGATCCATATCCAGTTCAAACTACTCCTACTGACCTATAAGTGCACTCATTCTGTAGCTCCTCATTACCTTTCCTCTCTTATCTTTCCCTACACCCCTCCTTGGGAACTCCAATCTTCTGGCAGATCCTTTCTATCTGTGCCTTTTTCTTCTACTGCCAACTCTAGACTTCGATCCTTCAACCTTGCTGCTCCTTAAGCCTATAACAACCTACCTGAGTGTGTGTGTCAGGCTTCATCTTTGGCCCTTTTCAAATCCAGGCTGAAAACTTACCTCTTTGAGGCCGCTTTTGGATCCTGAACCACTTAGGGGTATGTTTACTAAAGGGCGCTATTTGTGCTGCTGCAACAATATCGGGCGATAAGGCACGTTATCACATGATAATGGTGCTTTATCGGGTGATAAGGTACCTTATCGTGCGATAACGTGCGCAGCGGCACAAACGAGCGCTGAGGGTGGACAAAGACTCCCGGAGGGCGGAGGAAGGCTCCCCAGGGGCGGAGAGAGAGGGTCAATGTGCGGAGAGTGGGAGGGGAGAGGCTCCCTGCACACTAACGCTGTGGATTCCGGGTCTGAAAACTAATGCCAGTGAAATCCTGGCGTTAGAACAGAGTTAAACAGAAGAGAAACCATTTCCGTCAGCAATGTACAGCATAGACAGGGAAACATAAAAAAAGTGATACGTGTGATACATGTGCACGGAACAAAAGGGCAAATAAACATTGAAAATGACCTGAAGAAAATGGAAAAAAAAAACATAACAAAGCTGGCCAATAGTGATATTAATGGGAAACAGCAAAAAACACTACTGAGAAAGCTCCAAAAAAAAGATATTAATTGTGGAAGGGTCTATGCTCTGTCCCCATACAAGGTGAATGATCCCACAGTGAAATAGCGCTGATCAGGGTTTTCCCTTGTTATTGGACAGGTTTCCTATGGCATCAGGGGCGGCCCAAGGGGGGTGCGGGGCCATGTGCGGAGACTCGGTGCGGGGCCTCATTTGCATAAGGGTCCTCATTTGCATAAATATTTGCATAATGTTACCATACACGAACCTTTATTAAACATGCCTCTTAATGAGTGTATGAATAAAGAAAGACTAAAAGACTTCTACATTACTATAATCCAGTGCCAACCGGCAGACACATTAGGAACTACTACAAACACTGCCCATTTAGAACCCATAGCAAACCCGCCGTATCCTAACAGCACTACCAGGACTCATAAAGCACCATACCCTAACTATCAAAAGGAAACGCTGCAAATATTAAACCAATACATTTCAGAGAACAACAATACATGACCTACTGGGGAAAGAGAACAAGTGGCAATGTCAAATAGGAATTACATAAACAGAATACCTCAGCTCAGTTACACATGAACAGAACATAAACCATCACCAAACAAGGAATCACAATTTAGAAACAGGAAGACAATAATTAAACTGGGAATCCCAAAAGCCAAACGTGGAATGTACAACACTGTAGAAATAAAACTATACATTAATTTGCTCTTGTACTAAACAAAGCGCAGACGTTAATGATGCACATTTCCCAGAGCTGACATATTCCAATTAATAAATTCAAAATAAAGAGATATTTTTCTACCTTTTGTGCATTTTTTTTCAGCTGCAATTGCTCCAGCCACTTTCTTCTGGTTTCTTCGTGTCTTCCGCTAATTCTTCATCGTCTGCTGTCCATTTGTCTTTTCTTCTCTCTTCTAGTTTTTTTCCATTCTCTCTCTACATCTGCTTTAACATACTAATCTTTCTCCTTTTCCTCTTTCCTCATTCCTATTTCATCCACTCAAATTTTACCCCTCCATCCTCAATCCCCACTTACTCTCCCAATATCCGGACAATTGTAGATTTGTCTTCCCTCCCACACAAAATATTTTTTCCCTCTCCATTTCACTCTCCCAGCTCCATCCCATTCTAATCCTCCCCCAACATCAGCTCCATTCTAGTTCCAGTCCCACCCAGCATCCGCTCCCTTCTAGTCCCCGCATCAGCCCATTTCCAGTCCTAGCCCCCCATAAGCCCATTTCCAGTCCTAGCTCCCCCATCTATTTGCAGTCCCATCCAAGTCCCTCCATCAGCTCATTTCCAATCCCAGCCCCCCATGAGCCCATTTCTAGTCCTTTCCTAGCCCCACCATCAGCCCATGTCAAATCCTAGCTCCCCTCCACTCAGCCCATTTCCAATCCAAGCCCCCCATGAGCCTACTTCCAGTTCTAGCCCCTTCATGAGTCCATTTCAATCCAAACCCCCACCACAGCCCATTTCCAATCTTAGCACCCCCCAACAGCCAATTTCCAGTCCTATTCTAGCCCCTCCATCAGCCCATTTCCTGTCCTAGCCCCCCCCCTCACCCATTTCCAGTCCTAGCTCCCTCCCCCTCACAACCCATTTCCATTCCAAGCCCCCGTCCCCATCAGCTATTTGCAGTTCAAGCCCTCCTTCCACTCAGCCCATTTCCAGTCCTAGCCTCCTCATAGCCCATTACTAGTCCTAACCCCCCATCAGCCCATTACGTCCTAACCCCCCATCACCCTATTTCCAGTCCTAGCCCCCCATCAGCCTATTTCCAGTCTTAGCCCCCCTCCCATAGCCAATTACCAGTCCTACCCCCCCATCAGCCCATTTCCAGTCTTAGCCCCCCATAGCCCATTACCAGTCCTAACCCCCCCATCACCCTATTTCCAGTCCTAGCCCCCCCATCAGCCTATTTCCAGTCTTAGCCCCCCCCATAGCCAATTACCAGTCCTACCCCCCCCATCAGCCCACTTCCAGTCTTAGCCTCTCCCCCCCATGGCCCATTACCAGTCCTAACCCCCCCCCCATGGCCCATTACCAGTCTTAACCCTCCCCCCCATCAGCCCATTACCAGTCCTAACCCCCCCCCCCCGGCCCTTTTCCATTCCTAACCCCCCCCATGGCCCATTACCAGTCATAACCACCCCCACCCCCATCAGCCCAATTCCTTTCTTATCCCCCCCATCTCACATTCCCAGTCCTAACCCCCCCCATCAGCCCACTTAGCCCCCCCATCGCCCATTACCAGTCCTAACCCCCCCCATCAGCCCATTACCAGTCCTAGCATCCCCGACATGGCCCATTACCAGTCCTAACCCCCCCCAAGCCCACTTAGCCCCCCCCCATGGCCCATTACCAGTCCTAGCCTCCACCCCCCATGGCCCATTACCAGTCCTAACCCCCCCCATCAGCCCACTTAGCCCCCCCCCATCAGCCCACTTCCAGTCCTAACCCCCCCCCCATCAGCCCACTTCCAGTCCTAACCCCCCCCATCAGCCCACTTCCAGTCTTAGCCTCCCCCCCATGGCCCATTACCAGTCCTAACCACCCCCCCCCTGGCCCATTACCAGTCCTAACCACCCCCCCCCCTGGCCCATTACCAGTCCTAACCAGCCCCCCCCCCGGCCCATTACCAGTCCTAACCAGCCCCCCCCCGGCCCATTACCAGTCCTAACCCCCCCCCCCCATCAGCCCACTTCCAGTCCTAACCCCCCCCCCCCCATAAGCCCAATTCCATTCCTTACCCCCCCCCATCAGCCCACTTCCAGTCCTAACCCCCCCCCCCATCAGCCCACTTCCAGTTTAGCCTCCCCTCCCATAGCCCATTACCAGTCCTAACCACCCCCCCCCCCTATCATTCCAAATTAAAATAAAAAAAAAACCAAACTGGCTGCTTCTGCCGCGGCAGCATCAAGAGCTCTGCCGCGGGGCCCCCCCCTGCCCGGCAGATCCTCCGTGCATCCTCAGCAGCTTTCTTCATGTACAAAACGCGGGCTTCTTTAAGAGCCGCGAGAGTTTCTTTTCTCGCGGCTCTCTTAATCCCGCGGGGCTGATGGGAAATCCCATCACCCTCGGCGGGATTAACAGAGCCGCGAGAAAGGAAACTCTCGCGGCTCTGAAAGAAGCCCGCGTTTTGGACATGAAGAAAGCTGCTGAGGATGCACGGAGGCTCTGCCGGGCAGGGGGGGGCCCCGCGGCAGAGCTCTTGCTGCTGCCGCGGCAGAAGCAGCCGGTTTGGTTTTTTTTTTTTTAAACTTGGGATGCTGAAGAATGTTTTTTGCGCGGGGCCCCCTGAAACGCGGGGCCCTGTGCAAAAAACATTCTTGCTCAATGGACGGGCCGGCCCTGTATGGCATGCACATGTTCCGCAACAGCAGGGTGGGCATGTTGGAATGGACAACTGGACAGATGCTGGAAAAGGGGGATACAGAGGGCTTTAGGCGGCACATAGGAATGCTGAAACAATAGAGCAGCCAGACAGCAACTAATAAAGGCCCAACATGGGCATGAGTGTGTTTTCCACAGTGTCACAGGGGATAGTACCTAGCAGGTACCCCCAAGGACACAGAACATTGGCAGGCGGTGCTGGGGGGAAGCGTGGACATCTATGCAGGCACCCCTACCCCAGAACCCGCACCATAGGCAGCCGCCTACCAGCACACTGGATGGCATGAGACTGCGCAACACCAGCACCACCAGCAGAAGGGCATGTCAGCATGGTGGCAGAGGGGTACTGGTGGTGGAGGGGGCAGTGGCAGCTGCCCACAGCAGACCATGGCCTAGCCCTGTGTAGGTGGGTGCCATACACTGCAACAGACAGGCCCTGTCTGACGAACATTCATGGTATCTCCAGGGAATGCAGTGTCCCTGTGGCAACATGGTGGTGCAGTGCACACAGCCAGTGTGTTCAAGAGCAGAAGGTCACAGGTTCAAGTCCCAGCTGTGGCTCCTGCCAACCCAGCCCCCATATTTTACCCAGTACTAAACCGTGGTAATAAAGAGGGAACCTTTATTGCAGATAAAATAAACATGCCAGAAACGTCTATATTTTACCCTACAGAGCACAGACACCATAGACATGTGCAATACCTAGAGCAGAGTTTCCCAAATGCAGTCCTGGAGGGCCAAAAACCATTCAGGTTTCATGCTGTCTCTAATAAAGATGCCTGTGCTGCATTTCTATGCGCTGCCCCATGGTATGCAAATGCATCTCATGCATATTCATTAGAGACAGCATGAAAACCCGAACAGTGTTTGGCTCACCAGGACTGGAGTTGGGAACCTCTGCCCTAGAGCAGCGGCCAACAGGGGCAGATACACCTGCACCCACAGGCTCCATTATCCCAGAGCTACTCAATTCCGGTCCTGGAGGTCTGCAACCCTGCAGGTTTTCGGGATATCCCTAATGATATGCATGAGATATATATGCATTAGAGATAGCCTGCCAACCTGACTGGTTTGTGGCCCTCCAGGGCTGGATTTGGAGACTCCTGCCTTACCTCTGTCATTTAAGATTGTGAGTGGGCAAGGTACAGATGTTCTAGACATCAAAAGGGTAGATAGAATGTGTCACATTCCTCCTAGATTCTCAACACCACCAAAAAGTTGTCTAATAAACAATATTTTGGTGGTGGTGAGAAGCAAGGAGGAATGTGACAAATTCTAACCTTTTTGATGTCTTGGACATCTGCACCTTGCCCACTTACAATCTTAAATGACAGAGGTGTAAGGCAGGGGTCTCCAAATCCAGCCCTGGAGGGCCAAAAACCAGTCAGGTTGGCAGGCTATCTCTAATGCATATATATCTCATGCATATCATTAGGGATATCCCAAAAACCTGCAGGGTTGCGGACCTCCAGGACTGGAATTGAGTAGCTCTGCATTATCCAAAGCCTCATGGAGAGGTAGGATGTTGGGCCCTGTGCACAGCAGCATCTCCCAATACTAGCACTTGCATACCTTAGCAATGCCACCCTAAACCTGGGAATACGTTACACATATATCAAATGGTTGCTAGGATTAATGGCAAATACCATTTCCTAAGTTCAACACAATTTGCTGATTGAGCTGCATCATAGCAACCTTTCTGATGTCTGTGGAGTGTGTTTCAGTTCTGGTTTCTGACAGTGTTTACCACCCCAGGGAGTGACCCCAACAGTATTGCATACCATAGCCATGCCTGCACTGTGCCCAGGACTGGTGAGGTGGCCAGGGCTACCAAAAGCCTCTATATTTGCACAATGCTGGCATAGATGGTGGAGTGTGTGTCTGTCTATCTCCAGTGTGTTGTGGCTGCCTACACCTTACTCAGCCCACACTGCTTGCACTGTTTCCAGTGTTAGCCTGCCAGTGTGCATAATGAGGAGCAAGGTACTGTGGGTATGGCCCGGACAGGGCGCCCTGGGCAGGATGCATCTGCACAGGGCATACGGCAATGGCTGGGACATTGTAGTGCCCGGCCACCACCTGCATGGACAGGGTGGCCACAGCATGTCCTGCTGGGAGGTCACTCTCACCCTGACTGAGCAGTGACCATGGCATAGCTAGGTTCCCCCATAGTGCTATATAGCATTTCTCTCAAGTGATATATATAGGTTGTTTTTTTCTGGGGTCTAATCACTGACTTATCTGCTTGATGGGTGTGCTCACATCTCCTCCAGGAACATGCACTATGGACCAGCTAGCAGACTATCTGAAGTTAGTATGTGTATGGCTGGAGCACCTTGCAGGGTGCAGTGGCTGGAGACTGTCAGATAGTGGTGGGGGCAGCTGAGCATTTCCAGGCCTACTGTCTGTCTGCATTTGCTTTAGAGATGCGTACAGATCTGCTTTGATGGCTCTGTAGGGTGTCTGTTCCCCAGCAGGACTGGGGTTGATGGTCCCCTCTACTGCTAGCATTGCAGGGATGTAGAATGTGGTTCTGTTGGTGAGAAATCCTGTCCCCCACCCTGAGCCCCAGAGGGCAGGTTGGGTGGTACTACATAATCCACCTATGGGGTCTAAACACCACCCCTCTCCCCCGGTCACTTAAATCATGTGACTATGGCACCCACACAGGATATGCACTTTTCTTGGTGCATCATAGTCCACAAGGGCTAGATGTGACTGGGAAACACGGATGGACACAGGTGCATCCTAGGTGTGTCAGCAAGGACTACCTAGCATACACTGGCACTGATGGTGACCTGCAGTATAACCTATCTTAGCCAAGGCAGGTGCTGTGGATATGGTGCTGGGTGCCCCACCTCACCCTCAGGGTGAGCACAGTACCCACACAATGTGACGGTCTGTAGCTACTCTGTGCCAGTAACACACACGGTCAGTTCCCCCTATTAGGCCGAGGTGCTGTGGGGGTGCATACCCCATCTTTTGATCATCTGTAGACTGCTGATTTGCATGTGCAGTGCATCATGGGCATGAGTGGGTTAACCCTATCCTGGTAACCACAGCAGAGAGTTTGTGTGGTGACCTGCAGACCATCTGTAGCCAGCCAGGGGTATGTTAGCAGCAATTGAGGTGTAGCCCACTGGTTACTTCACTGACTGTGGAGGCAGAGTTCATGGGTTTGATCCCACAGTGGTGTTATTTGATAGGGCTGTCTGAGGCATTTCCTTTTTTTAATTTAAATTAGTGCTGCCAGCAAAAACACTCTCGAAGTGCTGTAACCTTAAGGTGCCTCATAAGGCGCCCTATAAGGCGCACTATAGGGAACATTATAAGGTGCCTAGGCGGACAGTGCACTTTATAATGTGCCCTCTGGAGTGCCTTATAGGGCACCTTATGGGGCACCTTAGGTTACGGCACTGTAAGGGTGTTTTTGCTGGCAGCACTAATTTAAATTAAAAAAGAAAATGTCACAGATAGCACTGATTTAAAGTAAAGGGTAACGCCTCACTCATTAAGCCCACTGGGGGATTGAACTCATGACCCCTGTTTAATCAGTCAATGTATTAACCATTGTGCTACACCTCTGTAGCTGTGTTTGTAAGTCAGCGCACCTAATTAAGGCTAACGCGCATTAACGTGCCATGGCTCCCTCTATTGCATGAAAATGTACCTTATCGCACGATAACCCTAAATGCTACCTTAAGACCTTTTATGGCATCCTGCACACTATCGCCGGGCGCACATTAATTAATTTATTTTATTTATTTATTATATTCTCTTATATACCGCGCTATTCTGCATCAGTGCGGTTTACATTGAACAAACTGAAATTACATTGAACAGGGCATTATAACTTGGAGATAACTATTTTACAGGGAACATAGGCTATGGAGGGTTAAGACTGCTTAATAAACATACCCCTTAATCTCCTATGTGTTTCCTTACTATTCCCTTAGATATATCCTTCTCCTCAGCTATTGTGTTGTCTGTGTTGCCTAGATTGTAAGTTCTGATGAGTAAGGACCATCTTTTACATACAATTTGCAGACTTCCTGCAATCAAAACTATGCCAGACCAATAAGTCCACAGCACCCACCACCACGCAGGAGCCAACCTACCCAACACTATTAACTACCTTCTGTACCCCGTCCAAGAAGCACATTGAAGACACCATTACCACGATCAACACCTCCACGGCACAAACCGACCCCTGTCCTGCCTTCTGGATAAAGGAACTACGTACCGAATTTAGTCTATTCATAGCCAGACTCTTGGACCTATCTTTCGCAACAGGCTCGTTCCCCCAAAGCCTCAAACACACATCCATCAGACCTCTGCTGAAAAACAACAAGCTCGACCCCCAGAAGGCTGACTCATACAGACCCATATCTAGCATACCTCTACTAGCCAAGATAATTGAAAATAAGTCCAACGCCAAATACAATTCCACATCAATGACACTGCCCCACTGGACCCCTCCCAACATGGATTCAGGGAATCCCATGGTGTGGAAACAATCCTCACCACCCTCTTCAACAATATAATTGCTGGAATCAATAACACCCGTCGTGGGTTTGTCCTCATCTTCATGGATATAGCCTCTGCATTTGACTCAGTAAGCCATGAACTTCTCCTGAGGTGACTTGAAGAGAAGGGTATTTGTAACACAGCACTAAACTGTTGCAAATCATACCTCTCCAACAGATGGCAGCACGTATGAGCTGGGTCTGCAACATTGGAACCGTTCCACCAGAAACAGGGCGTACCGCAGGGTTCCTCCCTCTCTGCCCTGATGTTCATCATATGCATGCAGCCCATCTGTAACCTCATCCATTCATTCAATATTGACTGCTTGATATATACTGATGACGTGCTACTCTATATGCCTTTCTCAACTGACCAGCTTGACCTCTCTCCACTGACAGACTGCTTTGACACAGTGGCCAAATGGCTCCAGACCCAAAACCTCCGAATACAGCACAAGAAAACAGAAGTTCTCTTCATCTCGAGGAACCAGAACTTCTCCCCTCCAACCTACCTAAAGGTCAAGGAAGCAGAGCTGCAAACCAAGTCCACAATCTGATACCTTGGAGTCACATTAGACCAACGCCTGGACATGAGGGTGCACATAAGCAACACGGTAAGAGCAGTCTACCATAAGATCCGGACACTCAGACACTTACGCTCCCTGCTAGAACCAGATGACTTCCGGACAATCTTTCAAGCACTGGTTATCCCACATTTCGATTACACCAATGCAATTCTACAAGGGCTTCCACTTTCCACCCTGGGTCTGCTCCAGCTCGCAATGAATACCGCGGCTAGAGTTCTATATGGTGCCTCCAAGCATGACCATGTGACACCCATCCTGAAACAGCTCTATTGGCTCCCTATTCACAGTAGAATTTCCTTCAAGATCCTACTGCTGACCTTCAAGGCCATCAACGGGCTCTCCTCTGCCTCACTCTCAGGGCTTATCTACACTACTCTCCCCAACAGAACCAGAAGATCTGCAGCAATCAACACACTAGTAACACCGAAAGCAGTAACACAATGCATCCAGGCAACAGCAAGCAGGGCATTTAGGTTCTACGCACCCAGATGCTGGAACGCCCTTCCACCTAGCATCCGGGCAATCCCTGACCTAACACAATTTAGGAAGGCTTTGAAGCACCACATCTTCCTCAAACACTACCCAGACGTTTTCGCACCATTAACCGCTCCCCCTTCTAGTTCCAATGCACTATGAATACTCTTTGATTCGACTTGATGTGATGCCTATATGTAAATAGTTTCCCCGGTTTTACCCAAGTTTAAGCACCTGTTCTTTGTAAATGCGGAACAGATTCCGGCACCGTATAAGCTTTCTGTTGTCATGTAAACCACACTGATGTTGAATAGCACAGTATAAAAGAGACTGTAAATAAATAAATAAATAAATAAATAAATAAAATATGTCTGTACAGCACTGTGTATGCCTTGTAGCACTATACAAGGCAATAGCTGTAATGATAGATGATATCTTGTGCTTCTTCAACCTGCCTTTTCTTTTGCAAACATGCATACAGCAGTTAATGCACATTAAATCAGCCTCTTGTATAGTAAAATATTCACCAAGCTTCTTGCCATGTGACTTTTACAAAGTAGTAATAGGCTTATCTATACAAAATCAAACAGAAAGTTTTCATAAGAGCAGATGTTGAACTGCTCGGAGAGACTGGAAGCAAGGAGGAAACAGATTACAGGCTTCTTAGCTTAACATCAGTGATCATAGCCTTACACTGTAAGCCTTGCACAGAGAGTTTGTAAAGCTGATTATATACTTTCTAAGAGAAAGAGAAATGGAGAGAGATGAGAAAACATTCAGATATCTAACAGCTACTCAAGTGAGTCAGAGCATCAAGGTATTCCCATTATATCTGAGGTTTGCATTTTTGCCTACTTTCTTTTTATTGCCTTCATTTTGTGATGACCATGCATAGGACTAAGCTGGTTCTGGAAAGTTGGTCTGGTCCTCTGGCCCTTGGTAGCTCTGGAAGTCATCCGAATTGGAGCACCTCACTGTTCATCCTGGAAATTCATCTTTGCATCCTAATGACGGTAGAAGCTCAGGGGTTCCTGGTGAGCAGGATATCAGGTGCCATGTGGAGAGAGTTCAGGTTGATTGCTGGAAGTCTTGATGCTGACCTCTGTTGGAGGGCAGAAGTGATTTAATTGACAGAAGTAGAACCACTAGAAGAACTTCTGATGGTTTGCAAGTGTGGTAACGTCTTTAACGGAGTAGAAGAAAGTTAACATAATTCTCAGTTGATTGTGAGGACAGTTGTGTGTGCAAGCATGGAGGGACAAATTGTTTGATGTGTGTGTTTATACATATTGAGACATGGGTGAGAGGGTGTGTGTGTGTGTGTACGTATGCGCCCCTAAATGAGAAGATGTCAGTTAGAGTGAAGCAGGATGAGTGCTCAGTGTATTTGTGTGCACACATGGGGGATGGGGTGGGATGATGGGCTGGATATGTGCATGCCTGTCAGATAGAATGTGGGGTACAGTGGGGCAGGATGAAGGGCTCTGTGTACATGCATGAGAGACTGGCGGTGGGGTGAGAGACTCTGTGAATGTGTGCATGAGAGGGTCTGGAATTGGGTGAGAGGCTGTGTGTGTGTGTGTGTAAAGATGAGCAGTGGATGAGGGGCTGTGTGTGTGTGTGTGTGCTTGTGCAAATGTAAGAAAGGTTGGAATGGGATGGGATGTGGGACTGAGTGTCTGTATGTGCCAGAGGATGTATGGTGGGGTGGGATGGGCTGATGCGATATGAGTGTGTGAGGGTAGGGAGAAGGGTTAGGAGTTCTATGTGAATTTACAGTATGTGCATGAGAAGATGCAGGTGGGATGAGGGTGCGAGTGTGTGTGTACAAATCCATGATGGGTGGGGTGGGTGTGGTTGTGGTTGTGTGTGTGCACATATGTGAAAGTGTTTGGGGTGAGATGTTCTTAGGTGTGGGGCTGTGTGTATCTCTGTGCATACTTGAGAGTGTACAGGATAACTAAGCAGCTGTGTGTGCATGTCTGGGGGGTGGGAAATGGTGTTGTGTGTTTGTGTGCGTGCATGTGTTGGAGGGTGAGGGACTGTGTGTATATGCACGTGGGTGGGGCATGTGTGTGCTTGTGAGTGCATGTATGGGGGAGTGAGGATCTAGGTGTGCCTCTTCCCTCCCTCCCCTTGAGTTTTCTTCCATATAACTTTAAAAAAAACCCTTACCATTTAGGATTTCTCCTCTTCTTGTTCGCAGCTTTGGCCCTGCCTTGCTCTTAGGCTTATCAAGCTCCAAAGTCCCAGATGAATCGGTATTCAGATAGACGAATTTTCAATTGTAGGAAATACCGTACATCCCCCCTGATCCCCAAGATAATTTTTGGCAGGCATAAAAGTGTGGTGCGATTGCTCAGATAAGTGTGGTTTTGTAAATTTGGATTGTGAAAAATAGTAACACGAGAACATTTTGGTGAATAAAAGGGGCATGTACTGCGTATGAGGGGGAATACATTTCTCTTCCTCTTGCGGTTTATGCCCGACAAAAATTATCTTGGGGATCAGGGGGGATCTACGGTATTTCCTACAATTGAAAATTGCTCTTAGGCTTGGCCAGTGGGAGGCAGGATCTTCAGCCTGGTGCACTCTTTGATCACAGGGAATGAGGTCACTGCTGGTGGGCAGACAGCATCTTTGCTGCAGCTGTTGGCTGGCATACTCTTCTGGCAGCAGGAATGGGGGGGTCCCGTCGGTGTGCAGAGAGCATTCTTGCATGGCTGCAGCTTGGCACCATCTTTGGCTGGTAGGAGATGGGATCCCAACAACAGACACTGTGGATCTTTGTAGCAGCCTCCAGAACTTTCTTATTGCTCGTAGGCATATCAGTTTGTTTGCCTTTGGGGTGTTTTATCGGGGTATTTTCAGAAGCCCTAATTATAAAGTACCATAATTTACTTGCATTTTTGCTAAAATGTATATGCGAGCACTCAGGGCCGTACTGAGGGAAGATCGTGCCCTGTGCGACTTGCACATCGGGCGCGCCCCCCCCCCCCCATGGCGAGAGAGAAGAGGCGTGCCCGATGTGCAAGTCACCGGCATGCTAAGCAGATTTGTCCCTCCCTGCAAGAACAGGGAGGGAAAGATCTGCTTGGCATGCCAGCAGAACACTTAAAGGGCACATTTTAGCTGTCCTGCCATTGCCTGCCACCGCTGAGAGAAGAAAAAGTGGCGGAAGCAGGCAACAGAAGACAGCTAAAATGCACCCCTTAAGCCTTTGTGCCCTGTGTGGCCGCATCGCTCGGACAGGGCTAGGAACGGGCCTGCGAGCACTTACTGCAGATCCAGGGTTGGTATAAATGCTGATGTCTTAAATTAAAGCACAACTTCTGCTGCTCAGGCTATAACTCTATACAGACAAGCAGGGTCAGCCCAAGGGTGATGCCGGGCCATGTGTGGAGACTCATTGTAAGGCCTCGTTTGCATATCCACTGGAACCCATTTGCATAAATTTAATTTATTTTATTTTAAAATGTATATGTTGCCCATCTAAAATTTTAGGTGACTTTCAAAGGAGCCCTTCACAAGCCTCTCTGTTGTCCTGGCAATGACTTAGGGGCCTGTTTACTAAATATGAATGGGCAATAAGTTCCACTGCACCAATAAAAATAAATTGGTGTGACTATGGGTGGAAGGACAACTAGGGTTTCAAGAAATAAAATGGAAACCCAAGAAACCAGACTCTGTGAGCCATGGAAGACTGAAGAGAAACAGAAATGCATTTCTTCCTGTACTGAACAAAATAAAAGAAAAAGCATATTCTCAACTGACATTTCATTCATTAAAATTTTGAAAATAAATTTTTGTACCTTTATTGTCTTATTTCTCCATTTGAGTTGATCCTGGTCTCTCTCTTTTGGTTTCTCCTAAATCCTTTTGCGGAGTTTCTTTTTTTTTTAAATTTAATCAGAATTTTGAAATATACATTTCCACACAGTAAAGGAAAACCACTTACTACATGCCATTAACAATCCATATAACAGGAAAAAAACCATTAGATGATAAAACCCACATAAATAAGAACTGATGTCCAGTAAACAGTAAAAAGAAAACATAATGAATAAGGCTCAATAAGCGACATATGGTGGAACAATATTATTATATACTGTACAAAGAACCACACTAAGGGGCATGTTTACTAAACTGTGGTAATGTAGCATCAGTAACATTAACATGCGGTAACATTACCTAATGTAACGTTAACGTGGGGTAATGTTACTGGCAGCAGTAAATGTCCCAGAGGGTGGAGAGAAGGCAGAGAGTAGTGATCAATGGGCGGGGAGTGGGTGAGGAAAAGCCCCTGCTACACTAACGCTGGAACAGTAACACCAGGACTTTACCGCCAGTGAAAACCTGTCGGTAAATGCACTTTTGCAGGAGAGAGAGACCAATTAAGTTTCAGCAATGTACAGCACAGACAGGGAGCCCAAGAAAAGTGATAGTAGTGCTCCATTTGCAGCAACAGCATAGTGTCCAAGTATGAAAGGGCACTTTATCGTTATCTTTATCTTTATTTGTAGCTTTATAATCCGCCTACACCGAGGCACCAGAGCAGTTTACAATAAACAAAACACAATTTTTGGCTGCAGAAAAGGAAACAGAACTCCATTGGTACAATAGGAAAGGAATAGAGCCGAAGATAAAGATTAAGCAAAAGATAAGCATGGGACTCAGAGGAATAGACTAACAGGGGAAAACAAACTATGCAGGAAGCTAAGGGGGGGCTGGAGGGGGGAGGAGGGAGGTGACATGTCAAAGGCGGCACAAAAGAGATGGGTATTTAGACCAGCCTTAAAACTGGTAAAGGAGGGTTCGGGGTGGAGGGCGGAGGGTGGGGGGTGGGGGGAGTTAATTCCAGAGCTTGTGGCCAATGAAGAAAAAGGCAGTGGAGCGAGTGGATTCTAGGCGGGCAGAAGAAGGGGAGGGGAGGAACATGAGGTTGGCATGAATGGATCTGAGAGAATGTTGGGGTATGTCAAGGTGAATCAAGTCAGAGAGGTAGTTGGGGACACCAGTGTGGATGACCTTATGGCACTATGGTGATGGTGCAAATGGGGCAAAGGAGGCTGCAGGTGGGACATGTAGTGGGGGCAGTTGGGGCACAGGACGGACTAGGCTGCGGCCTAGGTGGCACATAGGAGCACAGAAACTGGAAAACAGCAAGAAAGCGTCTGACCAAGGTCAAACATGCCCAATATTCTGTGTTCCAAATGTCACACAGGAACCACTATGCCTGTATTGGGGCAAGCAGTGCACATCTGGGGACTACGCTAACAAGGATCTAAGGACTTTCCCCAGGATACATCCCAAACCCAGCTAAACAAACATCCTTTACTATAGTCCCTGGTAAGGCAGTGCAGGGTGTGACCACGCATCGCCTGAAACATATATGCACCCAGTAGTCCAAACTGGGTACATTGTAGCTGCATTGCATTCCCTAGCCTGTCCATAGTCTTCTGGCATAACACAATCTACCTACATATACCTGGTCCACCCTAGTCAATAGTTGCTAGATCACCAACCTGACACGCCCCAGCCGTCTCTCCCCCAGGTGGAAGGGACATAACATTGGCAGGCAGTAATGGGGGGGATGTGAGTATGTCCATGTATGCCTCCCCACCCTGGACACTGCACCCTAGGCATCCATCTATCTGCAGATTGGATGTCCTGGGATTGCATACTACCAGCACCAACAGCATATAGGCATGTCAGGTGGTGGGGGGGGTGTTGGTGGCAGAGGGGGCAGTGGCACCCACCTGCAGCAGACCAAGGCCATGCCCTGTTCCAATGTGCAGTGTGCAGTGCAACAGACAAGGTCTGTCCAATGAAACACAAAGGCCCCAGGGACATCTGTGCCTATGTGGCAACAGTGTGGTGCAGTATACACAGTCAGTGTGTCTTGGAGCAGCAGGTCACAGGTTCAGGTCCCAGCTGTGGCTCTTGCAGAGCATGTCCCCATATTTTACCCTACATTACAGATACAACACCAATATGTGCAATCCCCAAAGCATCAGCCAACAGGGGTACAAATACCCCCCCCCACACAGGCTCCACTATCCAAAGCTTCATGGAGAGTCAGGCTGTTGGCTCTGGCACAAGGAGCAGCAGTTATCACCAGAGCATTACAATTAGCACACCTTAGCAATGCCTGCACTGTGATTGGGACCAGTGTGGCAGGCAGGGTTGCCAACCATCCCTATCTTTGCACAGTGCTGCAATAGGAATGTGTGTGTGTGTGTGTGTATATCTATCCATTGTTTTGTGGCTCCCTACTCCTCACTGGGCATCACAATGCTTACACTGTTTCCAGCGTTAGCCTGCAAATGTTATTGTGGATATGGCCCGGACAGGGCGGATTGAGCAGGATGTGTCTGCACTGGGGTAGGGAAATGGCTGAGACATCATAGTGCCCGACCGCCACCTTCATGGACAGGGTGGTCACAGCATGTCATGCTGAGAGGACACTCTTACTCTGACTGAGCAGTGACCATGGCATGGCTATGTTCCCACATAGTGCTGTATAGTATCTGCTTCTAATAATATCTGTGTGATCTCTGTTCTGGGGACCAATCACTGAAGCAACTGCTGTGTGCACATAGTTTCTCTGTGAACATGCAATATAGACTGGCTAGCAGGATTGTATGAAGACAACAGAGGTGTGAAGATGTGTGGAAGACTCATCAACAACCTTCGCTATGCTGATGATACTACATTACTGGCTGAAAGTGAAGATGATCTGAAACATTTGCTTCTCACAATCAAAGAACATAGTCTCAAAATGGGCCTGCACCTTAAAGTAACGAAGACAAAGATCATGACAACTGGCATAATCAACAGGTTCATTGTTGATGGAGAAGAAATTGAAATTGTGAACAACCTTGACCTACTTGGATCAACTATCAATAAAGAAGCAACAAGCAGTCACGAAATCAAACGACACATTGCTCTTGCTCTTTCTTTAGAAGCTCAGATGACAAGACTTCGACTTTCATACTTTGGACACATCATGCGAAGAGAGAGATCATTAGAGAAAGACATCATGCTTGGCAAGATAGAAGGTCAACGCAAAAGAGGAAGGCTAGCAATGAGATGGATTGATACAATAACAGCAGCTATGGGTACCAGTCTGTCAACAATGAGCCGCCTGACTGAAGACCGAACACAATTTAGGATAGCTATCCAGAGGGTCGCCATGAGTCGACTCCGACTCAACGGCACTTAACAACAACAACAGCAGACTGTATGCAGTTAGTTTGTGCTTGCCTGGACACCAGGTGGGGTGAAGCAGGTGCATTCTGATTGTGCCTTGTGCTGGTGAAGGTCAGACCTTAGTGGTTGACAGATGAGATCTTCCATGCTTACTTCCAGCATTACTGATGTTCTACCAGTGCCCTAATAACAGGTACAGATGTGGCCTACTGGTACAACCCCCCTGGAGGACAGGCTTAGGCCAGTGGGTCTGGGGTTGCTGGTCACCCAGCCACTCTTCATGGTGGTGCCACATCTCTTTCCACTGTCTCAGTTACAAAACATAGATTGCAGGTCCTTTGGGGACAAGGGGGCATATACTGTACACCACTTTGACACAGAGAGAGTAGAATATAGGCATTGCTACATAAACCTCATGTGAGTCTAGACACCCCTCTGCCATAGTGATAGACAGCCATGGCAGCCACATTGTAACACTGGGTGTGCACCATCCTGAGTGGGTCCCAGTCTACCAGAGCTAGATGCAACTGGGGCATAAAAATGAACGCAGGGTGAATTCAAGTTCTACTGCAGGGAACACTTACCACACACTGATAGTGATGGGGCTCTATAACAGAGCCCATCTCTAGCACCACATGTACTGCAGACCTGTTGCTGGGTGCCCATCCTCATCCTCAGGGTGACCACAAAACTTGTGCAGTGGCATGGTCTGTAGCTGTTCTGTGCCAGTATCACACACTGCCAGTTCTTCTTACCTAGCTGAGGTGCTGGACAGGTGCATTCTCCATTTGGTGATCAGCTGTAGACTGCTGTTCTGCATGTGCATTACATCATGGGTACTGGTGGGGCTACCCTATCCTGGCACACACAGCAGACATTTTGTGTGGTGACCTGTAGTCTTTCTGCATCCAGCCATTGCTGTGCAAAGAACTGTGGAGGTGTAGCCTACTGGTTATTACAATAACTCCCGAGGCAGGGGTCATGGGCACTGTTCCCTCTAAGCTGTGCATGTGTGCGTGCGCACACACCTCGTCGAGCGAGCGCACATACTTTATAACAGAGCGCACAAAAATTACGGTTCTGATTCTGATAGAAAACAACACAGACATCTTAAAATTTAAAGGTTGTTGTGTATTTATGGTTTTCATAAGTTCTACAATATTTTCTAGTGCAATCAATGTGGTGTACATACTGCATTCTGATGTGTAGTCAAATTTTAAAGTATATAACTCCGAGTGTCGTTATGTGGCGCACAAAAATGTAACCTTCCTTCAAAAGTTGCACAGCTGATATTTTATGCGCACACAGCCTACAGAAAATTAGAGGGAACATTGTGGGTTTATTTCCTCTTTATTCTCTTTTTATGCCTGTCCTACTCAAATTATTTTCATGCCTGTAATAGTCATGTCTGCAGATCTGTGCTGCCGGCCCATAACACCCTCACTTCAGTTGTCATCCATCCGTCAGCCCATCTATCTGTCTCTGTCAGCTGTGTACAGTCCTGTCTTCTTGTGTAGGCTGCTACCCCATGTTCTGCACTGGTACCCTTATCTGCATTGCGGCTCTTCGTGCTTGCCTCTCCTGTGCCTGATCTGCATGGCACAACTACTCCTCTGTCCTCCTATTGCTGAAAATATCCTGCCACCTCTGCCTCCACTGGGGGACACGTATATCCATCCTTTGCCACCCACTGTCATTGGAACACTTTACATTGGAAACACCATGTGCATCAGTACAGCTGCCTCCAACATGTTTGTCCACTTTTCTGGCTGCCACATAGGATATCCGCAGATATGGCAGGTCCATCAGCTCCCACCTCTCCTTCCTTCCACCACTTGTTCATTGCCTTTCCTTGGTGCTCCATCCTGTGCCTTACAGTTCATGCTTCTCAACTTAAAGCACCTTACAGCTCTTAGGGCACCTTATGTTAGGGCACCTTAACTTAAGGCACCTTAACGTCCTTAGGGCACCTTAACCTAAGGTGCCTTATGTTAAGGTACCCTAAGGGCTTTAAGGTGCTTTAACCTAAGGTGCCTTAACCTAGGGCACCTTAGAACCCTTAGGGCACCTTAACCTAAGGCACCTTAAGTCAAGGCATCCTAACTTAAGGCACCTTAAGTTAGGGTGCCTTACAGCCCTTAGGGCACTTTAAGGCATGTTTGTCAGCCTTAATGTGCCCTAAGGTGCATGCGCGTCACCTTAATGTGTGATGTCCCATTAACGTGCGTTAAACGGACAAGGTGCTCTGTTAACGTGCATTAAATGGCCAATTGCTCCCTTTACACTGGAGCGCCCCCTACCTGTCCACTGCCTTCTATGGCTTCAGCTACCTTAATGATGCCCTTACCACTGGTAACTTTACTGTGGTTTAGTAAACATACCCCTAACCTTACTACTTCTGCCGGTCAGACAAAAAAAGGTCTAACTGGGAGATATTCATGAAAACAAGTGTCCCCCTGCAAGGTCAAAATACACTTGCAAGGGAACTTCAAATAAAAGGTGCACGAGCACCAAAACTAGAGGTCTCTATTCTAAAAACTGTGCCCTATGAATCTGTGTAGAACGTGTCCACGTCCGGAAAGATGTTCACTTTCTGAACATAGAAAGAAACATCCTTATATTTAAAAAAATAATTTGAATATTCTCACTTTAACTGCTTTGAGATTATATGATTAGTATCTTCTGAAAAGGTAGTTAAGTTCTGGCTCACTGAGATATGAAGCACATTTATGTCTCCATCAACTGAGGAAACCACTCGGGATCTAATAAGTATATGAAAAGCTTGTACAATCTCTATAGGGTCTGTAATCTTCAGAACTTCAGTGAGAAATACTTAATTAAAAGCATTTCTGCAGAAAGAAAATGTGTAAGAGGGAAATTTAGAAACACAATGTTTCTGGCACAAGAAGAATTCTCAAGCGCTTCCAATTTAGTATGCACAATAGAGAATCCTTAATGTGCACCACGGTAGTGGAGAAGAAAGCCTGAACCTGAGAATCAACTCTAGCCAGAGACTGATCCAGAGAAACTAATTAAGGGCCCGATATTCGAAAGGCAGTTAGAGTTTACAGCCCTGTAAACCATGTAACTGCTGCTGAGAGGAATACTCAGCGGCACTAGCATGGTTACTGCAGCTGAATATCCCTGATTATGGCCCTTACACGCTCTTTTACTAACTGCTTAGCATCGGAGTGTGTCAGGTGTTTTCCAGGAAGGAGTGGAGGCGGAGATGATCGATAACTTTGCAGCAGTGGTATTGCATGCTGCCTGGTTAACGACTTGCACCTAAAAGATGGGCGAGGAAAACCTCTCCTATCTTTTAGGCACAGAAGCTAACCAAGTAGCATGAAATATCACTGCTGCCTGATTAGTTACTCTGGCTTCTGGAGTGTGCGTCAATTTCCAGATATTCAATGCTGGGGCCACATATGATCCCTACATTGAATATCCGGGGTTAAGGTTCAACTGGCACAGCTATGCACCAAAGCGGTGCATAGCCTGCCTAAGTGAATATCGGGCCTTTGATTCCAAATCATGCACTTTATCTACAGTCTCTAATAGGTCTCCCTATTCTCCCTACCCATGTCCTCAGTATCATCCCTCTCTCTTTTCTCTTCCCAACCTCCAATGCAACTCAGCATCTCAAATTCCTTTCCTCTTCTCCTGTGGTCTAGCTTCTCTCTTCCCTCTTCATTAACCCCTTCAGTAGTCCAGAATCGCCACATCTCTCTCCTCCCTGTATCAAGTCCAGCATATTTCCCTCTCTTCACATCTCTCCAGTCCAAAGTTTTCCCTGACATATCCCTCCCTATTTGCTTCCACCACCCTTGCAGCCTTATCTTGGTGGTCCTGCAGCAGCAGTAGCAGCAGTAAAACAGACACCTCATTGCCAGCTGGGGATCCATTGAGCATCTGCGCTTAAGCTGCTTCCACATCCCACACTTCCTGACTCAAGGGGACAGGATAGAGCAGTGGCCTGTGTAGAGACTCAAAGGCTCCATGGTTGCTATACTGCTACTGCCGCCACGGTGGACCCAGTGGGATATGGTGATGGCAACATAAGGGGAAGAGGAGGAGGAGAAAAAGGGGAGTAAAGGGGTATACAAAATTTGGACAAGCTAGGACCATATGGCCTTTCCCATTCCAATGCCTCTGCTCTAATGTTGGCCATGCCTCTTTCTTTCTCATCATACTTTGCCCAGTGACTGTCTCTCTCCTTCCCCCTCATTCAGCCAGTGTTTACCTTTCCCTTTCCTCTGCCTTCTCTTATCCATTGCAACTATTGCCTTTTCCCCATCAAGTTCTTCTTTCATATCCCACCCTCCCTTTTCCTTCCTTCATGATTTCTTTTCACAGCTCTCATCTTTCACCGTTTCCCTAGTTTATCCATATCTTCTGCACTTTTTCTCTCCCTTCTTCCATTGTTTCCATTTTTGAGCAACAAGGTACTTTATTGTGCAATAAGGACAAGCACAATAGTGTGTAGTACGATTGATGATATTGAACCTCAAAATGAAAAAAAAAATTCAAATTAAATGAAAATCCGTAAATAATATGGAACATTTAACAAAATGAAAATCTTTGACTTGCAGATCTATAAGGCTTAGATCCTCACAGGATGTATTGTTGACACCAGCAGTGGTAAAGAGGTGAAGTATATAGGAACACAACAGTTTTCTTGTGTGGCCCCAACAATTTGGAATGACATTCTTAGAGAATTATGTTTGGTGGAGAGTTTGTTGCAGTTTAAGAAATTGTGTAAGACATGGCTGTTTATTAGGCATGTGTATGTGCTACAGATTTTCAGGCTCATCAGAATATAACTGTTTGGTTAGTTTTTAGGAGACAAAACATTTGTGCATTCATCCCGTTCGTTCCCATTGAAGTCTATGGGGAAAACTATTTTACAATGAACAGTGGGACTTGCCATCTATTTTTAATTGAATATGCTTGAAACTTGATGGCAGGCATCTGTAGCAGCATTAAAAGCCATCAAGAGTGTCCCAAAATTCCCAGACACCAGGATGAATACCAGAAACCACCATCATAAGGGGAAAATAGTACAAAGAGCACCTCAAGATAGGGAAGAGAATAAAGCAACACCACAATTGGTGGAAGCATGCCAAGGTGAATTGATAAGAATAAAATGGCAAGGAGACCAGCACAGTACTCAGAGTAGCTGCAAAAACCTAAAAAAATGGAGGAGAGCAAACACAACAGAAGAAGAGGTGGCATAACCCAAGGCTGCAGGAGTGGGGTGATTTCAGCTAAGCTGTGTGCTCACAAGTGAGATTTCTGGATATGAGGACTTTGATCCCACCATAGGAACAATAAGTATAGAAGAAGATCCCCCCCCCGGGGTGGAAGAGGTATGAATGGATTGCTTAGATGACATACTAAGGGATTTAAATGAGAGGATGCACCATGGTGAAGGCCTTAAAAGCAGTGTGAGTGGCACTGCAGCATTGGCAGCGACAGAAGAGCTGAGAAAGAACAACCCAACAAACAAGATAGGCTGGAAGCTTCTATAATTGCAGGCTAATACTTGTGACACAAGATGGATACAGGGTCATTCTGTCGCATGAATAGTAGGGATGGACATCCCGTTGAGACATCTATCCTGCTATTCAACCCCTCTGCCATTCCCGACTAACCTCCCCATATGAACAGGAAGTTGTAGGGGGAGGCTAGATGGGGGCAGGAAAGGGGTGTTGTGGAGGCAGAGACAGGCCGGGCTTTGACCAGTCTGTGACCTCGGACGTACAGGGCCGATTCATCTGTCGGCCCTGTACGTCTGGGGCCAACAAACAGAACGGGGAACATATTCCACCTCTGAGGTGGAATACGTTCCCCTAGATGGGGAGAGATGGGAGGCCAGGGCGCATTGGAAGGTGGAGGGGGTGCAGGAGATTCCCTGCTGCCTGACCCTGGCCATGGGAGGCCACATTGGGTTGCGGCAAAAGCACCAAGTTGTCATTTGCCAGGGATTGCAGCTCCCGAATGGAGCCACAGTGCCATGGCAACCAGATGCCACGGTGCTGTGGCTCCAGTCAGGAGCCCTGACTGAGTTAGCTGGGTGGAGGCTGTACATTTATTTATTTATTTATTTAACAGTATTTCTAAACCGCCTTATCTTATTAATCAAGGTGGTATCACAGCAAACAATAGGGTAAAGTGAGTGTGTTATACATGCAGTGAGGGTGAAATTTAGTTGAGTGTGTGTTGTATTGTGTGCGAGATTAGTTTGAGCTATGTACAAAGTTAGCTATATACAGTGGGGCTATATAATATTTTCTATACATACAGTGTTAGGCGGTATCATGTGCTGTTATACATTCTCTGAGGTTATGTGATGTGTCCATAGTGTTCTATGAACAGCATGGTCTTCAGCTGTTTTCTAAAGTCTTTGAGGTCTGTAGTTGCCCTCAAATTGTCCGGTAGTTTGTTCCATATTGTTGGAGCAGCCATGGAGAGTGCTCTGTCTGTTGTGTCCTTGCGTGTGTGTTTGTATTCACTTGGGGTGCTGACTCGGTTGTGTGTACATGCAGGCCAACTGGAATAGGGTCCCAGGCCTGCACATACAGGCACATGCAGGCCAACTGGAATAGGGTCCCAGGCCTGCACATACAGGCACATGCAGGCCAACTGGAATAGGGTCCCAGGCCTGCACATACAGGCCTAGTTGAGATTCTGATCCCGCAGGGTTAGACGTGCCCGAGGGATCAGAATCGCGTCTGCCTCTGTGTATCCGATTCCGATCGGGTGTACAGGGGCATGGATGTCCCAGACAGAATGCTGCTCACAGTCAACAAGTACAGTAATGGAGGATGGTGGCACATTAAGCCAAGAAGCTTATACTAAATAGTTGTACTGTAGCATGCATTACAAATTTTACTAAAATGAATGTGTGAAATAAGCAGAAAGAAATATAGAAAAATTGGGAAAAATGAACTAATGAACCAAATATTCTTGCCTGTGCACATCCATAATGCTCAATGAATATGCATGAGACATATTTGGATGCACTGGAGTGGGACAGTGGCCTAGTGGTTACAGCAGCAGACTGAGAAGCAGAGAAGCCGAGGTTTAAACCCTGCTGCTGTTCCTTGTAGCCTTGGCCAAGTTGCTTAACCCTCCTTTGCCTCAGTAACAAACTTGGGGCCTTTTTCTTAAAGTGCATTATGCAGCCAATGCACATTTCAGCAAGTGTAAACCTCTTCCATGGGTCTCTGGTAAGTATTGCCGCACAGGTGGAACAGTTACTGCATGCTGAAATGTGTGTTGACTACACATCAGATGATAGGACAGGGCTGGGACAGAGATTGAGTGTGGACTCTACATTGTGGTTAGCATAGGCATCAGTATCATTCACTAATTGTCTATGTGGCACTTAGCATGGGTGCACCTACCTCCACCTCAATAGGTGGTAATAGGTGCATCTGAGGTAATTGCCTGAACACGTATTAAGGGGCTTGTCTGCATGGTAACCATTAGGCTCATACTGGCCATGCCCCTGACACTTACCATGGAAGCTTTGCTCTTATGGTGCCTTTGTTTTAACCAAAATCTTACCACACTTCAGTAAAAGAGGTCCTTAGATTGTAAGCTCTCTGGGTACAGGGGAATAAGTACAGTACTTGAATATACCTTGCCTTGAACTACTGGAAAGGCATTAGCTAAAATACTAAACAAAAAAAGAATAGTCCGAAAACCCAGCTGACTAGAAGGTATTCAAGTATAGGGTAAAAACTTCTGTTCTAAAGTAAATGGGCTACTGATTAACTGGTTAACAAGCTGGATTTAATATGCTCTGTTTCTCTAACTAGTGGAGATAGAATCCCAAGAGACTGTTAGCTACAGAATGTATAAAGTTTTGTTCTATTCAGCAAAACGCTCTGGCACATAATTACATCTTGTTGTCTCTTTCTCAACACTAAATTGAATTTTAATAATTTATGTTTATTATAATGTATTTTTACTGTCATCACTTCAGTTTATTTAGCTTATTAGCATGCTCATAAAATTGCTGCTTAGTTATTATTTTCAAGTAGTCTATCATCCGAGAACACTTTGAAGAAGTAATCTCTGGTATACATGTTCTGCAGCTCATCTTTGCCCTTACACTTTTCAGCTGAAATATTCAAGAGTTTTTTTCATGGGAAAATCCATGTTTACTAGCATTACATTACAGGTACACTCTGAAACAGCATGCAGACTTCTATCCAGAAGGTAATTGGTGGCTCCTATCCCTAGAAGTAATCTTGCAGGAATCTTCTTATTTACCAGCTTGATCACTAGCAGTAGTACTGCAAAACTACCACTAGGGGTCAGAGCCATCATTTTCCTTTCAAGCATTGAGGAGGCAGGAGCATCTGGGAATACTCCTTCTCTTCCCACTAGCCCACCAGGGATGCCCCCAGCAAATGCCATGAGGAACTGGGGGTGGGGTGTGGGTAGGAATGCTGATTGGGGGCGAGAAAGTGTTCAGAATGCTGATGAGAGGAAGGGGAGGAGAATGAATGCACATCAGGAGGGATTGGAGATGGGTTTGGGTGCTCATTGGAGAGCTGTGGAGAGGGTCTCGATGCCTATTTAGGGATTTGAACAGGTGTCCGGACACTTTTATTATTGTTGAGCAGCGGGCTGTGGTAAATGTATGTTAATAGCATGGATGCAAGTAGCATGCAATCTTTTACTTCATTTACTGTGCAGATTTAAGCCACAGTCGCAAAAGTTACCATACAAGCTTTGCACTTTCTGCATGTTAATTTTTGTACCTGATGTGCGGTAAGTGCAAAATTACTGCCCTTTAGTTAACAGACTCCTAAGTTAAATATTTATACATTCTTTGTGCAGCTGAATATTACATAAGAACATAAGAAATGCCATACTGGGTCAGACCAAGGTCCATCAAGCCCAGTATCTTGTTTCCAGCAGTGACCAATCCAGGTCACAAGTACCTGGCAGGTTCCCAAAAAGACACAATGCCTGTCTGGGGCAAGCAGTGGATTTCCCGAGTCCTCTTTAATAATGGTTTATGGACATTTCCTCTGGGAACTTGTACAAACCTTTTTTAAACCTATCTACAATAAATTTTTTTACTACATCCTCTGGTAACGAATTCCATAGTTTGATTACACGTTGAGTGAAAAATTATTTTCTCTTATTAGTCTTAAACAGGTTACATTGTAGCTTCATTGCGTATCCGCTAGTCTTTCTACTATTTGATGGCATAAATAACCAATCTTTGTTTACTCATTCTACTCCATTCACTAATTTATAGGCCTCTGTCATATGTGCCATCAGTCATCGCTTTTCCAAGCTGAAAAGCCCTAACTTTTTAAGCCTTTCCTCATAGGGGTATCCTTCCATCGCCTTAACCATTTTGGTGGCTCTTCTCTGTACCTTTTCTAATTCCGTAATATTCTATTTAAGATATGGTGACCAATACTGTGCACAATATTCAAGGTGCAGTTGCACATGGAATGATACAGAGGCATTATGATATCCTTGGTTTTATCCTCCATTCCTTTCCTTATGATTCCTAGCATTCTATTTGCCTTCTTGGCCGCTGCTGCACACTGGGCAGAGAGTTTCAACATATTATCCAGGAGGACGCCTACATCTTTTTTCCTGGGTGGTGGTTCCTAATGTGGAACCTTGCATTGTGTAACCATAGTTTGGGTTGTTCTTACCTAGGTGCATAACTTCACACTTATCCACATTAAATTTCATCCATCATTTGAACATCCAGTCTTCAATTTATCAAGGTCCTCTTGCAAGTTTTCACAATACTCTTGCAGTTTAACAACTTTGAATAACTTTGTGTCATCTGCAATTTTGGTCACTTCACTCATTATTCCGATTTCCAGGTCATTTATGGATATGTTAAAAAGCAGTGGCCCCAGATCCCAGGGGTACTCCACTATTCACCTTTCTCCATTGAGTAAATTGGTCAATTAGCCCTACCTCAAGAAATCCAGTCCCCATGTGTTCCTACAAGACAGACAGTTCATAATCCATATAAGAAAAATACTCATTACTGAAGCAGAAGTGCAGATTCCAGTGCCACTTTTGGTCTCCCTTACCTTTAATACATTTCCGGAATCAGTGTGCTCTGTGATACCACAGTATGAGAACATAAGAACATAAGATATGCCGTACTGGGTCAGACCAAGGTCCATCAAGCCCAGTATCCTGTTTCCAACAGTGGCCAATCTAGGTCCTACGTACCTAGCAGTTTCCCCAAGGGACACAGGTTCCACAATGCTTGTACTGGGTCAAGCATTGATATCCTGGGTCCCTTCTTAATAATAGTTTATGGACCTTTCCTCCAGGAACTTGTCCAAACCTTTTTTAAACCCGGCTACACTAACAGCCTTTACTACATCCTCCGGTAACAAATTCCAGAGTTGGGCCTAGACCTTTTCATTGGACTAGCTTAAAGGCCCATTTTAGAAAAGCCATGGAGATCAGAATCAAGATAGAGATGTTAAGGTGGTGCCTTTTCTAAAATACCGAATAGGGAGACGAAGGCGTGTACTTGTATGTGCCGATACATGGAACCACACATGGGCAAGTGCCACCATATACATGTAAATGCCGCATTCCACAATTTGCACATGTAACTGCTGGCATTTGCACAAGTAAGGAATCATTTTTCAAGCCTACGTGTATAAATGCTTCCAGTTTGACTTTTGAGGGGGAAACAAACAACTGAGGATAACTCCCTCTGTAAAGGGCTGGTTCGACCAAGCACAGTTTTAAAACTTAAATGTGCCAGGGAACAGGTGAAATCCCATCGCGGATAATTGCAGTCATACACATGAATTCCATATATGAAATGGAGAATACATGTCTTGATTTTTGATCTGTCCAGGCCACGTCTTAAACATACCCCTACATACTCCCTTCCAATTTCAATGTAGTAGCAACATCCACATTTAAATTCAGCCTTTTCTAAAAATCACTATTTTCACATGTAAATGCCTGATTTTGCACATGAAAATCGTAAATAAGACTTCTAAAGCAACCCCCTTGATGCATTTTTTAACTAGCCTTCAGGCACTAACACTCCCTTCCTTGGGTCAGAACAGAATGAGCAAAAGATGGCATTACCAGAAAATATAAATATACTATAAAGCATTCCAATGATAGACTGAAGGGGAAAGGTGTGCATGTGTGTTGGGGGAGGGGATTTGATGGATGAATAGAAGGAGACAGGTGATAAAAGTTTATGGCTCATACAACTATGTCTACTAAGCATGCCCTCCCATTAGCATGTGGCCCATAGTAAAATTTCTAAGCTAACTGGTTAGCATGTGGTTGAGCAGGAACTGGACAGGTTAGGGGCAAAACATGGGCACATGCTAACATGCTAACCACGAATGTTGCCATTAGCCTGGGTGCACTTAATGCCAACTCAGCGGTTGGTGGTATATACACCCATACACAGTGCAGCACATTACCAACACACTGACAGTAGTGGCATGGGAACACATACCCTCAAATATTAGCATGGACCTCTTTACTACTTTTACGGTCAAACGTGTGCTAAAGGCGTGCTCTTTAGTAAACATGCCCCATAATGCTTTTAAAAAAAGATATTTGAGTCATCTCATGTCAGTTCCAAAGTCTTTATCTTTATTTTCATTCAGTTTCTTGACAGACCTCTTAGGCGGGAGCATAAAAGCGGTGAACATACAAAGGACAGCAAATAAAAGGAAAAGGAAAAGGAACACCATTATCTTATAGGACAAGAAAAAAGAAAAGTAAGGTACAGTGGAAGGAAGAGAGATAAGGTAGAGAGAGGGATGGGAACAGATGAAGATAGGGGAGGAAGAGGAGACAAGACTGGGTTATTTATGGTGGAGGGTTGGGTGGATTAAAGGCTAACTGAAAAAGGTGATTTTTTTTAGAGCGGTCTTGAACTTGATGAAAGAAGATTCAGAGCGAAGAGTTTGAGGAAGGGAATTCCAAAGAGAGGGACCCAGGAAGAAGAAAACAGAGTATTGTGTATGTTCAAGATGGGCCTGAGAGACAGAGGGAAGGGGCAGAAGGTAAGTATGGGTTGAGTGCAGGAGATGGTGAGGGGTCTGGAAGTAGAGGAGATTAGCAAAGTATTGAGGTGTGGAGGTGTGAATTGCCTTGTGAACAAATGTGAGTATTTTGTATTGGATTCTGAAACAAACTGGTAATCAATGTAGGCAGGCAAGGAGTGGAGAGATGTGGTCAAAATGGGAGTAAAAGATGAGAATGCGAGCAGCCGTGTTTTGAAGCAGTTGAAGTCTGTGAAGGTGATATTGTGGAAGGCCGGCTAAGGTCTATAATTTTAATTTAAAAAGTCTTATCAGGAAGGATTACTAAATGGTGCTAAGGGAGCAACTGGCCACTATAAGTACCGGGTAGCAGTTAACATTGCGGAAAGTGGTGATAACGCTGCCGTAATGGGTGCAAAAGCACTGCTGGCCATTAAGAGGCAAAGGGGTGGAGAAGGGGCGAGGAGAGTGGGTGGAGTTAGCAAGTGTACACTAACGCCGAGCTCATTTTGGTGGGAAAGAGCCTTTTTCACCAGTGTAACACCACACAGGGAGCCCATTCACATGTATGTAGTGTGTATCTTCTAGACTGGAGCCCTGAAATTAGTGATAGTAGTGGTAATAAAGGGCACTATGTTGTTGGTGTCAAAGTGTCAAAGAGGGTGCCATGTGACTCAGCTGGGCTGATCAGTCTGCTAGGTAGACTAGGCAGCTGCCTAGAGTGTACATCTGCGATGTCCAGTGTGACTGCTGTGACAGCAGCGGCACACATACATTCCACTGCTGTCATAAAGGAGTAGTGCCACCGCCACTGCCACCACAAAGCTATGTAAGCAGCATATAGGGGGTAGGAGTGGCGGCAGCAGCAGCCTCTGCCTGGTACAGAAAATACCACTGCCCCTGCTGTGCGTGTCAGGTGCAATGCTGCTATTTGGACTGTCAGGGTCAAGCCAAAGGTTTCTGCCGCTGTAAGCAGACTCCCCTGTGCAACCAGAATGAAAGGGAGGATTCCCCATGCCACTCCCCCTCCCAGCATCCATTGTCTCACCTAGGGGAGGAGGGCGGCATGACAATTGTGGCGAGGCCTAAGGCAGCAGCAGCATGCATGCTCATGGCATGCTGCTCATGTCCCCTTCTCAGAGAGGGGCAGGAGTGGCATGCCAGAACTACCGGCATGTGCTCTGCTGCTTCAAGGCCACTCACAGCACTGATGCGGCGGTGCCATGCTTTCAGGGAGGGAGGGATTGAACCTATTCACTGTGGTTTGCCAACTATGAGATTATTCCAGGACTGATCCACAAACAAACATCAGGAAATGGTTAGGTTGGTCACTCCACTAGGTTACCCATGACCTGGAATGTGTGTTTACATGTATCCTGGCCTACCCCTCTGGCAGGACAGATCCCATATGTAAGACATGAATGTCAGTTGAAACAGCAGCATATCAATTCAGTGCCACATACAAACCCAACAAGATGTTTCTCTCCCTTACTCCTGCCTAACATACCCTGTCAAACAGGTATGGTACAGAGCCTACAGAGAAGTGTACACAGATAGAGCAATACCCCAGCTTATGCCCTCATGCAGCCTGACAAAGAACACATATATACATATGGGGTGGTGTACATGTGGCTCCTAACACATGGCCACTATGTATGAGTGAGAAGGGTCACAGGTTCAAGACCTGTCTATGGATCAAGTATGATATATCCAGGTGTGTTAACATTATCCTACATTTCCATATCTGCATCAACAGGTGCAACCCTCCTCATCTTGTTCAGCATCAGTCCTGACAGTTTCCAGCCACATTAAGAAGTTTAATCAAAACCTGCTAGATGGCAGTTGGTGCTAATAGCAACCACACACTGTAAGGGCCTTAACAATGATGTGTGCATGTGTTAGAAAGGTCCTGGCATTAAAGGATTCCAAGGGTTAACTTACACCTCTTTTTGGACAGTGGGGTCATTTGTGAGCTTTAGCAGTGTGAGCTTTAGCAGTGCACTGTGCATGCGTATAATACCCAGGATTTATGGCTGTGCATACAACATGCTTCACGGTCAGTTATTCTGCAACTCCATAAACTGTGTGAGACATCATTTATGGGCAGAAGGATGGTTTTCAGTAAGTAGATGCAACCTGTGGGAGTTACTGGCTGACTAGCTGTGCCTGTTCACATCTTGTCCCCAGAGCTGTGACACTCAAATGTATTCCCAGTTAAACCATCATCAAGGCCCATCCCCACAATATGCCCCTACACTTACCTCCCAAAATGACACTGCTGTACAGCTCCCATATCGCCTGCTGGTTTCACTGGAGTGAAATGGGCGGGCACATTCTGACCAGGGAGAGCTCCATCATGTGTGTGTGTGAGCCATCCTTACTTGTACTGAACCTCCAGGCCTCAGGACACACCTGGCTGCAGAACTAGAAGGCCTGATTAATGGGAAATGCCATATTAGCTGTATCTGCGGCAACACCGTCAGCTCCCTTGGAGCAGCTGCAGCCTATTGAGAGCTAAGCTTACATGGAGAGCTGGCCTCTGTGAATGCACAATGGAGCCAATGAGTTGGTTAGATAAGAAAGATTTTGTCATGTAGCTGCATGCACCTTACTCTTCTCCTAAGCTGCAGTCACAGAGTACAATCTGGGAGTCTCGTAGCTCCATGTACAGTATGCATATACAGGCATATCCATGTTAGGCACATCTGCATAAAATGTACACTATCTCAACACTGTCTACTAATCAGTGACCACAGCAGGCAGCATGACATTGTGTACCACTCCATAATCAGAACCAGCCTTACATGTAAACATATGGTGTGCATTGGTTTGCCTAATTGTGACAGTGGGATACTGACCTCTGAACGGTGCATGCACAATACCAGCAGGAGGAATATGCCACAGGATGTCATATTGGTCTCTTCATCGCCTGACACTATGTGGGAAGGCAGTGCCTAGAGGTGAATAATGGGGTAGAGGTGGGGGGAACAGTCCCATACCTGCTTTGAATGTGCCCCTGGTAGGTGGCATAGCCGGCCAGAGACTCAGTTAAGATGCATAGAAGTGGGGAGGCGGAGCCCGATGTCCAGCGGGATGGTCGCATAACGCTGAGGCTCCCGAGAGGCCTACTCAGAATCCTGAATTAACACCTCATATACTTGGAACTTCTACTCTGATCTTGCCGGGGCACATTGGTGAGATGGCGGGGACCAAACCAACGCGCCTGGAATTTGGGTCTCCAGCGGCTTCTCACGGCAAACGTTCCAAAACTGAACCTCCGTCCCCGCAGAAGGGGCCGGCCTCGTGCGAGGGCCCCGAAATGCAGCAGGAAATCCTCGTAGAGATTAGAGGGGTCAAAAACCTTGTGCAGGCAAACGGGGAAGCACTCCGAGCGCTGCGGGACGATTTTGGTGTGCTGCAAAGCAAGCTAGAAGGGCTTTCTTCGCGTCAAGACAAAATGGAGAGCATATTGGACTCCCATGCGGCCCGGTTGTCCCAACTCGACAAAGTTGAACGACAGGTGCGGGCCTTGCAGAAAGAGGTGGAAGATGGCAATAATAGAGCGCGCCGCAACAACATACGACTCGTGGGCATCCCGGAGGGAGCGGAATCGGGAGACATGAAAGAGTTTTTATGCAAAATCCTCCCTTCCCTGCTCCAAATCACCTTTACCAAAGATTTGGAGATTGATCGCGCTCATCGTGTACCCACAAGCATAACGCTCAACAGGAAGACCCCGCGGCCTATCATTTTTCGACTATTGAGATATCAACACGTGGAGCAAATTCTAAGTGCCTCTCGGGCAAAGGGCCATATGGAGTTTGAGAGCCACAAGATCTCCTTCTATCCCGACTTGTCTAAACCCACAGTCGACCGCCGAAAGCGCTTTCTGGAATTCCGGTCGAGGCTTCAACAACTACAAGCACGCTATGGCCTGATGTACCCGGCCAAGCTCCGAGTCACGCTTCACAATCAGACAAGAACATTCGAGGACCCTGATCTACTAGCGGAGTTTTTGGATTCCAAAGAAGCCGACTTGATGCGCTGACTTCCAGAATATTTCTGCAAGCCTCCTCATACCCGCTGTATCTGCCATATTGGATCTGCCGCAGCCTAGCAAAGAGTCTGGCGTGGGCAGTCTGTTGCCTTACTCTTGATGGTATCTGTGACCCGACTCCATCTACCCACAGTAGCCTCGATGAGTATCAGAGACAGTGTTATTATGGACTCTGGTGTTTCTTTTCCTTTTACATGTCTTCTATTTCCTCTCTAGGGCCTCCTCCCGCAGACACATGGTCGCCATATTCTTTGGGGGTTTTGCTTCTTCTCTAGGATACGTTGGTACATACTTTTCAATATGGGGTGTATTAGCCAGAATACTCGGTGATTATGACATTGTTGTACAGATTCTGCTTATGTTCTATGTTATCAAGTGCCCTTCCCTAAAATGTCTATTACCGACTGATGGCACCATGTAAGATTTTTTCATTGAACGTAAAAGGCATCAATAATCCGATAAAACGGAAGAAAATCCTAAGCTACCTCAGTCAGGAAGCAGCGGATCTGATTTTTCTCCAAGAAACGCATTTAAATTCGAAGGAAACTCTTAAACTCAATATTAAACCTTACATGGTGGCCGCTTATTCCCCAGCCGTTTCTAAGAAATGTGGGGTTGCCATACTGGTTAGGAAATCTTTGCGTGCTACTGTTATTGCGACTAGCTCAGATACAGAAGGTAGATGGTCTAGAGTTCACCTCAAGATAGGTAGCTTAGAAGTTACATGTATATGCCTTTACGCTCCTAATGTTGATGACCCTGCCTTTTTTGCTACCATTGCTCAGGTTGCGCAGGCTTCTGCTAATACTTCATTGATCATTGGGGGGGATTTCAATCTAGTCCTCGATCCCCTGATTGATAAACAGCCGCCTAGGACGCGTGGTCCCCCCAAGAGTCACGCCACGCTTACCTCCCTGATCAAGGATCTTGCTTTAGTTGATCTATGGAGGTTACTACACCCCAATGAGCTTGACTTCACCTTCTTCTCCTCCCCTCATAAATCTCAGTCTCGCATAGACTTCTTTCTAATCTCAAACTGTTAGTTCCTCAGGTGGACATTGCAAAGATTCACTCCCAACATATTTCAGATCATGCTGCCATTTCCTTTCAATTACACACTACTGCACCCCAGGGAAACTCGGGAGCCTGGTTCTTTGATAGAGCCCTGTTAACTCAGCCAGAGTTCCAGTCAGAAATTCGAGTAGCCATACAGGATTACTTCCATCTTAATCTACCCCAAGATACTGCGAACTGGGCTTGGTGGGAGGGCTTTAAAGCGGCCATTCGGGCAATGATCACTAGCTATCAAATCCGCCTGCGGAAACAACGTAAACAGCAGCTGCTCATACTAGACCAACAAATAGAAGCAGGCGAACGAGTTTTAACTTCACGCACTGACCCATGTGTATTAATTCGATTACAGCGTCTCCGTTTTCAATATAATTCAATTCTCTCAACTGCAGCTTCTAAGAGTATTGAGCTTCAGCGAGGGACATATTATCGTGAAAATAACCGAGCCGGTCGACTCCTAGCCAATGCCTTGAAAGGTCAAAAAGAAGCCAAACGCGTTGCGGCCCTCCGAGCACCACAGGGAGGGGGCATAGTGACCACAGACTCCGACATTGTAGAGCTCTTTCGGGATTTCTATACTCACCTATATCAATCTGAATGTGAGTTCTCGTCAGAGACATTCGAGCGATTGCTTTCTGGCATTCAGCGGCCGACCCTCTCTGAAGATGATAGGGATGCGATGGATGAACCCTTCTCTACTTCAGAGATCCAATCTGCCCTAAAACGAACAGCCTCGGGCCGTGCCGCGGGCCTGATGGTCTCCCGACCGAATTCTACAGAACGTTTAGTGCAGATTTAGTTCCCTATTTAAAACTCTATTTTACTGCCCTTGCGGTAGATACATCCTCTTTGGGATCCTTTTCTGCAGCTAATGTGGTTGTATTTGAGAAAGAAGGCAGAGACCCGCTACTGACCGCCAACTATCGTCCAATCTCCCTACTTAATGCCGACTATAAGATCTTCGCAACGGTCTTGGCCACCCGGCTATCTGACATGATGGCTACCCTAATTCACCCCGACCAATGCGGTTTTATACCCGGCAGATCAACTGCTGACAATGCTCGGACCTTGTGCCATGTGTTATCTAGTGCTGCCAATCTCGCTCATCCATGGGTGGGTCTTTCCCTGGATGCCGAAAAAGCCTTTGATCGTCTAGAATGGCCCTTCTTATTTGCAGTTCTCCGATGGTATGGCTTTGGAGAGGGCTTCCTCCGATATCTCCAAGTCATGTACACTCAACCCGTCGCCAGTATTTGTGTAAACGCCATCAAATCTCAGCCATTTAACCTCCAAAGAGGCACGCGTCAAGGTTGCCCCCTATCACCAATGCTTTTTGATCTCGCTCTTGAACCCCTAGCCCTCCTTATTAGACAGTCTGCACGTATTCGAGGTGTCCCCTTTAGTCATAGGGAGATTAAACTCTCTGCATATGCAGATGACCTCATGCTCTTTGTTTCCCTCGATTCGGTTCCAGCCGTCTTGGATCTGATTGACGGATACTCACAATTATCGGGCTATAAAATTAACTGGACCAAATCTGTAGCATTCCCACTGAACCGCTGGGTACATGAGGCTGACATGCAGGCCTTTCCCTTCCTTTGGCAATCCCGCATGGTGAAATATCTCGGGGTCCATTACTGTTCTCCTTTAGAAGACACTATCAGTTTTAATGCCAAAGAGGTAGTCTCCAAAGTCCGTGAACTCACAAATCGTTGGTCTCCCTTATCTCTCACATGGTGGGGCCGTTTAGAAACTGTGAAAATGATGATAGTCCCCAAAGTGAACTACATTTTAGAAATGCTGCCATGCTTACTTCCGTTACATACTTATAAAGATATTGAGGGCCTTCTCGTCCGTTATCTCTGGCAGGGCAAACCACCAAGGATAGCTAAACATAAACTGCAGTCTGCAAAGGAACGAGGGGGTACCAGATTTCCTGATTTTCTTAGATATCATCAAGCCTTTCTACTTAAGCAAGGTGCCCGATGGCTAGATACCTCAACAGACCGCCGACCAGTTTGGCTTGACATAGAAGAGGAGCTTAGTAGCCCAATTCCGTTGACCCATCTCCCCGGTATGTCCTATCAAGTAGACACCCGCCATCCACCAATGATTGTCGATACTCTTGCGGCCTTTAACACTCTCATTCTATCACTGGGCCCGAATGTATGTCCTCAGGACGGACTCCCGCTATGGAATAACCCCAGAATTCAAGTCCTAAATAGAACAATAGCCTGGAAACCCTGGTACTCCAGGGGGATCTGGACACCCCAACAGCTTTTCTCTGCAGCTCATTGGAAAACCTTTTCTGATTTGCAAAAGGAATTTGCGTTACCAGCGAAACACTACTTTCAATTGATGCAGCTTCAACACTGCCTCAAAAGTGCTCGAATCATGCCGCCCTCTGCCTCTACTGAGGATGGGCTATTAGAGACAGTTCACTCCATTAGTAGTACACATGGGGTAGCCTCTAACTTTTATAAAATAATTTGTCAGGGTACAGATACGGACACTTTCAGAGCTCAACAAGCCTGGGAGCGCGAACTGCAAACTACTATAACCCCTGTGCAATGGAGCGTTTTTTGGAGTAAAGTAGTGCGGGTTTCCCGGTCTGCCTCTGTTACCCAAACTCTCTTCTTCTTTGCACACAGATGCTTTTATACCCCAGAAAAAATAGCCAAATGGAACCCAAATGCTAGGGACCTGTGTTGGTCTTGCCATACTGCTGTGGGAACCTTCGCTCATTTTATTTATGACTGTCCTCAACTGCAGGTCTATTGGGGGCGGGTCTGGGGTCGTATTCAATCTATCTTACACTTTCATGAACCTCTCTCTTGGAAGGTCGTGGGACTCCGCTCTGTGGCGGAGGTCCCCTCTCTTCCTAAGAAGGGTCGCTTTCTCCTGGATTTCATGCTGGGTATAGCTATATGCTTAATCACGAGGAATTGGAAGGATAGCTCTCGACTTACTGTCAATGAATGGTGGAACCTCGTCTGCTTATATAGTAAATATGAGCAGATACCTCGGAGAGCTATTCCCCATGTCCAAACTCACTCTTGCTTGTCTAAATGGCAGATGCTTAATGATTATGTACAATCTGCTCATTGCTCCAACATGCCTGTATAATGTGCACTCATCATGTTTTAGATCACCGTTAGGTTTTGTAATACAATAATGTAAGTACACGCCCGCTTCGGGAATGCTTAGTTTTCTAGAGAAGAAGCAGGGGGGAGGGGGGTGGTAGGGGTTTACTTTGGTGTATGTATTACACGTTATGTATTTGTCTTTTAGCTGTATGTCTTCCTTTCCTTTGTTGTTATAAAACGAAAATAAAGAATTAAAAAAAAAAAAAAGATGCATAGAAGCTCCAAGGGTCTACCCAGTCTCTGCATGTTTCACTTTAGAGTCCCTGCATGACAGTCTCACCCACTCTCCATGGGTGCCAAGTGAGACAGCCACAAGTATGTTGTTAGAGTACAAACAGGTTGTCAATGTGTAGTCAGCAACTGTACCAACATCTGTTTTCATTTCCAACCTGCCATGCTTCCATGTGCTCTTGGTGGGAAGTGGAACTGTGTACAAAGCGTGGGAGAGCACATGTGCTACACTGGCCATTCTTGCAGTGTCCATGGCCAGGGGCATGACATGATATGGGAGAATGAGCATGCCACTTTGTTCAATGCTCACTGCCAAAAACTGCATAGGGGGACATAGTCTCCTGGTATGTGACACATGTAATAGGCCACTGTGGGCCAGCATGCACTCACAGCCTGTCTCTGGGCCAGTTTCCAGTGCACCTGCCATTATCTTAGCTGTCCCTAAGTTCAAACAAAAAGGGTATACAAATGAGGAGCAGAGGATTCAGGTTATTGTCTACAAAAGAGCAGTTTGTAGTGGATGTACTTGAGTCATAGGTTAGGTAAATGGTTGAGCCATCAAAACATGGGTCGGGCAAGAGCATGGCTTGACTGCACACAGCTGTTCATGCTGAGAGACCACTCTCACTATGACTGAGCTGTGACCATGTCACGGCTATGTATCCATATAGTGCTAGCTACGATTAAGCTGCAGTGACAAGGGTCTTTTTTTTTTTTATTTTATGGATGGCAGTCCATGTTATTTGTACAGAGCCAAGATCCTTATCATGATTGTGTGCATCTGCAGTGAGCAGTGACTAGCCAACCTAGCCCAGATGGTGTGTGAGTAGCTGATGCAGTCCAGTGTTGGATGACATCTGTAGTTAGACGGTGATGGATTTAGCTAAATCAATTTTTCTGAAAGAGAGAAGAGCAGGTTTTCTGGGGCTGACTATATCTTGCTGATGGCTGTGGTTTTGCCAGGCTATGCTGGTTGATATTAGAGCCCGCGTTTTTGTGTATGTACCATTCACTGATTTCAGGTCCCATGGAAGCAGCTGCCTAAGCCCTAGGACATAACATATGCCATTACATGACAATCCTTGGCCAGCAGATGCAGGACTCAAGGGTCAGATAAGACATGCTACACCAACATGTTGCAGCTATACAGGGTACAAAGCATTTTGCATGACATACTTCACACATCTACAAATATTCTGGTAGTAGAATAGATCTACTCTAGAACCTGTAGAGACCACCTATTACAGAGCTTGGTGTGGGGACCAAGTGATGTGTGCCCTTCCTCTCATGCAAGGTGGATGGTGAAAAAGGTCATTTGCACATGTGTCAGCTGTTATGCCCCTGACGCACACAATGTTTAGGCACATTCCATAGCTGATGTGATGGATCGCTGAATTCTCCATAGGGTAAAAAGTAGCATATAGGTGCTCAGATGGTGAGGTGAATCCTGGGGAATAAAGGGGTTAACCAGTATCGACACACATAGCTCACATTGCAGCCATAGTGGTGACACTGATCACTGGAACATTGGTATATGATGAGGGAGCAAGTGTGCATGGTCCCCTGGAGAGGGCAGGGTGGTCTGGGATGGACATTATGAGTCATGATGGAGGTTTGTGTTTGCTATATGTGTAACAGTTCTTATTGTATAGTATACAGTAGATCACAAGGGAATGCACATGTTCTACCTCAGAGATTACTGCAACACTGCAGCCCAGCAGACCTCTGTGTGTGAATGTTGTTTAGCTTAGGAGGTACAGTACTGTGGAGGGAAGGGTATCTTGCCCTCACATGAGGCTCGATCTTTGCACAGGAGATTACTACTGCTGCTGTGTGTCTGTTATACAGCTGCAGTACTGAGTGTCCAGTGCAGTCCATACTGCATGTGTACCGCTTCAGGCAGGCCTAGGTTTACAACTTTCTCAGGATGTGCCTGCCAGGTTGAATGAAGTCCAGGGTTTAGGCTATTGCAGACAGGGACCTGTAAACTGGTGTATTCTAGAGAGTACTATAGAGAAGTATGTGGAGCTGTAGCTGAATGGTTAGAGCAGTAAAGGACAGACCATGGTGGTCATGGGAGTCACTTCACCCTCCATTGCCTCTGAAGTAAGGCCTGCCAATATATCTCTGATCAAACTGCCAAGAAAACCCAGGAAATGCAGGGATGCCAGAAATTTGACTTGAGAGCACCCTTTGTTGTTAGTATTATTCATTTTTATGTGTTATTCACATTGGTTCTTTATGCATGCACATTGCAATCATAGCCATCTGACAGCATGACTTTATTGCCTCTGCTGCAGCACATTGGAAAGGTTCATTCAACTTGACCCTGTAGACGCATGGCACATGTGTTGTACATGACAGGAAACTGTCATGATAACTGTAAATGAACATCTTTTGCTCCATCACATGTATGCAGACAATATGTGTGCAGACCTTATGAGACCAAGAGCGCTTTACATTTGCATGCAGCTTGTACAGATGTATGGCTTTTATGTCTTTGTGTAGTAGTTATATGCATATTTCACAGGAAGATTGCATGGTAGTTAGAACAACTGAGACAGTTGTGGAATCTAAATAGATGGTATTCACCCTTCCCTGTGGCCCACTACAACTGAGGTTATCTGCATTTGTGAGGTCACATTGGGGCAGCAAGGTCATACAGCACTCTCATCTACCCCATCCATCCTTTGGCCCATCCATCAGCATATATCCATCATGTTCAGTCATGTATTCTCCTGCCAGCTGCTATATCCTGGCCCACACTGTGACATTTTACTCATTGGGGTGTGTCACTCCCACCTCACATGCAGCTGAAGTGCAGGTCACCACTGCTGCCCTGGCATTCTCTCTATGCCTACATCGTGGCCATGATGGCTACTCCATGGCACACTCCTATGCTACCCACGGTCATCACCATGAATTACATGTGCACCCCTTACTGCTAGAGTCCACCTGCCTTCCACGTTCTCCTCCCACTCACTGTCTTACATGTAAGGGACATATGGATTTGACATGTTAATCAGCAATTACCTTTGCCCCCCATCCAGCAGCTCAAATGTGACTTGCAGAAAGGGTCCCTTATCCCACCTTAAGGCAGCCAACCTTAGCGGATATTAATATGCACACCGGGCACTCTTACTGCTCATTGTCTACTTAACACCCGCTAACTAGATGCTGGCACTCTTAATTCCTACTCTCCACTCCATCCTTTAAGACATGTTGAGACCCTTAACAGCACAGTTTACCACTCGCAAATGGTGCACTTTTAGCACCATTTAGTAATCATACCCCTTACATGTCTGAATTGTTTTAAATTGTTCTTTAAGGTTCCTGATCATAAGGTCATTGATGTAGTAATTTGGTTTGAAAAAGTGCTCACCCAGATCACTTACAATCCAAACCATTAAAGGAACAATAATAGAAACCAGAAGCATTAGGAATTCTCAAGTTAAAATGGTCAGCACAGAATAAAGTTTAATAATCTTTCTAAGACATGCAGTAATTCAATATGTATATTTTATGCCCTACATAATATACTCCATGAAATGCCACCAATATAAATGATTAATTAATATCATTGATCTTTGAAATGAAATTAAAATTTCATATGAGCCATGAGTCGAAAATCTGGTGGCTCATATAATTTGCATAAAGCATCAGTCATAATTGACACTGAATGTACCCTGCCTTGTAGTGTCCTTGTAATGGAGAATCTGATAGTAAATCTATTTGATTATTATCCCTGCTGGTCACATTGTAGATACCCATGTACTAGAAAATCAGTCCTCAAATGAAAAAGGAAATTCAATTATTCTAGAAATAGCAGACATATTTCCCAAGTAGCAAAATGAGCAATTAATCATGATATCAAAATAGAATGTGAAAAATATTTTAATGGGATGATAATTTATAGGCCTTGGAATTTAGCACAATCCAGACTTAGGTATTTTTGCATATTGATCAGTGTTTTGAAGTTCTCAGAAGTAGTAAATGAATTATTCGATGTGTCATAGAAAACCAGTCACAGCAATGGGGTCACTTTTGTACAAACGTTTCCCCTTGCTCAATGGGATCCCTAAAGTGCGTCCTATTTCTAAAATTATGCAAGGCCAAAAAATGTTTGGTCAGTCTTTAGGACCCGTTTACTAAAGTGCATTAGGTTTTTACACTTGGGTTTAGCGAGAAAATTAATGTGTGTTAAGTGTAAAGCCTCCATGGTAATTGCCATAGGTGTGACCAGCATGTTCGCCAACATATAAATTGCAATTTAATTTGAGGCTGCCAAATCAAAATGTTGTCGAAGAGTCATTATTAAAAAAGATTTAGCACGCCATTGCTTCTAAGATTCATAGTCTAATGGATTTATGTATTATTAGCAGTACGACCAGCAAGACAAACTGATGGTATGTTGGGCTTTAATGACAAGCGTGTGCAGGTCAGTGTATCGGTGGTGCATCAATGGATTTGGTGCCATGGCCAGTAAGGATAAAATAGTTTCTAGCTGCTGACAAAGATATGAGGGACTTCTTTAAAGTTAATCCGGTAGGAATGTGTGCCAGCAAAAAATTCAGTTTGTTTTTGGAATGTTTGGCTTTTCCCCCAGTTTTCATTTATTTCTTTGGTACATATTACACATTCATTTAATAACATTTTTTAACCCACATCAGCACTTTTTAATGTGTAGAAAGTGATTGTATGTATGTTAATTCTTAGGTTAATCCATATTAAATTGATTTTGCATTAAACATCCTCCCCACAGGCACCCCCGACATTCACGGCTCTGGCCTCTGTTTCCTTGCTGCCTGACTCACGGCTGGCCTACCGTGGCCTGGATCGGGTGGGGGATCCCCTTCACACCTGGCCCCAGCCCTGGAGGTGGTTCCCCAAAGCCAATCACCAGATTTTCACTGCTTATACCACCTCTGAGATGGTATAAGCAATGCATCCCTATGGGCTCAGTAGTATGTATAGGGCTACTCCTATGAAGAAAGGCTAAAAAGGTTGGGGCTCTTTAACCTGGAAAAGAGACGGCTGAGGGGAGATATGATAGAAGTCTATAAATTAATGAACGGAGTGGAACGGGTAAACATAGATTGTTTACCTTATCAGAATATAGAAAGACTAGGGGACATGCAATGAAGCTACAGGGTAAACTATTTAAGACTAATAAAAGAAAATATTTTTTCACTCAACGTGTAATCAAACTCTGGAATTTGTTACCGGAGGATGTAGTAAAGGCTGTTAGTGTAGCTGGGTTTAAAAAAGGTTTGGACAAGTTCCTGGAGGAAAGATCCATAAACCATTATTAAGAAGGGACCCAGGATATCAATGCTTGAACCAATACAAGCATTGTGGAACCTGTGTCCCTTGGGGAAACTGCTAGGTACATATGACCTAGATTGGCCACTGTTGGAAACAGAATACTGGGCTTGATGGACCTTGGTCTGACCCAGTATGGCATATCTTATGTTCTTATGTAGGGCCCTGTACGTGCTGTCAGACTGGCCTACCCCCGCTCCACCCAGGCCCCACTCCTTCCCACCCAACGCCAGCTCTCCCCGTCTTAAAGCATGGGACGTGCAGGGAGGGCAGGAGAGGGAACAGAGTCCAGTCGGCAACCCCTGTTTCAGAATGACTTCCATAGTTCCCCCCCCCCCCCCCCATATGTATTGGTACTAGTGGATTCCTTGCAACTGAAAGTATGAAATAGTTGAAATCCCTAACCAAGGAGGAATCTAACATATTAGTTCCCCTGTGTGGCCCATGGGTAAAAGGGAGTATTACTATTCAGTACACACACTGATGTAATGGAGGAATAAGCTAGTAATTAAGGTGAAGCAAGAGAGCATTGGAGGGAAAGAAGCAATAGGGGAAACAGTAGGCACTCGGTAAAGTAATACTGGCAGCATAAACAGCACCCTGTCAGTTACCACTTGCTTTCCAAGCTTTATCCATTGATGCACAACACCATCTTTGTTGACAGACCATAACTACAGTGGTAAATCGCAGAGACAAAGATCAGTCTACCACAACTCAGACACCTGCACAGACTACTGTGATATGATACCTTGCAGAGTCTATGAAAGCTATGACCACAGATTCATTGACATATTGGCCACGCAAGCCCATAGTCTGGGCAGATCTGCCCAAGGAAACATCACATTTCTGTTCTTGCCCATTAACCAGCATGCCCAGTGAAGAAAGAGTCTTAGTGACAAAGGATATTATGAGTCCACATCATTCATGGATGGATAGCACAAGATTTGATGGAAAAGCTGATGTTTCTGGAAACAAACTGTTTCCATATGATTGGGGGATGACTGAATACACAGTTCCATTAAAACAATATATAATCGCGCCTTTTATCCTTAGGGATTTATCTACTAAAATGCATTAGCTGCTACCACGAGGCTAACGCAGGATTAAGAGGCCGCAGTAGCAGTTAACGCACAAAAATATCAGATATTGCAGGCACTTTTTTTGTGATATCTGATTTTCGCATGGTGCAGCTGCCTAGGAGTGTGATCAGGGCACATCAGGGTGGGAAGTGAGGTAGCCATGGTTGTCAGCCACTACATGAAAAAGATTTTGAGCAGTGGCTGCAAAAATCGGGCCAATTGCGGTGGCAGATAACACCACCTCAAGAGGTGCCGCTGCACCATTAATATTGTGAGGGGGACAGGCCTGATCACAGCAGTTGGGAGACACATGGCAGCAATTAGGATACAGAGTTGTGACAGTTCTGTGCACCCAACTGCTCCCATCCCAGCCCATGGATTTACTGTGTGGACCAGGGGTACAAACTTCGGCATGCACTGTGAGACTTTTTCCACGATATCTGCCAAGGCAGATAACACGGGGTCATCATGGAAAATCCAAATCTCCACAGTATCTGTAGGATCTCCCCTGGAAATGCCCCCTGCAGATACCATGGAGGTTTGCTGCTTACTGCATGGTTTAGTAGATATACCCCTTAGTGTCTTGCTATAGCTTTGCCAGTTGCCACTCCAGTAAATGCTGTCAGTCTCTTGTTTCAGTAGTTTTTGTCAGCCCCACATCCAGAAAATAAAAACAGAGAAAACCCTCCTCTTGCCTGTCTTTTTCTGGTACTTCTACAGTCCGTGTCACTGCCTGCCTGCTGCCTGGAGCTAATGTCACCAGGCCTTCTTCCTTTGCTCCAGCAGATTATATTAGCCGCTGCAACTAGACTGAGGTGTGTTGTTATGCCCCTATTATATAAAGCAGGGGTGGCCAACTCCGGTTCTAGTGCACCACGATCCAGCCTGGTTTTCAGAATGTCCCTAATGAATATTCATGAGGTATATTTGCAACCACTGCTTCCCACTAAATGCGCATATATATGTCATGAGTGTTCATTACTGAAAACCAGGCTGGATTGAGGTGCACTAGGACTGGAGTTGGCCACCCCTGATATAAAGCATGCATGTATATCACTTTATAAAACAGGTCCAATAATGTGCATGGCAATATGCATAAACTGTGCAGGAGTTTCTAAAATTCCCTCCACCTATTAATGCGGCAGATGAAGAGGCTCAGTTAACAGCATTTCAAGAGATATGGCTGCATCGGGTTATATCTGACATTCAGTTAACATTTTCTCTGTATTAACTGAATGGTAAACTGTTGGAAATGCTCCGAAAAGCTAACACAGAGATCTTATAACTACTGTGCAATATGAATAGTATAAAACCGTAGTCCAATTTAGTAAATAAGGAAACAAAATTAAAAAAATAATGTTGATTATAAGTGCGGGGGTGCCAGAAATAGCAGAATGCAAAAAGGAGGGGTAATCTTCAATTTTCCCTCTTTATATTCTTGATTAGCATCAGGTATACCATATTTCCCTGCATTACTATCAACCATACAGTACCAAGGAACCATAAGAGAGGGATGTAGGTGCAATGTCAAATTGTTTATGTGATCCGATTTATCAGGCACAAAGACTCTCAGTAATAGCATTTAGTATTAGAATTTGATTAGGTGAGAAGATAAATTATCACAGGCACAAATCATATTAGGAGTGCCTTTCAGTTTATCAAACTCTTTTTACAAGAAAAAATATTTATGTCGCAAATTTATAGTACTGCCCCACCATTTCAGGGTCATAGTTATTTCGAAGAAATGCTGTCAAGCTATCTTTGTGGCTTGGGTACAAAGCAGCTTGCAGTGTCCACAGCTCACAGCAATTTGAGGCCAAGATGCCTGGAGGTGTTCATGTCCTTCTCAGTACAAGCACGTAGGGCAGGATCGGCCCCAAAGGCTTATTGGCAGTAAGAGCAAGGTACAAGTCAGTGAGAGGTCAGAGAGATCAAAATAAAAATCCAGAGAGCTGAAAATGAAAAAGTTCAGCTTAGAGTAAAAGTTAGAGCTCACAGTACAAGTTATGGTAGACTTATACTCCATTTTTAAAAAATGTATGTTTTTATTTTCAGTTATTATGTATATACAAAGCAAAATGGTGTGATTAGCTATAACATAGTACATGCATACCTGGCTGATGAATCAGAAGTTACTTCCAAGGCCACTCTCATTCAAAAAGATTCCATTTCGAGATGGTTCTGGAAGGCATTGTTCAATTTGTATTTCTTATATTGATACAGTATTTAAGCGAGGTCATAAGAATGTCAAGTTGTATCTTATCTTCTTCAATTGCTTAGAACAATGTCCTATTTATTGAAGAATAAGTGCTGCAAAACTCAATGCAATTTGACAATTCCCAGAATCTTTTGCTAGAAGTCCATGATTTAACCATTAATGAAACCTAGGGTGGCTCATACACTCTTGATCCCATTTCCCTTTGAAAGGCCATAACAGAGGATGGGTCCAGTGCCATATTAATCAGGGCAGTAGCAAATCCAGTTTGGTTGACTGTCTTTAAGAGTAAAATCTCTATCTGGTTGATAGGCTATAAAGGATTTGCATTATAAGAGACTTTAGATTTAGAGGATTTTCAAGGTCAGATAGGATACACAATAAAAGTATAATTGTTTTGATTGGACATGTTAAGTTCAGGCCTAAAATCATGTTTACTCTGTTATTCCACTCATTCTTTTTTGTCTTCCACAGTCTCTCACTTAATCTAGTCCTGCCCCCATAGTTCCTCGTTCACTCTCTCACCTCATAGCTTCTGCAGTTCTTTAAGTCTCTTGCCTCATTCCACAAAACAATCCATATTCTCCAATTGCATTACTTTCTTCCATATTTACCTCTAACTCATGCTTCCTTTTCATGACTCTGATCACAGAAGTCTGGGGTGGCACACTAGTAGTGGAAGAAGAACTACTACTATTACTGCTACTGAACAGTAGTATAGCACTACAAGATGTACGCAGCGCTGCACAGACACGTAAAAAATGGTCCCTGCTCATCAGAGCTTACAATCTAGCCAAGACAGTCAACACAACAGGACAAGGATATATCTAGGGAAATGGTAAGGAAATGCATAGGAGACTGAGCTGATAAGGATCCAAAAATAGCCTCAAAGAGGTAAGTTTTCAACCCCAATCTGGAAAAGGGCCAGAGATAAAGCCTGATGCACAGACTCAGGTATTTTGTTCCAGGCATAAGGAGCAGCAAAGTGAAAGGATCAAAGTCTGGAGTTGGCAGTGGAAGAAAAGGGCAAAGACAGAAGCAATCCACTAGAAGAGCGGAATTCCCAAGGAGGGGTGTAGGGAGAGATAAGAGAGAAAAGGTAGTGAGGAGCAGCAGAATGAGCGCACTTATAGGTCAGTAGCACGCGTTTGAACTAGATATTGAAACGAATAGGGAGTCAGTGAAGTGACTTAAGAAGAGGGGTTATATGAGTGTATCGAGGCTGGTAGAAGATCAGCTGCACAGAGGAGTTTTGACTAAAGAGTGTGTAAGTGTCTTAGTAGCGTGTGTAGAAAGGAAGGGATGAATTTTGCAAATGTTATAGAGAAAGAAGCGACAGATTTTTTTATTTTTTTTTGTTTTCTTTTTTTTTTTTTTTTAAATATTTTTTTATTGCGTTTTATACAGTCTTAGGAAAACAGCATATCAAAGCAAAAACAGATCATACAGCATTACACCCGACTGCAACTGACTAAACAAAACAAAAGACTAACTAAAACCTTAAACCCCTATTACCCCCCCCCCCCCCCACCCTCCCAATCCTCTGGAGTCAACAAGAAAACCAGAATGGCATGTCTGTGTCAATGGACGGCCCAAAGAGAAAAAGGACAGAGACCTCTAGTCGAGGACAAAACAATGTACCTTGAGGGAAGCAAAAATAATACCGAAGGCTTACTTAGGGGCCAGAGACATGTGCTCATTTAACATCTGCCATTTGGAGAGGCCGGATGGTGATCTGGACACACCTCTTCTTGGCAGCTGCTCAAACTTGCTGTAACAGCAAACGTGATTCCACCAATTCTGTGGAGTAAGGTCATAGGTGTGATTCCAGTAGCGAGAGATAAGGTACAGTGCAATTCCGAGCATGAAATCCAACAGAAAGAAATGTCGTTTAGACAATGAAGGTATATTACTCGCTGAACGAAGACTAACAATGCCCCAGGAGAGAGGATCATGAAAGCTCAGTATCTTTTGGATTCACTTCCAGACTTGTTCCCAGAAAATTTGGACACAGGGACACTGATAAACAATATGAACAAAAGTACCTAATTGTTGCCTACATGACCAACAGTGCCCATCAGTTATCGGACCCCAAGTAGCCATCTTGATCGGGGTAAGATAGGCATGATGTGCCAAGAAAAATAGAGCTTGGGTAACAGAGGCAGATTTTGAAATACGGACTTGTTTTGCCCAAAACTGTTCCCATTGCTGGGGCGACATACTCAACGCTGTGTCATGCTCCCACACTTTTTGAGTACCAATTGTACCATGCTGCATACCAGAAAGCAGTAATTTGTAGAAATGGGATGCCCTAGTAGAAGAATTTACTACATCGCATAAAGGATCCCTGTGTTCCAGGGACCAGAAATGTGGCATCGATTTGGCTATACAGTGTCGAAGTTGCAGCCATTGAAAATAGCAAGAGTTCGGTAGGCTGTATTTCTGCTGTAATTGCGTGAAGCTCTTCCAATCATTCTGCGCCAGCAGCTGATCAATTGTCCAGATGCCTTTAGAATACCAGAGACCCCAAGCGAAGGACCGGTGCTGGATCTTAAGGTGAGGGTTGTACCAGAGTGGCCAACGACGAGTAAGGCAATTAGCCCCATCGAGCGAGTCTCGTAGGGCCGCGAAGGGGAGATGAAAGAGTGTGTCAACTATCATAGGAGGATATTCTTTATCGGGCGGCATCTGCGAGTAAGGCAGAAGCGGCAAGGGAAAAGGTGCCACAATTGCTTGTTCCAGTTCTAGCCACGCAGGAAGGTATGCGGCTTCCGAAGTCAGCCATTGCACCCCTTGTCTTAGCAGAAAGGCTTTGTGGTATTGTTGAAAGTCCGGGAATTTCACTCCTCCCAACTCCTTACAAGCTTTAAGTTTTTTAAGAGCGATCCTGGGCGTTTTGTTATTCCACAAAAATCTCACTAACACTCTCTCAATTTGCTGATATGTCTGCGGATGCAGTAGGAGAGGCATCATTTCCAATACATAGTTAATTTTCGGAGCTATCGTCATCTTGATTGTTTCCAGTCTCCCCCACCATGACAAAGTCAATGGGAGCCATTTAGTAGTCAGTAAATGAGATTTTTCTAGGAGCATTTTCTCGTTATATCTCACCGTCTCGATCAAGGGGTAACCATAATAGGCTCCGAGATATTTAAACATCTTAGGCTCCCAGACGAATTGGAAACGTTCCATATCCGCTTTGTAGGTCTTAGCATTCAATGGGAAGGCACTTGACTTATCCCAGTTAATTTTATAACCGGATAATTGCGAGTAACGCTCTATGCATTCCAAGATCGCCGGTACGGACTCTGGGGAAGTAAAGAGAAGAAGGTCGTCCGCGTAGGCCGACAGCTTCACTGTCCGACCCGCTATTGGCACCCCTGATATCCTTGCATGTTGCCGCAGTATAAGCAATAAAGGCTCAAGGGCCAGATTAAACAGTAATGGCGATATAGGACAACCCTGACGAGTTCCTCGTGATAATCGCAGCTCTTTCGACTGCGCCGTGTTAACCCGGACATGGGCCAGTGGCCGAGCGTATAACACTTTCAGTAGACTGATGAAGCCATCACCAACTCCAAACCATTGAAGAGCATCAAAGATGAAGGACCACTCCAGCCGGTCAAAAGCTTTCTCGGCATCGAGGGATAGCCCTACTAGTGGGCAATTGTGGCTTTCCCCGGCCGCTAGAACGTGACATAGAAGACGGGCATTGTCCGCTGTCGATCTCCCTTCGATAAAACCACATTGGTCCGGGTGCGCCAAATGTGTCATGACGCCAGCAAGTCGATTAGCCAGTATCGTAGCATAGATCTTATAGTCAGCGTTCAGCAAGGATATCGGTCGGTAATTACTGACTAGCTGGGGGTCCCTGCCTTTCTTTTCCAATACAATCACACTCGCTGACGCGAAACTCCCTACCAAAGGAGCCTCTTGTAGGAGAGCCTGAAAATAGACATGGAGAGGTGGGCCAAGCTCCTTAGAGAAAGCTTTGTAGAATTCAATGGGGAGACCGTCTGGACCAGCAGCCTTGCCTGAAGCCAGTGTTTGAATTGCCTGCTGTATTTCAGAAAGGGAGATGGGGGCCGCCAACATCTCAGCTGTCTCTGCGTCCAGGGTAGGTCTCTGCACCCCAGCAGTCAACTCTTCAAAGGTCAGTTGAGGATTCTGAATCTCAGAGGAGTATAGCTGTGCATAAAAAGAGCCGAAAGCTCCCGCAAGTTCCTCGTCTTTGGTCAGCAGGCATTGGCTACCAGGGTCGCGTAAGGCTTCCACCCGCCGCGCCTCTTGCTGACCCTTTAGAGCGTGTGACAGAAGTCTACCCGCTTTATTGCCTTCCCAATAGTAGGCTCCGCTCTGAGCTTGGATATTCTTTGTCACTTCGTCAGTAAGCAATTGGTTATAACTAAAACGGAGTTTTTGGAGACGCATCAAGATGACTTGTTCAGAGCGTCGTGTTAGAAGTCGCTCCCCCGCCTTGATCTGATCTTCTAGTTTCGCTAAGCGTTCTTTCTGTCTCCGAGACCTGACGATCATGTTACTCGTGATGGTAGCCCTCGTGGAGGCCTTGAAGCCTTCCCACCAGGCCCAACCCTCGGTGTCCTGCAGAAGATAGAACTGAAAATATTCCTTTATAGCTGCTTGAATACAGGAGCTGAACTCCACGTCACCTAAAAGGGATCTATCGAAAGCCCAATGTAAGGATTTAGCACCAGCAGGTAAGTCTTGTAGCTCTAGACTGATAGCAGCATGATCTGATATATGCATCGCCTGGATGCTCGCACTGGTACAGCACGATATCAGGGATTTTGAAGCCAGAAAAAAATCGATGCGTGACGAGGACTGATGAGGGTTGGAGAAAAAGGTAAACTCGAGATCATTTGGATGATAGAGGCGCCAAATATCCACCAGACCTTTGTCACTCATCAACTCCCTGAGGACGGCCTGCGATTTGGAGACCGAGCTGAGCTTCGGAGGACTTTTGTCTACCAGTGGATCAAGAAAGAGATTAAAATCACCACCTAAGATTACTGGTTCGCCGCCCCCAAGAAAAGCTTCCTGAGCCAGGGAATGAAAAAATTCTGGATGATCAGCATTTGGAGCATACACATTAACCAGACTGAACGATAGTCGCCCCACTGTTAAAACAGCACTCGTCCATCTGCCTTGTTTATCTGAGAGCGTCTGTGAAATAGTTGGCTTAAGAGACTTCTTAGCCAAAATGACCACTCCGTTATGTTTATGAATCGCAGCAGAATAGGCCACCAGTTCAAAGGGCTTAATTCCTAGTTTCAGAGATTCCTGATTGTTCAAATGTGTTTCCTGTAGCAGGAGTACGTCTGCTTTCTCTAGTTGCGCATAATGTAAGATTTTTTTTCGTTTTATTGGACTGTTAATCCCCTTGACATTCAAGGAGAGTAATTTAATCACACCAGCCAGCTGAGAAATTAGGAAGATACCTCAGGCCCACTCCCACGATTCTAGACTGGGTTGAACTGCCTCTGCCCCGAAGCTCCGCATTACAGGCACATTGTAACCCTGGCTCCAGTGACACAGACCGCAACAAGTAAAATTCCCCCTTAGACTCCAGAGGACTATACCCCCACCCTGCATTACATGGTGAACCCAGTGGGAACAGAGACGGTACAGGGGGGACCCACCACTCACAGTATATCCACAATATGCTCAATACAACTTAGTACAGAACTCAAAGTACTGAATGTAACCAGGATGGTAGAAGGTTAAGTTCAGGAGAATAGCTAGCAATATGTCATCTACCAATGAGTATGTGATAATATCAAAGGAAAAGGTATTGTGACCAGCATGCTACATAAACGTAGAATCACAGCTTATGCGAACAACTACACATGAGAATGAAATACAATTTCAGCGCATATGCATACGTTCTTTGTCCTCCAAAAATTGCTGAAGCATCTCTGGATCATCGAAAGTTTTAGTGTGATTGTGAAGCGTGACTCTCATGCGAGCTGGATAGAGAAGGCCGAATCTGGCTTGGAGTTGGACCAAGCGCGGCCTCAACGAGAGGAAAATGCGACGCCGATCAGCAGTGGCTTTAGCAAAATCCGGAAAGAAATGAAGCTTGCATTTCTCAAATTCAGCGTTAGGGCGCAGGCGGGCTGCTTCAAGAATTTGTACAGCGTGTTGATAGCGTAGAGCTCGTAGGATTATTGGGCGCGGTCTTTTATGGCCCTGAATCACTTGAGAAGGCACCCTATGAGCTCTGTCTATCTCAAAGGGGTGCATAAAATTGATGTGCAGAGTCTCCGGAATCATTTTGCCTAGAAAAGCAATCATATCTCCGCCCTCAGCTCCCTCCGGGACCCCAACAATTCTCACATTGTTACGTCGTGCTCTATTATTCCCCTCTTCGATCTCTCTTTGTAAGGCTCGGATCTGCTGGGTGTGCTTGTCTACTGACTTTAGTTTTTCTTCGTGCGCTGCCACTATTTGCTCAACTTTATCTTGACGAAGGGATAACCCCTCCAGATTAGACCGGAGAGCCGCAGTATCTTCACGCACCACCGATAGTGCTTCTCCGTTAGCCGCAATCAGTTCTCTTATCCCTCTCAACTCAGCCAACACTTCTTGCAAGGCCTCCGACCCGTCTAGCCGCGCCGCCATCTTTTGCGGTGATGCAGGTTCGGTCTTAGATCGTTTAGCACTCGCAGTTTGCCCCGAGGAGAAATCTATTCTGGCTGGTTTTATTACGGACATCTCTATAGGACCTCCGGTACAGTATAATGGATTTGCAGCACAATACCTCAAATTAATCTCGGATTTATTGGCAGGTCACCCTGGAGCTCACGCTCTATCCGTCCGTCCTGCTCGGCATCAGGCTCCGCCCCCCCGAAGCGACAGATTTTATCTATCTGTTGGATGTGTGCCGATAAAATAAGAGTAGAGTCAAGATGATCCCAAGGTTGTGAGCTGAAGAATCAGGGAGGAGTATAATTGTTTTCCACAGAGGAGGTTTTAGGGGGAATGATAAGGAGCTCGGTTTTGGCCATATTCAGTTTCAGATGGCGGTGAGTTATCCATGCAGCAATGTCAGATAAGCAGACAGAGATCTGGGCCTGGTTTCCTTGAGAGATTTCAGGGACAGAGAGGTAGATATGAGAGTCGTCAGCATAAAGACGGTACTGAAAACCATAGAAGGAAATAAATGCACCAAGGGACCGAGTATAAAGAGAGAAAAGAAGAGGTTCCAAGACAGAGCCCTGAGGTACACCAATTGAAAGCAGGATGGTGGTAGAGGAAGAAACACCGGAACATACACTAAAAGTGTGATGGGAGAGATAAGAAGAAAATCAGGGCAGAACGGAGCTCCTAAATCCTAGCAAGGACAGTGTATTGAGGAGAAGGTGGTGATCTACAGTGTCAAAGGCAGAAGAAAGGTCAAAAAGGATGAGAATCAAGAAGAAGTCTTTGGATTTGCCAAGAAACAAGTCACTGGAGACTTTGGCAAGATCCATTTCTGTAGAATGTAGAGAATGAAAGCCAGATGGCAGTGGGTCCAGAAGGTCTTGAGAGGAAAGAAAGTCAAGAGAGTGGCGGTAAATCGCTCATTCAAGTAGTTTTAAAGCAAAGGGGAGGAGAGGGATTGGCTGATAGCTGGAAGGACAGGTAGGATCCAATGTTCCCTCTAATTTTCTGTAGGCTGTGTGCGCATAAACTATCAGCTGTGCAGCTTTTGAAGGAAGGTTAAATTTTTGTGCGCCGCAAAATGACACTTGGAGTTATATACTTTAAAATTTGATTATACGTCAGAATATAGTATGTACTGTCGTGGGGAGCGCCCCCTACGCCTATGGGCAATCCACGGCAAAGATTATATTTAGGGAGCCACCGGGAACGTAAGGTTCATTTGCGTAGTAAAATGTTCTTATCAGTTCCGGATGCCTAAAAGAACTTAGCAACAAAACCAAGTAGAGGGAAATAAGGCTTTTATTCCCCGTCAATGCAAGGGTTCAAATTAAGAGATGAATAATGAAACAGAAAAGTCCTTTCTTGCAAAAGGTCACCAGTATTCAAAACATGTGCTTAATTGTTACACTTCACAATTAATGCAGAGGTCAGAAAACAGGAATTCAGTTCATTCCAAAAACATCAACATTTTCATAGACTCTTCTATTTTACTCAGTTACTACAGACTCTTGACATAAGGCTGTGCACAGGTCACACTCCATCTGCTCTGATGGTGATAGGGAAACTGTGTCAATGCATTCTGTCTCCATGCATTCTTCCTCACTAAAATCACCAGGGGAACAAACACTGTCCCTGTCTGACTCGTGTTGGTGTGCTATGCCTCTGGGGCCTTGTCTCCAATAAGGGTCTGTTATCAGGGCTTTAGGGATTTTACTAAACCAGTCTGGTTTCTCCTTCCTTGTAAAGCGAGGACTGATTTTCCCAGGGCCTTTATGCTTCATGAATTTACTAGCATCAATAACTGTTTCATACCTGGAACTTTGCTGGCTTGATTCCCCAGAGTTTTTCCTTTCAGCAACTTTCCTGTTGTAGCAATGTCTCTGCCTTTCAGCATTAGGCAGAGCTGTGCTTCTTGGCAGTTTAGTAAAACCTGGTTTGGACTCTCTTTCCTCCCTTGGTAAGAACTCAGGTTTATTATAAAATGCCTTTCCTCTCTTGCTTGGTAAAACTGGGTAATTATTCCTCAGAGACTGTGAGCTTCTCACCATACCATCCCCTTTGGCTTCTGGCTTAGCTCTCTCTCTTCTGGAGTCAGGAACACTGGAAGAACAGGGCGTGGCACAGCCTCTAACCTCAGAGCTGGCTCTAACAAACCTTCTTGGGAGAGCTGCACAATCATCCTGGCCCTTCTGGATTTCACCCTTGTAAACCCTGTACCTGTGGGCTTGCTCCTCTGGGATTTCTTCACTGTTCCTTCTCAGGTCCTTCTCTTTCTCTTCTTTCTCTTTCCTTGGTGAAGCCATGCTCCCCTGTGTAGCCGTGCTCCTCTTCCTCAAGGCAGCTGGACCCCGTCCTGGATCTCTACCTCCACTTCTACTCCCACTGCACAATGCTGCTGGACTGCCTTTCCCTAAGGCAGCTGGACCTGGACCTCCAACTGCTTTGCAAGCTTTCAGTTCTGGCTTATAAGGAAATCCTTCCTGCCTGACTTCCGGGGTCATTTCCAGGTGCAAGTCATTAGGCTTCTCAAGCTCATTAGCTCCTGAATGTTCCTTCCTGCTCCCTCTAGCTGTGCCTGGAGGTAATTGCACATCTAGATTCTTAAAAGAAACAGGATTTCTTTTCAAGCTTTCAACTTTATCAATACCCACATCATGACAGTACACAACATTGATTTTAATCAAATTAAATGAAAATAGATGATTACTAAATGAAGCAGAAAATTTCTAGAAATTACAACCACAACTTTTAAATTTTAAGACATCTGTGTTGTTTTCCATCAGAATCAGAACTGTAATTTTTGTGCGCTCTGTTGTAAAGTATGTGCGCTCGCTCGGCGAGGTGTGTGCACGCGCACATGCGCACAGCTTAGAGGGAAAAGTGGTAGGATCTAGTGAAAGCTTTTTGAGGAGAGGTATAACCACAGCATGTTTGAAGGCCACAGGAACAATTGCAGTGGTTAAGGATATGACAGATGGAAGGGATGATGACAGAAGAGATAGAGCTTAGTAGATGGGTGGGGAAGGGATCAGAGGAGTAGGTAGTCAGTTTTGAGGAGGAGAGAAGATTTGCTATTTTCTCCTCAGTGATTTCAGAAAAGGAAGAAAGGGTGATCAAATGTGAGGAAAGGATTTAGGACTGAAGACTGAAGGGGGGGGGATGAGGTGCAGGTGACCCTGCAGAGAATTCAAGGCTAATCTAGACTTTATCATGGAAGTAGTCAGCCAAGGTCAGTGCACATAATGAAGGAGGGATTGGGGGAGAAGGAATCTTGAGGAGAGAATTAAGCATAGCAAAGAGGCAGCAACGGTCATAGGCAAGAGAGTTAGTAAGGTGGACATAGTACTTTTGCTTAGCAAGAGTTATGGCCAACTGGAAGGAGGGTAGCATGAATTTGAAATGTAGGCAGTCAGCAAAGGTATGTGATTTAAGCCAGAGGTGCTCAGCTGAGTGGGCACAGGAACATAGGTAACAGGTTGTCGAAGACAGCCAGGGTTGAGGTATGAATTGCCTCACAGGGCATGGAATGGGAGGAACAAGCAAATAACCACAATGCAAAACATATTTCTTTCTTTTTTATATATTAAACCAATTCAGAATATGAAAACAACATCTCCCATTATATATATATATATATATATATATATATATAGTGGTAATGAGGCTTCTGACAAGTATAAGAAAAGAGCTGGTTTTAAAACTTTTTCTTCTGAGCTAAAGCATTCATTTAAATCAGCACCTAGAGAGCAAAGCCACATGATCGAGAGTGCTGAGTACAGACCACACCCTGCCTCCATGGCAACACAGAGTGCAAATGAGAAACACCTGGGGGGATGGGGCAAGGAAACGGGTCTCACACTAAAACATTTAAGCTCACAGGATCAAAGGCAGAGGAGAGCAGAGAGAGAAGCAGGGAGAGAAGCAGAGGAAGGAACAGAAGGGGCAGAGTCAAGACGGGAGTCTTGGACAAGGCAGAGAGGCAAGAAGCCAAAGCCAAGAGAGTCCCGGCAGATTGGACAGTCTAGGAGAGAAAGACTGAGGTGTCTGACCAGAGGCTCTGGAGAATGGCAGAGAAAGTCTGAGCTTCGGCACAGAAGGGATTCTAACAGCAGCTCTTCTACCAGAGACAGCTGTACAGAATTTGCAAGCTCTTGTGAAGGTAGGAACCCAAACTCTGGGAGAATTGTAGAATACAGCTCAGATAGCAGTGAGGCTGCTGAGAATTCAGAAGGAGAGATTTATCCTTCTAGAAAGCCTGAGAGAAAGTCTGTTCCTAGAAGCCAGGGAAGACAGCAGAAACCTGTGAGTATCTTGCCCAGAAGTGCAAAGCCGTGCAGCTCATACAGGAAGCCTGAAGGGAGAAAAGGGAATCCCTGGGATGAAATGTTTAAGCTAATGCAATGATTGAAACCTGATTATGCAGATAAAGACCCAGAGCTGTTTCAGGGTGAAACTAAAGACATGGAGATAGAGTTAACTGGATTGAAGCAGGATACAGTCTCTAATGGATTGCTCATGTTTCATTAGGGGAAAAGCTGAATTGCTAGCCAAAGAGAAAATTCAGAATGGTGATAAATGCTCTGAGGTTTTTGAATGCTGAAAGCAAAAGGAAAGGATTACAAATGTGTTTTGCTTAACACGGTTTGAAGCATTAGTCCTGTATGCTGAAGAAATCTACTTGAGTTCATTATTGTTTCTGTTATACCTTGTTCATGTTCTAAAGAAGATTTACTTTGCAAAAGTCTGATGATACAAAAGAAAATTAATAAATTTCCTGTGAATTTCCTAAAACTACTCGGACTGCTTATTAACCACAACTAAAAAATTCCAGCAGCATTTGCTCTGGTAATAAGTCAGTTTAACAAGAACAGTTGGCACGCAGTGCTCTTTATAGGCAACCGCCTAGATAGTGTGCAGCACCACAGGTGGCGTAGTTGTTTGGATTTTTTCATCAAACTTCTGCAAGCGTGAACAAGATTTGGGCACCTACAACAAGAAAGAAGCTGTAGGAGGCCAAGCACGACAGAAAGATACAAGAGTGGAGGAGAAAATCCGGAGTGGCATCCAGAAGGAACCGGAGGGAGTTCCAGCACTGTTCCTATTTGTTGCAGAGCCTGAATCTACATCAGAACCAGGTAACCCGTAGATAGGAGGGGGTTACTGGTGGATACTGGTGTAGGAAGTGAATGGTAATACCAGTCACTGAGAGAGCAACAAGGAGCATTTGTAGTGCCACACTTGGTGGGTTTTTTTTTCTCTTTCTTTCTAGGGAAGTACCAGACTGGAGATGGAGCCACGAGATTTCATGGCCTTGGTCACAGAGCAGTTTAAAAGACAACAGGAGATGGCAGCGAGAAGCCAGGAACAGGCGATTGCCATGCTGCAGGCCCAGCAAAAGCCACTGCTCGAAATGATGGGGAGATGGTTGGGGGCACAAGAAAAGGCAGCGGAGGTTACAAGGACAGGTTCCCGAGCTGTTTTACCAGGGTTAGGGGTGCTTGACACTGGAACTTTTTCTTTTGGACAACTAACTAAGGACGCTGATATTGACAATTTCATAGAGTCCTTTGAAAGAGCAGCACTATTGGCTAAATGGCCAAAGGACCAATGGGCAGTCAGAATTGCCACTTCTCTTACAGGGGAAGCCATGGCAGCCTATAGGGCTATGCCCGCAGCGCTAGTTACCAGTTATGAAGAAGTCAAACGAGCCATAAGGGATCGTATGGGTTTAAATACAACGGTCTATAGACGTCATTTTAGAGCGTCTAAGTTAAAACAGGGTGAAACACCCCAAGCTCTATGCCATCGCCTAAAGAGTCTGGCATGGAAATGGCTCACTCCGGAGACTAAGAGTCTGGATGAGATATTAGATTGCATTGTTCTTGAGCAATTTATGAATGCTGTACCTTCAGAATTGCGAACCTTCCTGATCCTTCAAAATTGCTGTAATACTAAGGATGCCATTTCGCTGGCAGAGCGCGTTCTAGCCGCCGAATTGGTGGACCAGGCGAAACAGGCAGTAATGGAGGCACCAGAAAGGAAGGCAAGGTCAGCAGGGATTGAGAAACAAAAGTATTTGTCTGTGGATAAATGCCATTATGCCCAGGAAAGAAAATGTTTTGCATGTGGGGGGACAGGGCATTTCAAAAAGAATTGTAAGGCCAGGACAGCCCTAGTAACCACAGATACCGGTAGGAAGGGGGAGGGATTCCTTTTGGAGGTGGAGGTGGAAGGGGTTCCCACAGAGGCATTACTAGATTCTGGGGCAAACCAGTCAATGATTTCCCAAAGACTGTGGAAGAGGATTGTAGCCCAAACTGATCATAACCTAGAGTCTTCTGGAAATCAGGTAAAGATCAGATGTGTTCATGGAACAGCTATGTCCCATCCGATACATCATGTATGGGTGAAGGGTTTAGGCCTGAGAAAAAAGATAGCGGTAGCAGTGGTGCCCAGACTCCCAAATACCTTAGTCCTGGGGAGGGATTGGTCCCAACTCTGGCATGGCTTAGAAAAGGAGTTAAAGGACAAAGCAGAAAAGACCGCCATCTTAGGCAGCCTAGATGAAGCCTTACCCAGGGTAAGAAGAGTTGCGAACTCTGACAATCATAAGGATAGGGCAGGCATGGTCTCCACTCGTGCCAGTTCCAAGGCAGTTAGTGGGGAGCTAGATCTGCCAGAGGATCCCATAGCGGGAATGCCCTCACATGATGATTTAATAGGTCCCTCCAGGAGTAGCCTGAGGAAGGAAAAGGCTGAAAAGCGGAAAGAGAGACAGACTAGGTCAAGAAATAGGGCGGAACTAATTACTAGTCAGGAATTGCCCAGGGTGCCAGCCCAACTAATGGAGAAATTTCCCTCATTCCCGAGGGAACAGCAGGCAGATCCTGCGCTAGCACAAGCCTTTGACTATGCGCGGGAAGGATCTGAGACCCTGCCACGATTTTTCTTGGACGACACTTTGCTCTATAGGGAGAGTTTAAACCCAAGGACGGGGGATATGAGAAAGCAGTTGGTCATACCCACCTCCTTCAGGAATGTAGTGTTAAAGTTAGGCCACGATCACCCAGTGGGAGGACACAAGGGTATACAGGGCACATTGGATCAAATCCTGAATCGTTTTTACTGGCCCGGAGTGTTCAGGGAAACATCTAGGTTTTGTGCATCCTGCCCTGCCTGCCAACGGGTCACGGCAAGGCACCCACCTGGGGTACCCATGATATCAGCACCCCTCATATCGGAACCAGTGCATAGACTGGCATTAGATATAGTGGGACCTCTCCTTAAGACACCAAGGGGTTACCAATATATATTTGTGATAATTGATCAGGCTACGAAATTTCCTTGGGCTGTCCCTCTGTGGAATACGTCTGCACGTACCATAGCCCAAGAGCTGGTAAAAATATTTTGTGAAGTGGGTTTCCCCCGAGAAATCCTGATGGATAGGGGAAGCAACTTCATGTACCGATACCTGGCCCAGGTCTGGGAGGCTTTTGATATTCGTCACATCCGTACGGCCGCATATCATCCCCAGACGAACGGCTTGGTAGAAAGATTTAACCAGACCCTGAAAAATATGTTAAGGAGGAGTCTGGAGGGTAACATAGCAGAGTGGGACGTGATGCTCCCATTTGTATTATATGTTTCTAGAGAGCGTAAACAAACCTCTACTGGTACATCCCCATATGAGCTTATATATGGGTGCACTCCACAGGGTGTCCATGATATTTTGCGGGAGCAATGGGTAGCACCGACCGTGCGGGAACAAGAGGTACCCCAATTTCTAAAAGATTTAAAAGGGAGGTTACAGCGAATGGCCCTACAAGAGTTTGATTTCCGCATAGAGCACCGGGCGGGTAAGTTGCATACGAACGCGGATGCCCTTTCAAGAATTACTGACTGTGCACGACTTAGCGCGCCAGCCAGTAATAGCTTAAGGGGGGGGGGGATATGTGGTAATGAGGCTTCTAACAAGCATAAGAAAAGGGCTAGTTTTAAAACTTTTTCTTCTGAGCTAAAGCATGGCTCAGGCAGGCATTCATTTAAATCAGCACCTAGAGAGCAAAGCCACATGATTGAGAGTGCTGAGTACAGACCGCACCCTGCCTCCATGGCAACACAGAGTGCAAATGAGAAACACCTGGGGGGATGGGGCAAGGAAACGGGTCTCACACTAAAACATTTAAGCTTGCAGGATCAAAGGCAGAGGAGAGCAGAGAGAGAAGCAGGGAGAGAAGCAGAGGAAGGAACAGAAGGAGCAGAGTCAAAACGGGAATCTTGGACAAGGCAGAGACGGGAGTCATGGCAGAGAGGCAAGAAGCCAAAGCCAAGAGAGTCCCATCAGATTGGACAGTCTAGGAGAGAAAGACTGAGGAGTCTGACCAGAGGCTCTGGAGAATGGCAGAGAAAGTCTGAGCTTCGGCACAGAAGGGATTCTAACAGCAGCTCTTCTACCAGAGACAGCTGTACAGAATTTGCAAGCCCTTGTGAAGGTAGGAACCCAAACTCTGGGAGAATTGTAGAATACAGCTCAGATAGCAGTGAGGCTGCTGAGAATTCAGAAGGAGAGATTTATCCTTCTAGAAAGCCTGAGAGAAAGTCTGTTCCTAGAAGCCAGGGAAGACAGCAGAAACCTGTGAGTATCTTGCCCAGAAGTGCAAAGCCGTGCAGCTCATATAGGAAGCCTGAAGGGAGAAAAGGGAATCCCTGGGATGAAATGTTTAAGCTAATGCAATGATTGAAACCTGATTATGCAGATAAAGACCCAGAGCTGTTTCAGGGTGAAACTGAAGACATGGAGATAGAGTTAACTGGATTGGAGCAGGATACAGAGTCTCTAATGGATTGCTCAACAGCTTATGTTTCATAAGGGGAAAAGCTGAATTGCTAGCCAAAGAGAAAATTCAGAATGGTGATAAATGCTCTGAGGTTTTTGAATGCTGAAAGCAAAAGGAAAGGATTACAAATGTGTTTTGCTTAACACGGTTTGAAGCATTAGTCCTGTATGCTGAAGAAAGCTACTTGAGTTCATTATTGTTTCTGTTATACCTTGTTCATGTTCTAAAGAAGATTTACTTTGCTAAAGTCTGATGATACAAAAGAAAATTAATAAATTTCCTGTGAATTGCCTAAAACTACTCGGACTGCTTATTAACCACAACTAAAAAATTCCAGCAGCATTTGCTCTGGTAATAAGTCAGTTTAACAAGAACAGTTGGCACGCAGTGCTCTTTATAGGCAACCACCTAGATAGGGTGCAGCGCCACTATATATATATATATATATATATATATATATATATCAAAAACATGTATGTTTATATATAGCACATTATTAATATGTTGTAAAAATATATTTTATTACCAAAATCCATGTAACACATCACTATTAACACCAATATCACTTTACATACAATAAATACAATATCACTATATCACAATGTCACAATAATACCTTTTTATAAAATAATATCCCAATACATACATTTAAGTTTCATATTGGTTTCCACACAATTACCCACTTTACAATAACCCAAGTATTTCATCGATTAGTCTAAACCATCTCTAATAAGAGCTTGACTTTAATTTTCATTCATTATATTTTCATTTTCATATTTGTGTCTCAACCACAATCATAATCTAAATATACTCAGTTACATTCAGCTGGAAAACTCTCAATTACTGTAATAATCAAAAAACATATGTAGATCCCTCTAATACATATGTAATACATTAGTAATTTTGTGCTATATTAGTGATATATATTACTAATATATATATTAGTAATATATATTACTAATATATATATTATGTGAGATGTTGTTTTGATATTCTGAATTGGTTTAATATATAAGAAGGACATTTTTTTGCATGGTGGTTATTTGATTAATTGTTTTGCAAAACAGTGGTGATAATTTATGTGATTGGAGGAACAAGTGCATCCAGAGCAAAGGAGACTATAGTGTTATAGGCTACTGACCCATTAACGGACTCATGACAAAGTGAAGGAAAGAGGTTAGAAGACAACAGTGGAGAGAGCGGAAGGGTTGACAGTGTGAAGATTCCTAAAGATGGTGGTGGAGATCAGGCAAGATCAAGATGGGGATTGGTTGAAGGTGAAGGTTAGCAGATGATGGTTAGATAATGGAAGAAATGAGGTGGAGAAGTTGGAGGATGAGCAGTTGGAGGAGAAGACAAGGTCAAAGCAGTGGCCATGCTTGTGAGTAGGAGCAATAGAGTACAACTGAAGGTTGAAAGAGGAGGTTAGGGAAAGGCATAAGGGTCAGAAGGGTCATCAAAATGAATGTTAAAATCCCCAAGGATAAGGGAAGGGGACGACATACCAGAAAGGTGGAGAGCCAGGAGTCAAATTTGGTGAAAAAGGTATAGGTGGACTTGTTGGAGGGTCAATAAATGACAGCTACCCAGAGAGGTAGTGGTGAAAATAGGCGGATGGCATGGACTTCAAAGGAAGCAAAGGAATTAGAGGCAAAAGGAGGGACTCGAATTGGCAGGAATGAGACAAGCAGGATTCCGGTCAGGGCATAGTACAGAAACTGTTCTTTTGGCCCTATTAAATGAGATTCATGTCGCCCATGACTGTGGAGATATCTATCTCATAGTGTCCCTGGACCTATCCTCAGCATTCAACTTAATTGATCATCAGACTCTTCTCTCTCACCTTTACGATGTTGGGTTACGGGGTACGGTATGGCAATGGTTCCATTTGTTCCTCACAGCTCGTACTTTTACTGTTCATTCTAACAATCAGTCCTCCTGTCCTCTCCCTCTAGCATGCGGAGTACCCCAGGGCTCCATTCTGTCCCCTCTGCTATTTAGTATCTTCCTCTCTCCGCTACCTCTTCTGATTCAACAATACCAAGTTTCTTCTTACATTTACGCCAATGAGATTGTTCTCCTCTTCCACACTTCACCAGTAAACATAGATATCTCACAGCATAATAATCGTCTCTCTCAGATTGCTTCCTGGCTCTCCTCTAATTATTTTCATCTGAATCCCTCTAAATCTACAGCAATGTGGGTCTCTTTGAGTACGCCTTGTCCAATCATCGTAACTCAAATTGACCTCATTCTGATCCCTCTCTCTCCTTCCTTCCACACTCATTTATCTACTCTTACTCGTCACTCTTTCTCTGCCCTGCGGCAAATCAGGGCGGTTTGTTCCCTTCTCCCCCCCAGTTCACTGATTACTCTAGTACTGGCTTTGGTCACTAGTAGACTTGACTACTGTAATGTGGTTCTAGTTAACTTACCATCCTATCAGCTTCAACGCTTACAGCTATTACAAAATACTGCAGCCCGTCTTATCACTTATGCTCGGCGGTTTGACCATATCACTCCCCTTCTCCTCCGCCTTCATTGGTTGCCATTTTGTTACAGATTTCAATGCAAATTTTTAATATTGACACACAGGACCATTTACACATCAAACCCTCTCTACTTAGCAAATCTTATTTCTCTTCATATCCCATATTGTCGACTTCGTTCCCTACATGCTAATCGTCTGTCCTTACCCTCCCCTTCTCATGCTCACTTGGAACAGACTCGCCACTCTGCCTTCTTTTTTCTCGGCCCTTCACTCTGGAACGCTCTACCACCTTCCCTCCACCTGGAACCCTCATACCCAAAGTTTAGAGAATTGTTAAAAAACCACCTGTTTCAACAGGCTTTTGACCTCCCTTTTGATTCCCCCACCTAATTATAGGGCTATAAAGCCCTATAAAGCGTCTTATAAGGTGCCTTATATGCTGTGCCTTGGCAGACAGCGCATTTTATAATGTGCCCTATGGAGTGCCTTCTAGGGTGCCTTATGTGGCACCTTAGGTTACGCCACTATGAGGGTGTGTTTGCTGGCAGCACTATTACAGTACAACTAAACTTCCTCACAGCCCAATACTTAACCCTTTCCAGGCCAAGCCCACAACTGTCGGGATCCAAACTTCTGCCTAAATATTCCTATCAAATGGTATATAATACATGACCATGGCAGAGGGAATGTCACTATTGGGACATATTGGATAAGACGGGTACAATTTTCCTGACATATGCAGACATTAACCCGGCTGCAGACTGTGGATTAAAATATTATAGTAGGCTTTCAAAGGGTTACACATGACGCCTCAGCCAGCCTTATTCATTAGGCACACTGGGGAATTGAACCCATGACCCTTGTACCAGCAGTCTGTGTAGCAACCATTGTGCTACAGCTCTGTTTCTGTAGTCGGGTGTCTGCGCGCCTTCTTACGCTTAACGCGCAGTAACGCGCCCTGTAACGATCGTTGCTGCGCGGCGCGTTATAACACGCGTTATAATGCCCGTTATCACTAACAATGTACCGCCCATGTCCTTTTTTGGCATTTCTTCCACTAACGTGGCTCCTAACGCGAATCACACTAACGCAGTTTAGTAAACATACCCCTTAATATATGGGATAATCACTGCTACACCAGAATTCTTGCAGGAGTAGACCACCCGCATTACAGGGCCTCTCCATCTGTACCCTGGTAAAAGATCAACAAAGTCACTCTCAAAACAGACAGTCATTGCATCTGTAGTGCCTCCTGATCCGCAATAAAACTCTCCAGCACCGCAGGGTCGTCAAAATTCTTGGTTACATTATTGAGAGTGACACGCAGGCGAGCAGGATAGAACAGTCTGTAGCGCGCTTGTAGATGCTATAATCTACCCCTAAGCACTAAAAATTGTTTCCTCTTCGTCATCATGGCCTTACTGAGGTCCGTGAAAAAAGAGATTGTGTGGCCTTCAAACTGAAGCGCAGAGCAAGCCTTCAGAGCATTCATGATCTGTACAACTTGTTGGTGGTGCAAAGCACAAAGGATTAGTGGCCTAGGCACCCTTGACTGCTGACTCAGTGTTGTAGGAATTTGGTGTGCCCTTTCAATTTCAAATGGACGGGCCAAATTCAATTTCAACAGCTTCGGCACCAAATCCTCCAAAAACATGATAGGATCCCTGCCCTCTGTACCTTCCGGGATTCCAGTTATGCGAATGTTATTCCTGTGCGCCCTGTTGTTCATATCCTCCAGGGCTCGCTCCAAAGACTCCGTCTTCCTTGCCACCTTCCCTAATTGCGCCAGCTTTTCCTCGTGCGCCGCGGCCCTGAGCTCCAATTTATCCACTCTAACTGCCAGCGACACCAACTGCTCCTTAAGCTCCTTAGAGTCCACCTGGAGTTCAGAGAGACTCTACAAATGGATTCTCACCATTTGTATCCACTAAAGCTCGAACTGCCCTAAGATCAGTGAGGATCTCTCGCATCCCCTCTTCATGCTCGCGCATCTGCGCCATCTTATGTGGGGAAGGTGGGTCAGCTTTTGACCGTTTAATGCCAGAAGTTTGTAAATTAGAGAACTCCAACTTGGATTGCTTGCTGCTTGCCATCTCCGACAGCAGTTAAACCAATTTCGGCAATCAGGCTGCCCTGCAGGATAGAATGAGGAAGGATTATTAGTTTGGTCCTTGGGAGCTCTCGATTAGCCATCCATGCAGGTCTCTAGCAGGCTCCGCCTCCCCCCCCCCCCATCCTCAGCCTCAGTAAGTTTAAAATGTGCTTAGCAATGCTGTATATCATTTTTCATGTGTGATGGCACCCAGTGCAATCTGTGCTGCATTTTGCAGTATGCATCTGAATGTGATTTATATCATATCAAGACTGCTGCTCTATCGCACTTCTGGAAAAAAGAAACTCCCTAACTCTGACCAGCCAATGTGTTCTCTAATCCTGACTGGGGGCAACAAGTAGAATCCTTCCTCTGTTCTTGGCTCCAATTCCCTGAACGCAGTGCAAGTGAGAAAAAAATGAAAACACACCCAAAATTATACCATAACAAAGTCTGCTTAAAACCTCAAGCAAGGGATTCACAGGCCTGCAAACCTGAGCAGCATGCTATAAACCCTAAAAAACTGCCACATTATCACTCTGCATCATGCTTTTGCTTTGCCTTTTGTTTATCTATATATTATACAGTAGGTCAAGCTAAATACTACAGGCCCATTACAAGGAAATAGATCTACACCTATGAGTACTAATCTTGGGGCGAAGATGGGAATTTTGTGGGTTAAAACTAATAGATCTGTGTATTTTAGAATTCAGTGTTTTTTTCTAAGTCAGTCCGGTCTTAGTATCACCAGAAAGCTTTGTGTTTAAGTCAGAGCAGATTATAGCTTAGCATAGAAAGTAAATGAAGAATAAATAGACTCTGAAATTTGTTTCTAGAGAGCTTTTCATTTCAATCAAATCAGAGTATAGCTTTAACATAGAAAGTTAAATAGAGTAAATAGTTACTGAAAAACATTGTTTCTAGAGAGCTTTTTTATCTAAATCAAATCAGAGCATAGCTTAGCATACAGGTAGAATAATCCTGCGTAGGAAGAAATAAACTTGTTCCTAGTGACCTTTACAAGGAGGCCTTCCAATTGGGAGGCAAAAGATTTGTGAAGTTGTCTTGAATAGGTGTTAAAGGCAAGTGACAGATCAAAGGGGCAATTTAAAAGGCCCCTTCTATCAAATCAAGGGCTATATGAGTCACCCAGGAAATTGGTAAGTCTTTACCTTAGAAGCAAGCCAATTTTTAATAGGTCTTCATTCCCTCCCTCTATCCCCATTCCCACCCATCCTGGGATAATCATTGCTTTATAGGCTCTTAAACATCTTAAAGGGAAGGAGGTGCCCATATTCACTCTCAGGTGCAGCTGTTTATCCTCATCAAGCAAGCATTAAGGGCCTGAGATTAATTAATCTTGAGGTGAACAAAGTCCATTAAAAGTATTAGATTTAATTTTAGTATAAGTATCCCCAGCAAATCTGCATAAGTAAACAACTTAAATACATAAACACAACCTTAAAACCAAGATGCAGACAGCAGTCTAGCAGTGAGATGGGGACTTTCCAGACTTTTGCCCTGATTGTTACATGTATGCTTTTCTCCCAGTTGGTGAGGGGTCTTATATGTGCATAGGTGAAAGGAGCTCTTTGTTCTCATGGAACGAGTCCAATCTCTGGAGGCTTGAGTAGCAGACTTGGAGGACATAAGGAAGACAGAGAGGTACATAGATGAGATCTACAGGGATGTAGTACTGAAGTCCTACCTCCAGTCTGGCAGCATCCCTGTTGCCATGGAGGAGAGAGGTCATGTGTGGCAGAAAGTGATCTGGTAGCTAGGACCCCTCCTCCAGGTGATGTAAAATCCTCTTGCACCAAGGAGGTTTCTCCAAGGCCATGTGCCCATGAGGGAAGAGTTAGGACAGCAGTTATAGTTGGTGATTCAATCACTAGGCATGTAGATAGCTGGGTGACTGGTGGACCTGAAGATCGCCTGGTAACATGCCTGCCTGGTGCAAAGGTAGTAGACCTCAAGCACAACCTAGACAAGGTATTAGATAGTGTTGGGGAGGAGTATGCTGTCTTGGTACATGTTGGTACCAATGACATAGGAAAGTGTGGTAGGGAGGTTCTGGAGGCTAAATTTAGGCTTTTAGATAGGAAGTTGAAATCCAGAACTTCCAGGATAGGATTCTCTGAAAAGCTTCCCAATCCATGCACAGGACCCAAAAGGCAGCCAGAGCTCTGGAGTCTCAATGCATGGATGAGACAATGGTACAAGGATGAGGATTTGGGATTTGTTAGGAACTGGGTAACATTTTGGGGAAAGGAGGGGCTTTTCCAAATGGATGGGCTCTACCTTAACTGGGATGGAACCAGGCTGTTTACATTAACCTTTAAAAAGGAGATGATGCAGTTGTTAAACTAGATAATAAGGGAAAGCCAATAGTCACCCAAGAATGCATGGTTCGAAAGGATGTATCCTTGAAGGATACTAGCAAAATTTTGAAGTTAGGGCATATCAACAGTGAGGTTCTAATAAAGACAAAAGTAACCCAAATGCCCTTAAGTACAGAACAAACAGAACTTAAAGATTCTAAATTACCCCTGCCTACCAGTAACCAGATTAATATGAATAAAATGATTGTATGCAAATGCTAGAAGTCTAAGAAATAAGATGGAAGAGAGAATATATAGCACTAAATGAGAAGTTAGGTATGATTGGTATCTCAGAGACATGTGGAAGGAGGACAACCAGTGGGACACTGTGATACCTGGGTACAAACTATATTGCAGTGATAGAGTAGATATAATTGGTCTAGGGTTTGTGCTCTATGTTACAGAGGACATTGAGTCACACAGGGTTAAACATTTGCGGAAACAAAATATACTGTAGAATCTCTATGGTTGAAATTCCATGTAAAAGGGTGAAGGCGATAGCAATGGGGATGTACTACCGACCGCCTGGCCAGAATGAACAAATAGATGATGAAATGCTCAAAGAAATCAGGGAAGCTAACAATATTTACAGCAAAGTAATATTAATGGGTGATTTCAAATATCCTGCTATCGACTGGCATCCTTCTCCAGGCATCCTCCGCTCCCCCGATCGGGGTAGAGCTCCAGAGCAGGCCGTCCACCAACCACGCTCTGGCCTCCGGCCCAATCGGGGCTGTGAGAGGGAACCGCAAGGCCATTTAAACGGCTGCCGACAGGCAGGCCCGCGCCTGTCGGGCCCGCGCCTGAGGGCCTCGCCAGAGGGCCCTTTGGCGTGGCCCTTAGGCGGGGCACTAGAAAACAGACATCCTTCACCCACCTGGCCCACACAACATAGCGACCATTGCCTTAAAGACCACCTCCAAGCAACCCAGCAGCTTGAGCTCCTCTGTGTGGATCTCGCGCACCAGCAGCACTTTCACTCCTCCTCGTACAGCCTAGTACTAGTGAAAGTCAACACGTGATAGGAACCGATCAAGCCTCCTGCATCAGATGTTCCTGATCTCATGCTGCTTGCCGCAAGTATAGTATCACAAGTATAACCTCTGTATACTACCATCAACAGCCTTATCAATGACAGTTTACTTTGTACTGTAGTCAGTAATCTCTCACTGCCATCTAGCCACTGTACGGTACTGTTACTGTACTGCACTGTTACCATTCTACTGTAGTCATTACTGTAGTCATTAATTGTTACTATTGTACTGTAGTCAGTAATTCCTTACTGCCAGCTAGACACAGTACTGTTACCATTCTACTGTAGTCAGTATTTGTTACTATTGTACTGTAGTCAGTAATTCCTTACTGCCAGCTAGACACAGTACTGTTACCATTCTACTGTAGTCAGTATTTGTTACTATTGTACTGTAGTCAGTAATTCCTTACTGCCAGCTAGACACAATACTGTTACCATTCTACTGTAGTCAGTATTTGTTACTATTGTACTGTAGTCAATAATTCCTTACCGCTATCTAACCACTGTATTATTGTCAACAACTCCTAATATTGTCTAGCTAGTTATCATTGCACCGTTGTCATTAATTCCCACAATACATGCCCGCAATCACAAGTATTTCTGCCCTAACCTACCCATTTCACAACTACTCAGTGCCTTGCCACAATGGGTTCCCCCTTCCCCACCTTAATAGGATGTTATATCATCCTTGCTAGTTGGTTCTCTTGCTCTCTCACCTTAACCCCGCCTTCCAATCATATCCCAATATTACAAAGCCATGGAAGGAGATGGTCTGGTGCATCCCATAACAATGTAAATTGGGATACCCGCGCACATCACCCACATCTGCTACACATTGCGCTTCAGCACTCTGTGAATTCCAAGAAAGTGGAAAACTCCTATCCTCATAACCTAAAATGTGCCCTCATTAATGCCCGTTCTATCCGGAAGAAGTGGCCAGTTGTCACCGATATGATTTCCCTCCACGACCTTGATATACTCTTGGTCACTGAGACATGGCTATCCGACGAAGACAACGTCATACTCAACCAGCTACTACCACCGAACTTCACAGCTCATACAAGTCATAGACGAGACAAAAGAGGTGGAGGGGTGCTCATCCTCACCAGGACAGACCTTCATTTCCAGACGGTTGACGCCACCAACACTAATCACCTTGAATCCGTCACCATCTCCAATAAACGATGCTCAATCAACCTGCTTTACAGAGCACCCTCAGCTTCCCCGGATGATCTTGCTGCAATAATTGATCTCGCCTCCAACACGCAAAACCCCAAACGTCCCAAACTGGATCCTAGGCGATTTCAACCTGCCAACACTGCAGGACAATCAAGTGTTATCCTTCCTTGAGGCCCTCACAAATCTCGGCTTCAAACAACTAGTAATAGAACCTACCCATACTAAGGGAAATATTCTGGACTTAGTATTCGCCCTCAGATATCCCTTAACCCATCACATGACCCCATAATGTCCGTAACTCCTGTGCCATGGTCAGATCACAAGCTGATCATCCTCCAGATTCCTTTGCACAAAAGCGATTCAAAGCTCAATAAGATACCAAACAACACTACAAGACCTCACTCCAGATGTTTCAAGCCTTTCAACAGAGACCTTATCCTCACCGAAACGCAACAACTCATTAGCGAAACCACCTCGAACCTTGACGACCTGATTACTCACTGGAACAATTGCCTCAGTACAATCGCCCTACGCACACCAACCCGCAAGCCCCTAGGGAAAAGAACGAGCGCTCCATGGTACACAGCAGATCTTAGAGTTTCTCTTACCCAATTACGGAAACTCGAGAAGCGCTGGCGCCGATCCCACTCTACAGTTGACCAGACAGCATACAATTGTCATCTGGCTGCACACCGCAAGGCAATCACTGATGCAATGAAACAATACTACTCAGAGACCTTAAAAAGATCACTTAATAAACCCCACGATCTTTTTGACCTAGTCAAGACTCTATCAAAGGAACCAACCTCCGGACCTCAATTTGAGATTCACCCACAAGATTTTGCTAACTATGCACAATCCAAGATATGCCGGACTATCAATATCTCGACTACAACCACCACCCCAGAACGAGACTGCCCTGCAACCCTAACCGTATTCTCTACCCCTACCAAGAAAGGAATTGAAGACTCTATTATGGCCCTTAACACCACCACATCTCAGTCAGATCCTTGCCCAGCCTTCTGGATTAAGGAGCTCCGCAGCCACTTCAGCCCAATACTATCCAATATAATGAACCTCTCCTTCACAACAGGTTCCTTCCCCTCAGCGCTTAAGTACACCTCTATCAGACCTCTTTTGAAAAACTGCAAACTCGACCCCCAAAAAGTAGATTCATACAGACCTATATCCAGTATACCTCTGCTTGCGAAGATCATCGAAAAAGAGGTACAACGACAACTACAAGATCACGTCGACACTGCCGCACCATTAGACCCCTGCCAGCATGGTTTTAGGGAATCCCACGGAGTGGAGACTCTTCTTACCACCCTCTTCTGCAAGATAATCACTGGCATCGACGACATCCGTCAAGGTTTTGCTCTCATCTTTCTGGACATCGCTGCAGCTTTTGATTCAGTAAGTCATGAGCTTCTCGTAGGTCGACTAACTGAGAAAGGCATTACTGGTAGAGCTCTTGAATGGTGCAGATCTTACCTGTCCGGAAGATGGCAACATGTGCGTTCTGGAGGCATGACATCGGAACCTTTCCACCAAAGCCAGGGAGTCCCACAAGGTTCCTCCCTTTCAGCCCTCCTGTTTAACATTTACATGCAGCCAATTTGCAAGATCATCCGATCCTTCAATGTCGACTGCATGCTATACGCTGACGATGTCCTGTTGTACATACCCTTCTCTACTGAACATCAGGACCTCTCCTCATTGACGAGCTGTTTCAACGCAATATCTGACTGGCTTTCCTCCCAAAACCTCCGAATACAACATAAGAAAACGGAAGTACTCTTCATTACGAGGAACCCTAACTTCACCCCACCACCATTCCTTAAAGTAAAAGGAGCAGAGTTACATTCTAAACCTTCAATACGCTACCTAGGAGTTACTTTGGATCAACGCCTGGACATGAAAGCCCACATAGCGAACACTGTCAGAGCAGTATACTATAAGATCCGCTCACTTAGGCATTTACGATCCATGCTAGAACCAAATGACTTCAGGACTATATACCAGGCGTTGATCATACCTCATTTTGACTACGCCAACGCCATCCTTCAAGGCCTGCCCCTATCCACCTTACATCCACTACAGCTCGCCATGAACACTGCAGCAAGGGTCATCCATGGAGCCTCCAGAAGTGACCACGTGACACCTCTGCTGATACAATTACATTGGCTACCTATCCAGGCTAGAATTGTCTTCAAGACACTGTTAATCACTTTTAAAGCTATTAACAAGCTCTCCCCTGAATCAATAACGGCCCTCATCCATATCACATCTCCTAATAGAGCAAGGAGATCCACAGCTACAAACACCCTAAAAGTCCCGAAAGCATTAACAGCGTGCACAACATCTACAGCCAATAGGGCGTTTAGTATCAGTGCACCAAGATGCTGGAACGCATTACCTCCAGATATCAGGGCTATTAAGAGCATCACACAGTTTAGGAAAGCCCTTAAATACCATCTTTTCAACAAGTATCTCATAGAACCCAACCTCACCCACTGAGACAGAGATGCAACCCGCTAAGCAATTATATGGTTTCCCAACAACATGCCAAGAAAAGATTCCCTAACCCTTAGTGGTGCATTTGTTTCTATGGTATTCATGATCATACGACTTTATGTAGCAATATTTGTAAATAGTTTGACACTGTTATACAAGTTTATGTAGCAAATGCTGTAAATAGTTTACCCCTGTTATCCAAGTTACCTGCCCTGTTATCTGTAAACTCTTACATGTTAATTGTACTGAGCATTTTTTGTTCCATGTGAACCGCGCTGATGCTAAATAGTGCGGTATATAAGAGACTGTAAATAAATAAATAAATAACATGGCAGGGCATGCTAGGGAGATAAAGTTTTTAGATGAAATAAATTACTGCTTCTTGGAGCAGCTGGTTCATGAACCAACAAGAGGGGAAACCATTTTGGACCTAGTCCTTAGTGGAACACAAGATCTGGTGTAAGAGATAAGGGTGTTGGTGTTACTTGGCAATAGTGATCGTGCATGATTGCATTTGATTTAATAAATAGAGGAAGGATGGCAAGAAAATCCACAGTACTACCTTTTAACTTTCAAAAGGGAGACTATGATAAAATGAGCAAAATAGTTCAGAAAAGAACTAAAAGGAGCTGCTTCAAAGGTTAAAGATTTATATGAAGCATAGCTATTGTTTAAAAATACTATCTTGGAACTATTCCATGCTTTAAGAAAAGTAGAAGGAAGTCCAAAACACTGCCAGCATGGTTTAAAGGTGAGGTCAGCGAGACAGTTTTAGCCAAAAAAACATCTTTCAGGAAGTGGAAAAAAAAGAGCCAAATGATGAAAACTGGAAACAACATAAGCACTGGCAAGTTAGAAGCAAGGCATTGATAAGGTAGGCAGAGAGAATTTGAAAAAAAAGCTTGTTGTGGAAGTAAAAATGTATAATAAAATCTTTTTCAAGTACATTCACAGAAAAAAAAACCTGTGAAAGAGTTAGTTGGACCATTAGATGATAGAGGGGTAAAAGAGGCACCAAAGAAGGATAATGCCATAGCTGAGAGACTGAATGAATTCTTTGCTTTGGTCTTTACTGAAGAAGATGTAGGGAAATTGTCCATGACTGAAATGGTATTTAAAGATGATGCATCGGAAGAATTGAAAAACATATCAATAAACTGGGAAGATATTATACAACTATTTGATAAACTAAAGAGTAGCAAATCACCTAGACCAGATAGCATACATCTGAGGGTGTTGAAAGAACTGAAATATGAGATTGCAGACCTACTATTATAATTTGTGAAATATCTTTCAAATCATCTCTAATACCCGAAGACTGGTGAATTTATTTATTTATTTAACAAATCTTCTATACCGCATTTCTTAAATTCAATGTGGTTTACATCAAACACAAATGGATACATTAAACAGGGAATGTTAACTCAGAATGTTACAAAAAACATAAAATAAAATGATTGGCCATTATTACACAAATGTTCCAGGAGTGATCCAGGAAACTACATGTCTGACCCAGTATGACATTTCTTATGTTCTTATGTTTAACATTGCACTAAGAGACAATGATTGTGGTACTTTATGCATGCCTTACCCCGAGCCATGAGAACTCTGCAAACTCTGATGCCCTGTCCAACCATCTGATCTGACAGAGGCTGGGGCCTGCTCCACATAACCCTAAGTGCCCAGGGATAGGGCTCCACATACAACCTGAGCACAAACCTCGTCTGTAAACAGATGTGGCACACACATGGCCAACATGATCATCAGAGACATGTTCTGTTACAGAGAGGAGGTTGGTGACGATGTTTGAACTCTGTGGATATGTTTGTCAAGATGTCTCAGTGTCTGTTGTTGATGATGCCATGAATAACTGACTTTCTGTGAAGTAACACCATGATGTCTGTCACCATAGCAGCCAATCACATATGTTAGGGAACAGCCACATCATATTCAGCTGTCAGGAGATCATCTGCCACAATGGATGGAATAGACAGAATATATCTCACATTAATAGCAGCCGGCCTCACAGCACTTAGCATGCCAAGCTCATTGGAGGTATTGACAGGAGATCCAATCTACATACTCTAGCAGTCATGACCGCAGTTATGGAATGTGTTGCATGTACTCAGTTTGATATCATGCTGTCTGGGCCATCTCCTAATAATCACCAATCAGCAGGTCATTGCCAAGTGGAGGTGCAACTGGCACATGGTGGTCACAAAACAAGCAACTGCAGGCAGTAAGTGGCTGTGTTGTTTGACATCCTTGCCATATTGCAGCACCATCACCACTCTTAGCACAAAATGGTTCTGGTCTATCGATGCATCAAGGGAAGAGGCAATGGTAGTGTCCAGGTGATAGACCTGCTGCGTGTATGGCCAAACCAAAATCCCTCATATGTCCATATGGGTGCAGGATCCACCAGCTGCCAATCCAACGTAACTCACAATGTCAGATGCTGGTATATGCCAATGAGGTCACCTGCCACACAGATGTCAAGCTGTTCATCAGTGTCAAAGCAGATGTGTGCCAAACCACACACATGCTCCAAAAGTGAGGGAAAACTAGGGGAAGTCACACTCAGTGGTACATTGGATCAGTGAGCCTGCTGCAGAGTGGCAAGATGGAAAAACACGGGACTCCAATGGTATAGGTTTGGTCTTTTAGCAGAGGCTACCATTCAAGAGTTGACATCTCTAATGTTAGCCATGTGGCTGCATGGTTGGATCCTTATATGGGTTTTGTACCATGTCTGCAATTGTCACACATGTCAATAAATAGCTTTCATAATGTTGAAAAAAAGGAGAGTGTGTTGCAGATATATGTCAAATGAGTGCCCCATGATCCAGCCAGTTGTAGCAGGGTGTGTGTGTATGTGTGTGTGTGTGCATGTGTATAAAAGACACATTGTACAGAAAACACTGTGTGTTTGATCATGAGCAGGTAGCAGGCATGCATATGCAACTGTCTGGAGCACTCTCAGTGGACATATAGGAGGCAAGCATCCTTGTGAAAAATTGCCACAATATGGTACCAAAGCTTGCATGGTTCTGCTGAAGGGTAAATGTCTGGCAACAGCAGACATCTGTACACTGTAGGTCTCGATGCGGCAATATCCTCTCTAAGGTTCCAGATGGTGTCATGGCAAGTATTGGGGCATGTGTCTAATGTCACAAGCACAAGTAATCCCCCCACAATATTTGTGAACACAATAGGGAACAGCTGGAACACAAAACTTTATTGTCTCTGCTCGATCACACAGTAGACTGACATAAAAATGATCAGTGGTTGAGGTGCCACCCCCAGTGATACAGAAGTTGTGCACAACACAGACAGATGAACACAGGGATTAAGTAAGGTCTGGTCTAGGGCGTGTTTGGTATAGAATCGAATGGTATAGAGTGCATTGCAACTGACTGACCCTAGACTGGGATGAGGTAATGCCTGGTCACTGGTCCCCTTCATAACCAGATAATATGTCTCCCACTGAGTTTACAAGGGCAGCAAGCAGTCACATTATAAGAATGATGGGTGTACACACAACTGCCATCAGAAAAAGAACATAAGAACATAAGATATGCCATACTGGGTCAGACCAAGGTCCATCAAGCCCAGTATCCTGTTTCCAACAGCGGCCAATCTAGGTCATACGTACCTAGCAGTTTCCCCAAAAGACACAGGTTCTGCAATGCTTGTACTAGGTCGAGCATTGAGGGTCCCTGGCAAACATACATCCGTACTAGAATATGTCATCTTTTGTAGATCTCTGACAGCCAAATGGCTGCAATTGCACCGCCACCAGCAAGAAGCCAAGCTGCATAGAATGACCAGACAGTTGTTTGCTAGCCACATGACATGCCATACACCAGTGCCCAACCCTTGCATATCTAGCAAAAGTACATAATGTGTAGGCTGGGATGCATACCTAGTAACCTGTTAGCAGGAGTGTGGCAGAGAGGCAAGATAAAAGGAACTTGCTAGTATACTTGCCCAAATGCTATGAGAGACCTCTTGCTGCAGATGGTCTTACACACCAGTCATGCCAGATGGGTCTATATATGTTGGAATGAGGTCCAGTAGAATGGACATCATGTATCAATGGCTGGGTGACATTGGTAAGCATGCCACTTTGAGGGGCATATGTGGGAGCATCAGGGAATCTATCTCCTAGGCCAAGGTGAAGGGCTGGAACCTTGTGTGTAGTAGGCACAGTCCATGTCTGCAAAGGATTGCGGGTTGCAGGATGAGTACAAGGGTAGCAGTGTGACAGCTAGCCAATCACTGACCTGGAAGTTATGTAGCTACTGAAATATGTTCCATTTGTCAGCGATTGGCATTTGCCACACCTCTCAGAGGCATGGGTGTGTGCTGCCCACATTGAAAGATCCTCCATGTGCAAGTCCATGAGTCCTTCAATCAGTGCATCAGGGATGCTGCTGCCCCTCAAGGGGTCATGTCAAAGTCTGAGGATAATATGCAGTCTCCTGGGCCAGATGACTATTGTGCTAGGGATGTTCACCTGACAGGACTAGCACTGAGGAGTTGAGTAGAGGAAGAAGCACATGTCAGGGCCCAGCACCCCTTTAGGGCTGCAACCATCAGAAGGAATGTAAGGTGTTAGGAATGTGAGACCAGAGGTTGTGTGAACCTAGCATGCCCGCACATTTAGATGTGCACATATTGGCCCAATTGAAGGGCATGATGGTTGGCTCATGGGAAGTCACCAGCTGACCAAAATCTGTAGGCCCTCCAACTGCGTGTGAGTATATGAGCAATCAGGGGTGTGGGGTTGGTCTGACCTGCTGTGATATTGGCAAAAAAAAAAAAAAAATGCATGCTACGTAACTTATACTTAGGAAGAACTACTAGTAGTGCCATGAAGGGGATGAGAGGCCTCAGTCCTCCAGGGCATGTGTGCCTAGCACTGAAAGGGCTGAATGAGACTAGAAGGGGTCCAAATGCAGTATATGGCCACAAAGGTGTAAGGAAATCCAATTGGTAGTAACAGAAGACTCATGGGTGCACCCCAATGGCATGATGTTAACCAAGTGTCCGATATCTCCAGATCACCATTCATGCATGGCAATGGCATGGGCAGCAAGAAACTTTATCAGGTGGGCCCCATTACAACCTCATTAAGCACAATGAAGCCCACACACAGACACCTCTGACAGTAGGAGCCACATGTACTTTTGCATAGCACCTGTGAAGGAATAGCTCTTATCCCAAGGCACTCCATGCTGCTGTGCTGCCACCAAGCCATGCTGTCAACAGTTGTAGGCAAATGGAGAAGAAAGATCAGTGTGAGGGGAACTTACAATGTGAATGCTCTGTGAGGCAAGGTATATGAGTGGCCAAGGGGAATCACAGCCAAATATTGAAGGGCTGCAAACCAAGGGTCCTGCTTGTATAGCCACATCACATGTGCACACATTAGGCACCCCAGTGTTGCCCCTATTCGGAGACAAGGAAGTACACACAACAAACAACACCTTGAAAGGAAAAGCTATATTTATTAAAGAGGGCACAAACCCCCCATTGCCATTTACACAGAATGGTAGATGCAGTAGACAGGCCTGACCTAACACTGGTGTAATAAAGATGTCATTATGGTCTTGTTCTGTTCCCTGGAGACCTCTATTTACCTTTATGCCATTTACTTTGTGTGGTCAACAGCAATATACCTTTTTGAAATAGCACAAGTGCCCTGTCATGAAAGTATAGCATATCATACAGAAACCTGTAAACACGGGAAAATAGCGTGTACAGTTGCCTGCATACCTCTAGAAATAGTTCCTCTAGGCTTGCACATGCCTAGGAGCTACAGCTCTGGCACTTTCCCATGGTGCACCTCAATGAGTTGCATCCCAGCCATGCAGGGCCTGCCTGTACATTTATGCCACTGGTGCATATGTGCTGGGAAAGGGATGGCTAGGTGCAGCCTGCAATCCCCTTGTGTTGGGGCTCCACTCAGTGCAGTCATGTCAACCTGGAAGTGGCTAACTCAGCCTTATATCATGTCCACAACTGGCCCATCTTGCTCAGTGCTCAGTGGATGCAGGACAAGAACATGGCTAGCCTGACACACTCCTACCCAAAACTGCAGCACTCTTACACTGACATAGATCTGCTCTCAAACCTGAACAGACCATCTGTGGTGGTGCAAGATCTGGGGACCAGGCTATGTGGGCCCATCCCCACAAGTTGTCCCTGCACATTCCAAGCATTATCTGAAGGATATTTGGACTTTCCATAGGGTCAGATGTGGCCTATATGTGCTCGCAAACAGTACTGAGGAGTATCCTGGGAAATGTACTGCCTCACCTACGATATACTAGCAGACATACTTCTCACTACCTTTCCTCTGCTCATGTAACCTCTCTTCTCAAGTCACTTCACTGGCACTCTATCAGTTTCCATAACCAGTTCAAACTTCTCCTACTGACTTACAAGTGCATTCATTCTGTGGCTCCTCATTATCTTTCCTCTCTTATCTCACTCTACACCCCTCCTGGGGAATTCCACTCCTCTGACAGATCCCGTTTACATTACCAAGTTTAAATTACCATGTAAACAGCTTTGACAGAAAAGGTAAAGCAATATAAAAACCTGTTAAATAAAATAAAATAAATAAATCTGTGCCCTTCTCTGCCACTGCCAACTCTAGACTTCATTCAGTCCATCTTGCTGCTCCATATGTCTAGAACAAACTGCCTGTGCGTCGGGCTCCTTCTCTAGCCCTATTCAAATCCAGTCTAAAACCCCACCTCTTTGAAGTTTGTGGATCCCGATGCTCCTCACTCTCTTGTCTACTACTTATGTGTATCTCACCATACTCTAGTCCCCAGTTTCACTATGTATTTTGTCTTGATTAGATTGTAAGCTCTGATGAGCAGGGATTGTGTCTTACATCTATATATATAGTGCTGTGTATGCCTTGATTATTATTAGTAGTAGACATAGCCACAACTGCAGGCAGAGTGGTCAAGATGAGCAGTACTGCAGTACACTGTCTTGGTCCGTCTGTTCTGAGCATGGGGGGAAGTGTTCCTCAGCATGATTAGGAGGGAATGATAGTCTGTGATGAACATGGACTTGCCAAGGGCCATCGTCTCCCTAAACGGTCATGACTGGGGGCTCAATATGGCATATGGCATGAGCCACCTCTCGCATGGTGTACTGCAGGTCACAATGGACTACAGGTCTTGCACTTGAGCAACATGCTGAATCACTAGCTGGTCTGCATACCTCAGTGTGTGACTGTAGTGTGGAATAGGTTGTACCCAGCCCTGCCATCTTACACAACTTACTGGCCTCATATGTTCAGAAAAGTGAAGCAGTCATGGGTTATAATTTCTGCTCTCTTTGTGCTGGTGAGAGGGACCAAACTGTCACATCTCTTTAAATGCACATATATTGACAAAACAAGTTTAATCTTTAAAGGTGTGATATCCACATTGATATTTTTCTTGTATTGTTCTGAGAGGGATGGTGTTGAAATGCTAACAATTGAATTGACTATTCAAATTCATAGTGGTGTGCTTGTGGTCTAAAGGAGAACAGCAAGTCGGTGCAAATCTGAAGTTTTGCCTAGGGCATCTACAACTCATGCAGGGGCTCTGCAGGCAAAAGATGTTTGTGTGCCCCAAGGACGGAGCAAATTCAAGTGTGCCACACAATGAAAACAATCATTAGACTTTGCAGGACAGCTTCCTGTTCCTGACGGTGATGGATGCAACATTATGACTGTAGTACAACATGGCAGACAGAGGCTGGGTTCATTGACTCTGGATTTCATTGTGCAGCTGCCATAGTTGTAGCATTCACATCAGGAATGTGACAAAACCAGAGACAATGTGGCACACATGCATCAACATGACACATGTCCTATGGTGTCTGAGATCAATGAATATGTACATAGGCAGCCAAGCACATTAGTTGCTTGGACTTCACTACATTTTTGTGTAACCAGTGGATTGCCATGACATTATGCAGACATTGTGTGGAAATGTTGGCATATAGGGACAGGACCCATTATTTTTTTTTTGGTTTTATATACCACGCTTTTTCAGATCAGTGTGGTTTACATATAACAAGAACAGCAACTGGTTTGCATAGAACAGGTACATGGAACAAAATTTACATCAAATTGGTATTAACATGAACAGTTAACAGTAAACATTAAAACATTAACAGGGTTTGTGTAGGACAGTTTAACTTGAGTGGGGGCCATAGAAGAACAGATATAATCCACTCTCGGGATATATAATCAGGGCCTTTGTAGATCTAGATCATGCTGAACAGTCTTTCTTTCTTGCACAGGTGCTGGACTTTCAACAGAGGCAAATGAAACACCAGCTGCTGCAGAGGATACAGCAGCAGAGGCGCCACCCCCTCAGCAGAGGCAAGGGAGCCAGGGGACATGGGCCCCTTAAAGCCAGCAGCATACAAGGAGGAGGATGTGGCAAACACTCCCTCCATTAGTGCTCATCCCGCAGTTGGCAGCACTCATTGAACCATCAAGGTCACATTCAAAGGCTGCAACACAGACTCCATGTTGATGGCACATGTGGATGGGTAGCCCTGACTGTGCCCTGGCCAGTATAATGGGTGCTATTGTCCATGTTCTATGCAATCTTGAAGAGACTATGGAGCAGCTAAATGGCTATGTGGCAACAGTGGCTGATGGCCTGCAGAGGCAGGAGGAATGGATGTGGGATACTCCATGACATCAGCCATCTCCACACAGGAGGGATGAGCCACAGATCTAAGTGCACAGATCTAAGGGCATTTGCCCCACTCTATATGCTGGCTCATCTGCATCCCTCCCCCACCCATATGGACCTAGAGGCATGTTGGCCTGGAAATGTTTTACACTTGGGGTAGTTTCTCCAAATGGGTTAGTTTTGCGCATACTATGGAAGTTGTGAACCTCACTTCTAAGTCAGGGTATGTGGAGTATGATCTTAGTCTCTCAAATTTACTGCTAAAGCTCGACATAATACTTGTCAAAGAGAGCTTCCTGCTGGAGTTCATAAGATGTAACATAAGTAATCAAAAATAGGTGATGTGCATGTGTCGATGGAGCATTACTTTATGCGGCCATTTATAAAATTGCCTCCCAAAATGATAACATCTTACACTTAACACTAAACACTAAATTCCTGCACCTAAATCCTTACAGATTTAGGTGCAGGAATTTCCACCAGCCCTAAGGATGGTGTATGTTATCATACCTTAATTTAATCTGCATTTTTGACCATTTACACTAGAATTTTATAAAGCCAATCACCATATACTTGAAATTATAAATTAGGTTTGAAATGCAGGCAATAAAAACGTGCATTTACCAGGTGGGAGTTTATGAAATTATCATCCATGTGAATGTCATTCATGAATAGCGCATGCAAAATGACAGAAATTAAAAAAAAAGATTTGCTCTGTCATTTACTTTAAAATGACAAGAAATAATGTAAGAAATTTTGTTGACATTTCCGATGTCATTTTAAATTACTCCGCTTCCCTTCTGTTGAGCTGTGTGTAGGTGAACCCAGTTAGAGACCCGTAAACTCTTGATAATGAAGTTGTCTATATGCTTTGAGATGACTCTAGTGAGATTTGACCTTGCAATTGATATGAGGACTGCAAAATGGACTTTTATATAGCTGCTGGAATGGACCATCAGAAGTGAAAATGCCGAGTCAAAAATACTGAAAAAAATGTTCTGTGCAAATATTATGCAAGTAAAGATATGTGCCCGATATTCTAAAGGCATTTACATGATTTATTGACCTGTAAACCATGCAAATGCCACCCAATGGGGTATTCAATGGCACTAACACATTCGTGCTGCTGAATATCCCCAACAAATGCTGCTATATGCGCCGATGCTCACCGCTTAGCATCGGGGCATTCAAGGGCATTATGGGGCATGTTGTGGGTATTGTGATACAGTGGAGCCAAGTAAGGTTAGTGGGAGTGAAGAACTCACCTCAAACTTGGCTAGGCAGAGGGATTCAGCATGGCTAGGAAGGGCTGAGCAGCCGGTGCCATCAGCACAGATAGAAAAGAAAGGGTTTAAAATGAGGTTTCCTTTCCTGAGCAGTGACGCAGATAGAATTCAGGAATCTAATCACAAACACCTGTCCCCAGAAGCTGACGTAACGTGCAGAGAGGGGAGGTACAAAGGGCCCTGGTTAGAACCAGGAAGTCAGACTAAGATTCAGACCGAGACCAAGACTACGGCAGAGACTAAGCTAGAGTCTCACACTCATGCCAAGAGCAGGAAGGAGAGCATGGGAAGAAGTCCAAGCAGTTACCTGAAAGAAAGCAAGCAGGACTCTGACGAGGAGAGTGACAGTCAGATGCAGGTGGAGTTCCAGCATCAGGCAGGCAAGTCACCGAGGCAGAAAGGGTCCCAAAACCCCAGGAGACGTTACAACTCTAGGGGAAGCTTTGGAGGTCTGGGAGGACCAAAAGCTCTCAAGGCAAGCTCCTGGCAAGTGCAAGAGAGCAGTAGAAAACAAATCTCTGGAGAGATAGTCCCCAAGAGGATTTCCTTGCAAGCAAGAAGTGGGACACTAACTCCGAGGGTTTACACAAACCACGGAGGAACTTGCTACATGCCGGTAGAACTTTGCTGAGAGAGAGAAACCCCACAGCTGATTCCAGAAGCCCACAGAAGGTAACAGGGTTAAAACCTTATGTTGGGGAGAGAAGAGAAGCTGGGCGTTTTTATAATCCATGTTGGGAGCAAAGTTTTAACATAGGAAAGTGTACAGACTTCCCTGTAAGAGAGCCAGGGGATGCTGGCCATAAAGAGACTTATTACACAAGAGGTTTTTACAACCCTGAGCTAGACAAGTGTCTGGGAGGAGAGAGAGTCTACCCTCCCCCAGCCAGTGAAGCTGGCACATGTTATGAATGTGAGCCTGGCTGTAACAGTCACCATCCAAGTATAATACAGGGAGAAAGCAATAATAATTACCCTGATCCTGAGCCGATGGACTGTACAATATGCTTGTCTGATGAGATAACATCTTTATGCTGAACTGTCTTGTAAAAAGGAACAAGAGAAAAGGAAAAAGTATTCCAGCTGTTTTTGTTTAGTTTGTTTTCATCGTTCTGTATTTGGTTTGCAAAGAAATGATATTCGCCAGGGAACGGAAATAAACCCTACTTTAATTTACCACTCTGACTGACTGACTCTGTATACTAAAGAGAAAGCAGATTACGGTATACACAATACCCTAGGCAGTCGCCTAGGGAACCCACGGAGTCTCCTACTCGAGGCCCCGTGACAAATGGCGTAGTTGGGGCGGATTTTTCATTCTGGAAGCAAGCCACCAGGACGTGCACAAGCTCAGCAGGAGGAGCGGAAGTTGCCACGCCCGGAAGGATCCAGAAGGAGCCGGAGTGGACTACAGCGCACAAGTACCTTCTCAAAGCGAGACCCTCCACCTAGTCCAGGTAAAAGGTATTTGGGCATAGTCTGGGGAGAATCCGGAGTGAGAAGGGGTGCTCTTTGAAAAAAAAAATAAAAAATAAAAAATAAAGTGAAAAGGGCAGAAAAAGTCTTTTGTCCAGGGATACCGCACTTGGTGTTTCTTGCTTGTGTTTTGCAGAGTAACAGCTGAAGATGGATGTCCAGGAGGTTCTGCGCTGGATGAGCGCCCAATTTGAAAAGCAAAGGGAGCTGGCTCAGCTGAGTCAAGAACAGGCCCTGGCTGCTCTCCAGGCGCAGCAAAAGCCCCTGACAGATCACCTGCAGACACTGTTGGGAGAACAACAAGAAAGCAAGACAGCAGAAGGCTTCAGTGGGGTAGGCCCACCACAGTGTGGGATATGGACATTTGGACATATGACAGATAAAGACAATTTTGATGACTTTATAGAGTCTTTTGAGAGAGTAGCTCTCCACGCGCACTGGCCTAAGGAGCAGTGGGCGGTTAGACTCGCCGCATCCCTAAAGGGAGAAGCTCAGGCAGCGTACCGAGCAATGCCTGCCGCTTTGGCAGAGGAGTATGCAGAAATCAAAAAGGCAGTAAGGGATAGGCTAGGCCTAACACCAGCTGTATACCGTAGAATGCTTAGATCCACAAAGTTACAAGCAGGTGAAACACCTAAAGCACTGTGCCATAGGGTGCGCAGTTTAGTGCTAAAATGGTTAGAGCCTGAAGGTAAAACTGTGGATAGCCTGATTGACCAAATTGTCTTAGAGCAGTATTTTGAGGCAGTTCCCTCAGACATAAAGGCCTTTTTAACATTGCAAGACTGCACAACCTCCATAAAGGCAGCGCAGCTAACCGAGCGGTTTATTGAAGCCGAGCTGGCTAAAAAGATGCCTAAAAGCGCTGAATGGAAGTTGGGCTGTACCAGTCCCGCAAAGTTAAAGGAGGGTTTGCCACTAGACACACATTGTATGGGAAAATGTCTGCTTAAAAGAAGTAGTAATAATACTGTGGTTACATGCTTTAAATGTGGAAAGGTAGGGCATGTAAAAAGGTATTGCCCAGACCGCACAGCCTTGATAACAGGAGGTAATGAGCGTGTGCCACAAGGATTCCGCCTTGATGTGGAGGTGGAAGGGGTCCCGGCCAGAGCCTTGTTAGACTCGGTGGCCGATCAAAGTATGGTCTCCCGGAAGTTTTGGGACATCATACAGGCCAGAAAGGATTTTCCCCCGAGTCAGCAAGATGGAAAGGCCAGCATAAAATGTGTGCACGGAGCAACCACCCAGTATCCTCTTTACAGAATACACATTAAGGGTTTAGGCACCCGGAGAGAGATCCGGATAGCAATAATCCCTAACCTACCATATGATATCGTACTAGGTAGGGATTGGCCACCCTTTTACCGAGGTATGGGGGAGGAGACACCCATAAAGGGGGGTATGGTGTCCACCCGCTCTCAAGCAAAGGCTGAGGAAGCACGGGATGAAGCACCAACAGATAACTCTGATCACACGGGGACAGAACACGAACCTGCAGGAGAGGAAGATGAGGTTCTAGAGGAGGGCCTAAGTGAACTTCCCAATCATGAGGAATTAATGGGCACCCCCTCTAAGGAGAATAAGAAAAGTAAAGGCGATAAACGCCAGGAAAGACACCACCGGGCTCAGGTGAGGGCTGGAGTAACAGATAGGCAAGGTTTACCCTGGGTACCCAGTGACCTAGTGAAGAAGTTTCCATCATTTCCAGGGGAAAAAAGGTCAGACCCAGTGCTTAAACATGCTTTTGAGTTCGCCCAGAAAGATAGGGATGTGCTCCCAAGGTTCTTAATAGAAGAAAACATTCTTTATAGGGAGAGCAGCAACCCTCACACTGGGGCCATTAGAAAGCAGCTGGTGGTCCCCACTACCTTTAAAGCCGTAGTATTACGACTAGCCCACGATCACCCTGTTGGAGGGCATAAGGGGATTCAAGGCACTCTAGACCAGATCCTAGAGCGTTTCTATTGGCCGGGGGTCTTCAGAGAGACAAAGCGGTTTTGTGAAGCGTGTCCCTCATGTCAGCGGGTAAGTGCTGTCAAGCCAATAGGAGTTCCCCTAGTGCAGACCCCGACGATAACTGAGCCCATTCATCGAATGGCCATGGACATAGTGGGTCCATTGATAAAAAACCCCAGAGGGTATCAGTATATCCTTGTAGTAATGGACTGTGCTACAAAATTTCCTTGGGCGATACCTCTAAGGAACATATCGGCCAGATTTATAGCCGCAGAATTGATTAAACTGTTCTGCGAGGTAGGGTTCCCCAGGGAGATGCTGACAGATAGGTGGAGCAATTTTGTTTCCAAACATCTAGCGCAGGTATGGGATGTGTTCGGCCTCCTTCACATAAAAACCTCGGCATACCATCCGCAGACCAATGGTCTGGTCGAGCGTTTTAACCAGACTCTTAAGCAGCTCTTAAGAAGAGCCTTGGACGGACAGATGGCTGACTGGGATATTCTACTTCCCTTTACCCTGTATGCCAGTAGGGAGCGTATCCAAGCTTCACTGGGAACATCTCCTTATGAGCTGATGTTCGGGCGGGCGCCACGGGGGGTCCTTGATATTCTAAGAGACCAATGGGTCGAGCCCGAGGCCGAGGAAATAGGGGTTCCCCAGTTTCTGTGTAAACTCCGAAGTCGCCTACAGAGGGTTTCGCGAGTTGCAGAAGAACATGTGCAGGGTAGTCAACGAAGCCAAAAGAAGCACTATGATAGGGGCAAAAAGATGCGACAATTGTCCATAGGTGACAAAGTGGTAGTAATGGTCGCTGACCCTGGGCCCAAATTCGAGGCCCAGTGGAAAGGTCCATATACTGTAGTGCAGCAAAAAGGTCCAGTGACATACGTGGTAGAGAACGACAAAGGTCGTCTCCAAACCTACCACGTCAACATATTGAAGCCTTGGCAGGAGAGAACGGCCGCAGTTAGCAACTCTTGGAGAAGAGGCAAGGGTAGAGCAATAGGAGCGGACCGGGAGGACTCCTGGCACCACAATTCAGTGCTAGACAGCAGGTTCGGCAGGAAGGGTAAGATTCCTGTGGGGATTCCGGGCTGTGAGTACGATTGTCCCCCATCCCGGAATGTCTTAAGAGGGGGGATATGTGATACAGTGGAGCCAAGTAAGGTTAGTGGGAGTGAAGAACTCACCTCAAACTTGGCTAGGCAGAGGGATTCAGCATGGCTAGGAAGGGCTGAGCAGCTGGTGCCATCAGCACAGATAGAAAAGAAAGGGTTTAAAATGAGGTTTCCTTTCCTGAGCAGTGACGCAGATAGAATTCAGGAATCTAATCACAAACACCTGTCCCCAGAAGCTGACGTAACGTGCAGAGAGGGGAGGTACAAAGGGCCCTGGTTAGAACCAGGAAGTCAGACTAAGATTCAGACCGAGACCAAGACTACGGCAGAGACTAAGCTAGAGTCTCACACTCATGCCAAGAGCAGGAAGGAGAGCACGGGAAGAAGTCCAAGCAGTTACCTGAAAGAAAGCAAGCAGGACTCTGACGAGGAGAGTGACAGTCAGATGCAGGTGGAGTTCCAGCATCAGGCAGGCAAGTCACCGAGGCAGAAAGGGTCCCAAAACCCCAGGAAACGTTACAACTCTAGGGGAAGCTTTGGAGGTCTGGGAGGACCAAAAGCTCTCAAGGCAAGCTCCTGGCAAGTGCAAGAGAGCAGTAGAGAAACAAATCTCTGGAGAGATAGTCCCCAAGAGGATTTCCTTGCAAGCAGGAAGTGGGACACTAACTCCGAGGGTTTACACAAACCACGGAGGAACTTGCTACATGCCGGTAGAACTTTGCTGAGAGAGAGAAACCCCACAGCTGATTCCAGAAGCCCACAGAAGGTAACAGGGTTAAAACCTTATGTTGGGGAGAGAAGAGAAGCTGGGCGTTTTTATAATCCATGTTGGGAGCAAAGTTTTAACATAGGAAAGTGTACAGACTTCCCTGTAAGAGAGCCAGGGGATGCTGGCCATAAAGAGACTTATTACACAAGAGGTTTTTACAACCCTGAGCTAGACAAGTGTCTGGGAGGAGAGAGAGTCTACCCTCCCCCAGCCAGTGAAGCTGGCACATGTTATGAATGTGAGCCTGGCTGTAACAGTCACCATCCAAGTATAATACAGGGAGAAAGCAATAATAATTACCCTGATCCTGAGCCGATGGACTGTACAATATGCTTGTCTGATGAGATAACATCTTTATGCTGAACTGTCTTGTAAAAAGGAACAAGAGAAAAGGAAAAAGTATTCCAGCTGTTTTTGTTTAGTTTATTTTCATCGTTCTGTATTTGGTTTGCAAAGAAATGATATTCGCCAGGGAACGGGAATAAACCCTACTTTAATTTACCACTCTGACTGACTGACTCTGTATACTAAAGAGAAAGTAGATCACGGTATTCACAATACCCTAGGCAGTCGCCTAGGGAACCCACGGAGTCTCCTACTACGAGGCCCCGTGACAGTATGCACTGCTATCTGGTTAGTGATCTGTGGGTAAAACTAGGTGTAGCAAAAGCTGGCCTGGTTTTACCCACGGAAGCTAATCAGAGAGCGGTGCAATATCGCCACTACCCAGTTAGCTTCTGCGGCATCAGAGGCTTGTGGTGACCCCAGATATTCAATGCCAGAGCTGCATATGACCCCAGCATTGAATTTCTGGAGTTAGAGGTCAGCGACGCATAGCCTTCCAAATTGAATATCGGGTCCATTGCAATTTCTATGCCAGGATGTTATTGTATGTTACCATTTTCATTCAGGTCAAATGTGCACTTTATAGAAGCATGCCTTGCAGTTGTAGAGGCTCACCCTGTTATTGTAATCCTTCATTAAGAATGCATTATTCCAAGCACATTAATCTAGATTCAACAGTTCCTTGAAATCATCTACTTCCAAACATTTTCCTTGGAGGACTCTCAGTTGTTACTCATTGCGGTAGGTAAAAGTTATCTGCTAAACACCAAAATCCAAACCACTTTAATTTTCTATTATTATCAACAGACTAAAGGAAGCTAATAAGAAGAGACACTTAAATGCCTTTTTAGCTTTTATTATACTCTGTGACCTTTTCTCCACCTGCAAAGTAGGTGGGGGGGGGGGCGGCTTTTAGTCATGGTGCTTGTAAATGAGCTATTCCTCTCTGTCTTGTTACATTAGTTCAGGTCTATCGCTCAAGCTGTACAACTGCAATCTATTTTGCAAGGGCCTCATATAGTCTTGTAGAAAAGCTATCTTACTTGAAACTCATAGCCCTGAGTTCAGCTAATTTTCACATGTATCTTCTAGACACCTTATTAATAATGATAATGGATAGGAATGCAAAAAAAACCCCTCCAAGTATTTCTTAATCTCACTGTACATACAGTACAATAACGTGATGGATCAGAAACAACTGATATCTTTAGGACTGTGATAAGTAGAACAACCTATAGGACTTATTTAAACAGCAATTCCATATTAATAGTTAATTGTATATCTAGAAGAATTAGATCTTTGACCTGTTCATGGAATGAACGAATCATAATTTGGCTGGGTAAAAGGTCAATAAATTACTGAGTGAAAACAACGACATGTCACATTTATAAAACAGAGCATTTTCGGGTATTAATGCTCTATAAGATTGCTTTTAGGTGGAATTCTATTTGGCATGTAATGGTTTGGTGTCAAAACTAAAGTTATTCTATCAGGATCGAAAGAAACCCCAACCCTATTTGCATTTAAATTGTATCATTAAAATTCCCTTTGATTAAAACAGAGATTCACACATCTTCAAACTTTTTCCTTCTTTGTAGAAAGCCAGATTTCATTTGTCATGATTCTTGGGTGGCTAATATAAGGCACAATATATTTCAAATGCATCCCCAAACTATATAGTGGGTGCAGCAAGTGTGAAAATAGGGATATTTAAATGCATAAGCAAATTCAAGATTCATCCCATAGGCACATGACAATGGGCAGCTGATTTCCAAACAAATTGGCAAAAGGCCTGTATATGCAGAGAGAAAATACGACCATGCTTTCATTTTTATTATTTCATTTCACATCACTATTGAATGGTCAGGGGTTTTTTTTAGTGCCGTCAAGTAAATGTTCACTCCTGCTGACCCAGCAGTCCCTGGGCTTTCTTGGCAAGGTATGACCAAAAGTAGATTGCCAGACCTTTTCTTCCAAGGCAAGGGAGGGTAAAGTGACTTGCCCAAAGTCACAAGGAGTGCCAGGGGGAAATCAAACCCTGATCTCTTAAGTACTAGGTTACTGATTTCATCACTAGGCTACTCGCTCACTCCTGAGTGGTCAGTACACACCCATTATAAATTTAGAAGGACTATTAAAGCATTTAGAGACCTATGTTTACCAGCATGTGTTTTACTCATAGTAAAAAGTATGTTAAGCAGTTAGGTAGTAATTCTGTATAGGGTGTGTGGAAAGTTATGCACTAGAAATGTGTGTAAGTACCTATTATAAAGGTTGTATGTGGCTGAAATGGCACTTAAGTGTGTGCTTTAATTGGTCACTATTCTGTGTGCGTGCTTAACTACTATTACTACTAATCATTTGTATAGTGCTACAAGGTATACTCAGCGCTGTGCATATAGATGTAAGACACAGCCCCTACCCATCAGAACTTACTCTCTAATCAAGCCAAAACACATAGAGCCTGATCCCAGTAGGTGCCCATCCTGATGTCCGGATGGCCCCCAGCAGGATGGGCCCTTTAGGGCCCAATTCTGCACTGTGGGTGCAGGATCGGGCCCTGAGACGGCCCGGTGTGCCCCTGCATCCCTGCGGGGACATCTACCTCACATGCCAGTGTGCCCGCCACTGTGCCAACCCCCTGTTACCCCACCTTCTGACCCCAGGATGGGCAGCCAGTGCCCAGATCGGGCTTGGAACCTACTGGCCTCTGATCCTGGCCCTGTTTGCGGTTTCCAGGCCCAATCACCTTCCGTTTCACCGCTTATTCCACCTCTGCGGTGGAAAAAGTGGCATGTCCAGCTTGCCCTGCAGGACGTACAGGGCTGTAACCTGGATTGGCCCTGTATGTCCTGCCATCTCAGTCTGCTACCACTCCACCCCTCCCGCCCCCAGCCAGATCTCCCCGTACTGCTGTTCTGGCCATGCGAGGAGAGTCTGTAGGGGAATATGGGCAGGACAGCTTGTGGAGCCCCACAAGTTCTATCTATCTATTTATTTAATATTTATAAAGCACTTCGCCTTGCTGAATCGGGCCCATAGTGAAACTGGGGACTAGAGCATGGTGAGATACACATAAGTAGTGGACAAGAGAGTGAAGAGCATCAGGATCCAAAATCAGCTTCAAAGAGGTGGGTTTTTAAATTGGATTTGAATAGGCTAGAGAAGGAGCCCAATGCACAGACTCAGATAGTTTGTTCCAGGCATATGGAGCAGAAAGATGGAATGAACGAAGTCTGGAGTTGGCAGTGGCAGAGAAGGGCACAGATACAAGGGATCTGCCAGAGGACCGGAGTTCCTGAGGATGGGTGTAGAGTGATTTAAGAGAGGAAAGGTAGTGAGGAGTCTCAGATGAATGCACTTGTAGGTCATTAGGAGAAGTTTGAACTGGATGCAGAAATGGATAGGGAGCCAGTGAAATCACTTGAGAAGAGCTGTTATATGAGCATAGCGACACTGGCGGAAGATAAACCATGCAGCTGAGTTTTGAACAGATTGAAGAGGAGAAAGATGATTCATAGAGAGACCAGCGAGGAGCAGGTTACAATAGTCAAGGCGGGAGGTGACTAGTGAGTTGATAAGGGTCTTAGTAGTGTGAGTAGAAAGGAAGGGAGAATTTTGCTGATGTTATAGAGAAAGAAGCGGCAGGTTTTAGCTATCTGTTGGATGTGTGAAGAGAAAGAGAGAGGAGACTCAAAGATGACCCCAAGGTTGCGAGCTGAGGAAATGGGGAGGAGTGTAGGATCATCCACAGAAATAGGGAAGGGAGGAAGAGTGGAGGTGGGTTTAGTGGGAAAGATAAAGAGCTCACTTTTGGTCTTGTTCAATTTCATATGGCAGTGAGACACCCAGGCAGCAATGTTGGATAAGAAGAGCATTAGTCACATTGTTTGTGCTTTCGATTAGGGTATGCACAGGAGTGGAGATTGGGAGGAGCATAGGAGTGCCTAAATTTACATGCTTAAGTTATAAAATAGTATAACTGATGCATGTTTTCTCCAACCCTAGGCACAGGAATTTACACCTGCTCTAGAGTAGACATATCTGCCATGACTAGGTTTAGGTACATTGTTAATTTACTTTATAGAACAGGCCTCCCACATATGTGCATGGCAACCTGCAGCAACTGCACAGGAGTTTAACGAATTACTCTCCAGACATGTAAAACAGAACTGCCTTGACAGCATGCAGCAATTTATGTGCTACATGCATGCTGTATTATGAGGTGGAAACTGGGAAAGTTATGGGTGGAGAATGGGCATGGACTACAAAATGAGTTAGTACATAGTACTTTACAGCATGCTATCATGGCTACCAATGGTATGGATACACTTACTGCATCCCAAAGAGGAGGTATTAAGTGCACTTGTGTTATCGGCATACAGTAATGTGGTCACTGCAGTACAAAAAGACCCAGTCCCCCACAATCACCATCCTGAATCCTCCCACCCCTGACAGTATCCCAAACTTTTTCCCACTCCCAAAAAGGATCCCCCCCTCCCACACTGATCTCCCCCCAGCACTTACCAGGGATGTCCCTGTGAGTTAGTGATGGGTCATAAGCAATCCCCAGATGCTTCTACCTCAACACTGGCCAGGGTTCACAATGGTGGCTCTGCCCTCTATCAGTAGTCATGGAACATGTGCTCCTTGGCAGCTTGACCTCTAGTAGTAGTACTAGTAGTATGCAGGCAAAGAAATTTCATTGTGTTTCTTTTCCTGCTTCATTTAAAGTTATGTTTCATTATATTTTGTTTTGTTTTAATTCATTTTCATTTTGTTTCTTTTAATTTTTATAAATGTTCATTTCAGGGCAATTTTGTTAATTAAAGAAGTAGCTGTGACTGCTGCCCAAAAGGAAATAATAGCTGAAAGGTTACTAGAAGTTGCAGGCAAATTAAAAAAAAACCTAACAATTGTTTTTCCATCTCAGTTAAAGGCTGGACTTAAACCAGAGATCTAGAGGTTACAAAGCAAGAAACTTGCAAAGACAGCCACCACGTCTCCCTGGTCTCAGCTGCATCAGGCATTTCTGTACACCACCAACCTGATCCCATCAGGTCCTGAAAGATATATATACACAAAAGAACCTTCAGTACTTCAAAATTGCTTCTTATCTCTCATGTGTGGAAATAAACAACAGCATCAGACACAGATTTTCATGATGACTTTATTTACTTTTGTGTTTTAGGTTTATATATATATATGTTTTAGTTTATTTGACTGATTTTGTGTCTACTTCTGTGACAAGAGCTGGAAATTTCTTCAGAAGCTCTTTCTTATTCCAAATGCGTAAGAGTTAGGGAATGAGATTAAATTCCTCTGAGAAAGGAAGAATGTAGAGGCTAGAGCTACAGGAGAGGATATTCAAAGGTATTTACATGGTTTATAGACCTGCAACCACACCAATCACTGTATAAGAGCTTATATCAACAAAAACAATGCAACAACTCTTATTCTAAACCCAATATACCACACCTACTACTCTTCAAATTTATTGGACACCTCCTTATCTTTTAGGCAAAAAATAATCTCAGGATGGCTTATAGTGTACATGTATACATGCAGTGAACAAGATCACTATAAGGGACAGCTGACGCTCACATCACCAGTCAAAAAGCCTTATAAATACTATCAATATATTTTATTAACAATTTATAACATTTGAACTCTGCATGAGTACTCCTGGGGATTCAAAGTTTGCTAATAATTACCACACCACTACACAAGACAATACATATAGCGTCATGTTAACCAAATTCAACAAAGCGCCCTTAGACTCAATTTCCTCAATTTCCTCCCCTGTAAAATAACAGAAGAACAATTGTGATAGATCTCAGCATCAATAACCATGTCCAATAGATCCTGAATACTTATCTTTAGGATTCAGCATAGAAAGCCCATAGCTACTCGACTCTAATCCATCGAGGACGCCGTAGCTGTTCAGATTCAGTCCGTCATAAATCCTCATTCAGCAGGCAGGCAGTATATTTCTCCAAAATAGCTCAAGCATTTTCAAAATAAGAAAACCCTACAAAAGCTTTTGTTTCGCCAATTCCCAGCTTCTTCAGGGGTTAAGAATAATCATAAATTATGCAACCACCATTATCTGCTACATTCACCACCGCTCCCACAAAGAGTCAAACACACCAGGAATTAATGGATCACAGTGGGTTCGGGTAGATTGTGATCTGTGACACAGAGACATGCTATACACCAAGAGATATCCCTACATAATGCATTCTCTGCCTTGATTAATGAGGATGCCCTATCCAAAGAAACTGAACGGCCCTTAGAGGAGTCAGTCAATGCCCAATCAGCTGATAAAGCACCAAATATGAAGAAAAACTCACCAAACAGAAAACTACTACTACTTGGAGATTCCATCATCACAGACACCAACTTGGGAACACAGTTCAAAGGAGAGAAGAAAGTCCAATACCTCCCAGGCTCCTTAGTCAGCAGAAATACAAACCAAATTATTGATGTACTTAGCGGGGAAAGCAAACACTCCAAATTTGATGTTGACATCCACTTGGGTACAAATGACCTGGCTAGAAATAGTGCCACTACAGTCCAAAAGGACTTCCAATCTCTGTGAGAAAAAAATCAAGCCCATTGTTAACACTGTAGCATTCTCAGAAGTTCTACCTGTTCTAGGCAAGGGGGCAAAAAGGCTAAATTGCATTAGCAGCTTTAATACATGGCTCCAGACCTGGTGCAAACGAGAAGGATTCAGATTTATTGGCGACTGGGATAACACAAGGACCAACAAGAAACTATACTGTGCTGATGGACTACACCTCTCTGTCACAGGGAAAAGAATCCTACGTGAAAAATTCAGCCAGTATGTCAATTTGCATTTAAACTAGAAGAAGGGAGTGACAGACGGGGAAGGTCAAGTTCTGGACGTCACCTTCTGCAAAAGCAAAATAACAGAAACAACCACACTTTCAACCAACACATCAAAAACAACTGGGAAGAGTTGGGTAGAATAAAATCAATGCAAAATACACACAAGCCAGTTAAATGCTAGAAAGCAATGAGCACAAATGTTCGAAGCTTAGTCAACAAACTTCCAGACCTGGAAACCCTAATGGTGGAAAAGGACTTGGACATTGTGGCCATTACAGAAACATGGTTTAATGAATCACATGATTGGGATATAGCTATACATGGCTATAATCTATTCAGAAGAGAAAGAGAAAACGGAAAAGGGGGAGGAGTAGCCTTGTATGTCAAAAGCAATATCAATGCTACTGAAATGCAGGGTGCATGGGGAAAAGAAGAAGCGCTCTGGATCATGTTGGAAAGAGGAGATGGCACTGTTATCCATACTGCTGTAATCTACAGACCTCTGACTCAAATTGAAGAGATAGATAACAAACTGATTATAGATATTGCCAAGAAAGCAAGAAAAGGGGAAACAATCATATTGGGTGACTTTAATCTACCTGATGTGGATTGGATTACTCCTTCTGCAAATCTGGAAACATAGAAACATAGAAACATGATGACAGAAAAAGACCACAAGGCCCATCTAGTCTGTCCTTCCATAACAACAACTACAACAGTCCACTTTTTACCTTTAGAGATCCTCTGTGTTGGTCCCATGCTTTTTTGAATTCAGTTACTGTCCTCATCTCTACCACCTCCACTGGGAGACTATTCCACGGATCCACTACTCTTTCCGTAAAGAAGCAAAAAAATAGTGGACGCTATCCAAGACGTGTTATTTAGACAAATGGTGAAGGAACCAAGCAGGGAAAGCTCAATGCTGGATTTGGTGCTCACCAACAGTGATAGCGTGTCTAATGTCTGGGTGAGTGCCCCTGTGAGCAACAGTGATCATCACATGGTGTGGTTTGAGATACAAGCTAAGGTACAATCCAATCATAGCAAGCTCAAAGTCCTAAACTTCAAAAACACTGACTTCAATAAAATGGCCGAGTACCTAAAGGAGGAGCTGACAGGGTGGAAGAGGATAAGGGAAGTGGAATTGCAATGGGCTAAACTAAAAGGGGCAATAAAAAAGGCAACAGATAAATATGTAAGAAAAGTAAATAAAAACAAGAGGAGAAGGAAACCTATTTGGTTTTCCAAAGAAGTGGCTGCTCAAATAAGGGCAAAAAACACAGCTTTCGCAAAATTCAAAAGCTTGCAAACAGAAGAACACAGAAATGAATACAGGATCAAACTCAAGGAGACAAAAAGAGAAATAAGGATAGCAAAATCAAAGGCAGAGGAAAAGATGGCTAAAGATGTTAAGTGCGGCGTCAAAACTTTATTCAGGTATATTTGGGAAAGGAAGAAGATCAGAGTTGGAATTGCAGGACTCAGAAGTGCTGGAAACGGACTCATGGAAAATGACATTGATAAAGCAAAATTACTAAACAAATACTTCTCTGTTTTTACTAAAGAAAATCCTGGAGAAGGACCACCTATGTCTCCCAAATATAAAAATGGGAATGAGGTAGATACCACACCATTCAGAGAGGATGAGGTGTTAGAACAACTTGCAAAACTGGAAGTGGACAAGGACATGGGACCAGATGGGATACATCCCAGGATACTGAAAGAGCTCAGAGAGGTTCTTGCAGGGCCGGTAAAGGATGTTTTCAACAGATCCTTGGAAACAGGAAAGGTTCCTCAGGACTGGAGAATGGCTGATGTCGTACCTCTACACAAAAGTGGTGACAGGGAAGAAGTGTCAAACTACAGGCCCGTGAGCCGTACCTCGGTGGCAGGTAAAGTAATGGAGCCGCTCCTGAAAGAGTGAATAGTGAACTTTCTCAAAATCAGTGGGTTACAGGATCCGAGGCAACATGGTTTTACCGAGGGACGATCTTGCCAGACAAATCTGATTGAGTTCTTTGACTGGGTGACCAGAGAACTGGATCAAGGACATGTGATGGATATCATCTACCTGGATTTCAGCAAAGCCTTTGATACTGTCCCTCATAGGAGGCTTATCAATAAACTTAGAAGTTTGGGGATGGGTCCCAAGGTGGTAAACTGGATCAGAAATTGGTTGACTGACAGACGACAGAAGGTAATGATAAATGGAGCTCACTCAGGTGAAAGGAAGGTGATTAGCGGGGTGCCTCAGGGTTCAGTCCTAGGCCCAGCACTGTTCAATATGTTTGTGAGTGATATTGCTGAAGGACTCAGTGGAAAAGTCTGTCTTTTTGCAGATGACACGGAAATTTGCAACAGAGTGGACTCCCCCGAGGGAGAGCTTAACTTGAGGAGGGATCTGCAAAAGCTGGAGGAATGGTCAGATGCTTGGCAATTAAGATTTAATGCAAAGAAGTGCAGTGTCATGCACTTGGGTAGCAGAAATTCAAGGGAAATGTATGCGTTAGGGGTGAGAGGTTGGTGTGCACGGAGCAGGAGAAAGACCTCGGTGTGATTATTTCTGTGGATCTCAAGGTGGCAAAACAGTGCGATAAGGCAGTGGCAAAAGCCAGGAGGATGTTGGGCTGTATTCGAAGAGGAATTACCAGCAGAAAGGAAGGGGTACTAGTGCCACTGTATAAGTCTCTGGTGAGGCCTCACTTGGAATACTGTGTTCAGTTTTGGAGACCGTATCTTGCAAAGGATGTAAAAAGAGTGGAAGCTGTTCAGAGGAAGGCAACCAAAATGATTTGGAGCCTGCATCAGAAGCCTTATGAGGAGAGACTTGAAGACGTAAATATGTACACTCTGGAGGAGAGGAGGGATAGGGGAGATATGATTCAGACCTTTAAATACTTAAAGAGAAATAATGAACAAACAAACCTTTTCCAGAGACGGGGAAACTGTAAAACTAGAGGGCATGACATGAAGCTGCAAGGTGGTAAATTGAAAGACAATGTCAGGAAATACTTTTTTACTGAAAGGGTGGTGGATGCTCGGAATGCCCTCCCGATGGAGGTGGTGGGGGTAAACACAATGACGGAATTCAAAGTGGCCTGGGATAGACACAGTGGATCTCTCTTCAGCAACGAGATTAAATCAAAATAAACTGAACCATCTAATTTCTCAACAAATAGGGTTGTCCTACATGGAGCGATGAGAGGAGGAGTGGTGTGTTCACCATTAAACAAACAAATAAACAAAGATATGGGAAGGGGTGAAGACATGGGGAGAGGTGCACCTGTTCCTGGTGGGTGCACCACTAAGCAAAAACACGGGTAGGGGTGCACCTACCCCCTAAAAGACATGGGAAGGGATGCACCTACTCCTGCCATATTGCTGGGCAGACTAGATGGACCATACAGGTCTTTATCTGCTGTCATTTACTATGTTAATATGTTACTTGGCAATAGTGATCATAGCATGATCACATTTGATTTAATTAGTGGAGGAGGGATGGTAAGGAAATACACAGTACTACCTTTTAACTTTCGAAAGGGAGACTATGATAAAATGAGGAACATAGTTAAGAAAAAACTAAAAGGAGCAGCTGCAAAGGTTAAAGATTTACATCAAGCTTGGGTGTTTTTTTTTAAATACTATCTTGGAAGCCCAGACCAGCTGTATTCCACACTTTAAGACAAGTGGAAGGAAGTCCAAAAAACTGCCAGCATGGTTTAAAGGTGAGGTCAGAGAGGCTATTGTTGCCAAAAAAAGCATCTTTCAGGAAATGGAAAAAAGAGCCAAATGACGAAAACTGGAAGCAGCACAAGCACTGGCAAGTTAAATGCAAGGCATTGATAAGGCAGGCAAAGGGAGAATTTGAGAAGAAGCTTGCTGCGGAAGCAAAAACGCCTAATAAAGACTTTTTCAAGTACATTCATAGCAAATAACCTATGAGAGAGTCAGTTGGTCCATTAGATGATAGAGGGGTTAAAGGGGCACTAAGAGGTAACAAGGCATTAGTGGAAAGACTGAATGAATTCTTTGCTTTGGTCTTTACTGAGGAAGATGTAGGGATGTTAAACATGACTGAAGTGGTATTTAAAGGTGCGGAAGAATTGAAGGAAATATTGATACATCGGGAAGATGTATTACAAATATTTAATAAACTGAAGAGTAGCAAATCATCTGGATTGGATGGTATACATCCAAGAGTGTTGAAAGAACTGAAATATGAGATTGCAGACCTACTATTAGTAATCTGTGAACTATCATTAAAATCATCTATACTACCTGAAGATTGGAGGATGGCCAATTTTTAAAAAGGGTTCCAGGGGTGATCCGAGCAACTACAGACCCGTGAGCCTGACGTCAGTACTGGAAAAAATGGTAGAAACCATCATAAAGAACAAAATTGCTGAACATGTAGATAATCATGGCTTAATGGGAGACAGCTAACATGGCTTTAGACAAGGAAGATCTTGTCTTACTAATCTGTTATGTTTTTTTGAAGGTGTGAATAAACAGGTAGACAAAGGTGAGTCGGTTGATATAGTGTATTTGGACTTTCAGAAAGCCTTTGACAAGGTCCCTCATCAGAGACCTTTGGCAAAACTAAAGAGTCATGGGATAGGAGGCAGTGTACTATTGTGGATCCGGAACTGGTTAAAAGATAGAAAGCAGAGGATAGGGCCAAATGCCCAATTTTACCAATGGAGAAAGGTGAATAGTGGGGTACCCCAGGGATCTGTGCTGGGTCCGCTGCTTTTTGACATATTCATTAATGACCTGGAAAAGGGAATAATGAGTGAGGTTATCAAATTTGCAGATGACCCAAAATGATTTAAAGTGGTTAAAACCCATGAGGATTGTGGAAAATTGCAAGAGGATCTTGATAAATTGGAAGACTGGGCATCAAAATGGCAGATGAAATTTAATATGGACAAGTGCAAAGTTATGCACCTAGGGAAGAACAACCCAAACTATGGTTACACGATGCAAGGTTCCACATTAAGAACTACCACCCAGGAAAAAGATTTAGGCGTCATTGTGAATAACATTTTAAAACCCTCCGCCCAGTGTGCATCGGCGGCCAAGAGAACAAATAGAATGCTAGGTATCATAAGGAAAGGAATGGAAAATAAAACAAAGGATATTATAATGCCTCTGTATCATTCCATGGTGCGACCGCACTTTGAATATTGTGTGCAATTCTGGTCGCTGTATCTTAAAAAGGATATAGTGTTATTAGAAAAGGTTCAGAGAAGAGCCACCAAAATGGTAAATGAGATGGAAGTATACCCCTATGAAGAGAGGCTAAAAAGGTTAGGACTCTTTAATCTGGAAAAGAGACGTCTGAGGGGAGATATGATAGAATTCTTTAAATTAATGAACGGAGTGGAATGGGTAAACGTAGATCGATTGTTTACATTATCCTAATATAGAAAGACTAGGGGACATGCAACGAAGCTACAGGGTAAACTATTTAAGACAAGAGAAAATATTTTTTCATTCAACGTGTAATCAAACTCTGGAATTTGTTACCGGAGGATGTAGTAAAAGCTGTTAGTATTGCTGGGTTTAAAAAAGGTTTGGACAATTTCCTGGAGGAAAGGTCCATAAACCATTATTAAAAAGGGACCCAGGATATCAATGCTTGACCCAATATAAGCATTGTGGAACCTGTGTCTTTTGGGAGAAACTGCTAGGTACGTATGACCTAGATTGGCCACAGTTGGAAACAAGATACTGGGCTTGGTCTCACCCAGTATGGCATATCTTATGTTCTTATGCCTTGATCTGATGTACAAATGTCAGTGCTGTGATGTAGTATAATAAGAAACAATCACCTCAGGGCAATTATGCAGAAGTAACCAGTACATCTGACAGCTAGGGATGTTCAGACATTAGGAATAACATGGACCATATTAGTGTAATAACCCCATTCTGTATTTGGTGTGTAATCTGAAAGAGATCATGACAAATCCAGAAGCAAACAGATGCAAACATAGCTCTCTGGTAATGGAACAGGCTAGACCCAAACCATTAATCCTGGGTGTAGAAGGCAAGCATCCAGCAGGAGAGGTACCAGGGGAAAGGGGAAGGGGGTCTACAATGTACAACTTGCTGTATCAAAGACGACTGGCTGGTCTGTGTCCTGAGAGGCCCACAGTGTGTCTGGTATGGAGCCCGATAAACAATGCAAAAACAGGATATCGAGATTAAGTCATTGTCCCCTTCTCCTGAGATGTATGCATTGATGTCGCCCTGTCTATGTTGCACTGTCACAGATCTTGTGTCCCCATGGGGACATACATCATCTCAGATGTGTGGCAAGCCTAATGCACAACCAGCATTATCAGCACTCATTGGAGAAGCGGGATCCAGATTGTGCCTGAGTGATGGCAATAATAGTGGGAAGTAATATGGTTGCACAGAGACCATGTTTGAACAAAATGGCAAATACGGAAGTGGTGGTACATATCTCCACACCAGCAAAAAGGACTGTCACTCATTGGAAACACACAGTGAATGACATAGAGAACCCAAACACACAACTCATGTCCAAACAGATCCCTAAGTTGCAAGGACAGTAGCAGCACAGCAGAGGCTGCCCCAGTGGAGACAGTGATGGTGCAACTGCAAGGAGTCTGTCCTCCACTGATCCCAGGGCCCTGGTTTAAGGCCAGCCTGCCCTGTGATGAAACAGATGTGGGGATGTTTTGACATGTTTTGAATGAAAACAACATGTTCCAATATGTTTGACAATAGGCATACATCTTGAAGCAAAAGGGTCAGGCAAGTCACCAATGAGACCTTTCTGTTCCTTCACTTGTCCATACATGTGACAGGGGATATCCCCTGAGAGATTGGATGCTGACCTCCATTGTGGCATCCAGCTCACAATAAGAGGAGTGTTAAAACGGAGCACACAAGATCACCAGGGCAATCATTGAAAGGACAGTTGGACAGCTGAAGAGCTGCTTCAGGTTTCTGGACCTGTCTGGGGGAACTTTTGTACAGCCATGTAAGACTGTGTGATATTTTTATGGCCTGTTGCATGCTACACAACTATGCACCAAGGTGAAAGCAACCTTTGTAAGATGCATAGAAAATAGCAATGGAAGAGCCAGATGCAGATCTGGAGGTGCCAGAGCAATCTGACAGTGCATATGCTATCAAAGGCGAATGGTGGAAAGAAACAACCTCATATAAAGACACTTCATGCGAAGGCGCATGTTTAATAACTAACAAAGTGCAGGTGAAATATAATGAAGCTGATCCCACCCCTCTCCCATCACCAGTGGTAGACACACCTACCCCAGGCAACCCCCTCCTCCCCATACACATAGTCCCACACAATCCCACATACTTTTCATACTCCCATACCTCACACACTGGCCCTATACCAATCCCCCAGGCCCTCCTCTCCCCAATGTCCCACACTCACTTGACTCTCACACCCATGGCAAGCACCTTATAAACCTCCCCCCCCCTCATTCCCACACACTCTCACACACCTTCCACACCTCCATCCCTCATATGCATCACACAATTCCCCAAACCCAGCATATGACTCACCTGTCCCTGTGCAGGACACATGGGCTTGCCCCTGTGAACAAGGTCCTAAGGCTTGGCCTGTCCATGCTGCCCTCTCATGGTCTGTGCCTATCCTTGCTATGCATTTGGGGTTGTGTTATAATGCTGGTTAGGGTGCTGGGTGGCATGCCACTTGACTCAGATGAGCTGCTGCTATCAGTGTGCACACCTGCCTCTGATGGCAACATGGAAGAGGGGAAGCAAACGGTTGCTGCATCCTATGAGGAGCAGGTCCCAGAATAAAAGTAAGCAGTAGTGTGGGATTGCCAGAGGTCAAGGCACATGGAGCAATACTCATGATGGTGATGGTGGTGGTGGAGGAGCTGGTGGTGGAGCTGTGGCCAGTTAAGGTGTTGCAAGTGGCAGTACTAGCAGCAATATCAGAGACCCGATGCATCAGTACTGCTGGCAGGTGTAGGATTGATGGAATGTGCAGGCTGGGGGCCCTGCATAGGAGTATACAGCACAAGGGTAGGACCACCTCATTTTCACTAGAAACTCCACAATGGTTTCATTAAGCTGACAGGTGGATGTATCCAGATGTTTGATTGCCTCCAGAGAGTGACCAACTAGTGCCGGAGCAGCTGCTGCTCTACCCTCGGTGCCTGGTTGCCCATTTCTGTTGCAAGAGCTTATCTGCACATTTCATCAATTTTCTGGCAATATGTCATCCCCTGTGTAGCTCCTGACACTCAATGGTGCTACCTTCTTCCTCAGGAATAAATGACTGAGATGGGAATGGTAGGAGTAACTCAATTTCCTCCCTCCATCTCCAAGGCATCCTGTACCTGGCCATCATGAATTTTGTAATCTGGCAGGCGACCTCTTGAACAATGGACTGGCCAGCCACCAACACCACAGAGGAACCAGCAGCAAGACTGGTGCTATTTTGCCCAATGTTGGCCTCAGATGGGTCCCCAGAGGTTGTGCTGGAGCCAGGGGCATGCCTCAGTGCTGGACCAGCAGGAAATGGATGGTGCAATAACATCAGCAAAAATGTTTGTCATGCATAGCAGTGGTAGTGAGATGTCAGTGGTGCATGCATGTAGCCAACACAGATGCCCCACAGGTATAGTGTTCCCAATTATCAGACAGTGGTTGATGTGCAGAAGGGAAGTGCATGTGCTTTACACTTGAGGAGTTATATCAATAATCAAGAGTTAGTGGGCTTGATTTCCTGAGTGCAGCTGAGGCCTGCATAAAAGGCTCCAGTGCCTTGCCCTGTTGAGGCTTTCCTAACCAGGGCTCTACAGATCAACAAACAGTAAGGATTTGAGGGTCTGTTTGTTTGTTTTTATTATATTACATTGCTAGCTCTCTGACTGGGAGCTCTTAAAAGGTTTTTTTGTATATTTTTTAAAGCAAGGTTACTTTCTATTTGGTGCTTTAGGGGAACTTTCCTTGAGCACAATAGGTTGCTGAACTCTAGTAACCTCCTCAGGTTTAGAAACTGCTAACACCTAATCAAGAGTTAGTGGGCTTGATTTCCTGAGTGCAGCTGAGGCCTTCATAAAAGGCTCCAGTGCCTTGCCCTGTTGATGCTTTCCTAACCAGGGCTCTACAGATCAACAAACAGTAAGGATTTGAAGGTTTGTTTGTTTGTTTGTTTTTATTATATTACATTGCTAGCTCTCTGACTGGGAGCTCTTAAAAGGGTTTTTTGTATATTTTTTAAAGCAAGGTTACTTTCTTTTTGGTGCTTTAGGGGAACTTTCCTTGAGCACAATAGGTTGCTGAACTCTAGTAACCTCCTCAGGTTTAGAAACTGCTAACACCTAATCAGGTGTTAGTTCAAGCACTGGCAAGTTAAATGCAAAGCATTGATAAGGCAGGCAAAGCGGGAATTTGAGAAGAAACTTGCTACGGAAGCAAAAACACGAAATAAAGACTTTTTCAAGTACATTTGTAGCAAAAGGCCTGTGAGAGAGTCAATTGGACCATTAGATGATAGAGGGGTAAAAGGGGCAGTAAGAGGAGACAAGGCTATAGCGGAGAGACTGAATGAATTCTTTGCTTCGGTCTTTACTGAGGAAGATGTAGGGATGTTACCCAAGACTGAAGTGGTATTTAAAGGTGATACTGCAGAGGAATTGAGAGAAATATCGCTACACCGGGAAGATATATTACAACTATTTGATAAACTAAATAGTAGCAAATCACCTGGACCAGATGGTATACATCCCAGAGTGTTGAAAGAACTGAAATATGAGATTGCAGACCTGCTATTGGTAATCTGTGAACTTTCATTAAAATCATCTGTAATACCTGAAGATTGGAGGGTCGCCAACGTAACACCAATTTTTAAAAAGGGTTCCAGGGGTGACTCGGGAAATTACAGACCGGTGAGCCTGACGTCAGTACCAGGGAAAATGGTAGAAACCATCATAAAGAACAAAATTACACAGCATGTAGATAGTCATGGCCTAATGGGAGACAGCCAACATGGCTTTAGACAAGGAAGATCTTGTCTTACTAATCTGATATGTTTTTTTGAAGGTGTGCATAAACAGGTAGACAAAGGTGAGTCGGTTGACATAGTGTATCTGGACTTTCAGAAAGCTTTTGACAAGGTCCCCCATCAGAGACTTTGGCGAAGCTAAAAAGTCATGGGATAGGAGGCAGTGTACTATTGTGGATCGGGAACTGGTTAAAAGATAGAAAGCAGAGGGTAGGGCTAAATGGCCAATATTCCCAATGGAAAAAGGTGAATAGTGGAGTACCCCAGGGATCTGTACTGGGTCCGCTACTTTTTGACATTTTCATAAATGACCTGGAAAAGGGAATAACGAGTGAGGTTATCAAATTTGCAGATGACACAAAACTGTTTAAAGTTGTTAAAACCCAAGAGGATTGTGGAAAACTGCAGGAGGATCTGGATAAATTGGAAGACTGGGCATCCAAATGGCAGATGAAATTTAATGTGGACAAGTGCAAAGTTATGCACCTAGGAAAGAACAACCCACACTATAGTTACACGATGCAAGGCTCCACATTAGAAACCACCACCCAGGAAAAAGATTTAGGAGTCATCGTGGATAACATGTTAAAACCCTCCACCCAGTATGCAGCGGCAGCCAAGAAAGCAAATAGAATGCTAGGTATCATAAGGAAAGGGATGGAGAATAAAACGAAGGATATTATAATGCCTCTGTATCGCTCCATGGTACGATCGCACCTTGAATATTGTGTGCAATTCTGGTCACCGTATCTTAAAAAGGACATAGCATTATTAGAAAAAGTACAGAGAAGAGCCACCAAATTGGTGAAGGGGATGGAAGGCTACTCCTATGAAGAGAGGCTAAAAAGGTTAGGGCTCTTTAACCTGGAAAAGAGACGGCTGAGAGGAGATATGATAGAGGTCTATAAATTAATGAATGGAGTGGAACGGATAAACGTGGATCAATTGTTTACGCTATCAGAATATAGAAAGACTAGGGGGCATGTAATGAAGCTACAGGGTAAACTATTTAAGACAAATAAGAGAAAATATTTTTTCACTCAACGTGTAATCAAACTCTGGAATCTGTTACCGGAGGACAGGGGCGGCCCAAGGGGGGTGCGGGGCCATGTGCGGAGACTCGGTGCGGGGCCTCATTTGCATAAGGTGCCTCATTTGCATAAATATTTGCATAATGTTACCATACACTAACTTTTAGTAAACATGCCTCTTAATGAGTATATGGATAAAGAAAGACTAAAAGGTTTCTACATTACTATAATCCAGTACCAACCGCCAGGCACATTAGGAACTACTACAAACACTGCCCATTTAGAACCCATAGCAAACCCGCCGTATCCTAACAGCACTACCAGGACTCACAAAGCACCAAACCCTAACTATCAAAAGGCAACACTGCAAATATTAAACCAATACATTTCAGAGAACAACAATACATGACCTACTGGGGAAATAACAAGTGGCAATGTCAAATAGGAATTATATAAACAGAATACCTCAGCTCAGTTACACATGCACAACATAGACCATCACCAAACAAGGAATCACAATTTAGAAACAGGAAGACAATAATTAAACTGGGAACCCCAAAAGCCAAACTTGGAATATACAACAACACTGTAGAAATAAAACTATAAATTAATTTCCTCTTGTACTAAACCAAGCGCAAAAATTAATGATGCACATTTCCCAGAGCTGACATATTCCAGTTAATAAATTCAAAATAAAGAGATATTTTTCTACCTTTTGTGCATTTTTTTTCAGTTGCAATTGTTCCAGCCACTTTCTTCTGGTTTCTTCGTGTCTTCTGCTAACTCTCCATCTGCTGTCCATTTGTCCTTTCTTCTGTCTTCTTGGGTTTTTTTTCCATTCTCCCTCTACATCTGCTTTAACATACTAATCTTTCACCTTTTGCTCTTTCCTCATTCCTATTTCATCTACTCAAAATTTACCCCTCCATCCTCAATTCCCACTTACTCTCCCAATACCCGGCCAATTGTAGATTTTTTATCCCTCCCACACAAAATATTTTTCCCCTCTCCATTTTACTCTCCCAGCCCCATCCCATTCTAATCCTCCCCCAACACCAGCTCCCTTCTAGTTCCAGCCTCACCCAGCATCCATTCCCTTCTAGTCCCTGCATCAGCCCATTTCCAGTCCTAGCCCCCCATCAGCCCATTTCCAGTCCTAGCAACCCCCCAACCCAATACCAGTCCTAGCCCCCCCCATCAACCCACTTCCAGTCCTAACCCATCACCCCATTTTCAGTTTAAGCCCCCCCTATAACCCATTACCAGTCCTAACCCCCCATCAGCCCACTTCCAGTCCTAACCCCCCATCAGCCCACTTCCAGTCCTAACCCCCATCAACCCATTTCCAGTCAGCCCCCCATAGCCCATTGCCAGTCCTAACCCCCTCATCAGCCCACAGTCCATTACCAGTCCTAACCCCATCAGCCCACCTCAAGTCCTAACCCCGCCCCATCAGCCCATTTGCTGTCCTAGCCCCCCCCCATAGTCCATTATCAGTCCTAACCCCCCATAGCCCATTACCAGACAGCCCCCATCAGCCAACAGCCCATTACCAGTCTTAACCCACCTATAGCCCATTGCCAGTCCTAACCCCCCCATCAGCCCACAGCCCATTACCAGTCCTAACCCCATCAGCCCACCTCAAGTCCTAACCCCTCCCCATCAGCCCATTTCCTGTCCCAGCCCCCCCATAGTCCATTTTAAGTCCTAACCCCCCCATAGCCCATTACCAGTCCTAACCCCATCAGACCACCTCCAGTGTTAACCCCCCATCAGCCCATTTCCAGTCCTAACCCCACCCAACAGCCCACCTCAAGTCCTAACCCCTCCCCATCAGCCCATTTCCTGTCCTAGCCCCCATAGCCCATTACCAGTCCTAACCCCATCAGCCCACCTCCAGTCTTAATCCCCCAGCCCATTTACAGTCCTAGCAACCCCTCCAACCCATTACCAGTCCTAGCCCCCCATAGCCCACTCCCAGTCCTAATCCCACCAGCCCATTTCCAGTCCTAATCCCCCATCACCCAATTTTTAGTTTAAGCCTCCCCCATAGCCCACTTCCAGTCCTAAGCCCCCATCAACCCACTTCCAGTCCTAATCCCATCAGCCCATATAGACTTAGCTCCCCCATAGCCCATAGCCCCCCATAGCTCACCCATAGCCCCCCCATAGCCCATCACCACTCCTAACCTCCCCCAGCCCATCACCACTCCTAACCCCCCCATCAGCCCATTTCCTGTCCTAGCCCCCATAGCCCATTACCAGTCCTAACCCCCCCAACTGCCCACAGTAATTTACATTCCTAACCCCCCCCAGCCCATCACCAGTCCTACCCCCCCAACAGCCCACAGCTATTACCACTCCTAACCCCCCCAGCCCATCACCAGTCCTAACCCCCCCCAACAGCCCACAGCCATCACCGCTCCTAACCCCCCCAGCCCATCACCACTCCTAACCCCCCCAGCCCATCACCAGTCCTAACCCCCCCAACAGCCCACAGCCATTACCACTCCTAACCCCCCCAGCCCATCACCACTCCTAACCCCCCCCCAGCGAAATTTTTTTTACAAAAAAAGCTGTCGCTGCCTCTGCCGGGGCCGCCGCGGCAGAATCGAGTGTGCCGCGGGGCCCCCCCTGCCCAGCAGAGCCTGCCCTCCCCGGTATCACCTCTCTCAGCTGCCTCCAGTCACACGCGCCGGCTTTCAGAGCGCGAGGGAATAGTTTCTCCCTCGCTGCTCTGTTAAGCCCTCGGGGGCTGATGGGACTTCCCATCAGCCCCCGCGGGCTTAACAGAGCAGCGAGGGAGAAACTCCCCTCGCGCTCTGAAAGCCGGCGCGTGTGACTGGAGGCAGCTGAGTGAGAGAGGTGATACCGGGGAGGGCAGGCTCTGCTGGGCAGGGGGGGCCCCGCGGCACACTCGATTCTGCCGCAGCGGCCCCGGCCCCGGCAGTGGCAGCGACAGCTTTTTTTAAAAATTTTAATGTTGGATCAGAATGTTTTTTGCGCGGGGCCCCCTGAAACGCGGGGCCCTGTGCAAAAAACATTCTCGCTCAATGGACGGGCCGGCCCTGCCGGAGGATGTAGTAAGGGCTGTTAGTATAGCTGGGTTTAAAAAAGGTTTGGACAAGTTCCTGGAAGAAAGGTCCATAAACCACTATTAAAAAGGGACCCAGGATATCAATGCTTGACCCAGTACAAGCATTGTGGAACCTGTGTATTTTGGGGATATTGCTAGGTACGTATGACCTAGATTGGCCACTGTTGGAAACAGGATACTGGGATTGATGGACCTCGGTCTGACCCAGTATGGCATGTCTTATGTTCTTATGTTCCCTCTCTACCCACCCCAACTCCCACCCACCCCTAGTGAGCAGTCTTGCTTTATAGGCAACCTCCCCCTTTAACAAATCACAGAGAATTGGACCAGCACATTTTGAATATAATTAAAGAGATTTAACTGCTTTTTCTCTGAAAGGACAGCTGCGAAACCGGCTGGTACTTGGTAGATCTCCCTCTTTTGCTTTAACAGATACCTAAGCTCCACAAACAAAACAATGGCTGGGAAAAATCATATTGCTAAAGCTGTTGCCCCCGTTACAGCTTCTGCCTCGGTCCAGACAGAGGTCCTAATGCCAGTTGAAGGACCAGTTCCATGTGCAGGGTTCCTGCATGCTGAAGCTCTGAGGAAACAAGTGGAGGAACTCAGAGAGGAGGTGGCGAGGCTGAGGAGCATTCAAGACAGTGAGAAGTACATTGATGAGATGCTTCTTGCAGCAAACAAGCTCTCCAGCACAGGAGAAGATGGGTGCCAACAGAATGTCGATGGTTGGACACAAGTCACCAGGGCCTGCAAAATCACCAATCCAACTTCTCCAGCCCTTGAATTGAAGAACCATTATGCAGCCCTGGAAGTGGAGGAGGTGAAAGCATCCCTGGAAAGGGAAGAACCAGAGTTCAAGTACCCCAAAGTTGCAGAATCAGTGACCAGAAGGAAACGAAGGGTAGTGGTGGTTGGAGACTCTCTTCTGAGGGGTACTGAGGCGTCCATCTGCCGACCAGACTTGATGTCCAGAGAAGTATGCTGTCTGCCTGGTGCCAAAATCCAAGATGTTACGGAGAGTTTGCCGAGACTCATCAAGCCCAATGACTATTACCCAATGATGCTAATCCATGTTGGAACAAATGATTCTGGCAGGTATACCTCGGAAAGTATCAAAAGTTACTTCATGGCTCTGGGACAGAGGGTGAAGCAGTTGGTGCACAGGTGGTGTTCTCTTCAATCCTCCCTGTTGAGGGTAAAGGCCATGGCAGAGAGGCTCGCATCCTGAAGATGAATGCATGGCTGCGTGGATGGTGTCATCGAAAGCGTTTGGTTTCCTAGACCATGGGGTGCTGTTCCAAGGGTTGCAGAGCAGAGATGGCATCCATCTGTCCAAGAAAGGTCAACGCATCTTCGGTAGTAGACTGGCTAATCTACTGAAGAGGGCTTTAAACTAGATTCGTTCGGGATAGGTGAAGAAAGCCCCCAGGTAAGTGAAAGCCCCCAGGTAGGTGATACATTAAATACTTTTATGGAAATGGGTAACAGGGGTAACATATGGAAAGCAGAGTGTATAAATGCAGGTAGCATGGGAAATAAGATCCCTGATGTTGAAGCTTTGGTGGGAGTGGCTGACTTGGATTTAGTGGCAGTTACAGAAACATGGTTCACAGAAAACCATGACTGGGATGTAACTATACCTGGCTATACTTTATTCAGAAAGGATAGGGTAGGAAGAAGGGGAGGAGGAGTGGCACTATATGTAAAAACTACTATTAAAGCTTTGGAATTACAGAGTTTAAAAGGGAGAGAGGAGGCATTGTGGGTTAAACTATAAAGAGGGAAAGAGAAATCTATTTGCATTAGTATGATATACAGACCTCCCTCACAAGAGGAAGAGGTGGACAGAGAGTTTATTGAACACATACACAGCATTGCTAGGAAAGGGGAAGTGCTACTGATAGGAGATTTCAATATGCCAGATGTTGATTGGCACATTCCTGCTTTAGTATCATCTAGAAGTAAGGAGATCCTGGATTCTCTACAGGGAGAACTATTCAGACAATTGGTAACAGACCCCACACGTGAAGGGACCATACTGGACTTGGTGCTTACCAATGGTGAAAGTGTTTCTGATGTTGTAGTGGGAGATCATTTTGCATCCAGTGATCACCAGATGGTGTGGTTCAATATTAGGACTAGGGCTGTTAGAATCCATTCCAAGGTGAGGATCTTAGACTTTAGGAAACTAACTTTGCGAAGATGAGCCAATACCTCAGGGAGTCGTTAGTGGTATGGGAACAGCTGGGGGATGTAGAAAAACAGTGGGCAAAACTGAAAGGGGATATTTTAAGGGCAACCAACCTTTTTGTTAAAATGGTAAATAAAGGCAAAAGGAAAAGGAGACCGCTATGGTTTTCTAAGGAAGTAGCTGAAAAAGTGAAGAAAAAGAGGGAGGCCTTCATGAAATACAAGAGATCACAGAGAGAGGAAGACAGGCATCTGTATTTGCAAAAACTTAGAGAAGCTAGCAAAGTAGTCAAGAAGGCAAAGATTCAAAAGGAGGAGGAAATAGCCAATGCAATAAAATGGGGGGATAAAACATTTTTTCAGATATATTAGTGAGAAGAGGAAGGGCAAAAGTGGTATTGTCAGACTCAAGGGTGCAGGGGGGGAATATGTAGAAGCTGATAAGGATAAAGCAGAATTGCTTAACAAATATTTTTGTTCTGTGTTCACAGATGAATAACCAGGAGCAGGACCTCAGAAAACACCGACAAATAGAAACAGAAGCAAGGGACATCTTGAACAATTTTCAGAAGACTGTGTTCATGAGAAACTAGCTCAACTTAAAGTAGACAAAGCGATGGGACCGGATGGGATACACCCTAGAATACTGAGGGAACTTGGGGACGTTCTAGCAGCTCCACTGACTGACCTTTTTAATGTCTCGTTGGAGTCGGGAGTGGTGCCAAAGGACTGGAGAGAGGCTCATGTGGTGCCTTTACACAAAAGCGGAAGTAAGGATGTGGTTGAAAACTACAGGCCGGTTAGTTTAACTTCGGTGGTGAGTAAATTATTGGAAATGCTGCTGAAAGAGAAAATAGTGAGGTTTCTGGAGTCCAGCGGATTACAGGATCCGAGGCAGCATGGATTCACCAGAGGCAGATCTTGACAGACAAATCTGATTGATTTCTTTGACTGGGTGACCAGGGAGTTGGACCGAGTGAGAGCTCTAGATGTGGTGTATTTAGATTTCAGTAAAGCCTTTGACACTGTTCCTCACAGGCGACTTATAAACAAACTGAGCACCCTAGGGCTGGACCCTAAAGTTACTGCTTGGGTTAGAAATTGGTTGGGTGGGAGGCGACAAAGGGTACAAGTAAATGGAGCTCACTCTGAGGAGAAGGATGTTACCAGTGGTGTGCCCCAGGGATCTGTCCTTGGTCCGATTCTTTTTAACATCTTTGTTAGTGATATGGCGGAAGGGCTGTCGGGTAAGGTTTGCCTCTTTGCGGATGATACCAAAATCTGCAATAGAGTAGACACCCAGGAAGGTGTAGATAACATGAGGAGGGATCTAGCTAAGCTTAAAGAATGGTCTAGAATTTGGCAGCTGGGATTTAATGTTAAAAAATGTAAGGTCATGCATTTGGGCTGCAGCAATCCAAGGGAGCAATACAGTATAGGAGGTGAAGTACTTTTGTCCACCAAAGAAGAGCGGGACCTAGGGGTGGTTGTGTCTGATGATCTTAAAGTAGCTAAACAGGTAGAAAAGGTGATGGCAAAAGCTAGAAGGATGCTTGGGTGCATACGGAGAGGAATGGCTAGCAGAAAAAAGGAGGTGATAATGCCTCTGTATAAGTCTTTGTTGCACTCCTCATTTGGAGTATAGTGTGCAATTCTGGAGACCGCATCTTCAAAAGGATGTGAACAGGATGGAGTCGGTGCAGAGGGTGGCTACTAAAATGATTAGTGGTCTTCATTATAAAGCATATGAGGACAGACTTAAGGATCTTAATATGTACACCTTTGAGGAAAGGCGGGATAGAGGTGATATGATTGAGATGTTTAAATACCTCCGTGGCATAAATGATCAGGGAGAGAGCCTCTTTCAATTGAAAGCAAGTTCTGCTATGAGAGGACATGGGATGAGGGTGAAGGGAGATAGATTCAGGAGTGATATGAGGAAATGTTTCTTTACGGAAAGAGTAGTGGATCCATGGAATAGTCTCCCAGTGGAGGTGGTAGAGATGAGGATAGTAACTGAATTCAAAAAAGCATGGGACAAACACAGAGGATCTCTAAAGGTAAAAAGTGGACTGTTGTAGTTGTTGATATGGAAGGACAGACTAGATAGGCCATGTGGTCTTTTTCTGTCATCATGTTTCTATGTTTCTAATATAATGAAATATTTTGCATCAAATTGTTGCAATCTCCAACATAGCACTACAATATCTATCTGACATTATCTCACCTCAGTGTAAGCACCAGCAGAGCTGGATGTGAACCTGTGACTTTGGGTGTGTGGAAGGCAGATATCTTGTCAGCAGAGCCATGGGGAATTAAGGGCAATAGCTCCTTTAGTCCTTCCTGTAAATGTTTTTAAAAACATATATGTGCCAGGGAGCAACTGTAAATCTTAACACAAAAATTTTAAGTCATACACACAGATTCCTTTTATAAAATGGGAAATACACATGTAGATTTTTGGCCCCAAATGGCCATATCCCAACCATGCCTCTATCATACCTCTTTACATTTTCTACATATTAAGGATCTCCACATATAAATTCCACCCTTTCTAAAATTATGATTTACACATGGATGAGTTTTTCATGTGTAAATACCATAATTCCCACGTGAGAATCATGAATAAAGCTCCTAAATGGTCTCTCCATTGTGCGTAAAAACGGTGACTTCACCCATTTTATGTTTTAATCCATGGGATAAGTTTGTAAGAACCCTTTTGCACTCATATGAACTTTACCTGTGAAAAATCCTTTATAATAATGCTATAATATAGTAGCTGCCAATACATGCACCCGCCTTAGAACGAGTGTAACTTTGTGCAAGAGCATTTCTGCACTATTGGGGACAGCTTTGGGAATCTGTGTGAGAAAGCACATACAAATATATGCTGCCTTTATAAAACAGGTATAAAATAGGCATGATTTCAATTTTTTTGTAAACACCCTGCTATCACATTCCACATATGTGTGAGCCTCATGTCACATTGTTTCCAGGAATGACAAACATCTGGTAGTGTTACATAGCGTTTGTATTTCCTGTAGAATTCTTGACCGTAGTTGATTGCTTGGAACAAGAGAAATGAACAGTTACAAGTACATTGCATTGACAACTTGAATTTGACCGTATTCAATATCTGAGCAGTGACGAAAAATATTTCATATCTCTTCTTTTCTGTTTCACTTGAGCACTTATTAACTTATTGACATTTACCAGTGTAACTGTGTAAATTGAGGCATATAGTAAAAGATGACTTTGTAGTTGTGAACAGAATGTCAAACATGAACTTCAAAGATGGAATGTGAAAGGACTGCTGTAGCGATGGGCAGGTAGCCAGCCAAGCTGCCATTTGGCAGGCGACAACGTTTATTTTATAAACAATGAATCTTTTGTGATATATTGATATGTACCTTAGAGGAAACATCTCTTGAAATATCTCACCAGTAGAAATTATAGGACATTTGAGGAAACTAAGTCATTTTTGTATGATGGCCACAATCATTTTCCTTTCTCTTTTCATGGCCTGATGCACTCACTCTGCAACAGAAGCATGGAGAAGGCTGAACAAGCAATTTAAGTTATTTTTCTTTATTCAAGACTAAAGACAGAAAGGGAGGGAAAGAAATAAAGACAAAGATATATCAAACACTTGAGGGTATGCTTACTAAACCGTCTTAACGTCGCAGCGGTGGTATTATCACGCGATAAGTGACATTATCACGCGATAAATCGCGCGATAACGTCACTTATTGTGCGATAACGCATCGGCGGAATTAAGGCACACTAACACTGTGAAATCTGGGTCTGAAGGGTGGAGTAAGGCTTCCCAAAGGGCGGAGAGAAGGGGTCAATGGGCGGAGAATGGGAGGGGAGAGGCTCCAGGCATACTAACGCTGTGAAATTTGGGTAGGAACACTAACACCAGTGAAACCCTCGCGTTAAGGCACATTTGCAGGAAGGAGAAACTATTTCAGTCAGCAATGTGCAGCAAAGGCAAGGAAACCCAGCAACGTGATAGTTGTGATACGTGTGCAGGGAACAAAAAGGCAAATAAACATATAAAAGGACCAGAACCACATCTAAAATCCCAATAACCAAGCTGGCCAATAGTGATATTAATGATAAACATAAAGCAACACTACTGACAAAGTGTATAAATTAAGATATCATGTTTGGAAGGGTCTATTCTCTGTCCCCCTACAAAGTGAATGATCCCACATTGAAATAGCGCTGATCAGGCTTTATTCACATCTATATTGGGCAGGTTTATTATGGCGTGCACATGTGCAGTAACAGCAGATTGGGCACGTAGGAAACGGCAACTGTACTGATGCTGTAAATGGGTTACAGGGGGCTGCAGGTGGCACATGCCATGGTCCAGATGGGGCACAGTGCGGGCTAGGCAGATGCCTAGGTGGCACATAGGAATGCTGAAACTGTAAAGCAGCAAGACAGCAACTGACAAGGGTCCAACATGGGCATGATTGTGTGTCCCACAGTGTCACAGGGGAGATTACCCAGCAGGTACCCCAAAGGGCACATATCATTGGCAGGCGTGCGGAGGGGGGGAGGAAGAACCCATGTCCTTGTAGGCACCCCTACTCGAGAACCCACACCATAGGCAGCTGCCTACTGGCATACTGGATGGCCTGGGACTGTGCACCACAAGAACCACCGGCATAATGCCATGCAGCATGGTGGCGGAGGGGTGCTGGTGGTGGAGGGGGCAGTGGCATCTGCCCACAGCAGACCATGGCCTAGTCCCGTTTAGGTGGGTGCCGTGCAATGCAACAGACAGGGTCTGTCTGACGAACAGTCATGGTATCCCCAGGGAATGAACTGTCCCAGTGGCAACAGTTTGGTGCAGTGCATACAGCCAGTGTGTTCAGGAGCCAAAGATCACAAGTTCAAGTCCCAGTTGTGGCTCCTGCCAACCCATTCTCCATATTTTACCCAGTACTAAACCATGGTAATAAAGACAGAATCTTTAGTGCAGATAAAATAAACATGCCTGAAACGCCTGTATTTTACCCCACAGAGCACAGACACCATAAACATGTGCAATCCCTAAAGCAGAGTTTCCCAACTGCAGTCCTGGAGGGCCAAACACCATTCAGGATTCATGCTGTCCCTAATAAATATGCCTGTGCTGCATTAGTATGCGCCACCACATTGTATGCAAATATATCTCATGCATATTCATTAGGGACAGCATGAAAATCTGAACAGTGTTTGGCCCACCAGGACCGGAGTTGGGAACCTCTGCCCTAGAGCAGTGGCCAACAGGGGCATAAACACCCACACCCACAGGCTCCACTATCCAAAGCCTCATGGAGAGTCAGGCTGTTGGGTCCTGCGCGCAGCAGCATCTCTCAATACTGGCACCTGCATACCTTAACAATGCCATCCTAAACTTGGGAATACGTTACACATATATCGAAAGGTTGCTATGATTAATGGCAGATAACAATTCCTAAGTTAAGCACAATTTGCTGATAGAACTGCATCATAACAACCTTTCTGATATCTGTGGAGTGTGTTTCAGTTTTGGTTTCTGACAGTGTTTACCACCACGGGGAGTGACCCCAACAGTATTGCGTACCATAGCCATGCCTGCACTGTGCCCAGGACTGGTGTGGTGGCCAGGGCTGCCAAAAGCTTCTATATTTGCACAATGCTGGCATAGGTGTGGGAGTGTATGTCTGTCTATCCAGTGTATTGTGGCTGCTTACACCTTATTCACCCCACACTGCTTGCACTGTTTCCAGTGTTAGCCTGCCAATGTGCATAATGAGGAGCAAGGTACTGTGGGTATGGCCCAGACAGGGTGGCCTGGGCAGGATGCATCTGCACAGGGCATAGGGAAATGGCTGGGACATTGTAGGGCCCGGCCACCACCTGCATGGACAGGGTGGCCACAGCATGTACTGCTGGAAGGTCACTCTCACCCTGACTAAGCAGTGACCACGGCATGGCTAGGTTCCCCCATAGTGCTACAGTATATAGTATTTCTCTCAGGTGATATTTATGGGTTGTCTTTTCTGGGGCCCAATCACTGATGTATCTGCTTGGTGTGTATACTCTTATCTTCTACAGCAGAGCTACTCAATTCCAGTCCTGGAGGTCTGCAACCCTGCAGGTTTTTGGGATATCCCTAATGATATGCATGAGATATATATGCATTAGAGATAGCCTGCCAACCTGACTGGTTTTTGGCCCTCCAGGGCTGGATTTGGAGACCCCTGCCTTATACCTCTGTCATTTAAGATTGTAAGTGGGCAAGGTGCAGATGTCCAAGACATCAAAAAGGTTAGAATTTGTCACATTCCTCCTTGCTTCTCACCACCACCAAGATATTGTCTATTAGACAACTTTTTGGTGGTGTTGAGAATCTAGGAGGAATGTGACACATTCTATCTACCCTTTTGATGTCTAGAACATCTGTACCTTGCCCACTCACAATCTTAAATGACAGAGGTGTAAGGCAGGAGTCTCCAAATCCAGCCCTGGAGGGCCACAAACCAGTCAGTTTGGCAGGCTATCTCTAATGCATATATATCTCATGCATATCATTAGGGATATCCCAAAAACCTGCAGGGTTGCAGACCTCCAGGACCGGAATTGAGTAGCTCTGTTCTACAGAAACATGTACTAGCTAGCAGACTGTTTGCAGTTTGTATGTGTGTGGCTGGAACACTTTGCGGATTGCAGAGGCTGGAGAATGTCAGACAGTGGTGGGGGGCCGCTGAGCATTTCCAGGCTTACTGTCTGTCTGCCATTGCCTTATGGATGTGTACAGATCTGCATTGACAGCCCTGTAGGGTGCCTGTTCCCCAGCAGGACTGGGGTTGATGATCCCCTCTACTGCCACCATTGCAGGGATGTAGAAAGAGGATCTGTTGCCTGGAGTTCCTGTCCCCCACCCTAAAGCCCCAGAGGGCGGGTTGGGTGGTGCTACATAATCCGCCTATGGGTCCAAACACCCCCCTTTACTTAAATCATGTGACCATGGCACCCACACAGGATATGTACTATTCTGGGTGCATCATAGTCCACAAGGGCTAAACGTGACTGAGAAATACGGATGGACAAAGGTGTATCCTAGGTGTGTCTGAAAGAACTACTTATCACACACCTATACTGATGGTGATCTGCAGTATAACCTATCCCAGCTAAGCCAGGTGCTGCGGACCTGGTGCTGGGCGCCCCACCTAACCCTCAGTGTGAGCACAGTACCCCCACAATGTGTCGGTCTGTAGCTACTCTGTGCCAGTACCACACACGGTCAGTTCTCCCTACCAGGCCGAGGTGCTGTGGGGTGCATACCCCATCTTGTGATCATCTGTAGACTGCTGATCTGCATGTGCAATGCATCATGGGTATGGGTGGGTTAACCCTATCCTGGTAACCACAGCAGACAGTTTGTGTGGTGACCTGAAGTCCTTCTGTAGCCAGTCAGTGGTTTGTTAGTAGCTGTAGAGATGTAGTAACTGGTTATTTCACTGACTGTGGAGGTAGAGGTCATGGGTTTGATCCCACAGTAGTGTTATTTGATAGGGCTGTCTGAGGCATTTCCTTTTTTAATTTAAATTAGTGCTGCCAGTAAAAACACCCTCACAGTGCTGTAACCTTAAGGTGCCTCATAAGGCACCCTATAATGCACCGTATAGGGAACATTATAAGGTGCCTTGGCAGACAGTGCACTTTATAATGTGCCCTCTGGAGTACCTTATAGGGCGCCTTATGCTGCACCTTAGGTTACGGCACTATGAGGGAGTGTTTTCTGGCAGCACTAATTTAAATTAAAAAAGAAAATGCCTCAGATAGCACTGATTTAAAGTAAAGGGTAATGTCTCAGATAGTCTTATTCATTAAGCCCACTGGGGGATTGAACTCATGACACCTATTTTATCAGTCAATGCATTAACCATTGTGTTACACCTCTGTTGCTGTGTTGAAAGGTCAGTGCGCCTAATTAAGGCTAATGCGTGTTAACGTGCCACGGCTCCCTCTATCGCGCCATAACGGACTTCATCGCGCGATAATCCGAAATGCTACCTTAAGACCGGAACGCCCACTACCTTATATGGCATTCGTCACAGTAAGACTGCAACTAACGCTGGTAACATTAAGACGGTTTAGTAAACATACCCCTTGGACAAAGATATGGGGTTCTACTTTGTATGCATTATTCATTCCAAGACTGCCATATTCCAGTACGGTACAAAGAGGTTGTGTACAAAGAGGTTGTGTAAGAATATTTAAAACATTTTAATGCATATTCTGTTTAGCCTGCTTGTGTGTTTTGGATTTTTCCCAATAATATGACCATTTGATACCCACCAAAAGGTAAATTTTCTGACTGATGGCCAGTGCATATCTTTAATAGGATATGCTGTTAAATGTCATGTGGATTTTCAGCGGTATTATTTGCCCAAATGGCATTGCTTAAAATCCACATAGAATTTTAAAATGGATAGTTTATCTACTGCTTGGGTGGATAAGTTATCCTTCTAGCAGCCGAATATTGGTTTATGTAAAAAAATATTCATTTACCTCAGCAAAACAATTTATTTGTTTTTAGTATTTGTGGTTGATATGGAAGGGCAGACTAGATAAGCCATGTGGTCTTTTTCTGTTATCAAGTGTCTATATAGCTCATGAGTTGAGGAGTAGCCTAGTATTAGAGCAACTACCCAGTGCCAAGAATATCAAGGGTTCAATTCCCACTGGCACTCCTTGTGACCTTGGGCAAGTCACTTTACCCTCCATTACCTCAGAAGAAAAGGCTGGCAATCTACTTCCCATGATACATTGCCAAGAAAACCCAGAGGTAGCTTGGTTGCTATGAGTCAACACTGACTCATGGCACTAAAAAAAAAATGTAGCTCATGCTTTTTGAGTAGTAGCTCAAGGTGAGTTATAATCAGGTACTTAGGGGGGATCATAATCTAAGTTTGCAACTGAGAAATGGAGAGTTAAGTGACTTGCCCAAAGCCACAAGGAAAATTAGTAGAAGTTGAACCTTGGGGGCATGTTTACTAAATCTTCTTAATGTGCGCTCTGTGACATTATTGCACGCTAAGGTACCTTAGCGCGTGATAATGGCGCTTTAGCAGGCGCTCAGGTACCTTAGCATGCGTCAACGCGCGCAGAGGCGCAAATGGGCGCTGAAGGCGGGGAAAGGCTCCCGCAGGGCGGAGGAAGGCTCCCCAGGGGCGGAGAGAAGGGGTCAATGGGTGGAGAGTGGGAGGGGAGAGGCTCCCCACACACTAACGCTGTGAAATCCGAGGCTCAAAACTAACACCAGTGGAACCCTGGCGTTAGAGCTGATTTAAAGGGAAGAGAAACCATTTCTGTCAGCAATGTACAGTAAAACCAGGGAAACCTACAAAAAAGTGATAAGCGTGATACATGTGCACGGAACAAAAGGGCAAATAAACATTGAAAATGACCCCAACAAAATATAAAAAAAACATAACCCAGCTGGGCAATAGTGATATTAATGGGGAACATCAAAAAGCACTCCTAAGAAAGCTCCAAAAAAAAGATATGAATTTTGGAAGGGTCTACTCTCCATCCCCATACAAGGTGAATGATCCCACAGTGCAATTGCGCTCATCAGGGTTTCCCTCTCCATTGGACAGGTTTCCTATGGCGTGCACATGTTCCACAACAGCAGGGCGGGCATGTCGGAATGGGCAACTGGACAGATGCTGGGAAAGGGGACACAGAGGACTGCAAACGGCACATGCTGTACTGCAGCTGGGCCACAGTGCGGACTAGGGTGATACCTAGGAGGCCCATAGGAATGCTGAAACAGTAGAGCAGCCAGACAGCAACTGATGAGGGCCCAGCATGGGCATGAGTGTGCTTCCCCCAGTGTCACAGGGGATAGTACCCGGTAGGGACCCCCAAGGGCACAGAACAGTGGCAGGCGGTGCTGGGGGGAAGCGTGGACATCTATGCAGGCACCCCTACCCCAGAACCCGCACCATAGGCAGCCACCTACCCGCACACTGGATGACCTGAGACTGCGCTCCACCAGCACCACCAGCAGAAGGGCATGTCAGCAGGGTGGCAGAGGAGCATTGGTGGTGGAGGGGGCAGTGGCAGCTGCCCAGAGCAGACCGTGGCCTAGCCCTGTGTAGGTGGGTGCCATGCACTGCAACAGACATGCCCTGTCTGATGAACAGCCATGGTATCCCCATGTGGCAACAAGGTGGTGCAGTACACACAGCCAGTGTGTTCAGGAGCAGAAGGTCACAGGTTTAAGTCCCAGCTGTGGTTCCTGCCAACCCAGCCCCCATATTTTACCCACTACTAAAAAGTGCTAATACAGAGAGAACCTTTATTGCAGATGATGTAAACATGCCCAAAACACCTACATTTTACCCTACAGAGCATAGACACCATAAACAGGTGCATTACCTAGAGCAGAGTCTCCCAAATGCAGTCCTGGAGGGCCATACACCATTCATGTTCCATGCTGCCTCTAATAAAGATGCCTGTGCTGCATTTCTATGTGCCGCCCCCATGGTATGCAGATGTATCTCATGCATATTCATGAGGGACAGCATGAAAACCTGAACAGTGTTTGGCACACCAGGAATGGAGTTGGGAACCTCTGCCATAAAGCAGCAGCCAACAGGGGCAGACACACCCGCACCCACAGGCTCCATTAGCCAATGCCTCCTGGAGAGGCAGGACTTTGGGCCCTGCGTGCATCTCCCAATACTAGCACTTGCATACCTTAGCAATGCCACCCTAAACCTGGGAATACGGTACACAGCTATCAAAAGGTTGTTATGATTACTGGCAGATAGCAATTCCTAAGTTCAGCACAATTTGTTGATTGAGCTGCATCATAGCAACCTTTCTGATGTCTGTGGAGTGTGCTTCAGGTCTGGTGTCTGACAGTGTTTACCACCCTGGGGAGTGACCCCAACAGTATTGCGTACCATATCCATGCCTGCACTGTGCCCAGGACAGGTGCGGTGGTCAGGGCTGCCAAACACCTCTATAGTAGCACAATGCTGGCATAGGTGTGGGAGTGTGTGTCTGTCTATCCAGTGTTTGGTGGCTGCAAACACCTTCCACAGCCCACACTGCCAGCACTGTTGCCAGTATTGGCCTGCCAATGTGCATAATGAGGAGCAAGGTACCATGGGTATAGCCCGGACAGGGTGTCCTGGCCAGGATGCATCTGCACAGAGCATAGGGCAATGGCTGGGACATTGTAGTGCCTGGCCACCACCTGCACAGACAGGGTGGCCACAGCATGTCCTGCTGGGAGATCACTCTCACCCTGACTGAGCAGTGACCACGGCATGGCTAGGTTCCCCCATAGTGCTATATAGTATCTTTCTCATGTGATGTTTATGGGTTTTCTTTTGGGGCCCAGTCATTGACTTATCTGCTTGGTGTGTATGCTGATATCCCAGTTCTGGGTGCACACATCTCCACCAGGAACATGCACTATGGGCTAGCTAGCAGACTGTCTGCAGCTGGTATTTGTTTTGCTGGAACACCTTGCAGGGTGCAGCGGCTGAAGGCTTGCTGCAGGAGAATATCAGATAGTGGTGGGGTGCAGCTTAGCATTTCCAGGCCTAATGTCTGTCTTCTATTGCTTTATGGATGTGTACAGAGTTGCATTGACTGCGCTGTAGGGTGCCTGTTCCCCAGCAGGATTGGGGTTAATGGTCCCCTCTACTGCCACCATTGCAGGGAGGTAGAATGTGGATCTGGTGGTGGGAGATCCTGTTTACCACCCTCAGCCCCAGAGAGGAGGGAGGAGTGGTGGTGGTACATAATCCTCCTATGGGTCCATAAGGGCTAAACCTGACTGAGAAATACAGATGTAGCTAAGGTGTGTCTGCAGAACCTACCTATCTCACACACTAGCATTGCTGGTGACCTGCAACTGGCCTATTTCTGCCATGGAAGGTGCTGTGGACCTGGTGCTGGGCGCCCCACCTCATTCTCAGGGTGAATACAGTACCCGCACAATGTGATGGTGTGTAGCTACTCTGTGCCAGTAACACACACGGTCAGTTCCCCCTACCAGGCCGAGGTGCTGTCGGGGTGCATACCCCATCTTGTGATCATCTTTAGACTGCTGATTTGCATGTGCAGTGCATCATGGGTATGGGTGGGTTAACCCTATCCTGGTGACCACAGCAGACTATTTGTGTGGTGACGTGCAGTCCTTCTGCAGCCAGCCAGGGGTTTTGTTAGGAGCTGTAGCCGACTGGTTGCTTCACTGCCTGTGGAGCCAGAGGTCATGGGTTCAAACCCCCAGTGGGGTTATTTGATAGGGCTGTCTGAAGCATTGTCTATTTTTAATGTACATTAGTGCTGCCAGCAAAAACACCCTCAGAGTACTGTACCCATAAGTTGCCTCAGAAGGCACCCTATAAAGCGCCTTCTGAGGCACCTTATGGTTACAGTCCGTATAAGGTGCCTTATAAGGTGTCCTATGGAGTGCTTTATAGGGTGCCTTATGCGGCACCTTAGGTTACAGCACGTGAGGGTGTGTTTGCTGGCAGCAATAATTAATATACAAATAAAATGCCTCAGGAAACAATACTTACATGTCAAAGCTAATGCCTCAGCCAGCCTTATGCATTAGGCACACTGGGGGATCAAACTCATGACTCCTGCATTATCAGTCAGTGTATTAACCATTGTGCTACACTTCTGTTTCTATGCTTGGATGTCTGTGCGCCTACTTAAGATTACCGCACGGTAACGCGCTTAGAGGTGCTTCGCCCGATAATGTGCGTAGTAGCGCGTGTTATTGCGTGCTAATCCCATTTTGCTACTTTAGACTGAAAGGCCCACTCCTTATATGGCATCCTGCACACTAACGCCGGGCGCACATTAAGAATGTTTAGTAAACATGCCCGTTGGTCTTTCTGGGATCAGGCAGCTGCCTTAACTACTAGGCTAATCCTCCACTCTGTTCTGTGTGGTCCATAAACATACTGTACATCCATAAAAAACATATAAAACATCAATAACAAATACAGGAAATCAATTAACAAATAATGATCATTTATTGTACATCATAGAAACTATAGGGTTAATATTATAAAAAGCTACCTAGATTTATTCATGAATAAAAACTAGGTATGTTAGTCATATATGCATGTAAATGGGCATTTACCTCTTAATGAGTCTCTGGATAAAGAAAGACTACTAGATTTCTACATTACTATACTCCAGTACCAACTGCCAGGCACATTAAAAAGTACTATAAATACTGCCCATTTAGAACCCATAGCAAACCCGCACTACCAGGATTCACAAAGCACCAAACTCTACCAATCAAAAGGCAACACTGCAAATATTAAACCAATACATTTCAGAGAATACCAATACATCTCCTACTGGAGAAAGAGAACAAGTGGCACTATCATATAGAAACTACATCAGCTTGGTTACACATGTAGAACATAGACCATCACCAATCAAAGAACAAGAGATCACAATTTAGAAATATGAAGACAGTAAATTAAACTGGGAACCCCAAAACCAAACCTGGAATGTACAACAACACTGGAGAAATAAAACTATAAATTAATTTCCTCTTGTACTAAATAATATACAAAGACATTAGCGATGCACATTTCCCAGAGCTGGCATATTCCAGTTAATAAATTCAAAATAAAAAATAAAAAAAACATTTGTCTACATGTTGGGCATTTTCATTTTTCAGTTGCAATTACTCCAGTCACTTTCTACTGGTTTCTTCATGTCTTCTGCTAACTCTCCATTGTCTTTCTTCTCTCTTCTAGTTTTTTTTTCCATTCTCTCTCTACATTTGCTTTAACATACTGATCTTTCCCCTTTTGATCTTCCCTCCATTTCTTTCTTTATTCCTTTTTCATCCAATCAGATTTCACCCTTTCATCCTCAATCCCCACTTACAACCCCAAATACCTGTCCAATTTTAGATTTTTCTTCCCTCCCACACAAAATATCTTTTCCCCTCTCCATCCTCACTCCCCCAGCCCCATCCCTTTCTAGTCCTCCCCCAACATCAGCTCCCTTCTAATTCCAGCACCACTCAGCATCCGCTCCCTTCTAGTCCCATTTTCCCATTCCCCCACATCAGCCCATTTCCAGTCCTAACCCCCTATCAGCCCTTTTTCAATCCTAGTACCCCCTCCATCAGCCATTTCCAGTCCTATCCTAGCCCCCATCAGTCATTTCCAGTAAAAGCCCCCCATCAACCTATTTTCAGTCCTATCCTAGCCCCCCATCAGCGCATTTCCAGTCATAGCCCCTCAATTAGCCATTTGCAGTCCTATCCTAACCCCCCCATCAACACATTTCAAGTCCTAGCACCCCCCCATTAGCCCATTTCCAGTCAAAGCCCCCCAATCAGCCCATTTAAAGACCTACCCCTTCAGCCATTTCCATTCCTATCCTAGCCCCCCATCAGCCCAATTCCATTCCAAGTCTCCCCTCAATCAGCCCTTTCCAGTCCTAGCTCCTCATCATACATTTCCAGTTCTATCCTAGCCCCCCATCAGCCCATTTCAAGTCCTATCCTAGTCCTCCATCAGTCCATTTCCATTACAAGCCCCCATCAGTCCATTTCCATCCTATCTTAGCACCCCCATCAGCCTATTTCTAATCCTCGCCCCTCCATCAGCCCATTTCCAATCCTATCTTAGCCCCCCATTAGCCCATTTCCAGTCCTCACCCCTCTGTCAACCATTTGCAGTCCTATCCTAATCCTCCATCAGCCCATTTCAAGTCCTAGCCCCCCCCCATCAGCCCATTTCCAGTCAAAGCCCCCCCCCAATCAGTCCTTCTAAAGTCCTAGCCCCCCAATCAGCCAATTTAAACTCCTAGCACCCCATCAGCCATTTTCATTCCTATCCTAGCCCCCATCAGCCCATTTCCAGTCAAAGCCCCCCCCCCCCCAATCAGCCCTTTTAAAGTCCTACCCCTATAAGCCATTTCCATTCCTATCCTAGCCCCCATCAGTCCATTTCAGGTCCTAGACCCCATCAGCCCAATTCCAGTCCAAGCCTCCCCTCAATCAGCCCTTTCCAGTCCTTGATCCTCATCATCCATTTTCAGTCCTATCCTAGCCGCCCATCAGCCCATTTCCAGTCCTATCCTAGTCCCCCATCAGTCCATTTCCATTACAAGCCCCCATCAGTGCATTTCCAGTCCTATATTAGCCCCCCATCAGCCTATTTCCAATCCTTGCCCCTCCATCAGCCCATTTGTAGTCCTATCTTAGCCCCCATTAGCCCATTTCCAGTCCTCATCCCTCATCAGCCATTTGCAGTCATAAGAACATAAGAACATAAGATATGCCATACTGGGTCAGACCAAGGTCCATCAAGCCCAGTATCCTGTTTCCAACAGTGGCCAATCTAGGTCATATGTCCCTAGCAGTTTCCCCAAAAGACACAGGTTCCGCAATGCTTGTACTGGGTCAAGCACTGATATCCTGGGTCCCTTCTTAATAATGGTTTATGGACCTTTCCTCCAGTAACTTGTCCAAACCTTTTTTAAACACAGCTACACTAACAGCCTTTACTACATCCTCCGGAAACAAATTCCAGAGTTTGATTACACGTTGAGTGAAAAAATATTTTCTTTTATTAGTTTTAAATAGTTTACCCTGTAGCTTCATTGCATGTCCCCTAGTCTTTCTATATTCTGATAACGTAAACAATCGATCTACGTTCCACTCTGTTCATTAATTTATAGACTTCTATCATATATCCCCTCAGCCGTCTCTTTTCCAGGTTAAAGAGCCCTAATCTTTTTAGCCTTTCTTCATAGGAGTATCCTTCCATCCCCTTTACCATTTTGGTGGCTCTTCTCTGAACCTTTTCTAATAACGTTATATCCTTTTTAAGATATGGCGACCAGAATTGCACACAATATTCAAGGTGTGGTCTCACCATGGAACGATATAGAGGCATTATAATATCTTTTGTTTTATTTTCCATTCCTTTCCTAGCATTCTATTTGCTCTCTTGGCTGCCGCTGCACACTGGGCAGAGGGTTTTAACATGCTATCCACAATGACGCCTAAATCTTTTTCCTGGGTGGTGGTTCCTAATGTGGAACATTGCATCGTGTAACCGTAGTTTGGGTTGTTCTTCCCTAGGTGCATAACTTTGCACTTGTCCACATTAAATTCCATCTGCCATTTTAATGTCCAGTCTTCAAATTTATCAAGATCTTCTTGCAATTTTCCACAATCCTCTTGGGTTTTAACAACTTTAAATAGTGAGGTTATCAAATCTGCAAATTTGATAACCTCACTCGTTATTCCACTTTCCAGATCATTTATGAATATGTCAAAAAGCAGCGGACCCAGCACAGATTCCTGGGGTACACCACTATTCACTTTTCTCCATTGGGAAAATTGGCCATTTAGCCCTACCCTCTGCTTTCTATCTTTTAACCAGTTCTTAATCCACAGTAGTACACTGCCTCCAATCCCATGACTCTTTAGTTTTGCCAAAAGTCTCTGATGAGGGACCTTGTCAAAGGCTTTCTGAAAGTCCAGTTACACTATATCAACTGACTAACCTATGTCCACCTGTTTATTCACACTTTCAAAAAAAACATAATAGATTAGTAAGACAAGACCTTCCTTGTCTAAAACCATGTTGGCTGTCTCCCATTAGGCCATCACTATCTACATGCTGAGTAATTTTATTCTTTATGATGGTTTCTACCATTTTTCCCGGTACTGACGTGAGGCTCACCGGTCTGTAGTTTCCCGGATCACCCTGGAACCCTTTTTAAAAATTGGTGTTACATTGGCGATCCTCCAATCTTCAGGTATTACAGATGATTTTAATGAAAATTCACAGATTACTAATAGCAGGTCTGCAATCTCATATTTCAGTTCTTTCAACACCCTTGGATGTATACCATCTGGTCCAGGTGATTTGCTACTCTTCAGTTTATCTAATAGTTGTAATATATCTTACATTTCCTTCAATTCTTCCGCAACTTTAAATACCACTTCAGTCATGGGTAACATCCCTACATCTTCCTCAGTAAAGACCGAAGCAAAGAATTCATTCAGTCTCTCCGCTATCGCCTTGTCGCCTCTTCGTGCCCCTTTAACTCCTCTATCATCTAATGGACCAACTGACTCTCTCACAGGTTTTTTGCTACGAATGTACTTGAAAAAATCTTTATTTTGCATTTTTGCTTCCGCAGAAAGCTTCTTCTCAAATTCTCCCTTTGCCTGCTTTATCAATGCCTTGCATTTGACTTGCCAGTGCTTGTGCTGTTTACAGGTTTTGTCGTTTGGCTCTTTTTTCCATTTCCTGAAAGATGCTTTTTTGGCAACAACAGTCTCTCTGACCTCCCCTTTAAACCATGCTGGAATTTTTTTGGACTTCCTTCCACTTTTCTTAAAGCGTGGAATACAGCTGGTCTGGGCTTCCAAGATAGTATTTTTCAAGAACACCCAAGCTTGATGTAAGTCTTTAACCTTTGCAACTGCTCTTTTTAGTCCTTTCTTAACTATTTTCCTCATTTTATTATAGTCTCCCTTTCGAAAGTTAAAAGGTAGTATTGTGGATTTCCTTACTATCCCTCCTCCACTAATTAAATCAAAGGCGATCATGCTATGATCACTATTGCCAAGTGGCCCCCTTATCTCTTGCACTAGATATGGTGTTCCACTAAGGACTACGTCTAATATGATTTCCCCTCTGGTCGGTTCATGAAGCAGCTGCTCCAAGAAGCAGTCATTCATGTCATCTGGGAACTTTATCTCCCTAGCATGTCCTGCCGTGACACTGACCCAGTCGATACCGGGATAATTGAAATCACCCATTATTATTACTGCGCTATAACTTTTGTTAGCTTCCTTGATTTCTTTGAGCATTTCATCATCCATTTGTTCATTCTGGCTAGGCGGTCGATAGTACACACCCACTGCCATTGCCTTCCCTTTTTTACATGGAATTTCAATCCATAGAGATTCTACAGCAAATTTTGTTTCCTGCAAAACTTTAATCCTTTCTGACTCAATGCCCTCTCTAACATAGAGAGCAACCCCTCCACCAATTTGATGAGCTCTATCATTACGTTATAGTTTGTATCCAGGTATCACAGTGTCCCACTGGTTGTCCTCCTTCCACCATGTCTCTGATATTCCAATCATATCTAACCTCACATTTAGTGCTATATATTCTAACTCTCCCATCTTATTTTTTAGACTTCTAGCATTTGTATACAAGCATTTTAGAGACTGTATTTTATTCATATTAGTTTGGCTGTTGGTAGACATGGGTAATTTGGGATCTTTAAGCTCTGTCTGCTCCATACTCATGGGCATTTGGGCTACTTTACTCTTTTTTGGAACCTCTCTGCTTTTGGTAGCATCCTTCAAGGATGCATTCTTCTGAACCATCCGCTCTTGGGTGACTGTCGGCTTTCCCCTATTATCTAGTTTAAAAGCTGCTCTATCTCCTATTTAAAGGTTAATGCCAGCAGCCTGGTTCCATCCCGGTTAAGGTGAAGCCCATAAATTCGGAAGAGACTCTCCTTTCCCCAGAATGTTCCCCAGTTCCTAAGAAATCCAAACCACTCATCTCTGCACCATTGTCTCATCCACGCATTGAGACTCCAGAGCTCTGCCTGCCTTTTCGGTCCTGCATGTGGAACGGGAAGCATTTCGGAGAACACTACCCTGGAAATTCTGGATTTCAACTTCCTACCTAAAAGCCTAAATTTAGCCTCCAGAACCTCCCTACCACATTTTCCTATGTCATTGGTACCGACATGTACCAAGACAGCAGACTCCTCCCCGGCACTATCTAAGACCTTATCTAGGTGGCGCGTGAGGTCCGCTACCTTTTCACCAGGCAGGCATGTTACCAGGCGATCTTCACGTCCACCAGCTACCTAGCTATCTACATGCCTAATGATCAAATCACCAACTATAACGACTGTCCTAATCCTTCCCTCATGGGCACATGGACCTGGAGAAACTTCCTCTGTGCGAGAGGGTTTTACATCAACTGAAGGACAGGTCCTAGTTACAGGATCACTTCCTGCCACACCAGGGTGATGCTCTCCTGTCACGTGACCTCTCTGCTCCATGGCAACAGGGATGCTGCCAGACTGGAGGTGGGACTTCAGGACTATATCCCTGTAGGTCTCGTCTATGTACCTCTCTGTCTTTCTTATGTTTTCCAAGTCTGCTACTCTAGCCTCTAGAGAACGGACTTGTTCCCTGAGAGCAAAGAGCTCCTTGCACCTAGTGCACACGTAAGACCTCTCACCAACTGGGAGAAAATCATACATGTGACACTCAATGCAAAAGACTGGAAAGCCCCCATCTCGCTGCTGGACTGCTGTCTGCATCTTAGTTTTAAGTTTTTGTTTAGATCTTTAAGTTCTTTACTTCCTAAGTGTTGCTATGGATATTTATACTAATAAAACTGTACCTAATTCATTTAATATACCTTGTTCACCTGAAGCTTAATTAATCTCAGGTATGACTGATTTGGGTAACGAGCTGCACCTGAGAGCACCCCCTGTCTTTTAAGATGTGTAAGTACCTATAAAGCTACAATTATCCCAGAGGTGGGTGGGTGTGTGGAGGGAGGGAAATAACACTTATTAAAAGAGGGCTGCTACACAGTACCCTGTCCTGTGCTGCTGAGGTAAACTATACTCTTATTTGATTTTAAATTTTAAATTATAGCTCTTTGCTGATGCTAGGCTCTAACTTATTATGAAATTTAAACTACAAGCTCTCTGCTGGTTTCTAAATTTAACCAGAAAGCTCTCTTCTGTGTTTTATGTTTAAATCTTTTTATTAATTTTTAAAAACATAACATAAAAGCAGTTTACATGTAGAAACATTACAAACATATTGAAATATTGTAAACAGCATACAAATTAAGACATAATAAACAATAATATTAAAACCCACTTCAGAAAATAATCATTACTATTTATCCCCCTCCCATTTATACCCACTACCACCCTTCCCATTTCCCACCTTTCTCTCCCTCCCCCCACTATCTCCCTTCCCTTTCCTCCCCCCAAATTTAACCAGAAAGCTCTCTTCTGTGTTTTAAATTTAAACTAAAAGTATTTTGCTGATGCTAGGCCCTGAGTGACTATTAAATTTAAACTATAAGCTCTCTGCTGGGTATGATATGTAACCAGAAAGTTATCTTCTGTGTTTTAAATTTAAACTTAAACTGCTGCTACTAGGCCCTGACTGATTTAACAAAAAATAGTGAGTTCACAGATTAATTAGCTTTAATACAAAGAATTCCTTACATAAAATTCCCAGAAGTGTATACTCACAATTGCAGTTCTCTCTCCAGAAGTAACAGTCCCCTTTTGTAGTCCTGCAAGTCCTATCCTAATCCTCCATCAGCCCATTTCAAGTCCTAGCCCCCCTATCAGCCCATTTCCAGTCAAAGCCCCCCCCCAATCAGCCCATCTAAAGTCCTAGCCCCCCAATCAGCCATTTTAAAGTCCTAGCACCCCATCAGCCATTTCCATTCCTATCCTAGCCCCCCATCAGCCCATTTCAGTTCCTAGCCCCCCCATCAGCCCATTTCCAGTCCAAGCCTCCCCTCAATCAGCCCTTTCCAGTCCTTGCTCCTCATCATCCATTTTCAGTCCTATCCTAGCCTCCCTTCAGCCTATTTCCACTCCAATCCTAGTCCCCCATCAGTCCATTTCCATTACAAGCCCCCATCAGTCCATTTCCAGTCTTATCTTAGCCCCCCATCAGCCTATTTCCAATCCTCGCCCCTCCATCAGCCCATTCGCAGTCCTATCTTAGCCCCCATTATCCCATTTCCAGTCCTCACCCCTCTGTCAGCCATTTGCAGTCCTATCCTAATCCTCCATCAGCCCATTTCAAGTCCTAGCCCCCCATCAGCCCATTTCCAGTCAAAGTCTCCCCAATCAGCCCATCTAACGTCCTATCCCCCATCAACCATTTCCAGCCTTATTCATCCCCCCCATCAGCCCATTTCAGGTCCTAGCCCCCCATAAGCCCAATTCCAATCCAAGCCCCCCCTTAATCAGCTTTCTCCAGTCCTAGCTCTCCATCATCCATTTCCAGTCCTATCCTAGCCCCCCATCTGCCCATTTTCAGTCCTAGAACCCCCATCATCGCATTTCTAGTCCTAGCCCCCCATCAACACATTTCCATCCTAGATCCCCCATCTGCCCATTTCCAATCCTACCCTAGCCTCTCCTCAGCCCATTTCCAGTGTTATCCCCCCATCAGCCATTGCCAGTCCTATCCTAGCCCCACCAACAACTCAATTCCAGTCTTAGCCCCCAATTAGCCCATTTTCAGTCTAAGCCCCATTTAGCCCATTTTCAGTCCTAGCTCCCCATGAGCCATTTCAAGTGGCTTGCCCAAGACCTATAGGTGCTGCTTGTGGTCTTGGGCAAGCCACTTAACCCTCCATTGCCCATGTTCCCTGTAAGTATTAGCGTATGTGTGTCATATCCCCTCGTGTTACATGTATCTCCCAATTGACCGCTTTGACCCGGTGAAAAGTGGGATATAAATACAGCTAAATAAATAAATAAATAAATAAATCCTATCCTAACCCTCCATCAGCCCTTTTTCAAGTCCTAACCCCCATCAGCCCATATCTATTCCTAGCACTAATCAGCCCATTTCCAGTCCAAGCCCCCTACTATCAGCCTTTTCAGTCTAGCTCCCCATCAGCCATTTCCAGTCTTATCCTAGCCTCCCATCAGCCCAATTCCAGTCCAAGCCCCCCATCACTCCATTCCCAAGCCTAGCCCCCCATCATCCATTTCCAGTCATATCCTAGCCCCCCATCAAACCATTTCCAGTCCAAGCCCCCCAGCAATCATCCCATTTCGAGTCCTAGCCCCCATCAGCCATTTCCAGTCCTAGCCCCTCATTTCCAGTCTATCCTAGCCCCCCCCCACATCAACACAGTTCAGTCCTAGTCCCCCTCCCCCACCCCCAAAGAGCCCCGTGCCTGTCTGACCACCTTGAGATGGAGCCGGGGAGGCCTGAAGCCATGGCTCACCTCTGCACAGTGAGCAAGAGACGATTGTTATATGTTATTTGTGTTTTTAATTCCCCCCGGGGCTTTTTGTGTATTTAATTAATTATTGTATTTTAATTTATTTTATTGGTTTATATGTTTTAAGCTGTATACCCCCTGAGGAAGGCGGTAACGCCGAAACGCGTCAGGGTTGGTTCAATATACAATACTTATCATCCTTGATGAATCGTCTCTTGCTCCTTGTGTATCCTCTGTCCCTGCAAGAGCGCTGCTCTTTGTTGTGTTTGCTCACCTCTGCACAGTGCCAGAGTGAAGAACAGCATGTTCCACCACTCCAGCAGCTGTGTTCCTCTGAAGCAAACTGATGCATTGGAGGTTACAGGGCATTTCCTGTTTCCCGACACTCAGCGTGCTTCAGGAGAACACAGCTGCTGGATGCTGCTCTTCACTCCAGTGCTGTGCAGAGGTGAGCTGGGGCTTTGGGTCTCCCTGGCTCCCTCTGAAACCGGCCAGCCCTGCAAACCAAGCACCATGTGCAGAATGTAGTTGGCGCAGGGCCCTCTGAAGCTCAGGGCCCTGTGCAAACAACATTCTCGCACAATGGACGGGCTGGCCCTGGCAGGGGACAGGAAAGGGTTAGAGTCATATTTAAAGAAAAAGAAAAGAAAAACATGCATACAGTTTAGAATATACAAGGTATCAATCATGTTGCAACACCACTTAAAGCATTTCAAAATTCCATTATTTATTGCTTACTAGGGCTACAAAGCTCAGAGAAACGAAAACAGATGAGTTCCTTTAGAGAAATAGATTCAGATTCAGAGTGTTGTACTAGTTTTTCTGTGTAACCATTACAAAAGAGGAGCAGATAGTGAAGGTACCACAGCAGCAGGAGAAATAAGGTACGGTTTCTCTAACTCCAAAAGACACAGAATAGAGTTCCAATAAAAATTCAACATGCCCAGAAAGGGTGAAGTTTTTTAAAAATGAATAAATATTTCTATTTTATTTGTTCCAAATTACAAGATTAAGCATAAAACACTTATTTCACAATATACACTGGTACAAGAAATAAACAAAGGAGGAAATTCAATTAATACAGAAACCGATAGAAAATATCCAAGAATCTCTAGGCCAGTCTATGTGAGGAGACCAACGATCAAAGAAGAAATTAATAAAACATTCAAAAGAACTTTAGGCAAATTTTTGCATACTGCTAATCTACAGTCAGGCACTTGAGATTCAGAAATCCAAAGGAATTGTATGCAGTAGGGTCGAGAGGTTATTGTACATGGACCAGGAGAGGGACCTTGGAGTGCTAGTGTCTAAGGATCTCAAGGTGGCGAAACAAGTAATAAGGTGTTAGCCAAAGTCTGAAGGATTGGCTGCATGAGAGAGGAATAACCAGCAGAAAGGAGGAGGTATAAATGCCCCTGTACATGTCGTTGGTGAGGACTCAAGAGTATTGTGTTCAGTTTTGGAGACCATATCTCACAAAGGATATAATAAGACTTGAAACGGGTCAGAAGAAAGCGACCAAAACGATTTGGAGCCTGTGCCTGAAGACATAGGAGAAGAAACTTGAAGAAATAAATATGTATATCCTAGAGGAGAGGAGTGACAGGGGAGATATGATACAGGCCCTTAAAGAAGGGGAAGCTATAAAACTAGAGGGCATACAATGAAGTTGCAAGGCGGTAAACTTAAAAGCAACATCAGTAAATACTTTCACTGAAAGGGTGGTGGATTCTTGGAATGCCCTCTTGATGGAGTTGGTAGGGGCAAATACAGTGACAGAATTCAAAATGGCATGCGACAGACACAGTGGAGCCCTTTATAACAAGAGGATGAAATCAAAGCAAACTTAAAATATTTTTATAATTCAATAAATAGAGGGATGGAATAAGCAGCACTGGTCTGGTGATCAGGGCCTGGGATCCCCTCTCCAGGGCCTTGGCCAGGTGTGTGTGTGTGTGTGTGTGTGTGTGTGGCGGGGGGGGGGGGGGGTTCCTGCCACCCGATCCAGACCCTGGCAGGCCAGCTGTGGGTTTGGCAGTGGGAAAGAGGGGGGCCTAAGCAGTGGGAATCAGGGGTGTCTGCGGGGAAGACATCCGCGCAGGTGGCAGGGGCAGGCCAGGCTATCCACATTTTGTTCCAGTGGTCCAGAATTGAGTTTTAACGGGCCTGTCTTGCTTGGGGCCATCTAGATGGCCCAGATGTTCCCCCTCATGAATCGGGCTCTATGTTGCTATGATAGTATGATTTCCGATTTAAACTCAGCAGTCCAATAACATTCTAAGGGAGTCTAACTGAGGAGTATCTAAGATCTTTTTTGTATTAATAATTGCTGTTAACTGATGTGAGTCCTTACAAACATATTTAACAGAATGGTATTTTACCAGGCACTTGCAAGGATATATAAAAATAATATGAAAGGGAGTATTAATAATAAAATACAACTGCAGAGAGATCATTTGGACCTCCAGAAGTGTGCCCGTAGATTTCTGTTTCGTTACAAGGCCAGAGACTTATCAACTCCTCCTCGCAGAAGGTCCTGGAAATATTCTCACAGGACAATTCATTGAAAGAGTCTCTTGATATATAAAGTACAGACAGAAACCATTCTCAATCAGAATTCAACACCAATGTCATTAATAAAATAGCAGGAATCACCAAATCTATGTCCAATTTCTCCACTAAAGATGTAACATCCAAAAAGTCCATGGTTTGATGAACATTATGCTGTATGTCTTGAGATTTCTGCTTTGAAGCTGGTAAATGGAAGAGATAAATAGAATGGCACCCAGAGAGACCTTTAGCATTTTGGTCAAATATCTCATAAACGTTGTTTTAGGGGACATCCATTGCACTTTAGAAAAGTTAATAATCTGCAGAATGCAGCTCCTTCGTGCATTCTTCAAGACTTCTTCTTATATCCTCATAGCCCTATTAGAGTTAATATTCAGTCCGGGAGGTCAGTATGTTTGTTTGTTTGTTTTTAACTTTATATTTTTATTAGTAATTTCAAAAACATTACAACAATTGATCCTCAGAAAGATAAGAAACATAAAAGTCCACATCACGAGGAATACATTAGAAATTACCACATACAAGCCGTACAAATATTATTCCGAGAGAGATCACGATAACCATAACTTAAACAAACTCAAGTTATTTCTAGCAAGCTAGCAATCAAAAATCAAAAAGAAACAGAAGGAAATACTTTATCCCTGAGAACAATGATTATTAAGAAAAGTTTCCAAAGAAGATACCTCTGAGAAAACATATTTAGTTCCCCCCAATGTGACCAGTCATTTAGAAGGAAACTTTAGGAAAAAAGTAGCACCTATTGCCAAGACGCGAGGCTTTAAAGAAATAAAAGCCTTGCGTCGAAGCTGCGTTTGCCTAGAAACATCAGGGAACAAATGTATTGTCCCCGCACAGAAATTAGCCTTCTTATTCTGAAAATACAAACGCATAACTGTGTTCTTATCAATCTCAGCGTTAAATGAAACAAGAAGAGTAGACCTAGTAGAAATCACATCCTGTGAAGACTCAATAAAGTCAGATACATCCAAAGAATCAAGTAGAGGCAAGGCATTAGCTCCCTGTAGAACTCCAAAGGGAGCTGCTGTTAACTGAGGCAAATAATACAATTTATTAATTATAGGTTTAGTATTCTCTTGATACCCCAGAATTTCTGTCAAGTACTTATCAAATAAGATCTGAGGTGACAACAAACGAGTATAAGGAAAATTTAAGCATCTGACATTTTTAGCCCTAAGACTGTTTTCCAATAATTCTTGCTGAGCATACAAGGTAATACTATCTTTAATAAATGATACATTAGTGTTCTGCAAGGATACAATTTGTGAATCTAATTTCTTACACTTATCATCTAACACAGAGATCTGAAGATCATGTTGAGACAATTTTGCAACTGATTCTTTAGAAAACTCTGAGAATTGAGAAACCACAGATAATAATGAAGATTCAATCCGCGAGAGGACCTGCCAAACATCAGATAAAGATACATTTTGTTTGTCCACAGGTAAAGCAGTCGCAGAGACCTGTTGGGCCCCAACAGAATCCCCAGAAGTTTGAAAGATACGTGGCATAGGAACCACCATGATATCTGACACTTCCAAGGGGGAAGTCAAAACAGATGGTAAGTCCGGTAAACAGGACTGCCCCTCCAAAATAGGGGAAGAAGTCACTGGGCCCAAACTGTTATCACCAGCACTGCGGCTGAAATAAATACAGATATTTAGCACCAGTATTCTGATGGTGACCGACACTGAAAATCTAGATTCAGTGCTGACCATAGGCTCTCTCCACAGATACAGATGATTATTCGTCCTGTTATCCAAACAATTAACTGGATAAAGGTAGGAAAGCCTTTTTAGCTGTCCTGAATTTATTCAGAGTAGTTACCAGGTCAGTGAGCTGAATATCACCACTAGCTGAATATCTCTGGGGACCATCCACGGACTACCACCCCGGATAGTTTTGGGGTGGTCTTCAATCATTTTCAGTAACATTATCTGGAGAATGCCATTGAAAATTAAGAGATGCCCCTGGTCAGCCGCACTTATCCCAGTAAAAGGTCTTGCTATCTGGAAAAACAGTTTGAATATTGGGCCCATTATGTTTAATTAATAAAATTGTGTTTCTGGATCAGAAACAAATAATCTTGGCTATCTGTTCCCGTCTGTCTTGAAATTGTTATCATTTTTCTGGACTTTAAAACTTAGCCAATAGATCTGAGAAGATAGGGCCCGAAATTGAACTGCCTGGATCTCTGAAGGGCTATGCGCTGATGGGCACATAGCCCTCCCTGCTGACCTAAAAAACGGATACTCAATGCTGTGGCACCGGCACTGAACATCTGGTGATCACCGTCAAAGCCTGTAGCCGCCGAAACTAACCGTGCATCAGCGATATTGGTTGCTGCTCGGTTAGCGACTGGCGCCTTAAAGATAGGCGAGGGACCACCCGCAGCTCACCCCAATGCTAACCAGAAGCACTGGGCTGCATAGGAGACTTAGCTGGGGATATTCAATGGCACTAACCATGTAGGAGCCTTGAATATCCCCAGCTAAGGCATTTACACGGTTTACTGGGCCTTAAACTGTGTAAAATACCTTTTGAATATCGGGCCCATAATGTCTTCCTGAGAGTCACAATTTCTTTCACAGGTGTGAAAGTCTGAGGGTTTAAATGGTAGTGCTACAAATCTGACAATGTTTTTTTTTCCATAAACTAAGGGTTAAATATATTCATTCTAGCTACTTTACTGTTTGGAGCAATAAAGTGTAATTTTCTGGTCAGGCCACATTCACCTTAGTTTCCACAAGCTGTTTCTGGCAAGATATTAGCTAATAACCTTTGAATTAATCATAATTTCCCTGACTGGGCTCTTCAACGAGCTTTGGTTTGATAGTGGCCATTCCTGCTAAATGTGGATATTTCAGTGGTTTTACTGTTATCTGAAAGACCCCAAAATCCTAGAAGAGTAATCTGAGTGTTCTACTATACTTTAGGGACGAGATAAACACTCATAAAACATCCATCCAGGTGGTTAAAGACAGGTGGCATGCTAGTATAGCAGTTCAGTCTTTCAATGAAGTAGAAAAGGACTGAGTGATAATAAAACTACAAACTTTTATTCCAAGGCAGATGCAGAACAGGTTGCTGGACCATCTGAATGACTTTCTATCCCTCTGTTGCATTTCCCTTTACACACCCCTTTCCTCCCAGTTGCCACATTTACTAAAACAGGCGAGGCCCTTCACATTTGTCCATCTGTTTTGCTTCCTCCAAGTTCACGGTTTTTGCTTTATTTCTGGAATCTGCTTATAATTTGCATTCTTAACATTTTTTTCTTCCTTTTGCACTGCCATACCTCAGCGCATACAGTACATCATGATTATAAAATATGTTGTAGCTTAATAGATTGTTAAAGTTTCATCATAAATATCAGTGCTGAAAGAAATGCATGAAGAAGAATTCAATACCAGAGTAGAAACAAAGAAAATGTTAATCAAAACAGCTCCATGCCAGAGAAAACAAAATATCTCAGTGGGTTTCTGGGAATTAAAAAAAGGAACAATCTCTCCAATGTCTACTAAGCTATTCCAACCCTTGCAGTTAGGTCACATGTATCTCCAATAGTCAAAAAAGGCATAGTATGAAGTCTCCAGGCTATACAATATATGTAAAATTTTGATTCAATATATATTTATATTAATAACTCGTGCTGCATACCACAATTAAATTATACATTGCTAGTGTTGATGAAATACAGAAAGAAGACCTAATTGTCAAAACACAGTCGGACAGATACTCAAAAAGACTTGTGTGGTGTCAATGGGTGCTGACCTTGTAAGTTTTTTTAAAAGTATATATTTATTATAACACAGTGAGAAATGTTTGGAGGCATTCTGAGGATAAAGCTTCATTTTATATGGATAGTGGAGAAATTCAGCTTCTTGCATAACTTATAGAAATAAATGCTAACACAACTAGCAGGTATAATTTTGTATGGACAATTAACATTGGCATTCGCACCCATCTCTAGCCACACACATCACAATACAATCACAAAATAAGTCACAGGACAAGGTGCTTTGCAAAAGATACTTTATTTATTTGTTTTATTTATTTATTTATCGTTACTTTTATATGGCTCCTTCCTGAGATCAGAGGTGGTGTTCAATGAACAACATTATTACATAGAGCAAATTTTAATATTTTATAACTGTAAGAGGCAGAACTATGTAAAAGGTAGGATGAGTGCTTTTAAGAGCATTCAACAGTCAGAACTATGTACAAGTGATAGCAGGTGAGACTATTTACAATTGGAGCAGAGGTGAGTGTCATTGTATGGGTTGGGTTTGGGTGGTTCGAGGGACAAACCATTACCTTCAATAAGTTCTCCAAAATGTTGAGTGAACAGGAAGGTTTTTAGTTCTTTTCTAAACATTTTTATATCTTTGGTTGCGCTTGGAAGTTTGGTAGGTCATTCCATAATATAGGTGCAGCAAGCAAGAAGGCTCAGTTACTTGTAAATTGTTTTGATTTACGATAGGTGGGAGGGATTGCAAGGGTGTTCTGAGAGTGTTCCCTTCTCGATCTAGTGTTAGTGGATTGGGTAATTAATGTTGAAAGGTAGGATGGAGCAATATTATTAGTAATCTTGAATGTTGTCATTATTGTTTTATATTTAATTCTGCTAATTATTGGTAACCGGTGTAGGGTGTATAGTAGGGGTGTTATATGGTAAGAGATCAAGGCTTTGCATATAATTCTTGTGGTTACATTTTGTGCAGTTTGCATTTGTTTGAGGTACTTTTTGGGAATGCCATAGAGGAGGCTGTTACAAAAATCAAAGTAGGGGGTGATTAGAGCATGAACTACTGATCTGAAATCATGTGTGTCCAGGAGGGGTCTGAGGTGTTGTATTGTTCTTAATTTGAAGTAAACAGATTTAGTTAGTTCTTTTATGTGTGGGGATAGTGTGAGAGTTTGATCCAGTATAATGCCAAGATACCTTACTTCTTTTTAACAGGGAGGATTGTGCTAAGTATTTTGAATGTTTGAGAGGAGTGAAGTTTGGGTTCCTTGATATGTAGAATACTTCTGTTTTCTTAAAGTTGATGGGCAGATTAATTGTGTTTAGCCAAGCTTGGGCTTCCAAGATGCAGGATTCGATTATGTGTTGGGCTGTGTTTAGACCATCTATGGGGAGGTATATCATGATGTTATCCGCATAGATGTGATAGTTCACTTTAAATTTTTAAATATGTTATATATTGGTTGTAGGTATAGGTTAAATAATAGGGCGGATAATGTAGATCCCTGGGGTATTCCTTGCTCCTGTTTGAATGCATTGGAGGTTTCATTACCTAATTGGACTTGTTGCATTCGGTCTGTGATGTAAGATTGAAACCATTGATATGCTATTCCTGTTACTCCAATTTGTGAAAGACTTGCAAGGAGGTTGCTATGATCGATATTATCAAAGGCAGTGGTTATGTCAAGAAAAATGAGTATGAAGGACTGCTTCATGCCATCTATACCATGTAATAGGGCATCTAAGAGGACCAGTAGGAGGGATTTAATACCATTGAATTGGCAGAATCCAAATTGCTGCTCATCTAGGGGTGCATGGGTGTCTATAAAGTCTTGTAATTGATTTTGGACAGTTTTCTTGATTATTTTGGCTACAAATGGTATGCTGGCAATGGGTCTATATGATGTGGTGTCCAGACTGTCAAGGGATTTGTTCTTCAGAATTGACCAAATCATGGATTGTTTAAGTTCATTTGGCATTATTCCTTGTTGAATGGATTTGTTGATTATTTGGAGTAGGTGAGGAGCTAGTTCTGATTTTGTTGCCTTGATCCAGGAGACTGGACTGGGGTGGAGTGGGATGTAGTGATGTTTATTTTGGTTATAGTGTTCAGGAGTTGCTGTTGTTCTATGGGGTGAAGAGTGTGCAATGTCAAACAAATCAAGCACCCAACACATCCCTCACGCAACTAAGTTTTATCCTCACTGCATGTACAACACACACACTTTACCTGATTGCTTGCTGTGATGCCACCTTGATTATTAAGATAAGGCGGTTTAGAAATACTATTAAATAAAATAAATAAAATAAATAAATAAAATAAATGGTATTCATGGGGTGGTGTAAGTTTCTAGTGGGATTGTTGGTGTTTTTATTTTTTAATAGTTGGCTAGAGTTTGGACATTTATGTTGGAGGAATTTGTGTAATTCTGAGTTTTGTTAGTTAATTTTGACAATTTCGTATAGTTCATGTGGTTAGTTGAGGGAGTTTGTTAATTTTTTGGTGTGGTAGTCTTTTTTAGCCTTATATGTAGATGGCATCCTTGTAGGAGTTCAGGGCTGGCATGTATTTGTGTTTGTTTTCTGGGGACTTGTTGTGTCTCCAGTTGCTTTTTCATTTTCTTAGATGCTTTTTTGTATTAGCTAATTCTTTGGTGAACCATTTTTCTGGTGCTCTTCAGGGAGTTTTAGAATGATTGTGGGTTGTGGTAGCTGCATTTTGGATAGAGGTATTCCATTTGTATAGGGAACTGTTTATGTCCAATTGTGTTGAATTTAAGTTTGGTAGTATTTTGTTTAGAAAGTCTTCCTTGATAAAGTGTTTGAACCTTTTTTTTGGTGGATCTGTATTGAGCACTGGTGATGGGGGGGCATGAGTATAGTGAAGGTAATTATGTGATGGTCTGACCAAGGGACTTGCTGAGACTTGGGAGCAGAGTGTAGGACTACAGTTGAAGATGGGAGAAATACAAGATCTAGGGTATTTCCCTTTGAGTAGGTGGGCATATTTATTATCTGGGAGTGCATATGCTTGGGGTGGTAATATGAGCTAGAAAATATAGCTATGGAGTGCTTTTTATAGGCAGATTAATTGGGTGCACTCTAGAGTATGGACAGTATGACATTGTAGGTTTAACCGACATGTTCAGAGTTTGTGCAGATGAAGCAAGCAATGCAATGTGCTGCTCTAAGTTCCCCGCCTAAGGGCCGCGCCCTTTGGCTTGGCCCTTAGGCACGGGCACACACGGCGCGGGCACACCTGGGAGTGCTCTTACTTTAAAAGCCGGTTCTGGAGCCTCTGATTGGTGGATCATGGGGAGGGAGGGGGGCTGGAGGAGCTCACCTTCTACTTGCTGCTGCTGCTATAGCTGATTGGAGCTGAAGCTTGGCTGCAGATTTAATTCTGAAGAACATTAACATTTTAAATAGCATATCAACACATTGTATTGAAGTCACATCAAAGGTGAGGCTAGATGGTGATGTCCTAGCCCAGTACTTTCAGACATGACATAACTTTCCACTCTCTCCCCTGCCTTTTAGCTTTTGGTGATGCCAGGCTGAGGCCTACTTCAAATTTTGTAGGCGAATTATGACTGGTACTGCACATGACAGTGTCTCCTATGCTGCAGATGCCCCGGTCCTTCCATTCCAGTCTCCGTCTCTGCCCTCTCTGGGATAAAATTAACCATGGGGGGAGGTCACCAACCTTCAAACATTGCCAAGTGTGGAGGTTGCAGAATGGCGTTAATAAATATATCTTGGCCAATATCTGACACATTCATGCTATCCAGCTGGAAAAAGTCCAGACAATCTGCAGCAATTAAGTCAAGAGCCAACACCAAGTTTGGAAACCTCAACATTCACATGCTTTCTCAAGTGCTTCACTGCCACCGGCCGGGGAGCATCCCACCGAAACCACTGAGGAAGAATCTGCGACCAAATCAAAGTCACTGACAGGAAATAGCAATGAATTAAGAAAAATCATGCTTCATTTGTCAGATAAGGCCCACTCCTTTTAGTCCAGAAAAGTCATTACCACCCAGATGAACAAAAATACACTAAAGTTGATTACTAGGATGAATAGGGAGTAACCAAAAGGCTGACTCCACATTGTCTTGGCCAGCAAAGCACCATACCCCATGCTCAGCAAAAGCTGAATTGCCAAATCTAATGAAGTATAGAGCTCAGAGCAGGATCAATAAAATTATTCACGCTCTCCCTCACTGGAAACAACAAAGTATCAATCAACCTATACTAGCCAGGCTCCTTCTTTGACACCATGCCCAAGGGGTAAATTTAGCAAAGGAGGATGCTCAGTGGACCAGTCATCCTACCAAGCTCCAACTCCTTCTGCAACTTCTCGTAACCACATTAATGGGTGAGGATGCCCTGTCCAGAGACCAGTTTCAAATGGGTGCCACCTGACCTGGCCTGTCCGCCCCTAAGCAGTCCCCCTCCATGAGAGAAACACTAGAAAGCTGGGTGTCCACCCCCGCACATTGAGCACTTATGCTTGAAATGGCAAATGGGTCAGTTGCAGCAGCCAGTGTTGAACTGGAAACAGACATTTTCCAATCCAGAGCTCTGAAATCCACCCGGATGAGGGAACTCCTCCCCACTGCCCACAGACCCATTAAAACCTCCCCTCCCCACACCAGTATCACCACCTCCCAGATGGGCCCAACCCCCCCCCCCCCCCAGGAAACCCCAAAATCAGGCCCAGGTCAGCCCCCAGAACCATATTTCCCAAAAGTAGATCTATAGGGTGTCAACTCTGCCAACCAAATCCTGAAACCACCATGCTTCAGATTTATCCTTAGCTAAACTGTTCCGAAATTGCTCATCATAATTGAGCCAAGCTCAACCACCGTAAGTCCTGCAAGCTCTCAATATCACATCTGAATATCACAATAAGCCCGGATAAAGAGCAGGCTTAGCCCCACCCAGCATGGAGGCAAATACATGAAACGCAAGCAACCAATTACTTTATGGTCCTAGGAACCTTGGGTTGCCCCTTCTTACCCTCCTCCTTATTACTCTCACCCTTTTTCTTATTGCCCATGTCCTGATTCTGAACCAAAAGAGAAAAAGAACCTACCATGCAATACTTTCACCTGCAATCCAAAGGAGCAATCACGTGTGTCCACTCTGAGCCAACTGCATCTCACCACAAGAGCTACCCACCGCCTTATCCATGGAAACAGACCCCGACAAGTCAGAAGTGCACAAACCACCACCTCACCATCCGATTCTGAATCAGCAGATGAGGAAGAATCAGAGGAATCCCAAGAGTCAGAAGTATCCCACACTTTCACTGCCAACTCATTACCCAACCAGTGCAAGCGCTCCTCCCTATGCATGTGACTCACCACCCTCCTCAAATTCTTTTTAAAATTGTCTAACCCACAAAAAACATATGAACATCTTATCCCTTTTACAGGCCTGTTCACCCAAGCTAGCGACAGTGCTCGCAGCAACATACGCACCTTCTGCCCCATGATACTGACCGGCACTCCCTGATGCAGGCTGTGCTTGGTGAAAGCTTTTCTCACTGGAATGCTGCTACCTGCTGCCAACTGTTCACTGATCCTTGTCACTGAACACAAAGTCATTTGGTGCCTCCATCCCAGATACTGACCCCCCCCCCCCCCCCCCGGTTACCTCACTGGGTCCTGAACATGAGCACTTCCTTCTCCCTGACCCACACCCTGACAATCTCCTCTGGCCTAAAGGGCTGGTATCCCTGCAATTCTATGGCTGAAGATCTCCAGCCTGATCAGATGCTGAAGCCTGAACCAAAGCTGACCAAACAAGTTGGTTTCCTGATGCAAGAAACTTTACTATGTTTCCAATTTCAGACCTGATCTTCAAGCAACTGCTTGCCAAGTGTTTATATGTTTGCATACTGAAGCCCATTATTCCTGGTTAATTCACTGCCTGTATGCAAGAACACCTGCTTCTCCACCCCTTATCACCTACAGATGGTTCTACTGGCCTTGGGCACTTGTACCCATGCCCAGAAACTACATACCGTTTCCTCCATATGGCATCATATGGGACCTTTCTCTGAAGGAAAGATGCATGTAGACTACCTCCAGATTAACTGAGAACTCTTTGGATTTTATCATGCCAACCAATTTCCAAAAAGTGATAAGAACTCATCACAAGGAATACTACAGTCTGCACAGAAGAACTTTTGTGCCTTTTTGTGCTCTGTGTGCCTTGTGCAAGGCCATTCTCCTAAGGACAGAGATAAGACTTTCACAGATACCTCAATTTCTGTGTTCTCACATGGCTCATCTCTGAAAGGGCTGTAGCCTGCATTATCTGGCCCAGCTGCCTCTTTCGACCCCATGCTACTCCAGAGGCTTCTCAGACCCAGCCATAAGAGTTCTGGCAAGAGCTAAGGCACCATCTTATTCTTCCTCTGCTGGGAGGGCCGTGGTTAGCTAGAAATTAATTTCCATAATTTTTCTGAGTGCATAATGATCAATGACCTTTGGTTACTAATCAGTGATTTATTACTTTGTCTAACTGTAATTGTGGTGCTGCTATAACATGCTAGTTCATATTTCTAATTATATATCTATAACTATATGTCTGCATATTTTTCTACCTTGCTACCCATAATAAACATTATATATATATATATATATATATATATATATATATATATATATATATACAGGCGAGGCTTTTTCGTGACTCATTGCCAGTACACTCATAAAACTTTGGACCAGGTACTAGCTAATTTCTGGACATAACTGAGTGCATAACTTATTTTTGTTTGCTACTAATAATCCTTACAGGCTCCACTACCACCTCTAGCCTCCATTTGTGAAACTGTACCTCCAATCCTGCTAGCAAAGCCCTCCTTGATCAAGTGAGTGGGCCACTTGGCCAGCCGCTTAGAGAGACCACTCACCTGCTGAACAGGGACTTTACCCTCTCCCGAATCCTATGAGGAGCCATGAAAAATCCCCAACCAAAACCCAGAAAATAAATAATTCTCCCAACCGGATAACGTTTTGGATAAAAAAACATCGACACCATGGTTCACCCCAGAGCTAAAGAAATCTCTCACACTTTTGAGAAAGCTAGAGAGAAGATGGCGTAAATCCCAGAACTCCTCTGACCAAGCATCATACCTAACCCATCTAAAAACCCACCGTGAAGCGGTCTGGTACAACAGAAAAGCCTATCACTCGGAACTCCTCAACCGCTCTCTAAACAAGCCACGAGAGCTCTTTAACCTCGTAAGAGTACTAACCACAGAACCATCCCCGCCACAGCAAGAATCCATGCACCCCCAAAAGTGCGCCAACTACATCCAATCAAAAGCCATCAAAACATCAATAGCCTCCCCCTTGATACCTTCCCAAATTCATGTACATGAGAACCCACTCTGCAAGTTCGTACCCCTTTCCACAAAACATGTTGAAGACATTGTCACCAGAATAAACACAACTACGGCAGCAAATGACCCATGTCCAGCACACTGGATAAAAGCAATGAGATCTGAACTCAGCCAATGCATATCGAAAATCATAAACCAATCATTCTCAACAGGAACTTTCCCATCAGCTCTCAAGCAGACCTCCATAAGACCTCTTCTAAAAAAACAACCAACTAGACTCAACAAAGGAAGAATCCTATCGTCCAATTGCCAGCATCCCCTTTCTAGCTAAAATAATTGAGAAGATAACACAAATTCAGATCCAACAACATATAGACACCACATCTCCACTAGACCCCAGTCAACATGGCTTCAGAGAAGCTCATGGAGTCGAAACACTGCTGACCTCATTAACCAACACTCTCATCACTGGAATCGATAGCATCAAAAATGGATTTGCATTAATATTCCTAGACATCTCCGCAGCATTTGATTCAGTGGACCATAACAAACTCCTAACCCGACTCCAATGCAAAGGGATCCAGGGGTTAGCACTGGATTGGTGTAAATCGTACCTGGAAGAGTGCTGGCAACATGTTCATATGGGAACAAACACCTCAGAACCATTCCAGTTGAAACAAGGAGTCCCCCAAGGATCCTCCCTCTCGGCGCTACTCTTTAATATCTATATGCAGCCGTTATGTGAGATCACACGTTCATTCGGAGTATCCTCTCTAATCTATGCAGATGACGTGCTGATTTTCACAACAATCAACATCATTCTGCCAGATTTCACGGTTCTAGTAGAGTGTTTCGATGCAATAGCAGACTGGCTTCTCACACAGAACATGAGAATAAACTTCGAAAAAAACGAAGTTTTAATCATCACCAAGAACAAGGAATTTTCACCCCCACCTACCCTAAAAGTACGGGACGCCGAACCTCCAGTCAAAACCACCATAAAATATCTAGGTGTAACTCTGAACCATCGCCTAAACTTCAAAGAGCACATAAACCGAACAGTAAAAACCATCTACTTTAAGATTAGGACCCTCCGACACCTCAAAAACATGCTCGATCCCGACAACTTCCGCACCATCTTTCAAGCGATAGTCACTCCCCACTTTGACTACGCGAACATAGTTCTCCACGGCCTCCCAAAAAGCACCCTAAACACGCTTCAATTAGCAATGAACACCGCTGCTCGCATCCTCCATGGGGCCTCAAGGAGTGATCATATAACCCCCATATTAAAGGAATTACACTGTCTCCCAATACCTTACAGAATTACATACAAAGCACTACTTACAACATTTAAGGCCATCAATAACTTAGCGCCCCCTGCAATCTGCACACTCCTCACTCACACCCCTAATACCAGATCCAGGAGATCGGTAGCGGCCAATACCCTAACCATCCCAACCGACTCCACAAAGCGTTCAAATGCAACCACGGAAAGAGCATTCTCATACTTCGCTCCTAGATGCTGGAACAATCTTCCTCCCTCCATAAGAGCAATCAAGGACCTCAAGCAATTTAGAAAAGCTATAAAACACCACCTGTTCCTCTTACACTTCTCCCAACACCAGTTACCATCTCCTACCCTCTCAACTCTTCCTAAGCCCCCTTTATAAACCAAAATTGCTCTTATCCATCTCTTATGTATAACAAGAAATCTACCATTGTATATAGTTGTATAATTAAGATGTACAAAGTTTCCTAAGTTGAATCCTGTTAAATCTCCTGTTACATGTAAGCTCACGACAGCATGTTGCTATCTGTGAGCACTTTATGTTTACTGTAAACCGCGCTGATGAGAAAGAGCACGGTATATAAGAACATTAAATAAATAAATAAACCGAAAACCCACCAACAAGCAAATGGCAAATTAATCTTCCATTGCCCAAACAAAACCAGCCGAGACTCCCAGCAACTCCCAAAACACATACCAAAAGCTCCACCACCTCCATATTCACAGCACCTCAACACAAATCCCCAGCCCAGAAGTCCCTTCCAAACAAACCCAAAACTAAAACGCCTTAACACATCAAGCCCTAGGACCCCACAGCCAGCAAAGACAAGTTCCACAGCTCCCTTAACCCAGAAAGGAAACAGCCAAGCCAGCCTACCACACCTCAGAAACTCTACCCACCAGGGCAAGCAAATGACCAATTGACCCACAAGAAAACACACAATTCATTGGGCCCCAAAGCTTCCCTCCAAAATATCCTAGCCTAGAGGAGTTGGTAAATGAGTACACCCCCACAGCCAACTTTCAGGAGTGTCAAACTCCACCGACCGCAAAAACCAGCCGACAAACAAGAACTGCCAACTTTCCTTTTACCATGAGACTGCAAGGCAACAAGAAGCTCCAACAAACCCCAGAACCTCTGTCTATAAAAGAAAGAAGACAAAGCCCACATCACATTGTCCTCCAAGATGACTTCAGCAACAAAATGCCAAAGCCCCAGAGCCAAACAAAATCAGAACACAAGTGAGCCTGCACAACTCTCCATTTGCTTCCTGAGGTCTCCTCCCTCTCCTCCGGGTCAAAATTCACCTTATCTATCCTCTCCCCTCCCCTAACTTCACCAATGAACCAATGGAGGGGGCACAGTCATGTTAATGGTCTGACTCCTGATTTACTGGGGAGGGGGAGCTGGGACCCAGTATCCCTATATAATACTCATCCTCGCCAAATCTGAACTCCACTTTACCCTGAATCACTCAGCTAGCTCTACATATCGGGACACAGACTCCATGTCAAATGAACAATGCTCAATTAACCTCATATACCGAGCACCTTCCCCGCAACCGGACAACCTATCATCAATAATTGACCTAGCCTGCAACCCCCACAACACACAATCCCCAAACTGGCTGTTCGGAGACTTCAACCTGCCCTCCCTACAGGATATATACTCGTCTGCCTTTCTTGACGCAATGAACGAGCTGGGATATGCCCAACTCATTAACGCCCCCACTCATGACAAGGGTGGCAAACTCGACCTGATATTCGCTCCGTACGTATTCCACTCACCTACAAATTCACCGAGAAAAAACCATGGAAAAAAGAAAACAGTACCACTCAGAGCTATTGAAGCAATCACTAAACAGATCACACGATCTATTCAACATTGTGAAGTCCCTAACAGGTGATCCAGCTCCAGTTCACCCAACAACACCCCAGCCACAAGACTATTCCAATTACCTTCAATCTCAGATGATACAATGCAATGTGAACACAACCACCATACCCACCTTCACCCCACATGCAGCCCCCAACCAACCCCCCCTGCATGACTTCGCCAAAGTATCCAACAAGGAAATCATTGACACCATCTCGCCCATCAACCTCACCCTGCCCCCAATGATCCTTGTCCCGCAAGCTGGATCAAAGAGCTACGCCATGACCTCAGCCCAACCATCTGCAAGATCCTGAACCAGTCCCTCTCAACAGGATCCTTCCCCCAAAGTCTGAAACTCACATCCATCCGCCTACTGCTAAAGAATAACAAGCTCGACCCAGCTAAAGTCTAATCTTACAGGCCAATATCAAGCATCCAGTTACTCGCAAAAATCATCGAGAAGGTTGTCCTGCGACAACTACAACAGCACATCAACAATGAGGCACCTTTAGACCTCACCCAGCATGGCTTTAGGGAAGCCCATGGCATCAACACCATCCTCACAATCCTCTTCAACGATCTAATCACTGGTCTAGATAACATCCACCAAGGATTTGTCCTCATCTTCCTAGACATAGCTGCCGCCTTTGACTCGGTGAATCACGAGACACTTCTACATTGTCTCAAAGAAAAAGGGATACAAGGCACAGCTCTAGCCTGGTGCAAAACCTACCTATACAACCGATGGCAACAAGTCAGAGCTGGCTCCAAGACTTCTGAACCTTTTCCTCTGAAGCAAGGCGTACCACAAGGCTCATCCCTCTCCGCGCTGCTATTTAATGTCTACATGCAGCCTATCTGTACATTAATCCGCTCCTTCAACGTGCAATGCCTTGCATACACAGACGATATCCTTATTTACACTCCGTTCAGGACTGAGCAACCCGACTTCTCCCCAATACAAAAATGTTTTGCAGCTATATCTGATTGGCTCCTAGCGCAGAACCTCCGAATCAACCACAATAAAACAGACATCCTATTCGTCACAAGCAATGTTCCCTCTAATTTTCTGTAGGCTGTGTGCGCATAAAATATCAGCTGTGCAGCTTTTGAAGGAAGGTTAAATTTTTGTGCGCCACATAACGACACTCTGCGTTATATACTTTAAAATTTGACTACACGTCAGAATACAGTATGTACACCACATTGATTGCACTAGAAAATATTGTAGAACTTGTGAAAACCATAAATACACAACAACTTTTAAATTTTAAGACATCTGTGTTGTTTTCTATCAGAATCAGAACCGTAATTTTTGTGCGCTCTGTTATAAAGTATGTGCGCTCGCTCGGCGAGGTGTGCGCGCGCGCACACGTGCACAGCTTAGAGGGAACAGTGGTCACAAGGAACCGGAAGTTCACACCTCCTTCCTCACTGCAAGTCAATGAAATGGAACTAAAAGCAAAATCCACAATTCGATACCTAGGCATTACCCTGGATCAACACCTAGATATGTCTGCCCACGTCACTAACACTTCAAAAGCTATCTATTACAAGATCCAGTCACTACGTCATCTCCGCCCACTACTCAATTTTCCGATTACCGAACCGTCTTTCAAGCCTTAGTCATCCCACACCTTGACTTTGCAAATGTCATCCTCCATGGACTACCACAATCAACCCTGAATCCACTCCGACTTGCCATGAACTCAGCGGCAAGGGTCTTAGTCGGATCCTCAAGGTCCAACCACATAACGCCAGTCCTGAAAAACCTACACTGGCTACCGCTACCTGCTAGAATTACCTACAAGATGCTAGTTCTGGCATTTAAAGCCATCAGGAAAGTATCACCCACGCCTATAATCACTCTCCTCCATCACACACCAGCAAACAGGACCAGGAGATCCACTCAGTCGAATACACTCGAAATGCCTAAATCCTTGACAAAATGTACAAAGTTAACGGCAAGTAGAGCCTTCTCCATCTTCGCACCCATGGCCTGGAACGCCCTCCCTCCAGAAATCCGTGCCATCCCGAACTTAATGATGTTCAGAAAAGCCCTCAAACACCACTTGTTCCTTCAGCACTACCCCGATACCAAGCCTGAAAAACACTCAACCTCTACATTGACCCCCCGCCTTCCACATCCCACTGAACAGCCCCCGGTCTACAATGGTTAACCAACTGCCACCTCCGTCTCTCCATCCCAAAAGCTCCTGCATCCACTCCGAATCCACATACCCCATGTGAATACCTGCTACTGCATAATTTGTATATAATCTGTATATAGTTCTCCCCAGTTCATCCAAGTTTTTTGACCACCTGTTCCATGTAAACTCAATGTACCATACTGCATTGTAGTGTGTTCTGTTCTTCTGTGAACCGCACCGATGATAATAGGGCGGTATATAAGAAATGTAAATAAATAAATAAATAATAATATTCTAGGTCCCTTGATGAACTGTGATTGTAGCTCTAGAGGCTACAGGAAATGGGTTTTTTTTGTTGGGGTTTTTTTTCAGTCCTGGTAGAAAGAGATTTTCAAGGCTCTACTTACTGGTTGATCACTCATCATAAGAACATAAAAAATGCAATATTGGGTCAGACCAAGGTCCATCAAGCCCAGTTTCCTGTTTCCAACAGTGGCCAATCTAGGTCACAAGTACTTAGCAGTTTCCTCAAAAGACACAGGTTCCACAATTGGGGCAAGCAGTGGATATCCCGGGTCCACTTTAATAATGGTTTATGGACCTTTCCTCCAGGAACTTCTCCAAACATTTTTTTAAATCCGGCTACAATAACAGCTTTTACTACATCCTCTGGCAGCAAATTCTAGAGTTTGATTACACATAGAGTGAAAAAATATTTTCTTTTATTATTTATTTTATTTATTTATTTAGTAAGGACTTATATACCGCTCCTTCCAGCGATCAGAAGCGGTTTGATTACAATTACGGGATTTGTCATAAATTACAGACAGAATTATTTGGGGATTAGATAGAGAGAGCAGGGGGGGGGGGGATACACAGCACACATATGCGGGTCCATATAAAGACCTTAGCTATTATCATACATTTACACAGGCACTAACCACCATATATTTACATTTGTACATACTGCAATTCAATTTCTTTTGTCCTTTTGGATTTTCATCTGGTATAATGACAATTGAACAGGTGCGTCTTCAGTTGTTTTCTGAAATTGCTTATGTCTTTAATTTCTCTCAGCTCGTGTGGGAGCTGGTTCCATAACGTGGGGGCAGATAAGGAGAACGCTCTGCGACTAGTACTGACCTTTACGTGTCTAAAGCTGTTTGGAACTCTTAGTGTGTCAGAGTTCATGGTTCTCCTGCTTCTGGTTGCAGGTTGCATGGAGATCAGGGTGGAGAGGAATGAGGGGGCCAGGTTGTGAATTAACTTGAATGTAGTTACCAATGTTTTGTATTGAATCCTTGCAACGACTGGAAGCCAGTGTAGTTCCATCAATACAGGTGTGATATGTTCGGTGACGCGAGTTCTCATGATGATCCTTGCTGCTACGTGTTGGGCCATCTGTAGTATGTTGGTTGTTTTCCTTGGTAGCCCCTGCAAGATGGCATTGCAGTAGTCCAGGTGGGGCATGATGAGAGCCTGAGCAACTGATCGGAAATCGCACGGATCTAGTATGTTCCGCAGGGGTCGTAGCACTTTAAGCTTGTGGAAGATGGCTTTGTTGGTGTTGTTGAGGTGTTTTTCCATTTTCAGTTTGTTATCAATTGTGACACCCAGATATTTTATTTCTTTCTTAGTATTGTATGTATTGTTGCACAATGTGATTGTTGGAGGTGGTTCGAAACCCAAGGTATTTGATATAAACATTACTTCGGTCTTCTTATGATTGATCGACATGTTATTTTGTTGTAGCCATCCCGACATCTCTCCCATGCAGTTTTGAAGCTGGTCGTAGTTCGGGTTGGTGGTCTCTAGTTGGGTGTACAGCATGATATCGTCTGCGTATATGTGGTAGTTTATGCCATATTTCCTGAATATTTCACTGAGTGGTTGCATGTAAATGTTAAAAAGTAGCGCCGAGAGTGCCGAACCTTGAGGAATGCCTTGTGTTTGGATGAACGGTTCAGCTTTCTCTCCGTTGAACTGGACCTGTGGCTTTCTGCCCGTTATATAGGAGGAGAACCATTTCAAGGCGGTTCCTATAATTCCAATTGATTCCAGCTTGTTCAGGAGGGTTAAGTGATGGACAGTGTCAAATGCAGCGGATATGTCGATAAAAATGAGGATAAACATTTTCTTCCTGTCTTCCAGCCCCTTGAGGAGGTTGTTAAACAGGGCTAAAAGCAGGGTTTCGACCCCATGATTTTTTCTGAATCCGTATTGCTGTTTGTCCAGTATATCGTTGTCTTCAAGGTGTTCTTGCAGTTGGATGAGGGCTGCTTTTTCAATGATTTTTGCTAAAAACGATATACTGGAGATTGGACGGTAGGAAGATGGATCTTCTTTGTTTAGCGAGTTGTTTTTTAGTATTGGTCTTATTATAGACTTTTTGAGCTGGTTAGGCATGATTCCTTGGGACAGTGATTGGTTCACAATGTGAGCGACTTGGTGGCCAATGTCCTTTTTTGCCGCTTTAATCCAGGTAGATGGGCATGGATCAAGCAGTGAGGTGGTGGTATTTATGCTGGTTATTATTTCCACTGCTTGCTTATCATCAATTTTGCAGAATTCGTTCCACGTCTGTTCATGCTTCTCTACAGTTGTCAAGTTGGGTTTGGCCAAAGATAGCGTGGTTGCAGTTGTGGTCAGCTTGCTTGCGTAGTGGTTAGCTAGGGTTTGGGGCTGAATGGTATCGCTCTGCTGTTCTGGTTGGTTTGTTTTGGTTAGAGTTTTCACTATTCGAAATAGTTCCCGTGGTTTATTGATGGCTTTATTCAACAGGTTGTTGTGGTGTTTCCTTTTTGCATCATCTACCTCGTCTTTGTATTTTCTGAGGGTGTTGAGGTATTCAGCTCTGAGTTCCGAAGTTTTGTTGCGTCTCCACTTTTTTTCACATCTTCTTAGTTCCCTCTTCCTTTTGGACAGCGTAGTCGTGTACCAGGGCTCTGACCTTTGTTTGTCTGTGCTTGCTGTGTTTTTCCATTTCGGGTTTGCTGATGCCTGGATCCCTTCATTCCAGTTATTTGTTAGGGCATCGAGGTCTGTAGACTCCAAATCGATGTGCGCTTTGATGTTACTCGCGAGATTATCCAGTTCAAGCTTATTGAAAGATCTCTGCTGACGGGTTTCTCGTTGGGCTTCTGCATTCTTTGGTGCCAAAGGGAGTTTCATCCGTAGGTCTATTTGGTGATGGTCAGACCAGGGTATTGCTTTGATTTTAATCAGGGGTTCAACTTGGTTGGGTGGCTTGTTTTTTGGAGCAAAAACCATGTCCAGTGTATGTCCCTTTTCGTGTGTCGGCTCCTTTATTATTTGATGATACCCGAGTTGTGACATAGCTTCGAGGAATGTGTTGGCGTGCACCTCTGTTGTTGATGCTAGGTTTAGGTCACCGAGGATGATTTGGAATTTCCTTGGCTGTGTTGAGGATATGTTTTCCAATGCTGTAACAAGTCCTTCATGATTCGGTGAGGGGGACCTGTATATTAGGCAGATGGATATTGCTGAGTTCTCCACTTTGATCAGGTCTATATCCGGGTTTGAGTCAAGGGACGTGCATGAGAGTTTCAAGTGTGATCGTGCAATTATGATCACTCCTCCACCTCTTTTGTTGGAACGTGGACAGTTGTACAGGTTGTAGCCTGGTCTGTCTATCTGGTTCAGTAAGGCAGTGTCGGTATTTGATATCCAGGTTTCTGTTATGCAGAGGATGTCAGGTTGTTCATCTTTGATTAAGTCAAAGATAATGTGGGTCTTGTTTCTGATTGATCGGGCGTTTATGAGGGTGATGCTACAGATCACTGAAGGCTCTGATTGCGCAAGGTTTTGTTGAGCAAGGGGTCGGCGGGGTTTCTGCATCCGTTGCCTTTTTGATTTTGGCTTGTTGCGCTTCGGTGCTCCCGCGTGTTTTCTGCCTGTGTGCCCTTGATAGGTCATGAGTGATGGTCCTATATTGGTAGTGAGGTAGGTTGAGGGAGGGGGTTCATGAGGGGTATGGATGGCATACAGGATGTATATTGGGCCACATATAAGTGGGGTAGGTTGGTAGATGTTTCCTACAGTTGTGTAAGTTGAGATTAGGGTGATCAGGCTAATCCCTAATATCAGTTTTAGTAGATGCATGTTTAGGTGTGGGTGTGCAACAGTGCAATACAATTTGCTTATTATCTAATGCTAATCGTAGGACAGATGTAACGGTTGTGGTATCAGTAGGTAAAACTTGGTACAGTGGTAAGTGTTATTGTCTCAGCACACAGTAGAACAGCAGCAGCATGTAATAGATACAATATCACATGTAATAGTTACAGTAGTACAGCATCAGTACATTTGAGTAGTTAGAACATGTAACAGGGAGTTAAGTAACAGTAAGCAAACAGCCCTTAACATTGCCTGGTTATATGTAACACAATATACGCAGCAGTGATCTATTCAGAGTAGCTAATATTTAGTTTTTTAAAATAGGTTACCCTGTAGCTTCATTGCATGTCCCCTAGTCTTTCTAAATTTTGATTGTGAAAACAATTGATCTACGTTTACCCGTTACACTCCATTCATTAATTTATAGACCTCATCATATTTCCCCTCAGCCGTCTCTTTTACAGGTTAAAGAGCCCTAACCTTTTTAGCCTCTCTTCATAGGGGTATCCTTCCATCCCCTTTATCATTTTGATGACTCTTCTCTGTACTTTTTCTGATAATGCTATATATTTTTTAAGATATGGTGACCAGAATTGATACAATATTCAAGGCGCGGTAACACCATGGAACGATACAGAGGCAATATAATATCCTTTGTTTTATTCTCCATTCCTTTCCTTATGATACCTAGCATTCTATTTGCTCTCTTGGCCACCGCTGAACACTGGGCAGAGGGTTTTAACATGTTATCCATGATGATGCCTAAATCTTTTCCCTGGGTGGTGGTTCCTAATGTGGAACCTTGTATCGTGGAACCATAGTTTGGGTTTTTCTTTCCTAGGTGCATAACTTTGCACCTGTCCACATTAAATTTCACCTGCCATTTGGATGCCCAGTCTTCCAATTTATCAAGATTATTTTACAATCCTCATGGGTTTTAACAACTTTGAATAGTTTTGTGTCATCTGCAAATATGATAACCTCACTCGTTACTCCCTTTTCCAGGTCATTTATGAATATGTCAAAAAGCAGCGGACCCAGCACAGATCCCTGGGGTACTCCACTATTCAACTTTCTCCATTGGGAAAATTGGCCATTTAGCCCTACCCACTGATTTATATCTTTTAACCAATTCCTGATCCACAATAGTACAGTGCCTCATATTCCAATGACTTTTTAATTTTGCAAAAGTCTCTCATGAGGGACCTTGTCAAAGGCTTTCTGAAAGTCCAGATACACTATATCAACTGACTCATCTTTGTCTGTTTTCTTCACACCTTCAAAAAAACATAACAGATTAGTAAGACAAGATTTCCTTGGCTAAAACCATGTTGACTGTCTCCCATTAAGCCCTGACTATCTACATGCACCACAACAAAAGCAACTATCACATAAGATGAAGATGTAAAACCCTCTCACACAGAGGATGTTTCTCCAGAGCCATGTGCCCATGAGGGAAGGGTTAGGACAGCCGTTATAGTTGGTGATTCGATCATTAGGCATGTAGATAGCTGGGTGGCTGGTGGACGTGAGGATCGCCTGGTAACATGCCTGCCTGGTGCGAAGGTAGCAGACCTCATGCGCCACCTAGATAAGGTCTTAGATAGTGCTGGGGAGGAGTCTGCTGTCTTGGTACATGTCGGTACCAATGACATAGGAAAATGTGGTAGGGAGGTTCTGGAGGCTAAATTTAGGCTTTTAGGTAGGAAGTTGAAATCCAGAACTTCCAGGGTAGCATTCTCCGAAATGCTTCCCGTTCCAAGTGCAGGACCCAAAAGGCAGGCAGAGCTCCGGAGTCTCAATGCGTGGATGAGACAATGGTGCAGAGATGAGGGTTTTGGATTTGTTAGGAACTGGGGAACATTCTGGGGACAGGAGGGGCTCTTACAAAGGGATGGGCTTCACCTTAACTGGGATGGAACCAGGCTGCTAGCATTAACCTTTAAAAAGGAGATAGAGCAGCTTTTAAACTAGATAATAGGGAAAAGCCGACAGTCGACCAAGAGCAGATGGTTCGGAAGAATATATCTTTGAAGGATACTACCAAAAGCAGAGAGGTTCCAAAAAAGAGTAAAGTAGCCCAAATGCCCTCAAGTATGGAGCAGACAGAGCTTAAAGATCCCAAATTACCCATGTCTAACAATAGTCAAATTAATATGAATAAAATACAGTCTCTAAAATGCTTGTATGCAAATGCTAGAAGTCTAAAACATAAGATGGGAGAGTTAGAATATATAGCATTAAATGAGATGTTAAATATGATTGGAATATCAGAGACATGGTGGAAGGAGGACAACCAGTGGGACACTGTGATACCTGGGTACAAACTATATCGTAATGATAGAGCTGATCAAATTGGTGGAGGGGTTGCACTCTATGTTAGAGAGGGCATTGAGTCAGAAAGGATTAAAGTTTTGCAGGAAACAAAATTTGCTGTAGAATCTCTATGGATTGAAATTCCATGTAAAAAGGGGAAGGCGATGGCAGTGGGGGTGTACTATCGACCACCGGCCAGAATGAACAAATGGATGATGAAATGCTCAAAGAAATCAAGGAAGCTAACAAAAGTTACAGCACAGTAATAATAATGGGTGATTTCAATTACCCCGGTATCGACTGGGTCCGTGTCACGGCAGGACATGCTAGGGAGAAAAAGTTCCTAGATAACATAAATGACTGCTTCTTGGAGCAGCTGGTTCATGAACTGACCAGAGGGGAAGCCATATTAGACCTGGTCCTTAGTGGAACACCAGATCTAGTGCAAGAGATAAGGGTGTTGGGGCCACTTGGCAATAGTGATCATAGCATGATCGCCTTTGATTTAATTAGTGGAGGAGGGATAGTACACAAATCCACAGTACTACCTTTTAACTTTTGAAAGGCAGACTATGATAAAATGAGGAAAATAGTTAAGAAAAAAATAAAAGGAGCAGTTGCATAGGTTAAAGACTTACATCAAGCTTGGGTGTTGTTGAAAAATACTATCTTGGCAGCTCAGACCAGCTGTATTCCACGCTTTAAGAAAAGTGGAAGGAAGTCCAAAAAACTGCCAGCATGGTTTAAAGGTGAGATCAGAGAGGCTGTTGTTGTCAAAAAAGCAACTTTCAGGAAATGGAAAAAAGAGCCAAACGATGAATCCTGGAAACAGCACAAGCACTTGCAAATCAAATGCAAGGCATTGATAAAGCAGGCAAAGAGAGAATTTGAGAAGAAGCTTCTTGTGAAAGCAAAAACGTGAAATAAAGATTTTTTCAAGTACATTTGCAGAAAAAAACCTGTGAGAGAGTCAGTTGGTCCATTAGATGATAGAGGGGTTAAAGGGGCACTAAGAGGCAACAAGGCGATGGTGGAGAGACTGAATGAATTCTTTGCTTCAGTCTTTACTGAGGAAGATGTAGGGATGTTACCCATGACTGAAGTGGTATTTAAAGGTGCGGAAGAATTGAAGGAAATATCGATACATCGGGAAGATGTATTACAACTATTAGATAAACTGAACAGTAGCAAATCACCTGGGCCGGATGGTTTCCATCCAAGGGTGTTGAAAGAACTGAAATATGAGATTGCAGACCTGCTATTAGTAATCTGTGAACTATCATTAAAATCATCTCTAATACCTGAAGATTGGAGGATTGCAAATGTAACATAAATTTTTAAAAAGGGTTCGAGGGGTGATCCGGGAAACTACAGACCGGTGAGCCTCATGTCAATACTGGGAAAAATGGTAGAAACCATCATAAAGAAAAAAATTACTCAGCATGTAGATAGTCATGGCCTAATGAGAGACAGCCAACATGGCTTTAGACAAGGAAGATCTTGTCTTACTAATCTGTTATGTTTTTTTGAAAGTGTGAATAAACAGGTGGACAAAGGTGAGTCAGTTGATATAGTGTATCTGGACTTTCAGAAAGCCTTTGACAAGGTCCCTCATCAGAGACTTTTGGCAAAACTAAAGAGTCATGGGATTAGGAGGCAGTGTACTACTGTGGATCAAGAACTGGTTAAAAGATAGAAAGCAGAGGGTAGAGTTAAATGGCCAATTTTCCCACTGGAGAAAAGTGAATAGTGGTGTACCCCAGGAATCTGTGCTGGGTCCGCTGCTTTTTGACATATTCATAAATGACCTGGAAAGTGGAATAACGAGTGAGGTTATCATATTTGCAGATGACACAAAACTATTTAAAGTTGTTAAAACCCAAGAGGATTGTGGAAAATTGCCAGAGGATCTTGATAAATTGGAAGACTGGGCATCAAAATGGCAGATGATATTTAATGTGGACAAGTGCAAAGTTATGCACCTAGGGAAGAACAACCCAAACTATGGTTACATGATGCAAGGTTCCACATTAAGAACCACCACCCAGGAAAAAGATTAAGGCGTCATTGTCGATAGCATGTTAAAACCCTCTGCCCAGTGTGCAGTGACAGCCAAGAGAGCAAATAGAATGCTAGGTATCATAAGGAAAGGAATGGAAAATAAAACAAAAGATATTATAATGCCTCTATATCGTTCCATGGTGAGACCGCACCTTGAATATTGTGTGCAATTCTGGTCGCCGTATCTTAAAAAGGATATAGAGTTATTAGAAAAGGTTCAGAGAAGAGCCACCAAAATGGTAAAGGGGATGGAAGGATACTCCTATGAAGAAAGGCTAAAAAGGTTAGGGCTCTTTAACCTTGAAAAGAGATGGCTGAGGGGAGATATTATAGAAGTCTATAAATTAATGAACGGAGTGGAACGGGTAAAAATAGATCGATTGTTTGCATTATCAGAATATAGAAAGACTAGGGGGCATGCAATAAAGCTACAGGGTAAACTATTTAAGACTAATAAAATAGAATATTTTTTCACTCAACGTGTAATCAAACTCTGGAATTTGTTACTGGAGGATGTAGTAAAGGCTGACAAGTTCCTGGAGGAAAGGTCCATAAACCATTATTAAGAAGGGACCCAGGATATCAATGCTTGTCCCAGTACAAGCATTGCAGAACCTGTGTCTTTTTGGGAAACTGCTAGGTACGTATGACCTAGATTGGCCACTGTTGGAAACAGGATACTGGGCTTGATGGACCTTGGTCTGACCCAGTATGGCATATCTTATGTTCTTATGTTCTTAAGAACCATGTCCAAAATGTGATAATGTGGAAAGACAAAGCTTTTTTTCTATGAAATTGGGTTGTCATTGGTTTCATAGAAATAAAACTCTGTCTTTCCACATTTTCATGACTATCTACATATCCAGTAATTTTGTTCTACCATTTTTCCAGTACTGATGTCCGTCTCACCGGTCTGTAGTTTCCCAGATCATCCCGGAACCCTTTTTAAAAATTGGCGTTACATTGGCCATCCTCCAATCTTCAGGTATTACAGATGATTTTAATGATAGTTCACAAATTACTAATAGTAGGTCTGCAATCTCATATTTCAGTTCTTTCAACACCCTTGGATGTATACCATCTGGTCCAGGTGATTTGTTACTCTTCAGTTTATCAAATAATTGTAATACATCTTACCAACGTATTGAAATTTCTTTCAATTCTTCTGCAGCATCTCCTTTAAATACCATTTCAGTCATGGGTAGCATTCCTACATTTTCCTCAGTAAAGACCAAAGCAAAGAATTCATTCAGTCTCTCCGCTATGGCCTTGCCCCCTCTTACTGCCCCTTCTACCCCTCTATCATCTAATGGTCCAACTGACTCTCTCACAGGTTTTTTGCTACAAATGCACTTGAAAAAGTCTTTATCATGCATTTTTGCTTCCACATCAAGCTTCTTCTCAAATTCTCTCTTTCCCTGCCTTATCAATGCCTTGCATATAACTTACCAGTGCTTGTGTTGTTTCCAGTTTTCATCATTTTACTCCTTTTTACATTTCCTGAAATATGCTTTTTTGGCAACAACAGCCTCTCTGACTTCACCTTTAAACCATGTTGGCAGTTTTTTGGACTTCCTTCCACTTTTCTTAAAGCATGGATTACTTCTGATCTGGGCTTCTAAGATAGTATTTTTAAATAACACCTCAGTTTGATTTAAATCTTTAACCTTTGCAATGCAGTGTCATTCAGCTTCTTACTCAGGCACTTACTCTCAGAAAATGTGCAGGTCACTTCAGTAAGCTATGGTTAAAATTATACCACTCAATATTCAAAACTGGGGATGTTTGTCAACATGGTGGTGGGCCAATGCATTTAAATAACCAACAGATATTCCGCAACAGTGTCCAGTGAATGGTTGCTGAGTAATATACAGACTATACAGCCAGATAGTGTCTGCACCATCCTAGCTCTACCTATAGACCTGCCTTCACTAACCAAATAGTGCTGGGCAAAAGCACTATCTGAATATCCCTCTGGACACCCTTATCCAGCTCATGTCTGAGGTTATCCGTTTATCGGGCCCTTAATTTTCTTGGGGCCCAATTCTGTTTCTGATGTTTATCTCCTTTGTACGTCCAGGCTGAACCGGACATACAAAGGAGATTGCAATTCTGATCCCACAGGGTATGTCTAGCCCCACGGGATCAGAATTGCGAACAGGCATGTACATGCAGGCCAGGAGTGTGATTCAGTCCCAGCCTGCATGTACAGCCATAGCCCGGCTAACTCAGCCAGGGCTTTTAAATGGAGCCACAGCATCATGGCATCCTGTTGCCATGGCACCGCGGCTTCACTTAAAAGCCGCGATTCCGGACACTGCTAAAAAAAGTGAATTCTCCGCAGCCCGAACCTCGATCCAGCCTCCTAAGGCCAGAGTTGGGCTGCAGGGTATTAACCTTGCCTCCCCAGCCCCTTCCATGCCCTGAGTCCACCAAAAAGAAATATCCAGGGAACCTATTCCACCCCGTTGGTGGTATAACTTCCCTGGCCATTTCGCTGGTCCTGGACGAACAGAGCCAACATTAGAATTGGCCCTATTATGTCCAGGGCTGGTGACCGCCCACTGACTGCACACTCTCCACCCCCAGTCTTCCTCTTCCCCACCCCTGACTAACTTCCCCGCACAGCCAGCGGGGAAGTTAGTCGGGGCATGCAGCCGGCATGAATAGCTGCCTTGGTGAACAAGTGTGCAATGGTTCATTTCTTCAAGTCACAAAGAGATAAAACGATGAAAAATCAAGAGTTACAAAAATACAAATATTAGACACTGAGTTCTTGGCTCCTGAAGTCTTATTCTTCATTCTCCTCTCCTTTTAGCTTTGAGGTGATCTTTTGGTAGAACATCCCTCTGTAGATCTCCACAAGTATACACTTTGGGGCATGTTTATTAAAACACAGTAGCTTACCCCGCATTCAAACTTACTGGGGGTGGCAATGGGCCCTTGCTAACAAATGGAGACATGCCTGGCATTTTAACATGTAATTAGTGTGGGTTGCATGCCATGCCCACTGAGGTGGCAGTAAGTGCAGCACTTATGGTTAGCATGCATTGAAGACACCTGCAATAATTTCAATGCTCATGCCCCATTCTTGGAGCCCTCAGTCTTAGTCCCAAACCATGCTAGGCAGTAAGCATGAGATTTTGAGCATCGTCACATATTTAGCATGTGGTAACAGTTACCACAGTTCACTTGGCCCATGCTAAACCCGACACTAACCATTACTGTACATTAATAAACATGCCTTTCTTACCTAGGGTCTGAAATGGCACTTCACATGCTCTCACAGTTGGACTTCAGTACAACACCCTTGGCTACCAGTCCTTGTCTCCCATTGTCTTCCCCCCTCGACTCTTTAGTAAGGCAAAAAGAAAACAGAAAGGTAAGAATGTGCATTCGTTAGTGTACATTCAGTTAATGAACGCACCTTGAAAAAATGAATGCTTGCTAAACTGATGTATGGTGTGCTATCCAATGAATTAACATGTGTTGAGTAGTTAAAACACTATAGCACACAAAGCAAAATTTCCATTAAGACAAATGTTTGAAACAAACTGAAGGAAAAAGTCACCTCACATCAGGAACAATTCAGAAAAAAAAGTTAAAATGAACTTTTTTTTTTTTTTTGCTTGTGCGCGCATTCCTAAAAAGAGGTAAAAAAGTTCTTGCTTGAATGTATCACTCTTTTTCCTTTACCAACAACTGGTTTGATGCTTTAGGACTCATCTTTCTACTGGGCCCAAATTTCTGAGCTCTGAGATCTGAGCCAGCTTCTGGGAAGAAGACAAGAGACAAATGGCAATTTAACATCCAATTTCTTCTCATCTTATTTATTTGATTACTTCATCTGATTCCTCCCTGGTATACTTTATAGGGATCCAGCTAGAAAATTCTTCTCAGGTTATACCGTTAACCAAATTGTGGGCTAGTGTCTCCCCTACATGGTAATTGAGTATACAATATAATCCATTACTATGGGAAGCATGCATCAAGTTTATCCCCTTAAATGTTAGGGCACTTTGTGAATCTGTGGTTACACATACAAACTATAATATGTACATTCAGCAGCGGTACTTGTGCATTTACCACTGCTGAATATGCATAAAATTTTGAACAAATAAGTCACTGTTCAAATTTACATGGCCAACCTGGAGCTGAAAATTGATCTCTGTGAATTAAATTCAGCAGAAAATATAGCTACTTTTAAAATGTTCTGCTATTCATTGGTTTCTTGCAAATAATTGGTTCCATTTGGTTTTGGAGACTGTAGATTAGGCACGTGCAGGACCAACATTTTTGTCATTTTCATCGGATACAAACTGATTTATTTTTTGGTTTTCATCGTGATTGCATGCCTATAGTGCATCAAAATTTACATGAACACTATCGATATCCAGGCACACAGGTAATTTGCTCACACACTTAAAATTTTAGTTGCACAAACAAATGGCCAAATGATGCACAAACCTACCATATGCATTTCTAGGTCCATCCCTTGACTGTCTTTAAATCCTAATTTGTAAAACCTCTTGGAGTCTCATGTGCTGTGTGTGTGTTTTCAGTATAAATCAATGGATTTCTACCTTAAGCAGAAGCATTTGGACACTCATAGCTCCCTAAGGATCAACAGAAACTGCTTTCATAGATCCCCATCCTTCACACCTACTTTATTTTTCTTTGTTCTTTTCTGAACTTTTACTTTCACTCTTCCTGTTTCCTTTTTATTTTTGTCTCCTGTCTGAATGTATTTAAGACTATTTCTAACAACAATATCTTTGCCCCTGTCTTCCCATTCTCCTGCTACATGTTCCAACCCTTTCTGCTATCACATTCCCTCTCCACTGAGTTCAAATACACTGTCATAGTACAAAAAGGTTGTTCTACTGGAGCTTCAAAGAGAAAGATGAAGCATTAGGAGATGAAACAAGTTCTTCTCTTTCTTTTCCCTTTCACATCTCTGAGCATCGTGCCAGCAGATTTCTCAAAGCTATGGTTAAACACAAACATGTTCAGCAATGTGATTGCAAACATGAGTAATAGCACTGAACCAAGAACTCACGGTAGCAGAGGCATATGAATAGGCAATGAAGAAAAACAACAGATGCTAACACAATATTAGATAAGGCAATACTAGGGGCTCATGTACATTAATATATGCACTTACACAAATGATCCCTTTAAAGTTTGTATAGGTGTGATTGGTGTCAGATGACAAGAAAATACCAGTAACAGAAGGGGAATGAATACAGTGGATGCTGACTTTGAGCCTAATTTAAGTTGGGTTTTTTTTTCTACCACTCTGTGTCTGTGATAAGCTATCTTAGTACAATTACATTAAAGAACGGAAATAGCATGAAATATCATTGCTATATATGCACAAATAACAGTAAACAATGCAATGTGTGTCTTTGAGTCAATGCTGACTCCTGGTGACCCAGAAGCTCCTGGGTTTGCTTGGTAGTGTGACTAGAAGCAGATTGCCAGGCCTTTCTTCGCAGGAAATGGAGGACAAAGTGACTTGCTCAAGGTGTGCTAGTAGGAATCAAACCCTGGGTGCCTGGTGATCAAGCCAGCATTCTAACCACTAGACTACTCCTCCACCCTATTGACAGTGAACACAAACTATCTAAACAAGCTCATAGAAAAACACAGACACAAAATTGATTATTTTAGAAGAATCCCCATGTTTGCAGTATATAGCAGCATTTACATGTGGAGACTGGTGAACATGTGTAAATGCCATTAAAAAAAAAACAACCTATTTATAAGTGGTGATGCACATCACATTTTGTTTGGCTGGAGGTATGGTATTGGTTGGCTGAGGGAGGGCTTGTGCAAACATCCAATATTGAAATGGATTCTCCATCTTACAAGGTGAATCCACATCAATGATAAAAAATCTGGATGTCAGTATTTACACCTGCCCCTAGGCATGAACAATTGCCTTCTTGAAGAAGTAGGTGGTCAGGACTGAGATGAGGCCCTCCCTGATCCGCCTGATTTCTGATTCCCCATAGTCCTCTGGGCATTCAATCATTTATTTTTATTTATTTTATTTTGACAGATTTGTATACCACCTTATCCTACAATCATAGTGGTCACATCACAACTGGAGGGTTACATTTAACATGAGGGTATATAACAATATTATACAGTGAACTCATATGCCTAGTTGAGATGAGTGGGTATCGAGTTAGCGGAGGTAGTTGCATCCCTCAATCATAGAAACATAGAAACATGATGACAGAAAAAGACCACATGGCCTATCTAGTCTGTCCTTCCATATCAACAACTACAACAGTCCACTTTTTACCTTTAGAGATCCTCTTTGTTGGTCCCATGCTTTTTTGAATTCAGTTACTGTCCTCATCTCTACCACCTCCACTGGGAGACTATTCCATGGATCCACTACTCTTTCCATAAAGAAATATTTCCTCATATCACTCCTGAATCTATCTCCCTTCACCCTCATCCCATGTCCCCTCATAGCAGAGCTTGCTTTCAATTGAAAGAGGCTCTCTCCCTGAACATTTATGCCACGGAGGTATTTAAACATCTCAATCATATCACCTCTATCCCTCCTTTCCTCTAAGGTGTACATATTAAGATCCTTAAGTCTGTCCTCATATGCTTTATAATGAAGCCCACTAATCATTTTAGTAGCCACCCTCTGCACTGACTCCATCCTGTTCACATCCTTTTGAAGGTACGGTCTCCAGAATTGCACACTATACTCCAAATGAGGTCGCACCAAAGACTTATACAGAGGCATTATCACCTCCTTTTTTCTGCTAGCCATTCCTCTCCGTATGCACCCAAGCATCCTTCTAGCTTTTGCCGTCACCTTTTCTACCTGTTTAGCTACTTTAAGATCATCAGACACAACCACGCCTAGGTCCCGCTCTTCTTTAGTGGACAAAAGTACTTCACCTCCTATACTGTATTGCTCCCTTGGATTGCTGCAGCCCAAATGCATGACCTTACATTTTTTAACATTAAATCCCAGCTGCCAAATTCTAGACCATTCTTCAAGCTTAGCTAGATCCCTCCTCATGTTATCTACACCTTCCTGGATGTCTACTCTATTGCAGATTTTGGTATCATCCGCAAAGAGGCAAACCTTACCCGACAGCCCTTCCGCTATATCACTAACAAAGATGTTAAAAAGAATCAGACCAAGGACAGAACCCTGGGGCACACCACTGGTAACATCCTTCTCCTCAGAGTGAGCTCCATTTACTTGTACTCTTTGTCGCCTCCCACCCAACCAATTTCTAACCCAAGCAGTAACTTTAGGGTCCATCCCTAGGGTGCTCAGTTTGTTTATAAGTCGCCTGTGAGGAACAGTGTCAAAGGCTTTACTGAAATCTAAATACACCACATCTAGAGCTCTCCCTCGGTCCAACTCCCTGGTCACCCAGTCAAAGAAATCATCCCTCAATCCTCCCAGACAGTGATCACTCTCTGACCTTCCCCTCCCCAAAGCATTCAAGTGTTCTGGCATTCCATATCATCCTGCTTAGCCAGTCTAGACAGGTGAGTTGCAGTCCCCTACCATCAGAGGTTGAGACAGAGAGAAATCAATAGGTTTCTGATGACCTCATCCTATACTATCTAAAGCAGCTAGAGAATGTACTACCTCAGTCTTTCTTTGTCTCCAGCATAGTATGGACACATTGGAGCAGCTCTGTGAAAATTTTGAGGAAAGGTTGATTTAGTTCATGAGAAACCACTCTTAGGAGTGACTTTCTCACTTGAGCTCAACGTGGGAGGCACCCATTGGTCTCCCTTGACACCGGTGCCCTCCTGGATTTGCTAAAGGAGGAGTGGTATTGGTTTAGCTCCCCATCCTTATACTGTTAAGGGCCTGTTGAACATCCAGAATTGTTGGATCAGGACCCTGAGACTACCACAGTCTTGGTGCTCCCTTTCCCTCCTCCTCCCCCAGCTCTTCCCCAAAGATTGGATGAAGGTTTCAAGAGAACTGTCACTGCAGGACTTGGCTGTAGGGGAGTAGCACTGAGCCTAGCACCACTGCTGCTTGGGATCCCTGGTGACAAGTTTCTGTACTGAATCTATAATTTTCTACTTGTGTGAACTTGTCTGTGGGAGTCCCTGACTTCAGCCACTCAGTGGGGTACTGGTCGGTTATGAAAGCAGAGCTGTTTGTGATTATGGCTCTTTCCCACTGGTTCCCACCTCATGCTTGTGCTACAGGTGCATTCTGCCAGCACATGGCTGTGTGTTAATCCATATTCCTCACTGCACACATTGGTGTTCATAGTATGTGAGCCCAGTTACATGTGTGATGTCTGCATGGCGACACTCAGGGTGTCTGAGTACCTTCTTCAAGCACTGTAAGTGCACTTTCTGGACACTACCGTCACAGTGCTCCACATCTCAGGTGCACACCCTATAAGTGCAACCTTCAGGGAGCCACTCTGCTTGCAGTAGATGCCTGTTTTTTAAGAGGAGAGGCTACCTTGCTGTCCTCCTTCTACCCTTTGATACGGAGGTTTCTGCTTGCCCATTGTGGTTTTGTTATTGCATTGCTGAACATGGACTCCTTCCTCTTCAGCTCTGCAGGTGACAATGGGGTTAGCTAGCGAGAGAGAGAGAGAGAGAGAGAGAGAGAGAGAGAGAGAGAGAGAGAGAGACCTTGCTCAGGAACACTCTGCTCATATATTGGAGCTCAGTCCATCAGTTCCCCAGTGGAGTTCCCCAGCAGTTCATCTTCCTCCCCCTAGGGGGATGGCCAAGGCTGATGGAGAGTTCCAAGCATCTGGCCTAACTTCTCCAGAATTATTCTTTTCTTCAGCAGGCATCGTCCTGTGTGGCAATTCAGATCCGTCAACCTTGGGGCCCTCTTGCTCCCTCTCCTCTCGCTTGGAGGGTAGCCCCTCATTTTAGGGCATGCAGAGCCTTGCTGGTGCCCCCCCCCCCACACACACAGACATACCCCCAGAAGAGGATGGATTCAGGGAACTTGGATCAGCTCTTCTATGCTAGGGATCCTACTTTGAGTTCTGGTGGATCGGACGTTGATTCTATGGGTGAGGAGGATGAACCTTAGGCATCAGATGACTAGGATGATACTCTCATTATTCATCTGTTTTGGAAAGAGGAACTGGCAATATTGATTCAGCAAATTTCTTCTGCCCTGCAACTATCGGATATTGCATTTGCAGAGCAGGGACTGCAAATGCATCCCCTCTTGCAGGGGGTCAGAAAACCCTCCAGGGCAATTCCTTTCCCAGAGGTTCTGAACAGCATACTATGCATGAAATGGGACTCACCTGTCACCCCATTAAATGGGCAGGGTTGTGAATAGGCTCTTTGCTCTCCCTCAGGAGGACCTTGCTGCCAGGATATGGTTACCCCAGATGGATATCCAAACACAACGAAAAAAGAAACTTTTCCGCAGTATAGTGGATCAACACACAGAGAAAGCAGAAAACAGATTAGACCTTTGTAAACACAAAACTGTTCCGAAAAGTCCAAGTTGGCCAAGTTTTGGCAGTTAACCCATTTTGGACCAGCATATGTTTTACATACATAAGGTTTCCATACTTACTACTCAACTGTTTACTAATTAATGGTTATAAATTCAATGGAACTATGTTTAGCTATTATCGTTATGTCAAAAAGCATTATATACAGATTTTTTATCTGAGATCTAGTTAGTTCAATAGGTATTCGAAGTTTGCTGATTTTGATGGTACTGGCGGTTCAACATAAAAAGATCTCAAAAATTAGCTTATAATGCTGTAATAGCTACTATTTTGCAAATAAAAGTATTTGTAGACTTTAGAAAATAGGTTTAGATAACTAAGTTACTTAGTGTTAGAGTTATTGGTGCATATATTGGCCTTGTATGTTTTTCATGTTGTTGTTGTTGTTGTTGTTAAGTGCCGTCGAGTCGAAGTCGACTCATGGCGACCCTCTGGATAGCTATCCTAAATTGTGTTCGGTCTTCAGTCAGGCGGCTCATTGTTGACAGACTGGTACCCATAGCTGCTGTTATTGTATCAATCCATCTCATTGCTGGCCTTCCTCTTTTGCGTTGACCTTCTATCTTGCCAAGCATGATGTCTTTCTCTAATGATCTCTCTCTTCGAATGATGTGTCCAAAGTATGAAAGTCGAAGTTTGTCATCAGAAAGCTTAGGTTTGATCTCTTCCAGTACCGACTGGTTTGTTCTTCGGGCAGTCCATGGTATACACAGTATTCGCCACCAGCACCATAATTAGGATACCATAAAACATAGGATGTTTTTCATATGCTGGGCTAATATGTTGTCAAAACTAATTGCTGTCAAGCATTCTGTTCTAGGTGTTTCAATGGTGCAATATCAACGCACTGCATCAGAAGTGTTTTCACGTGTATCATATTCCGCCGTCAGAATGGACTGTTGACAAACTATATTACATCATAATAAAGTGCTTTAAATGAAAACTGCAGTTTCAATAGTATCATACAGTATGTTTATGTCAATGAATATTGGAACTGAATCCTATCTTTTCTGAAGACAGACAATATACTATATTGGACCAGTGTATGAAAAACATACACTATGTGAAACTTCCATTTTCTGCAAAGTTTTAATATTTTTTATTATTGCCAGTATTTCATAGTTGTTTGAGTGTAACAAATCTAATAAATCATCCAGAACAGAGAGAGAATATGCGAGCTGTCCAAAATGGGTTAATCCTTCATCAGAGGTCTACAAAACGAAATATTACACACAATAAAATAACAAAACCTAACTATTATCAATAAAAAACATAAAAATCATAAAACCAAATATATAAATTTCCAAAAACTGATACAAACACTCCTACAAAGGATTTGTCATAAGAACAGCATGCACTAAAAAAGAGGCAAAAGGTAATACAGATAATCTTTAAATATATAACATCTATCAAATCATATAAAAGTATGTATAAAACACACAGATATAAAAGAGACAAACTGACAATAAAAAACTCATCTGACAACACCATGGCAGCATTACCATGGATCCAATAGAGGGTAAAAGAAGTAATAAAAGACACACATGCATAATTAAAAAATAATACATATAAATAGAGAGACCAAAAACAACTATATAAGGTACACAAAATGCCTTATAAGTGTTACTCAAATTGATATATACACATTGATTTCACAAACACTGCACAAAGCCAGCAAGAGAGAGCACTCAGCCCATAGGATAGAACTCTGCGGGATATGTTTACTAAAGAGTATTAAGGGTGCACCGGCTAGCAAATGTTGATGGCAACGGTAAGGGTGCTATCATGCGATAAAGGTAAAGGAGGGGAATAGGCATTCCAGTGGTAAGGCCCTTGGTTCCACTTATCAGGCTCTAACAGGATACTGGGCGTTAAGGTGCCAAGCGTGCACCTTAACACCTGAAAATGGCAGTCTCCTTAATGCAAGATAAGGAAGCCCTTGTGAAAGTCACATTTTAAGTGATGGATGGAAGGAAAGGTAAGAGCTGATGGACAGATAACTTATGTGTTAATCAGTAAGTGGGATGACCATGTGGGAGGCATCTGTACTGTACTGTGCCCATGTAATCTGCTATAATGTCAGTGTATGGTATAGGATTGGGAAGGAGTGTCCCCTGGTTGAGCCAGCATTGCCAAGATGCGGGCATTAAAAGGATGACTGAGGAGGAGTGGAGATGTGCAGATCATTCACAGGAGAGGTGTGAGTGATACATCCTAATGATTAAAATGTTCCTATGTGGGCCATAGTGTATCAGCTGGCAGGAGAGAATGCATGACTGTACATGATGGGTATATGCTGATGGATGGGCTGAAGGATGGATGGCGGTAGACGAGAGTGTGGTATGACTTTGCTGTCCCAATGTAACCGATGTGACAGTACAAAAGCAGTAGTAGTAACTATGAAAAAATAGTAGCTGTGCCACAGGGAGGTTCCAGTACCAGCTATGTGAGTATGACAGGTATCTCAGCTTTTCTAACCACCATACAATATTCCTTTCATTCTGAACAATCAAACAGTGCAGCGTGTATCGAACGCAATTAACTTTAGTGTACTAAGCGACAGAAATAAGGTGTGTTCTCTTTCGAAGACCCCCTGAAGAAGGCTTTTTAACCGAAAAACGTCGGGGCCTAATTAAAAGGCTTTTCACCTGAATTGAATTGTCACCAGTCTTTGTGTACCTGCTCGGTTGGTCTTTTGTCTAGTGTGCAGGTACCCATAGCTCTCTTTGGTATCCATTCATTGGAGCCAGAACATTCAGTCAAGATTGCCCACGAGTTCCAACACAATGGAAGTACACCTAAAGGCATAAATATGTGGAGCCGCCAAGCTGGAAACCTGGAGGGGCAGCTACAGACAAACAAAACAAATGAAAATGAAAGCTGTCATACTGTCATGATAAAAACACCAGCGGTACTCACAACCATTATTAGCTGAAACAATAAACATAAACAAAAATTATAGAGCTGCCAAACAGTAAATAAAAATTGTAGAGCTGCTGTCACAGGAGCTGCTGTCACGCAACACAGCAAAACTAAAGAACGGCAGATGTGTCTGCACAATTGTAGCTTTACTTAACTTATGGGATGAAAAAGAGCTCAACACCACTATCTCCAGCTCATCGGCAAGGCAAGGCAAACAATATCCCTCATAGCTCCCAGACACTGAGTGTTTTGCAATAAACCAGCTTCTTCAGGGGGCATAAGCCAACAAAACCTTCTCCCCAAAACAACCAAACTGTGCTGACACATGCTCCAAACCAAGATCTCTACAACATCATTTAGAATGCCTAGGTAAACCAGCACACTTACCAAAACTACGGGAGAGGAAAATCCCGTGCCAGAGCTGCCACAGTGGTTCATCCAGAACTATCATGAAACGACAAGTTTTTCAGAACATAAAAAGAGGCTATGGATGACATCATTGCCTAAAAGGAGACGCCAGCACCATCCCTACAGCTGGACCCACCAGACAATCAGCTACACATTTTTTATTTTTTTTTAAAAACACATGCAAGGTTCCACATTAGGAACCACCACCCAGGAAAAAGATTTAGGCGTCATTGTGGATAACATGTTAAAACCTTCGGCCCAGTGTGCAGCAGTGGCCAAGAGAGCAAATAGAATGCTAGGTATCATAAGGAAAGGAATGGAAAATAAAACAAAATATATTATTATGCCTTTATATCGTTCCATGGTGAGACCGCACCTTGAATATTGTGTGCAATTCTGGTCGCCATATCTTAAAAAGGATATAGCGTTATTAGAAAAGGTTCAGAGAAGAGCCACCAAAATGATAAAGGGGATGGAAGGATACTTCTATGAAGAAAGGCTAAAAAGGTTAGGGCTCTTTAACCTGGAAAAGAGACGGCTGAGGGGAGATATGATAGAAGTCTATAAATTAATGGAGTGGAACGGGTAAACATAGATCGATTGTTGACGTTATCAGAATATAGAAAGACTAGGGGACATGCAATGAAGCTACAGGGTAAACTATTTAAGACTAATAAAAGAAAATATTTTTTCACTCAACGTGTAATCAAACTCTGGAATTTGTTACCGGAGGATGTAGTAAAGGCTGTTAGTGTAGCTGGGTTTAAAAAAGGTTTGGACAAGTTCCTGGAGGAAAGGTCCATAAACCATTATTAAGAAGGGACCCAGGATATCAATGCTTGACCCAGTACAAACATTGTGGAACCTGTGTCTTTTGGGGAAACTGCTAGGTATGTATGACCTAGATTGGCCACTGTTGGAAACAGGATACTGGGTTTGATAGACCTTCGTCTGACCCAGTATGGCATATCTTATGTGCTTATGTTCACAGCTATATTTGGACAGACAAAAGCCCAATAGTCAAAACATCGAAGGACAGGAGCTAAAGAAGCCCTAACTATACAAGCATAGTCTCTGTTTCTAGCCAATTTTGTGTGAAATTGTGTTTATAGACTGGTTATTTGTAATTTTATATAGTATTATTGTGTGAGTACTCACAATGTCTGAGGGCCTTGTATTTAGATTTTAGGAGCAAAGAGAGAAGTTCAGCAGCTATTTTTCTTTTTTCTTTATTTGTGAAATTGCCTTTTGGGACATTCAGATGATACTTTATAGAGAGGTTCTTTCGACCTTTGATGTATTGGGTCTGTACTGTTTAGGTACTGTTTATATCTGGTCAGACTCACCCTCTAGGTTATTGGGGCAGTAATAGTGCCCGGAGGGTTTACTGAGGTCTTTTTTTCCTCTCTTGCAGTAGGGCATTATCTTATTTATGTATGTAAGCATTTGTGTGTATGTATAAAAGTTAGAGAATGCTGGCTAGGTTTAATGAAGGAGTTAGTGGTTAATCGGTAGATTTGATGGGCTTCTTGTGAGGGTTTATTGATATTTGCAGCTCATGTGTCATATATCTGCAGGGTGAACATGTCCGACCCCTAACAATGGGCTACAGCAGAGCCAATAAAGTCATGCTATCAGATGGGCATCATTGCAATGTGCATGTTTGCAGACACAATGTGCTATTGTAACACATAAAAAAGTATAAGAATATGCATCCTCCAATCAATGCAGAGTCTGAACTGTATCTGGTAGTATATTGAAGTGAGCTTTCCACAGCCACAAAGAGAACAAGTGGGATTCAAACCCTGAGCTGTCACTTACTGAACCACTGTTCTAATCATTAGGCAATACCTCCACACCTTTTTCTTTTCACTGCAATGTCTAGAATCAGAGACTGTAGGTTCCTGCCTGCAATGACCAAAACCGAGGACATGAAACAATGTGGCTGGCACATTCTGAGACAGTGGTACACCACACCTAGGGCCTGCCTACAGTGGCACATATACAGTATTACTGCACTGGACACACAGTACTTTAGCTGCATAACAGACACACAGCTGCAGAATACATCTCTTCTCCAAAGGCCAAGCCACATGTGAGGTCAAGATGCCTGTCACCCCACTGAACCTCTAACACCAAACAACAGTCTCACACAGAGGTCCGCTGTACCACCATGTGGCACTAACCACTGATGCAGCACATGTGCAGGGTGTACCATCCCTTGTGACCTGCTGTACACTGCAAGATAGGTACACCTGCACATACACCTAACTTAAACCGCATTCATGACCCCTGCAGTCCACCGCAGACCATCCTGCCCTCCTCGGGGGGCCAAGCACATATCCCCTACCATCAAGGAAGACAAAATTGTATTGGGCAATGCTCCAGTGATCATATTCACCACTATGGCTGCAATTGGGGCTCTGTGTGCCGGTATTGGTTAGTGCCTCCATTACCTACGATGCACCGCACAATCTGAGCAGATATATGCAAGTGATATCAATATGGAGAATGCAGTGATCCATCATATCAGCTCTGTAATATAGAGAGACATTGGTGCTTCCTGCACATGACAGATGCCATATATGCAAATGCCTGTTTCTGCAGCCACTCTGAATGTGTGGGAGAGCACATATCACCTGGTCCCCAGAGCAAGCCCTGCAATAGATAGACTTTCCAGGTTATGGAGCAGATCTATAGCACTGCTGGTGTGTACAGATTTTGTCTACATTGTATAATAATGCTAGCCACTTGGTATTTTGTACAACTGCAGCCGCTGTTTACATTGTATGCGATTGCAGTGTGTGTTGTTTAAGCAGGAAGGTGGGATGCTGGCATCAAACAGAAGGGCCTGCCAGTCGGTTACTAACAACCAAAAACAGTTACTAGCCTCTGACCCGTCTTTATGGGTTGGCACTATGGCACTGTGCCAGGGACCCCACGCATCTAAGGGGCCCCGCGCGCTCCAGCAGCTGCTTGTTGTAATGTTTTAGTTTTATAAGTTCTTTTTATGTTTAAGACATTTAAAGTTTAATTTTTTATTATGTTATTTCTTCACTTATTCTAGTTTCAATTTATTTTTTTACATTTTTATTTTACACTCGTAAAGTTTTTTAAAGTTATTTTTAAATGTTTTGGTCCTTCGTTCAGCTTGTTCGGTGTTCCTGAACAGTAGACTGTAGACCGGGAACCAGGCTATCATAATCTACTTCCGGTTTATCTTGTAAACACTGAAAGATGCTAACACCTCACCTACAAAGTATTAACCTACAAAGAAGTCTGAAGGTCTGATATGTTATATAATATAATATATATGTTTGCTATTCTTTGTAATGTAAATGTAATGTAAACACAAGTTTTTTCATGGTCGTCTGCTATTACTAAGTTTTGCTGGTTTAATTTAAGCATGTCTTTGTGGTTAGTTTTACTGGTTACCGTAATATTAACTTGCTTATATATTTTATATTACAGATTATATAACAAAACTACAGTTATATAATCAAGAGGGCGTGACATAAACCGCAAGTATAAGTCCATTTGGCAAAAACGCCATGAACAGGCACAGCGGGATGCTGCCACTATAACTGGAATGCGGTCAATTATGATATACTTTGGGCAGACAACTCAGCTCTGCATGACCGCTCCAGTTCAGGAGGCTGAGGTAGCAGTAGATGTCGAAGCTTCAATGACTGCGACTACTGACGTAAATGAGACAACAGTTAAAACTGAAGAGAAAATGGAAGTGGACTGTCCGCCATTTCAGCAGGCAGAAGACACTGCAATGGACGTTACTGAGTTTCTAGAATGTGATGATGTTCCAGTTCGGTGTCTATCTGCTGTCTGCTACTCTACAGACCTCGGCAAATGGCCTGTCGAGATTGTCGACAACATGCGCGAGTACTGGGTGACAGCAGATAGTGTGCAATGTGCCCACTGGGACTCGGATTTCACTCCAACCTGAACTGTCTATACAGCCAATGAAGAACCAAGGAAATGCTCTCGTGACCTGTTCAAAACAACTCATCCATTGTCAAAGGAACCTATTGATCGTGACTGGCTTTGCTATTCACCATCTAAGCTTTGTCTATTTTGCTTTCCATTCAAGCTAATGTCACCAGAAGTTGTAGCCTTCGGCACAAAAGGTTTTTGCAACTGGAAGCATAAGAAGCAACAAATCATGGAGCATGAGGTCAGTTCTACTCATCGAGCATCCGTGATTAAACTGCTAACACGACTTGACACAGCAAAACATATTAATCAGGCACTAGTAAAGCAATGTGACAAACATGAGTATTGGCGTGCTGTTCTCGAGCAGTTGTTTGAAACTATTTCCTTTTTATCTGAACATGGCCTGGCCTTTAGAGGTGACAACCAGATCATTGGCTCTGCCCATAACGGCAATTATTTGGAAATCCTTGAACTTATATCAAAATTTGATCCCTTCATGGCGCAACACCTGCAGATGTATGCTAACAAAGGGAAAGGACACACTTCATATCTGTCTGCCAACATCTGCAATCAACTAACTCAGCTGATTGGCCAGTCAGTTGTCGATCGGATTAAGGCCGAAGTTCAGTCTGCCAAGTACTTCTCAATCTCAGTTTATTCAATGATATAACACACCAGGATGAGCTGACAGTGATTATTCGTTATGTGTTGCCATCTGGCCCTGTTGAGCAGTTCCTTATTTTTCTACCTCAGCAAGGTCACAAAGGCGAACAGCTTACATATAGCTTGCTTCAGTTTCTGCACAGCTGGGGGATCAACATTGACAATTGTCGAGGACAGTTGTATGATAACGCCAGCAACATGAGCAGCAAATACAGATGTAAGCAGGCTCTTATACGGCAGGTAAATCCTCATGCTGCCTACATACCCTGTGCAGGCCATTCCTTGAACCTTGTTGGTCAGTGTGCAGCAGCCTGTTGTGCCGATGCCGTATCATTCTTTTACTTTGTCCAACGGCTGTATGTGTTTTTTGTTGGTTCGACAGCACGCTGAGCCATCCTCAAGGACAAGCTGGAACAGACTGAAGGTCAGCTAACACTAAAGAGACTGTCCGACACATGGTGGTCAGCACGATTCAATGCGGCAAATGCTCTGGTGAGGGACTATGATGAGATTGTCGAAACTCTGGAGGACGTTATAAATGACAAAGTGGGCGAACACAAGGCAGAGACGTGTCAAGAAGCCAGAGGATTGCACGATCGAATGCAGTGCCTTGAGACGGGCATAATGGCTGCTTTCTGGCAGAAGGTTCTCGCAAGATTCCAAGTGAACAGCATGCCGTTGCAGTCAGCTGATCAAAACTTGAATTATGTTGCTCTTTCTTTTATGGCAGTCCAGTCACTAGACAGGCTGCTGGATATCCATGCTGTTGGTACAAAACCAATGTGTTCACGGTGGCTATATGCTCATGCAATGTGTGGTGATTAGAAGAATGGGCACAGAAGGTATGTGAGTGGCTGGCACAAGCCAGTGCTGCCCAAGATATGCTGGCTGCCTGTGATTGATCTAGTTGATTGGACTTCCCAGAAAGTGAGGCTATAGCCACCGTGAATACATTGGTTTTGTACCAACAGCATGGATATCCAGCAGCCAATCTAGTGACTGGACTGCCAGAAAAGAAAGAGCACCCATATCACTACAGCTTGATTCTATATAGCACCATGTGGATACATAGCTGTGATGTAATCACAGCTAGGTCAGAGTGAGAGTGGCCTCTCAGCATGTACAGATGTGTGCACCCAGGCCATGCCCATGGCAGACCCACGCTAAGATGGCTCAGCCATTGACCTTACCTCCAACTCATATACATCCATGCGGTCCGTCCCTTCCTTACATCATCTTCCTTAACCACTCTCCTTTTGTCTCTTGTTGTTTCCCATATTGATTATAAATAGAAAAATAGAAACATGATGACAGAAAAAGACCACATGGCCTATCTGGTCTGTCGTACTATATCAACCACTACAACAGTCCCCTTTTTTCCTTTAGAGATCCTCTGTGTTGGTCCCATGCTTCTTTGAATTCAGATACTGTTCTCATCTCTACCATCTTTAGCATCTCCACTGGGAGACTATTTCACGGATCCACCACTCTTTCCGTAAAGAAATATTTCTGCATATCACTCCTGAATCTATTCCCTTTCACCCTTATCCCATGTCCACTCATAGCAGAGCTTGCTTTCAATTGAAAGAGGCTCTCCCGCTGTGCATTTATGCCACGGAGGTATTTAAACGTCTCAATCATTTCACCTCTATCCCACCTTCTCTCTAAGGTGTGCATATTAAGATCCTTAAGTTTGTCCTCATATTCTTTATAATGAAGATCACTAACCATTTTAGTAGCCACCTTATGTACTGACTCCAGCCTGTTTATATCTTCTCCCTTGCTGGTCTTCACCTTTCCCAACTCCATTGTCTACAACTCCTTCCGCCCATATTCTCACCTCCTTTTCCCATTATGAGCACTTCACCCCCCTCCTGGTTCATTTGCATTGGTTACCAGTATGTTTAAGGATGCAATATACAATTCTCATCCTCACACACTGTCCTCTTCACTCCTCCTCACCTCAGTACTTGGCAGATATCCTACAGTTCTATGTCCCCACTCATCTGCTCCGCTCTGTCCAAAAATACTGGCTGGTGCTTCCTCTTCCTTTACAGGCACACCTTGAGCGCACTCATTCCTCTGCTTTTTTCTTCCTGGTCCACTCCCTATGGAACTCTCTTCCTCTAAGCCTTCGGTCTGAGTCCTCTTTCCCCTGTTTCAAGACTGCCTTGAAGGCTCATCTGTTTCAGTGGGCTTTCAAGCTCCCTCTCCTCCCTCCCTAGAGTTCCCTGCTCCTTCTCTTCTCTCTTGCTCTGCTCTCCATCCTTTCTATCCTGTCGATTACCGGTGTTTCTTTCTTCCTTTCCTCAGCAGTCTTATTTTATATTGTACATCGTTTTTTTGTCTTCTAATATAAGTGGTATAGCAAATTTTGAAATAAGGATAAAGATAAAACCACTCTGTTTTAGGCAATACTCAGAATCCTCAGCTCTTTATTTTGGGTTGGGTTCAGCTTATGCAATGCAAGGCACAGTGGAAAGTGGGCCTACACAGTTTTTGGCAGTGAGCATTGAACATAGTGCCATGCTTCTACTCCCATATAATGTCATATCCCTAGCCATGGACACTGCAAAACTGGCCCGTGCAGCACATGCACTCCTCCATGCTGCAGACGCATTGCCCTCCCCCCTCTCCCCCCACCCAAGAGATGCCTCGAAGCATTGCAGGTTAGACATGAGTTTGTATGCTGGAACAGTTGCTGGAGACACATATGCTACCATACCCTGCCTCTTTGTACTCTAACCACATCCTTGTGACTGTCACACTCAGTTCCCATGCGAAGCCAGTGAGGCTGTCATGCAGGCCCTCTGATGTAACACATGCAGACACTGAGTAGGTCCGCATAGCTTCTGGCCTTGTGAACACAGGCTTTGGCCAGCAATGCCTCCTATGGAGGGCGCATTCTAAACATGTATGGTACTGTTCTCCCTATCCCTACCCTCATTCCAACATTCACCTCCAGGTATTGCCTTCCCATATGGTGGCAGGTGATGCAGAGACCAACATGACATCCTGCGCCACATTTCAGCAGCTGGAATTGTGCACGCACCACTGCTGAATGTTTTGGCCACTGTAGACAGTGTTGCAATGGTGTTTACTGAGTGCATATTTGCCTGATATGGACCTGCCTGTATGTGCATTCACTGCATGGAGCAAAGAGTCTCCCAGATTGCACTCTGCTACTGCAGTATGGGACAAGAGTAAAGTGCAAGCAGATGAATCACAGAATCTTTCCAATGTCACCAACTAAGTGAATGAATTGTAATGAATTGAAGTGAAATGAAATGAAGTGGAGGCCAGCTCTCCACTTGAGCCTAGTTCCCTATAGGCTGAAGTGTTGCCATGGATACAACTTTTATATCAGATGGCATTAATCAGGCATCTCACCTGTGCAAATGGATGTGTCCTGAGGCCTGGAGTGACAGTCAGAGGTGAGGGTTGCAACACACATACATGTGTCCACCCTGCTCACTCCAATCAAACCAGCAGGTGATTTGGGAGCTGCACAACAGTGTCATGTTGGGAGGTAAGTATAGGGGAATGCTGTGGGGATGAGCCTAGACAATGGTGTAACTGGGAATGCATTACAGCATCACAGCCACAGGTTGCAACTACTTACTGAAAACTAACCTTCTGCTTGTAAATGGTACCTCACACAATATATGGGGTTGCTGAATAGCTGACCTGCAGCATACTGTATGCACAGTCATAAAACCTGGGCACCACATGCATACACAGTGCATTGCTACATCTCACACTTCTCTGGAGACACACACACACACACACACATGACCCTGCGGTTCAAAAGTGGAGCAGGTTGGCATTCTTACCTGCCCCTTAGGCCTCCTTTGATGCTCCACCATTGTCAAAGCCTGCTCAGTGTGTAGACGCTATTAGCATGATCTGCCATGCAGTCATGGGGGCGGTGCAGCTTCTCAGTGTGTGTGGACTCGTGGTGGACAAAATGTTGAATGTTGCACATGATGATACAGTTCTAGAAACGTGGGATAAAGTTAAAACAAATGGACATACTATTCCTAATCTACAGACTGGTCTTGAACCCATGACCATTCTTTCATACACACACTGGCCATGTGTTTGGAGCAACAGAGCAGCTGTAGGGGGGAGGCCGGGGTTGGTTTATCATTCTATGGGTATATATCTCTGCTAGATCTCTGCAGGCTGTGTGCCATACTTGCCTGAGATGGTATGTTTGGCAGATGTGGAAGAGGGACATCTTGTTGTCTGTATGTTGCACTGCCTTGCTATGTTGCTGGTTCAACTGACAATGATGTCTTTTATGTGATCTGTCCAGTCCAAGGGGAAGGCCATGACACATTAACAAGAAGCACAGAGGAGGGCACCTCCTACAGAAACAGCATAGCAGCACAAAGGAGCAGGAGAGCCACACCACTGTAGGGATGAGTTTATTAATCAAATTCAGGGTCTGCCCGACACGTGTTTCGGCCAAAGCCTTCCTTAGGGGACTGAGACCTTGTACAAAAACATATGCATAAACCATAATACATTGAAACAATAAAAAAGGGGGCTCATATAAAATAAATATTGGAACCATAAAACCAGTAAGCAACTAAAATCATAAAAGAACAATAACAAAAATAGTTCCCTTATCCAAAAGAGCTACACTCTAAGTAACACATATAATAAAATAACTAATTAAGAACAACCATAAAAATGTTTTACAAATAAAGAATAAAACATAAAAAAGTGATACCAAAAGTAAATTGTAAAAACACATTGTAGGTGTTATACTTAGAGAAATAATATCAAATAATGTAATAAACTACTCACCGCTGGTAAGACACTTAGGGGTATGTTTACTAAGCAGTTTTAACATGCGCTCATCCACGTTATCACGCGATAAGGTACTGTATCATGCAATAATGGCGCTTTATCAGGTGCAGAGGTACCTTAGGGTGCAATAACACGTGCAGCAGCGCAAATGAGCGCTGAGGATGGAGAAAGGCTCCCAGAGGGCGGAGGAAGGCTCCCCAGGGGCGGAGAGAGAGGGTCAATGGGCAGAGAGTGGGAGGGGAGAGGCTCCCTGCACACTAATGCTGTGGAATCCGAGGCTAAAAACTAATGCCAGTGAAACCCTGGCATTAGAGCTGATTTAAAGGGAAAAGAAACCATTTCTGTCAGCAATGTACAGCAAAACCAGGGAAACCTACAAAAAGTGATAAGTGTGATACATGTGCACAGAACAAAAGGGCAAATAAACATTGCAAATGACCTGAACAAAATGGGAAAAAAAACATAACCAAGCTGGGCAATAGTGATATTAATGGGAAACATCAACCCCCCCCCACCCCCCAAGAAAGCTCCAAAAAAAACATATGGATTTTGGAAGGGTCAATGCTCCGTCCCCATACAAGGTGAATGAGCCCACAGTGAAAGTGCGCTGAGCAGGGTTTTCCCTCTCCATTGGGCAGGTGTCCTATGTCATGCGCATGTTCCACAACAGCAGGGCAGGCATGTCAGAATGGGCAGCTGGACATATGCTGGAAAAGGGGACACAGAGGGCTGCAGGCAGCACATGCTGTGATGCAACTGGGCCACAGTGCGGACTAGGGTGATGCCTAGGTGGCCCATAGGAATGCTGAAACAGTAGTGCAGCCAGACAGCAACTGATGAGGGCCCAGCATGGGCATGAGTGTGCTCCCCACAGTGTCACAGGCGATAGTACCCAGCAGGTACCCCCAAGGGCACAGAAAATTGCCAGGCGGTGCTGGGGGGAAGCGTGGACAGCTATGCAGGCACCCCTACCCCAGAACCCGCACCATAGGCAGCCGCCTACCCACACACTGGATGGCCTGAGACTGCGCTCCACCAGCACCACCAGCAGAAGGGCATGTTAGCAGGGTGGTAGAGGGGTACTGGTGGTGGAGGGGGTAGTGGCAGCTGCCCAGAGCAGACCGTGTCCTAGCCCTGTGTAGGTGGGTGCCATGCACTGCAACAGACAGGCCCTGTCTGATGAACAGTCATGGTAAGCCCAGGGAATGCACTGCCTATGTGGCAACACAGTGGTCCAGTGCACACAGCCAGTGTATTCAGGAACAGAAGGTCACAGGTTCAAGTCTTAGCTGTGGTTCCTGCCAACCCAGCCCCCATATTTTACCCACTACTAAAACATGCTAATACAGACAGAACCGTTATTACAGATGACGTAGACATGCCCAAAACACCTACATTTTAACCTACAGAGCACAGACACCATAAACATGCGCATTACCTAGAGCAGAGTCTCCCAAATGCAGTCCTGGAGGGCCAAACACCATTCAGGTTCCATGCTGCCTCTAATAAAGATGCCTGTGCTGCATTTCTATGCACCACCCCAATGGTATGCAGATATATCTCATGCATAGTCATTAGGGACAGCATGAAAACCCGAACAGTGTTTGGCCCTCCAGGACTGGAGTTGGGAACCTCTGCCCTAGAGCAGCGGCCAACAGGGGCAGACACACCCGCACCCACAGGCTCCATTATCCCAAGCCTCCTGGAGAGGCAGGATGTTGGGCCCTGCATGCATATCCCAATACTAGCACTTGCATACCTTAGCAATGCCACTCTAAACATGGGAAAACTGTACACAGCTATCAAAAGGTTGCTATGATAACTGGCAGATAGCAATTCCTACGTTAAGCATAATTGGCTGATTGAGCTGCAACATAGCAACCTTTCTGATGTCTGTGGAGTGTGCCTCAGGTCTGGTGTCTGACAGAGTGACCCCAACAGTATTGCGTACCATAGCCATGCCTGTAATGTGCCCAGGACTGGTGTGGTGGCCAGGGCTGCCAAACCCCTTTATAGTTGCACAATGCTGGCATAGGTTTGTGGAGTGTGTGTCTGTCTATCCAGTGTGTGGTGGCTGCCAACACCCTCCACAGCCCACACTGCTAGCACTGTTGCCAGTATTGGCCTGCCAATGTGCATAATGAGGAGCAAGTTACTGTGGGAATAGCTTGGATATGGTGGCATGGCCTGGCTGCATCTGCACAGGGCATAGGGCAATGGCTCGGACATTGTAGTGCCCAGCCACCACCTGCACGGGCACGGTGGCCACAGCATGTCCTGCTGGGAGGTCACTCTCACCCTGACTGAGCAGTGACCATGGCATGGCTAGGTTCCCCCATAGTGCTATATAGCATTTTTCTCATGTGATATTTATGGGTTCACTTTTGGGGCCCAATCACTGACATCTGCTTGGTGTGTATGCTGACATCCCAGTTCTGGGTTCACGCATTTCCTCCAGGGACATGCACTGTGGACTAGCTAGCAGACTGTCTGCAGTTAGTATGTGTCTGGCTGGAACACCTTGCAGGGTGCAGCGGCTGGAGGCTTGCTGCTGGAGAATGTCAGATAGTTGTGGGGGGGCAGCTGAGTTTTTCCAGGCCTACTGTCTGTCTGCCTTGCCTTATGGATGTGTACAGATTGGCACTGACTGCCCTGTAGGGTGTCTGCTCCCCAGCAGGACTGGGGTTGATGGTCTCCTCTACTTCTACCATTGCAGGGAGGTATAATGTGGATCTGTTGGTGGGAGATCCTGTTTCCCATCCTAAGCCACAGAGGGTGGGTTTGGGTGGTGGTACATAATCCGCCTATGGGTCCAAACACCCCCCTCTCCCTTCAACTACATCATGTGACCATGGCACCAACACAGGATATGCACTATTCTGGGTGCATCATAGCCCATAAGGGCTAGACATGACTGAGACATACAGATGTATCCTAGGTGTGTTTGCAGGAACTACCTAGCACACATACACTAGCACTGATGGGGACCCAAAGCATGGCGTATATCAGCCATGAAAGGTGCTGTGGACCTGGTGCTGGGTGCCCCACCTCACCCTCCGGGTGAGCACAGTACCCGCAAAATGTGACGGTCTGTAGCTACTCTGTGCCAGTAACACACATGGTCTGTACCCCCTACCAGGCCAAGGTGCTGTGGGGGTGCATACCCCATCTTGTGATCATCTGTAGACTGCTGATGTGCATGTGCAGTGCATCATGGGTATGGGTGGGTTAACTCTATCTTGGTAACCACAGCAGACAGTTTGTGCAGTGACCTGCAGTCCTTCTGTAGCCAGCCAGGGGTTTGTTAGCAGCAATAGAGCTGTAGCCCACTGGATACTTCACTGTCTGTGGAGCTAGAGGTCATGGGTTCACACCCATGGTGGGGTTATTTGATAGGGCTGTCTGAGGCATTGTCTCTTTTTAATGTACATTAGTGCTGCCAGCAAAAACACCCTCGGAGTACTGTAGCCATAAGGTGCTTCATAGGGCACCCCATGAGGCACCTTATAGGGTGCCGAATAAGGCACCCTATAAGCGCTTTCTACGGTGCCTTATAAGGCACCCTATAAGCGCTTTCTATGGTGCCTTATAAGGTGTCCTATAAAGCGCCTTATAGAGTGCCCCATAGGGGACATTATAGGGTGCCTTGGTGGACAGTGCACTTTAAAAATGTGCCCTGTGGAGTGCCTTATAGAGTGACTTATGCGGCACCTTCGGTTACGGCACGTGAGGGTGTGTTTGCTGGCAGCACTAATTAAAATATACATAACATGCCTCAAAAAGCAATACTTACACATAACATCTAATGCCTCAGCCAGCCATATGCATTAGGCACACTGGGGGATCAAACTCATGACCCCTGTACCATCAGTCAGTATATTAAGCATTGTGCTACACCTCTGTTTCTGTGTTTAGATGTCAGTCCGCCTACTTAAGATTACCGCACGTTAATGTGCTTTGTGGCATCTCACCCGATAATGTGCGCAACGTGCGTTATCGTGCGATAATCCCATTTTGCTACATTAAGACCGATACACCCACTCCTTTTATGGCAGCCTGCACACTATCGCCGGGTGCACGTTAAGACGGTTTAGTAAACATACCCCTTAGAATTGTAGCTTACTATAACCTAAGAGGACATCCACGAGGTGCTAAAAGGAGAGAACATAATGAAAAAGAGAAAGGAAGAGAGAATCATTCACCTAAACAAAAATCCTAGTAAACATGTAAATCGGTAGCATTACCGCAGAGAAATGCATATGAGAAAAACTGTCCAAGGTGAGTCAGGAGAGCTATATTTACAAAATCATAACCAGATGGAGACAGAGTAATGTACATACCATACCAAGCGTGTTGGATGGACCATCAAAAGGAATATAAAAAAATATATAACCATTAATTTGGAGTATGTTGACTGTATGTGCAGTGTAAAAAAAGAATAAAAAACCATAGGTCAAGAAAACCGAATACCTGCCAATATAAACGCAAAAAAAGCAATCAGTCTGGATCATGTGATGAACTGTTATGAGAACATTAGAAAACCATGTTTACTAGGATTTTTGTTTAGGTGGATGATTTCTCTCTTCCTTTCTCTTTTTTTATTATGTTCTTCTCCTTTTAGCACCTCGTGTATGACCTCTTAGATTATAGTAAGCTACGATTCATAAGTGTCTTATCAGCGGTGAGTGGTTTATTACATTATTTGATATTATTTCTCTCAGTAGAACACCTAAAAAGTGTTTTTACAATTTGCTTTTGATATAACTTATTTATGTTTTATTTTTTATTTTAACATTTTTTATGGTTGTTCTTAATTAGTTATTTTATTATATATGTTACATAAAGTATGTCTCTTTTGGATACGGGAACTATTTTTATTATTATTGTTCTTTTATGATTTTAGTTGATTACTGGTTTTATGGTTCCAATATTTATTTTCTATGAACCCCCTTTTTATTGTTTCAATGTATTATGGTTTTTGCATATGTTTTTGTACAAGGTCTCAGTCCCCTGAGGAAGGCTTTGGCCGAAACACATGTCAGGCAGACCCTGAATTTGATTAATAAACTCATCCCTCCAGTGACGTGGCTCTCCTGCCCCTTTGTGCTGCCATGATACATGAACAGACACATTCTAGGTCATAGGTTTCCTAGCAGAATGATCGCCGTACCCATTTCCTGGTGTGTGCTTGTGCGGCAGTCACCCTGAATGTGTGTATGTGTGTGTGTGTGGGGGGGGGGGGGGAGTGGCACACATCAACTTGTCCCCAGAGCTTGTACTGTAATAGATGGACACTCTAGGTCCTGGAGTATTTCTATATCACTGCCAGTGTGTGTGATGCTAGTCACTTGGTTGACAGCACAATTGCAGCATGCCAGAGTGGCCTGTCATTATCTAGACCTTATGTCCTCCTCCTGTTGGCCAGGGACTCTCCCATAACATCACATCACATCACCGCTACCTGGTTAGCAGTAGTTTCTGCCTCTACTCTGCTCCTGCTCCACACCAGAAAGCCCCTGACACACCCTAATGCTAACCGCAGAGTGTCGGGACATGTAGTGGGCTTTGAAGGGGATATTCAATGGCACTAACCATGTAAGTGCTGTTGAATATCCCGATTTAGGGCATTTAAATGGTTTAATGTGCTTCAAACCATGTAAAAGCCCTTTGAATATTGGGCCCATTAACTTTACAGATGCTTCACAAAGCCATCAAGAGAGAGCACAGAAACCATCCTCACCTCCCTTCTGAATGAAGTGCACCAATCCAACGACCGCGGTGACCTTTCCCTTGTGGTTTCCCTGGCTCTGTCCTCCGCTTTTGACATCGTCGACCATCACACTCTTCTCGCCCACTTGGCTGATCTTTGGATCCGTGGCTCTGTTCTCTCGTGGTTTGATTCCTTTCTCTCCTACACTTTCTCGGTCCAGACCAGCTCAGCCACCTCCCCCCCCCCCCTTGGCTCTCTGCTGCGGGGTTCCTCAGGGTTCAGTGTTTGCCCCCTCCTCTTTAACATCTTTCTTGCCCCTCTTGCACTCATTGTTCAGCAGTTAGGTATCTCTGGTTACTTCTATGCAGACAACAACCTTCTTGTGCACCACTCTAGCTCCTTCGCCCCTGATCTCTCTGCTCTCATTGTCTGTCTCACCCGTGTTGCCTCATGGCTAAGCAGTAACTTCTTCCACATTAGCCCTTCAAAATCCGCCTACCCTTTGGTTTTCCTGTAGCACTCCCCCTCGTACTTACTTCCCCCTTTTCCTTTTCACCCCAATCCCCCTCGTTTCTTCCCTCCGCTATCTCGAGGTTTCCCTCGACTCCTCTCTCTTTTCACCAGCACATTACCATGTTCATTTGCCGCTCTTTCTTTTTCCTGCATCATATTCACACTGTCTGCTCCTTTCTCCCTTCTTCTTCCCTCACCTCTCTGGTCCTTTCTCTTGTCATTTCAAGGCTGGACTACTGCAACACCTTTTTGGCTGGCCTCCCACAATATCAGCTCCAGAGTTTGCAGTTGGTCCAGAACACAGCTGCACGTCTGCTCACGCATTCCTCCCCTACTGACCATGTCACTCCCCTTCTTCTCAGTCTGTATTGGCTCCCACTCAACTTCCGTTTCATCTACAAACTCCTCATTCTCACCCACAAAACACTTCATACCAGCACCCCTCAATACCTAGCGGACTCCATCCATCTGTAGCCTCCTCTGCTCAGCTCATGGTAACCACTTTTTCCTTCCTTCCCCCTCCCTGGCCCACCTAGAGCCAACCCGTCACTCTGTCTTCTTCTTCCTGGCCCCTGCCCTTTGGAATTCTTTCCCTTCTACCCTACACATGGAGCTGTCCTACCATTGCTTTAAGGGTTTACTCAAGACCCACCTTTTCCAGCAGGCATTTGACCTCCTTGACCCCTAATGTCTGTCCTCCCAGTTTAGCCTCCTCCTGTCAGCTCTCCCCTCCCTCCAACTCCAGGCTTTCCTACAGGAGCTCTCAAGATCAACCAACAGTAAGGATTTAAGGGTTTGTTTTATTATATTAAGTTGTTAGCTCTCTGACTGGGAGCTCTTAAAAGTTTTAATTTGTACATTTTTAAAGCAAGGTTACTTTTTTTGGTTCTTTAGTGGGACTTTCCTTGAGCACAGTAGGTGGTTGAACTCCAGTAACCTCCTCAGCTTTGGGAACTGCTAACACCTAATCAGATGAGGGTGAAGGGAGATAGATTCAGGAGTGATATGCGGAAATATTTCTTTACGGAAAGAGTAGTGGATCCGTGGAATAGTCTCCCAGTGGAGGTAGTAGAGATGAGGACAGTAACTGAATTCAAAAAAGCATGGGACAAACACAGAGGATCTCTTAAGGTAAAAAGGGGACTGTTGTAGTTGTTATGGAAGGACAGACTAGATAGTCCATGTGGTCTTTTTCTGTCGTCATGTTTCTATGTAACTCTTCTTTCAACTAGCTATTTCTGTCCTCTGCTCTTATCCTGTCTCTCTCTTTCCTGTCTAATTACTGGCGTTCCTTTTGTTTCTATCAGTTTGTTTTTATTGTACATGGCCCTGATGCATATGCTTGGGCGGTATATCAAGCGCTGAAATAAAGATAAAGATAAAAGATAAAGATAAAGAAAGACAGTGTAAAAAGTAGCATAACTTGCAGGAAGCACCTTAGGATCTAATAACTTTTATACAGAAAATATATACAGAAAAAAATGTGATGCATCCATCATAAAAAGGCACCCATTACAGTGATCATTGTCCTAAAAAAATGCAAATCAGTGGCTACATAATTTGCAAAAAACCCCCACAAAAAGGCTACTCTTTTTATATGGAAAAATGTACTTCACCAGTCACAGAAAACATAAGTGGGATAGTCTACTCACAGAGTGTGGAAACCGCAAAACTGCCAACAGAACAGATTGAACACTAAGCATGCGATGCAGTTATCTACCAAAAGTATGTTCAGGGAGTACAACTCCAGGATTCAAAATGAGTCTTGAAAGAGCCAAAATAGTATTGTGCTTATTATATGTGTTGATACCATAAGAATGTTTAAAACAACAAAATCTTAAAACTAAAACAACAAATGTAAATGTAAAAAATATTAACAAAATAAAGTGCTACAAATCATGGTGGGTAACAATAAAAAGAGCAATAAAAAGAAGAGAACGAAGGGTACTAAACAAGGGAACTTGAAACTAAAGAATAATATATAAAAAGATATAAATATCAAGCCTTACCAATACAAACATGAAATAAAGAGTTAAAAATTATCAAAATCTAAACAATTATAAAAATATGCTGCCAAAAAATATTAAAATCTTTCATATTAATATATACATATAGTAGTCCTCTAATCCACAATGTAAAAAAAATCCAAGTCCACTGTAGGTGCCTTCAGAAACCTATACAAAAAACACATCACCTAAGGAAAAAGAGGAGAGGAGGCAAAGGGAGGGGGAGGAAGGGAATGGAACAAAAAATTGGGGGGGAAAAAAAGAAGAAAAAAGGAAAAACAAAAACCAAAGAAAAAATATGAATGAAGGTAAGTAATTTCTTATAACTAGTGCACAGAAGCAAAACGTGCACACAGCACTGCGGAAACTTGGCTGTGTACTTCAACGAAGATCCCCAAGTTTTTAACAACTAGGGACCTCGACAGCTGACAATCTCCAATACAGGGTGAATAGTTCAGCTCTCTAGTACCCTGTATAAACCAGAATACTTCAGGCTTGTCTGGGTTTAACTTGAAATGGTTAGCTTTCAGCCGATTTGCTATCACAGATAAATGGATGGATATTCTTTCTACTGCTAATTACTGATCGAAACCCATCTCCACTATCAATTAATATTATCTGCATATACAGTAGATGACAAGATAGACAATGGTCCAGAATCACAGCAGTCAAAGGACTTGAATATGAAAAAAAAAACAGCAGTTACAAAACTGATCCTAGAGGTAGGCCACAAGTCAGAGCACTAAGCATTCTAAACCCCTTCAGCAATCTCCTTAAGAGAAAAGAAAAAAAGCCAAGTCAGCACGATTCTTCAACTTCCTAACTGAAATTCAATTGAAAATTCTGTCTTTTGCTCTTCTCACTCTTCTGTCTTGTTTTTTGTCTGCTCCCCATGTCTTTATTGAATTGTAAACTGCTTTGATGGCCATAGCCCTCCTAGGCAGTATAGCAAATGCCTGAATAAATAAATAAAAACTATGCTGCCGTTTTCTATCAGGTCAATATTTAGGAGTGGCAATCAGAGTATTTTAAATGCTGGCCACTGCAGCTAAATTAAATCTGGATCTTCAGCAGGCCATGCCGGCACAATCTGTATAGGATCATTTTTTAGAGCTGCTGCTTAGAACTATGCAGCTAGCCATTCAGGACAGTTTTTGCTGTCCTAGTCTATCAGTATATATGAATATCGATCTGCTCCATCCTCACTCTACCTCTTGGCCATCCTGACATGTGCTGCTAACTGGAGAAATGTTTTTGAAAACTGATGCCTGTTTCTATTTTAATTAGTTTTTCTAAACTTCTTCTTTCCAGTGATAACAAATTTGTTTGCACTTTGATCACTATGGCCTAGCTGCCTGTGTCAGGTCAGGTTCTTTTGAATATCACTCTTAAGAGCAAAATAAAGACACAACACTACATGATAGCAGTTACAAAATACATTTATTAATACAGAAAAGGTTACTGATACATCACAAAACTGGGCATGATTACAGTCTGTTCTCTTCAGTTGAGGAAGCCCCGACAGAGCAGACTTGAACCAGATTCAGGATACTTCACACCTGTCAGCAGAGGAAAGATGATTTCCACTTTGTTCAGGATTCTCCATCTACCTTTATATACCTCAACAAACAAGTGATTCAAGGTCAGCTGGCAAGACTCATCATCTGATATGTCCATATAAAGCCACATACAAAAATCTTGAAGGACTACAAAAGGGGGCTGCTACTTCTGGAGAGAGATCTGAATTGTAAGTATTTACTTCTGGAAATGTTTCTAAATCTTAGAGAAAAAGGAATTCTTTAGATTAAAGCTGATTAATCTGTGAACCCAGTGTATTTGTTAAATCAGTCAGAGACTAGTAGCAGCTAAGAGTTTTCAGTTTAAATTTAAAACACAGCAGAGAACTTTCTGGTTAAATTTAGAACCCAGCAGAGAGCATCCAGTTTAAATTTCATATTCAGTCAGGGTCTAGTAGCAGCAAGGCGCTTTCAGTTTAAATTTAAAACACAGAAGTGAGCTTTCTGGTTAACACTAGAAGCCCCAAATACGTCAATTGACGCAAATGCATCTTCGAAGTTGTATACCAGCGCCACTGCTAGAACCTTCTCAGTTATGTTCCATGACTTTGTTAGCGAGGTCAAGATGTTCAAATATGTGCATCGAAAATTAATGACAGATGCGCCACCTAGCGGAAAAATGAATGTATACCTAGAAGCCACAAAGTATGTCAGTTGACGCAACCAAGAAAATTGAGTGGTTTTCACAAGTTTTCTTACAACGACTAACATAAGAACAGTGTTAACTAAATTTAAAAGTAACTGCAAATTCAAAAGTAACTGCAAAGTCCATGTCAGTTAACGAATGAACAGGATACGCATGTAGGGTTTGCTATTGTACATTTAGAGTCTATACGCAACTGGCACAGATTGTCAACAGACACTGTCCGCAAATTGGAAGCTTGCATTTAACGCACAGCTTGACAGTGCAATTTCATTTACAGTTGGCCTTGACTGCACACATTACTCGCTTTTCCAGTTTGTTTGTCGCAACAGTGGCTGGCATTGACTCGGAGTACGAACGTCGAGCAGCACAAGTTTGTTGCAGCTGCTCCGACAGTGTGTGAAGAAACTCTCTCCTTGGCATGGTGACACCGATTTGCTTGTAAAAAATAATCCAGGCATTGATGGCTGCCAAATCGAGAATATTGAAGAACTTCCAGGGTAGCGTTCTCCGAAATGCTCCCTGTTCCACACGCAGGACCCAAAAGGCAGGCAGAGCTCCGGAATCTCAATGCGTGGATGAGGCAATGGTGTAAGGATGAGGGTTTTGGATTTGTTAGGCACTGAGGAACATTCTGGGGAAAGGAGGGGCTCTTCCATAGGGATGGGCTTCACCTTAACCGGGATGAAACTAGGCTGCTGGCATGAACCTTTAAAAAGGAGATAGAGCAGCTTTTAAACTAGATAATAGAGGAGAGCCGACAGTTACTCAAGAGCTCATGGTTCGGAATAATGTATCCTTGAAGGATACTACCAAAAAAATGAAGTTAGGACACATCAGTGTAAACACATCAAGTGTAAACTCAGTGACCTAACTGCTGTGTTGTGTGCAAATCCTTTTTAATCAAAATGTATATCTTGCAAATTACTGTCCTGTACAGTCCATCCTGATGTGTAAAGTAAACCGCTGCTGATCGTAGGAAGTAGCGGTATACAAATGTCTACTAAATAAATAAATAAAATCAGCAGACAGGTTCCAGTAAAGACAAAGGAAACCCAAATGCCTTTGAGTACAGAACAGACAGAGCTTAAAGATTTCAAATTACCCCTGCCTATCGATAACCAGATTAATATGAATAAAATACAGTCTCTAAAATGCTTCTATGCAAATGCTAGAAGTCTAAAAAATAAGATGGGAGAGTTAGAATTTATATCACTAAATGACTAGTTAGATATGATTGGTATCTCAGAGACATGGTGGAAGGAGGACAACCAGTTGGACACATTGATACCTGGGTACAAACTATATCATAATGATAGAGCTGATCAAATTTGTGGAAAAGTTGCGCTCTATGTTAAAGAGGGCATTGAGTCACAAAGGTTTAAAGTTTTGCAGGAAACAAAATTCGCTGTCGAATCTCTATGGATTGAAATTCGATGTAAAAAGGGAAGGCAATGGCAGTGGGGTTGTACTACAGACCGCCTGGCCAGAATGAACAAGTAGATGATGAAATGCTTAAAGAAATCAGGAAAGCTAACAAAAGTTACAGAACAGTAATAATGATTTCAATAACCCCCAGTATTGACTGAGTCAGTGTCATGGCAGGATATGCTAGGGAGATAAGGTTTCTAGATGAAATAAATGACTGCTTCTTGGAGCAGCTGGTTCATGAACCAACCAGAGGGGAAGCCATTTTGGACCTAGTCCTTAGTGAAAAGCCAGTTATGGTGCAAAAGATAAGGGTGTTGGGGCCACTTGGCAATAGTGATTTTATTAATGGAGGAGAGATGGTAAGGAAATCCACAGTACTACCTTTTAACTTTCAAAAGGGAGACTATGATAAAATGAGGAAAATAGTTAAGAAAAAACTAAAAGGAGCAGTTGCAAAGGTTAAAGACTTACATCAAGCTTTGGTTTTGTTTAAAAATACTATTTTCGAAGCCCAGACCAGCTGTAGCTTTAAGAAAAATGGAAGGATATCCAAAAAACTGCCAGCATGGTTTAAAGGAGAGGTCAGAGAGGCTGTAATACCAGAAGATTGGAGGCTCACCAATGTAACGCCAATTTCTAAAAAGGGCTCCAGGGGTGATCCGGGAAACTAGAGACCTGTGAGCCTGACGTCAGTACCAGGAAAAATGGTAGAAACCATCATAAAGAACAAAATTACTGAACATGTAGATAGTCATGGCTTAATGGGAGACAGCCAACATGGCTTTAGACAAGGAAGATCTTGTCTTACTAATCTTTTATGTTTTTTTGAAAGTATGAATAAACAGGTAGACAAAGGTGAGTCGGTTGATATAGTGTATCTGGACTTTCAGAAAGCCTTTGACAAGGTCCCTCATCAGAGACCTTTGGCAAAACTAAAAAGTCATGGGATTGGAGGCAGTGTACTATTGTGGATCAGGAACTGGCTAAAAGATAGAAAGAAGATGGTAGGGCTAAATGGCCAATTTTCCCAATTGAAAAAGGTGAATAGTGGAGTATCGCAGGGATCTGTTCAGGGTCCACTGCTTTTTGACATATTCATAAATGACCTGGAAAAGGGAATAACGAGTGAGGTTATGACACCAAACTAAAGTTGTTAAAACCCAAGAGGATGGTGGAAATTTGCAAGAGGATCTTGATAAATTGGAAGATTGGGCATCCAAATGGCAGATGAAATTAAATGTGGACAAGTGCAAAGTTATGCAGCTATGAAAGAACAACCCAAATATGGTTACATGATGCAAGGTTCCACATTGGGAACCACCACACAGGAAAAAGATTAAGGCATCATCATGGATAACATGTTAAAACCCTCCGCCCAGTGTGCAGCAGTGGCCAAAAGAGCAAATAGAATGCTAGATATCATAAGGAAAGGAATGGAAAATAAAACAAAGGATATTATAATGCCTCTGTATCATTCCATGGTGCGACCGCACCTTGAATATTGTGCGCAATTTTGGTCGCCGTATCTTAAAAAGGATAGAGCATTATTAGAAAAGGTACAGAGAAGAGCCACCAAAATGGTAAAGAGGATGGAAGGATACTCCTATAAAGAGAAGCTAAAAAGGTTAGGGCTCTTCAACCTGGAAAAGAGACAGCTGAGGGGAGATATGATGGAGGTCTATAAATTAATGACGAGTGAAACAGGTAAACGTAGATCGATTGTTTACATTATCAGAATATAGAAAGACTAGGGAACATGCAATGAAGCTACAGGGTAGCCTATTTAAGACTAATAAAAGAAAATATTTTTTCATTCAATGTGTAATAAAACTCTGGAATTTGTTACCGGAAGATGTAGTAAAAGCTGTTAGTGTAGCTGGATTTAAAAAAGGTTTGGACAAGTTTCTGGAGGAAAGGTCCATTAACCATTATTAAAGGAGACCCGGGATATCCACTGTTCGCCCCAGTACAAGCATTATGGAACCTGTGTCTTTTGGGGAAACTGTTAGGTGCTTGTGACCCGGATTGGCCACTGCTGGAAACAGGATACTGGACTTGATGGATCTTGGTCTGACCCTGTATGGCATATCTTATGTTCTTGTGTTCTTATGTTCCCGGACAGGCCTCTTCCTATCTCATATAGCTGTCTACTCATTCTCAAACCTCCTTCCTATACAGCTGTATGCTGACAACATGCCCAGTACATAGTGACCCAAGCATAGTTCAGTTCAAATAAAGTTCATTCTCTCCTTCTGATTCGTATACATTTTTTTTTCATCCCTATAACATTCCACCGGTAGAATCAAATCAGTCTCTGCCCAAGTTCCAGAAAACCGAAGGACAATAGAAGGAGGACGGTACATGTGTACACTTCGAATAATATTCGTAGCTTACTTAAGGATACAAATATACAGTAAATATAAGGTTTCTAGAGCCATCAAACAATTAAAGCTTAGTATTGTTTTTAAGCAAACTGTAAATAGAACAATAAGCAAAACACAGTTTAAATAAACAATGCCTATTTCCCACTAAATTTAATCAGGTGCTCATAGTAACTGTAAACTATTTTTTCCACAATATTTTAAAACAACAATCTCAATAGAAAGAACTATGGCCTATAATAGGGCACCACATATCCCCCAGGCATAACTAGAATCTATATACACTGGGCCCGATACTGACATCAACGTCCCAGCCCTCTGTGCTTCCGGTCAGAACTGGACGCACAGAGTTAGCCGGGATTCTGATCCCACAGGGCGCGTCTAGCCCCGCGGGATCAGAATCATGGCCAGGCCTGTACGTGCAGGCCAGAACCCCGATTGAGTCTGGTCTGCATGTACAGGCCTTGCCCAGATAGCTCAATCAGGGCTTTTCAGTGGAGCTATAGCACCATGACATCCAGTTGCCCTGGCACCACAGCTCCATTCAAAAGCGGCAAACCCCAGTTGCTGGCTCCAAGAGTACTTTTCCCACAGCCCTATCCCTGATCTGGCCTCCCAAGATCAGGGTCATATTGTGGGGAATGTCCTCTGCCCCCTCCTGCCCTGACTGAGCCCCAGGCCTGCTGTTCCTTGCCAACTAGGGGAACTTATTCCACCTCTGAGGTGGAATAACTTCCCCGTTCAAGCCGCCGGCCCCAGACATACAGGGCCGACATTGGAATCAGCCCTGTATGTCCAGGGCCGATATTGGAATCAGCCCAGTACATCCAGGGCCAATGACTGCCCGCTGCCTGCCCTAATGCCACCCCCGATCTGCCCCTTTCCTGCCCACATCTAGCTTCCCCGTACAATGAGCGGAGAAGTCAGCTGGGGTCGGGAAGGTGCCCAAATAGCAGAGATAGGCATCCCTGCTATTCGTGCCTCAGAATGACCTCTACTGTGAGTGCTTGTTGGAAACTCAAAACATTTCAGGACTGATCTCGTGACTACAAGAATTTATGTAAGTTACCCATTAATTGTAGTGTTAAAAGATCCTTCTGAGATGAGAGGAATAAGAAGGCATGAGGCATTTGTGAGTGGGCCTGGTGGTGACACCTCCTTCAAGTTCTTCTTGGCCCACATTCTCCCTGACTATTCATGTCCTTCAGAGACATAAATATACAAGGTTCATTTATTTCAGGCCTTGAGGCTCCTCGAAGAAGCTTAGGACTGTCAGAATTCCAGTGGCCTAGCTCACCACATTAGAAGCATCATGTCCTGGACTGTGAAACCATCCCTTGTCTCTCTCTCTCTCTTTTTCAAGCACTTTAAATGATGATAAATTAATATACTAGAAAAATAAGAGATATTCTAATATTTCTGGGAACTCAGTTCAGTCATTCTGCTGAATGTAGTCTTTATTTAATTTCAAATCAGTCTCTGTCCAAGTTCCAGAAAACCGAAGGACAATACAAGTTCAAAAGAAACAATCACTTTTACTGTTTTTACTGTAATTGCTATCTCTATACTGGACCACTGCATAATGTAATACAATAAGGATCACATTTGGAAAGATAAGTACAAGTGTACAAACTAAATAAAATTAGTATTCACAGTGCTACAACATGTATCTATTTTCCCAGTAATTGTTCTCCTGAAAATGAAATCAGAAAGGCTTTTTTCTGGAAATCAAAACACAGAAAAACTGGTGAAATTATCCTAAGACCCGATATTGAAATAGACAAAAGAGGACAAATCAGTATAGTTAACTCCTATGTTGCTGTTGTCCTGTTCATCAGTCACAAGAAGCTAGCATACAATGGGAGATTGTTATCTTAAGAAATGTAAACAATAGCTCTCTCTTATCTTCCTTTTCAAGAGACAAGCAATCTTGGTGGATTTTTTTTTCTCTTCTTCCATAAAAAACACTATTAAACAAAATTGACAACTGCAAATTGGCATATTATTTATCTAAATATCTGCAGCTGAACCAGAGTCAAGTCTTAATTACCTTTAAATTGACCCTCACTCCTTGGATTTCAGTCTCCATAACAGTTATTTATTTATTTATTTATTTATACTTTTCTTTTATACCGCTTTTTCCCAAGATCAAAGGCGGTTTACAAATAACATAATGAACAGTTTACAATTAACATATTGAACATTGTTTTACATAGAACATAGTATTTTCTTTAAACTATGTACAATTAACTTTTCATGAACAATAACATGGAGCATATAATTATACATATGCTGAACTATTTACATCAGTCAGATATTTACATTAGTCAGTTATTAATCATGGTTTCGAAGGGTTGTTTTTCTTATGTGTGTTGAGGTTTGAGGCTTTGAGGCTTTTTGATCTGTGTTTAGGGAGGATTTTTATGTAGGTGTGGTGAGGAGGATGGAGGGGTTGATTAAGGTTTATAAAGTGTTCTTTAAACAGATATGTTTTTAGTTCTTTCCGGAATGTCTGGAGATCCTTTATTTTGCGGAGGTTTAGTGGGAGTTTATTCCATATGGTGGGGGCTGCATATGAGAATGCTCTTGAGCTTGTGGTTTTTTTTGTTTTTCGAATTGATTTTTTTATGTCTAGTGAGTGGGTTGCATTTTGTCTGCGGATTCTATGTTCTTTTGGAGCATGTAGTAGAGTGGTTAGATGTGAAGGTGATATGCCGTTGATAAGTTTAAATGTGGTTAAGAGTATTTTGTATGATATTCTACTATTTATGGGAAGCCAGTGTAGTTCAGCGAGGATGGGAGTTATGTGGTCAGTGAGGCGGGCTTTTGCTGTTACTCGGGCACAGATGTTTTGAGCTCGTTGGAGTAAGTTAATATTTGTGAGAGGGAGGCCGATAAGTAGACTATTACAATAGTCAAAGTGAGGAGTGATGAGTGTGCTGATAACAGATCTGAAGTCATGTGTGTCTAGTATTGGTCGTAGGTGTTGAATGGTTTTGAGTTTATAGAATATGGTTTTCACGGTTTGTTTTATGTGAGGGATCATACTAAGTGTGTGGTCTATTATGATGCCTAGGTATTTTACTTCCTTTTTGATTGGGATTATTGTATCGTTAATTGTTATTGTTTCTGGGAGAGTAGTATCTGGTTTTCTTGTTACGAACATTGCTTCAGTTTTTTTAGGTTGATGCTAAGGTTATTATTTTGTAGCCAGGTATTTGCTTCACTGATACAGTTTAGTAAGTTCTGGTAGTTGGGATTATTTGTGTTTATTGGTTGAGTGAGCATGATGTCATCTGCGTATATATAGTGGTTGACTTTATGTTTTTTGAATATATTTGTGATGGGTTGGAGATATAGGTTGAAAAGGAGGGCCGATAGGGCCGAGCCCTGTGGAATACCTTGTCCTTGTATGAATGGCTCAGAGGTGTCTTGACCCAATTTAACGCGTATTGATCGGTTTGTGATGTATGATATAAACCATTGTAGAATTGTTCCTCCTATTCCTAGGCTTAGGAGTCTGTTAATAAGTGTGTTGTGGTGGACATTGTCAAAGGCACCGGCTATATCAATGAATATGAGGATGTAACCTTGGTTGCATGTGTCAGTGCCCTTTATGAGGTCATCCATGAGTGTTATAAGTAGAGTTTCGACTCCATGTGAAGGGCGGAAACCAAATTGATGTGAGTCAAGTGGTGCATGTGTGTCAATAAAATCTTGCAGTTGAAGCTGTATGATTTTTTCTATCACTTTGGCAATGAACGGTATGCTGGCTATGGGCCTGTAGGAGTTTGGGTCTGTAGGATTGAGTTTATTATTTTTTATTATAGGGCGTAAGGATGTGAGTTTTAGGGCATCTGGCATGATGCCCTTAGATAGTGATTGGTTTACTATATTTTGTATATGTATAGCTAATTCAGTTTTGGTGTTTTTTATCCATGACACCGGACAAGGATCTAGAGGGGAGGTAGTGGTGTTGATCATGGATATGATATTGAGGAGGTGTTTTTGTTCAATATCTTGAAAGGTTATCCATTTATTTGTTGGTTTTAATTCCGTGGGTATGGTTATGATTGTGCTGGATGATTTGTTTTTTAATTTGTTAGCAAAATGAGTTGCAAGAGTTTGTGCGCTTATCGTTGATTGTTCAGGCTCTGGAGTTTGGGTTTTTGTTAGTGTCCTTATGATTGTAAATAGTTCTCTTGGTTTATTGAGTGCCATATTTATGACTTTTGTGTGGTATTCTCTTTTCGATCTGTTAATAGTGTCTTTGTATTTGTTAAGGAGACTTAAGTATTGCGCCTTATTATCGCTTGTTTTAGATTTCTTCCACCGTTTTTCTTGTTTTCTTAGTTGCTTTTTTATAGTGGAGAGTTCTCTATTAAACCATTTTTCTGATTTTCTTTTTGTGAATTGTTTTTGGGGACCTTGAGTGGGAGTTGCTGCTTCTTTTATTATTGAGTTCCATTGTTCCATTATGGTGTTGATTTCTGTTGTGTTATTTATAAGGTTAGGTAATACGGTTTCTAGGAAGGTGTCTTTGTTGAAGTGTGTAAAGCGAGATTTATAAGGTGTTGGAGTAATCTCTGTGTTAGTGTGTGATAGTGAGAGTAAATTGAAGGTTATTAAGTGGTGGTCTGACCATGGTACTTCTGTGATGAAAGGTGGGGATTGTAGTTGGTGTTTATTAAAGGGAGTGGGGATGAATACAAGGTCTAGAGCGTTACCTTTTGTATGTGTGGGTGTTTGTATGATTTGATTGTAACCCATTTCCTTCATTGAATCCATAAAGTTGATTGTGTGTTGTGGGTTGAGCGACGGAAGGTTCAGATCCCCTAATATAACAAGTGGTTTTCTCTGTGTAGCTGTACATGCGAGTTCTAGAATGGGGGTGAGATTTTTGTGGTCCGCTGAGGGGGGTCTATAGATGAGGGACAGTGCAAGGTTTTTGTTTTCTATATTTATGATATCCATACCGTCTATGTTATTCACATTTTTTAGTGAGTATTTGAGCTCTTTTTTGGTGATGATAAGGGCCCCTCCTCCCCTTTTTACTTCTCGGTGGCAGTTGAAAAGGTCATATTGATGTGTGTTGAGTTGATTCAGGAGGATTGTGTCCGTGGGTGCGAGCCAAGTCTCTGTGATGAGAAGGATATCAGGTTTTTCATCAGTGATTATGTCATTAATTATTGGTATTTTATTTCGTATGGATCTTGCATTTATGAGGATGAATTTTCTGATGGTGTTTGTTTCATGGGATTTGTTTATAGGTTTGACTTGTACAAGATTTATTTGTATTAGTCTTGAGTGTCTGGGAATGTTGGGGCGGTGTGTCTGGTTAGATGTGTGTGAGTATGGTTGTGGTGTGGTTTTGTATGGGTTGTGAATAATGGGGATAGTGTTGTATGCTGTAGGATTTGGTTTGAGAGCATAGATGTTTTGGGTTAGATGAATGGTTAGTATGGTGATAATAAGGTATAATTGGTACTTTGTGAGATCCATGTTAATTATAGTGCAATAGCTAAGGTTACTGGCAACAGTATATTAGACAGTGAGCAAAATTACAGTATTTCAGATAGGTGAGTGAAATTACTGACAACAGTATATCAAGCAGTGTCCGTATCTCAAACAGTAGCTGTAATTGGTGAAATCAACAGTCATTAAGGTTGAATGAAATTACTGACAACAGTAGATCAGATAGGAGTTATAAATAAGAACTGATTATATCAAGTATATCAAGCAGTGTCCATATCTCAAACAGTAGCTGTAATTGGTGAAATCAACAGTCATTAAGGTTGAATGAATTACTGACAACAGTAGATCAGATAGGGGTTATAAATAAGAACGACAGTCATTAGGGTTGAGTGAAATTACTGACGACAGTAAATCAAACTTGTAGGGGTTGTAGAGGGGGGTGCTGGCTGTAGTGGAATTCATGTAGTGGTTATGAGTAGTTGCAAATACTGGCTACAGTAAAAATAGGCAATAGTCATCAGTGTCATTCATATAGAAAATACTTGCTGTGATCTGTTGGTTGCAGGATCGCTTGGTGGTATGTGAGCTCAACCTTAGGGGAGCTCGAGCGATATTGGCGGGTGTGGGTTGTAGTTGGATAACTAAGTCCTTCACAGGTTCTAATTGGTTGATTTCTTTGGTTAAGTTTGCTTCTTCTTTCTCTTTTTGGATTGTTATATCTGGAAAATTGTGCTCGGAGTGTGATCCAGCTTCAGCGGGGGAGCGAGCTCTACCGTGAGGGAGCTCAAGCTGCTCGATTTTGCTTGGGTTTCAGATGTCGATTTTATGTTGTTGAGGTGTTAAGTAAGCGCTTCTTTTCGCCTATCGTGTCCCGCCTAAAGGGCCATGCCAAAGGGCCCTCTTGTTATTTAAAAGTTATTTAAAAGTCTTTGGCAATTGAAGTAAACCTACATCCATAATTCCCCCTTTTTTTAAAGTTGGTTGACAAGATACATATAACAGCTAGATTTAGTAAATCAAAGACAAACAGAACAGATCTGACATATACCAAAAATAAGACTCAAGCAGGGTTACTCTTTACAAAAATACCTGACCGAAGAGTATTTTATGTTTTTGTTGCCAGCAATGAGAGAAGAACAGTGTAGAGAGTGAATGCAACCTCTGAGCATTCATTAAAAGCGTTCTGATTTAAATATAAGACTGATCAAAGCTCACCGATGGTTTACGCCTAGTCATCTAGTCTGTAATTAACATACCCTACGTGATCAGAATAGGGAGGTTTTCTTGAGAAACCTCAACCTGCATACTTGACTGGGCCCCCTGAGTAGTTCTGAAAAAGCAATATGTCTTGTTAGCTTGCAAAACCAGAGACCTTGAGAAAACTAACAAGTAATAAAGTCTTTGTTTCTTTGTAATCTTCTTTTTTTTTTTTAAATTCTTTATTTTCGTTTTATAACAACAAAGGAAAGGAAGACATACAGCTAAAAGACAGATACATAACGTGTAATACATACACCAAAATAAACCCCTACCACCCCCCTCCCCCCTGCTTCTTCTCTAGAAAACTAAGCATTCCCGAAGCGGGCGTGTACTTACATTATTGTGTTACAAAAACCTAACGGTGATCTAAAACATGATGAGTGCGTATTATACAGGCATGTTGGAGCAATGAGCAGATTGTACATAATCATTAAGCATCTGCCATTTAGACAAGCGAGAGTGAGTTTGGACATGGGGAATAGCTCTCCTAGGTATCTGCTCATATTTACTATATAAGCAGACGAGGTTCCACCATTCATTGACAGTAAGTCGAGAGCTATCCTTCCAATTCCTCGTGATTAAGCATATGGCTATACCCAGCATGAAATCAAGGAGAAAGCGACCCTTCTTAGGAAGAGAGGGGACCTCCGCCACAGAGCGGAGTCCCACAACCTTCCAAGAGAGAGGTTCATGAAAGTGTAAGATAGATTGAATACGACCCCAGACCCGCCCCCAATAGACCTGCAGTTGAGGACATTCATAAATAACATGAGCGAAGGTTCCCACAGCAGTATGGCAAGACCAACACAGGTCCCTAGCATTTGGGTTCCATTTGGCTATTTTTTCTGGGGTATAAAAGCATCGGTGTGCAAAGAAGAAGAGAGTTTGGGTAACAAAGGCAGACCGGGAAACCCGCACTACTTTACTCCAGAAAACGCTCCATTGCACAGGGGTTAAAGTGGTTTGCAGTTCGCGCTCCCAGGCTTGTTGGGCTCTAAAAGTGTCCGTGTCTGTACCCTGACATATTATTTTATAAAAGTTAGAGGCTACCCCATGTGTACTACTAATGGAGTGAACTATCTCTAATAGCCCATCCTCAGTAGGGGCAGAGGGCGGCATGATTCGAGCACTTTTGAGGCAGTGTTGAAGCTGCATCAATTGAAAGTAGTGTTTCGCTGGTAACGCAAATTCCTTTTGTAAATCAGAAAAGGTTTTCCAACGAGCTGCAGAGAAAAGCTGTTGGGGTGTCCAGATCCCCCTGGAGTACCAGGGTTTCCAGGCTATTGTTCTTTTTTTTTTTTTTAAACTTTTATTTTCATTTTGCAACAAACAAAAGAAACAACACACCAAAGGAGACAAAACAATTATACAATAAAGAAAAGTAAACCCAATTACCCCCCACCCCCACGCTTCTTCTCTAGCTGATTATGTCAGCATGTGAGCGCTTCCAAACAACAGTGATTATACATCAAAACAATCAAAAGAGTATCTGCGATACAGAATAATCATGGGACAAAGATATATACAAATTTAGACAGTCAGATGAGAGCATTGAGCAGAATGTACATAGTCATGGAGCATCTTCCATTTAGACCGATGATGAGGAGTCTGAATGGGGGAAGCAAACATACGAGGTATTTGTTCATATTTACTGTAGAGACAGACATGATTCCACCATTCATTGGGGCTCAGCTGGGAGCTATTTTTCCAGTATTTCGTAATTAGGGAAATAGCAATGCCAAGCATAAAGTCCAAAAGGAAGTAAGCCGTTTTTGGAAGAGAGGGGATCCCCGCAGCTGAGCGAAGTCCCACTATCCTCCAAGAAAGGGGCTCTTGAAAGTGCAAAATAGACTGGATACGACCCCAGACCCGACGCCAGTAATACTGTAGTGCGGGACATTCATACATAACATGAGGTAGTGAACCAATGGCCGCATGACATGTCCAACAACTATTGCCCTGAGTAGTGTTCCATTTGGCTAATCTGTCAGGAGTGTAAAAACACCGGTGGGCTAGAAAGAAGAGTGTCTGAGTGAGTGAGGCGGATCGGGAGACCCGTGTCACTCTACTCCAGACAAGGCTCCATTGCTCCGGGGTCAAAGTCACATGCAATTCTCTCTCCCATGCTTTCTGCGCTATAGGGGTATCCCTAGTTATAGCATTACATAAGGTTTTGTAAAAATTGGATGCTACACCCGGTGAACTACCGATAGATCGGATAGTCTCCAACCAACCTTGTGTAGGGGAGGCCGATGGCGGGAGCACCTTAGCACTCCGAAGGCAATGCTGAAGTTGCACCAACTGAAAGTAGTGTTTCGCTGGGAGACCAAATTCAATTTGCAATTCACTAAAAGTTTTCCAGCGACCTTCATGGAACAACTGACTAGGAATCCAAATGCCCCTAGTGTACCAGGGGCTCCACGCCATCGGCTTATTTTGTATTCGAAATCGAGTGTTGTACCAAAGTGGGAGCTTGTCTAACGGACAGAGTCGGGAGTCTAAAGATTGCATGAGATTATTAAAGGCACCTAAGGTGTCTAAAAGCATTGGTGGAAAGTGGGAGTCTGATGGGAGAGTCATACCAGGGAGAAAAGTAAGAGGAATCGGTTTGCAAAGGTCCTCTTCTATGTCTAGCCACACAGGTCTACTCGGTACTGGATCTTCCAGCCAACGAGCGCCTTGTTTGAGAAGAAAAGATTGATGATACTTCAGGAAATCAGGGAATCTGACACCCCCATTTTCCTTATCTGCTTGCAGCTTATGTTTCGCTATCCTAGGTGTCTTGTTTTGCCACAAGTATCTAGTCAGAAGGCCCTCTATATCTTTATATATACGTCGAGGGAAGAGACAGGGCAACATTTCTAAGATATAATTCACTTTCGGAACAATCATCATTTTTATGGTTTCTAATCGACCCCACCAGGTAAGTGTTAAAGGAGTCCAGCGGTGAGTAAGCGCCCGGACTTTAGAGGTTAAGTCTTTGGCATTAAAGGAGATAGTGTCTTCCAAAGGAGAACAATAGTGAACCCCAAGGTATTTGACCATGCGAGGTTGCCATAAAAAGGGGAAGGGTTGCAAATCTGCCTGATGAAGCAAAGGATTTAATGGAAAGGCTACCGACTTGGTCCAATTTATCTTATAACCGGACAGTTGTGAGTATTTACCAATTTGCTCTAGGACAGCCGGTACTGAGTCTATAGAGACAAAAAGCATAAGATCATCAGCATACGCTGAAATTTTGATTTCCCTATGGGTGAAGGGGACTCCATGAATCTCCTCCGATTGCCGGATTAGTAAAGCCAAGGGTTCGAGTGCAAGATCGAAGAGAAGTGGAGACAGTGGGCATCCCTGGCGAGTGCCGCGTTGAAGGGGAAAAGGCTGAGACTTTAAAGCATTGGCACATATACTGGCTGTAGGCTGTGCGTACATGGTGCGAAGACAACGGAGAAAACCTTCCCCGAATCCGTACCAGCGGAGGACTGCAAACAGGAAGGGCCACTCTAAGCGATCAAAGGCCTTCTCAGCATCAAGTGAGAGGCCAACAAAGGGGCGATCAAGATTAACTGCGGTAGTCAGTACATGGCATAGAGTCCGAGCATTGTCAGCAGTTGATCTACCAGGAATGAAACCGCATTGATCTGGGTGTATTAAGGTAGGCATCCTATCCGAGAGCCGGGTAGAGAGAATGGTGGCAAAGATTTTATAGTCCGCGTTTAGGAGGGAAATCGGACGATAATTAGCTGTTAGTTGCGGGTCTCTCCCCTCTTTCTCAAAAACTACTACATTTGCCATTGAAAAGGACCCAGAAGGAGAACCCTCCTCGGCCAGAGCAGAAAAATAAATTTTCAAAACTGGAGCTAAGTCAGCGTGAAAGGTTTTGTAGAATTCAGCAGGGAGACCGTCTGGGCCTGCGGCTCGACCTGAGGCACATTTCTTGATAGCAGAATGAATTTCTGAGACAGTAAATGGTGTGTCCAAGGCCACTCTATCTTCGTCAGATAGGGTCGGTCTTTGTACCCCTGAAAGTAAGCGTTCAAATACATCTGGCTCAAAATCACATTCAGATTGATAAAGCCGAATATAAAAATCACGAAAGAGTTCTAAGATTTCGGTATCTTTAGTGACCAAGCCCCCCCCCGACGGATTACGGAGGGCGGTAACACGCTTGGCTTCTTTTCGACCTTTTAGGGCATTTGCTAATAATTTGCCAGCACGATTATTTTCCCGATAATATAGCCCTTGTTGGGATTCAATATTTTTAACAGCAGCAGTGTACAAAAGCTGATTGTATTGAAAACGCAAGCGTTGTAAACGGAGTAAAATGCATGGGTCAGTACGGGACGTGAGGAGACGCTCCCCAGCTTGTATCTGCTGCTCTAGAATCAGTAAATGCTGCTTTCTTTGTTTCCCCTGCCGAATTTGATAGCTAGTTATAGTGGCACGGATAGATGCTTTAAAACCCTCCCACCAAGCCCAGCCCGCTGTGTCATGGGGTGAGTTAAAATGAAAATAATCTTGGATAGCGGCCTTTATATCAACCTGAAAATCTTTTTGACCCAGTAGGGATCTATCAAAAAACCAAGCTCGGGGAGAATCGTCCCGCGCAGTGACACGTAATGATAAAGATATGGCAGCATGATCTGAAATATGGAGAGGATGAGTCCTAGTCGTGTCTACTTGAGAAATCAGTGCTTTGGAAATGAGAAAGAAATCTATTCTAGATTGGGAGTGATGGGGGGCAGAAAAGAAAGTGAACTCTAAGTCGGAGGGGTGAAGCAGCCTCCATATATCTACCAGCGCAAGATCTTGCATCAGAGCTGTAAGGGTAGCAAGACTCTTGGGTGGACTACTCGTTCTAGGCGGCTGTCTATCTATCAGAGGGTCTAACACTTGATTAAAGTCACCACCAAGTATTAATGGAGTATTGGCAGAGGCCTGTGCCAACTGCGCAATACTTGCATAGTAAGCAGGGTTGTCCACATTCGGGGCATAAATGCAAATACATGTAAATTCACTATCTCCAACCTTAAGATGGACTCGGGCCCATCTACCCTCCTTGTCAGCGCTAGTATCAATTACAGTAGCTTGCAAAGATTTCTTAACCAGAATGGCTACCCCGCACCGTTTGGAAACGGCGGGAGAATAGGCAGCCACCATGTAAGGCTTAACATTGAGTTTCAGTGTTTCAGCAGAGTTTAAGTGCGTTTCCTGAAGAAACGCTAAATCAGCATGCTCATGGCTAAGATAGCTAAGGATTTTCTTTCTCTTGATGGGACTATTAATGCCCTTTACGTTGAGTGATAAGATTTTACATAAAGCCATTCAGACAAGTTAAAAATTCTGAGCATGATAGCGCACCTAATTTCACAATGTCCCTCATATTGACTGTATCTGGCTGTACATATGGCATAAAAGAAAATAAGCTTAGATAATACAATGAAGCGCCCCACATTAAAAAAGAAAAACCGCAGCGCGGTAGAGAAGAAGCAGAACCCCAAAAATTACTGGCGACCATGTGTCTGCGGGGAGAAGCCCCAGAGAAGGCCGAAATTGAAACAACACATAACCTGTAGGACTGTGCGTGCTCCGAATCCGACCGAGGCACACATCATGGAGGGATAGGAGACCACAAAACAAGAGTCATGGAAAGAAAGAAAGAAAGTCCAGGTAGTCTCTGTGCTTGACTATGACCGCCGCATCGGGCCCTTCAAAATGGCGGACAGAGCCGGCAAATAAAAGTCCACGTCGTTGGATTAGCGCATCAGCTCTGCTTCTTTGGAGTCTAAAAATGTTGATAGTAGATCAGGATCTTCGAATGTCCTGGTTTGGTTGTGGAGAGTCACTCGGAGCTTCGCGGGATACAACAGGCCAAAGCGAGCCTGTAGCTGTTGAAGTCGAGGGCGAAAAGCAAGGAGTTTCTTCCGGCGGTCAACGGTAGACTTTGCCAAATCAGGGAAGAAGGAGACTTTATGACCTTCAAATTCCAAATGATGGTTCGCCCGGGCAGCATTTAAAATTTGTTCCACTTGTTGATATCGTAGCAAGCGAAAGATAATAGGCCGGGGGGTCGTTCGGTTGAGCGCCATGTGGGTAGGAACACGGTGTGCACGATCGATTTCCAGTTCTTTATGAAAGGTGATCTTCAGCAAGGAGGGAAGAGTTTTGAGCAGGAATTCTCTCATATCTCCCGCTTCCACCCCCTCCGGTATTCCAATGAACCTCACATTGTTGCGACGGGCTCGATTATTGCTATCTTCTAACTCCTTTTGAAGATTCTGTATCTGGCGCTCAGCCTTGTCCAGTGCGCCCAAGCGCACCGTGTGCGAGTCAAGGACCCCCGCCATATTGTCCTGTCGTAATGAGAGACTTTCAAGTCGGTCCTGGAGCACTCCAAAGTCTTCTCGCATGGCTCTAAGCGCTTCTCCATTGGACTGCACCAATTCCTTCACGCCGCGTAGTTCCTCCAAAATCTCCAGGTGTATTTCGGGGTTTTCACGAAATGGAACCATCTTCTGTGGGGAGGACACCTCTGTTTTGGAGCGTTTTCCGTGAGAAGAAGAAGGAGACCCGAAGTCCAAGCGCGCTGGTTTATGGGCCGCCATCCCCCCCGAGGTACCCCGGTCAGCCCGGAGCGAAATAGTAAGTTTGTATAGGTATTAAGTCAGGATTCTAAGTAGGCCTCTCGGGAGCTTCAGCGCGAAGCGTCTTACCCGCTGGACATCAGGCTCCGCCCCCCTCCAGGCTATTGTTCTATTTAGGACTTGAATTCTGGGGTTATTCCATAGCGGGAGTCCGTCCTGAGGACATACATTCGGGCCCAGTGATAGAATGAGAGTGTTAAAGGCCGCAAGAGTATCGACAATCATTGGTGGATGGCGGGTGTCTATTTGATAGGACATACCGGGGAGATGGGTCAACGGAATTGGGCTACTAAGCTCCTCTTCTATGTCAAGCCAAACTGGTCTGCTGTCTGTTGAGGCATCTAGCCATCGTGCACCTTGCTTAAGTAGAAAGGCTTGATGATATCTAAGAAAATCAGGAAATCTGGTACCCCCTCGTTCCTTTGCAGACTGCAGTTTATGTTTAGCTATCCTTGGTGGCTTGCCCTGCCAGAGATAACGGACGAGAAGGACCTCAATATCTTTATAAGTATGTAACGGAAGTAAGCATGGCAGCATTTCTAAAATGTAGTTCACTTTGGGGACTATCATCATTTTCACAGTTTCTAAGCGGCCCCACCATGTGAGAGATAAGGGAGACCAACGATTTGTGAGTTCACGGACTTTGGAGACTACCTCTTTGGCATTAAAACTGATAGTGTCTTCTAAAGGAGAACAGTAATGGACCCCGAGATACTTCACCATGCGGGATTGCCAAAGGAAGGGAAAGGCCTGCATGTCAGCCTCATGTACCCAGCGGTTCAGTGGGAATGCTACAGATTTGGTCCAGTTAATTTTATAGCCCGATAATTGTGAGTATCCGTCAATCAGATCCAAGACAGCTGGAACCGAATCGAGGGATACGAAGAGCATAAGGTCATCTGCATATGCAGAGAGTTTAATCTCCCTATGATTAAACTCGAATACGTGCAGACTGTCTAATAAGGAGGGTTAGGGGTTCAAGAGAGAGATCAAAAAGCATTGGTGATAGGGGGCAACCTTGACGCGTGCCTCTTTGGAGGTTAAATGGCTGAGATTTGATGGCGTTTACACAAATACTGGCGACGGGTTGAGTATACATGACTTGGAGATATCGGAGGAAGCCCTCTCCAAAGCCATACCATCGGAGAACTGCAAATAAGAAGGGCCATTCTAGACGATCAAAGGCTTTTTCGGCATCCAGGGAAAGACCCACCCATGGATGGTCGAGATTGGCAGCACTAGATAGCACATGGCACAAGGTCCGAGCATTGTCAGCAGTTGATCTGCCGGGTATAAAACCGCATTGGTCGGGGTGAATTAGGGTAGCCATCATGTCAGATAGCCGGGTGGCCAAGATCGTTGCGAAGATCTTATAGTCGGCATTAAGTAGGGAGATTGGACGATAGTTGGCGGTCAGTAGCGGGTCTCTGCCTTCTTTCTCAAATACAACCACATTAGCTGCAGAAAAGGATCCCAAAGAGGATGTATCTACCGCAAGGGCAGTAAAATAGAGTTTTAAATAGGGAACTAAATCTGCACTGAACGTTCTGTAGAATTCGGTCGGGAGACCATCGGGCCCTGCGGCACGGGCCGAGGCTGTTCGTTTTAGGGCAGATTGGATCTCTGAAGTAGAGAAGGGTTCATCCATCACATCCCTATCATCTTCAGAGAGGGTCGGCCACTGAATGCCAGAAAGCAATCGCTCGAATGTCTCTGACGAGAACTCACATTCAGATTGATATAGGCGGGTATAGAAATCCCGAAAGAGCTCTACAATGTCGGAGTCTGTGGTCACTATGCCCCCTCCCTGTGGAGCTCGAAGGGCCGCAACGCGTTTGGCTTCTTTTTGACCTTTCAAGGCATTGGCTAAGAGTCGACCGGCTCGGTTATTTTCACGATAATATGTCCCTCGCTGAAGCTCAATACTCTTAGAAGCTGCAGTTGAGAGGATTGAATTATATTGAAAACGGAGACGCTGTAATCGAATTAATACACATGGGTCAGTGTGTGAAGTTAGAACTCGTTCGCCTGCCTTTATTTGTTGGTCTAGTATGAGCAGCTGCTGTTTACGTTGTTTCCGCAGGCGGATTTGATAGCTAGTGATCGTTGCCCGAATGGCCGCTTTGAAGCCCTCCCACCAAGCCCAATTCGCAGTATCTTGGGGTAGATTAAAATGGAAGTAATCCTGTATGGCTGCTCGAATTTCTGACTGGAACTCTGGCTGAGTTAAGAGGGCTCTATCAAAGAACCAGGCTCCCGAGTTTCCCTGGGGTACAGTAGTGTTTAATTGAAAGGAAATGGCAGCATGATCTGAAATATGTTGGGAGTGAATCTTTGCAGTGTCCACCTGAGGAACTAGCAGTTTTGAGATTAGAAAGAAGTCTATGCGAGACTGAGATTTATGAGGGAAGGAGAAGAAGGTGAAGTCAAGCTCATTGGGGTGTAGTAACCTCCATAGATCAACTAAAGCAAGATCCTTAATCAGGGAGGTAAGCGTGGCATGACTCTTGGGGGGACCACTCGTCCTAGGCGGCTGTTTGTCAATCAGGGGATCAAGGACTAGATTGAAATCCCCCCCTATGATCAATGAAGTATTAGCAGAAGCCTGCGCAACCTGAGCAATGGTAGCAAAAAAGGCAGGGTCATCAACATTAGGAGCATAAAGGCATATACATGTAACTTCAAGGCTACCTATCTTGAGGTGAACTCTAGACCATCTACCTTCTGTATCTGAGCTAGTCGCAAGAACAGTAGCATGCAAAGATTTCCTAACCAGTATGGCAACCCCACATTTCTTAGAAACGGCTGGGGAATAGGCGGCCACCATGTAAGGTTTAATATTGAGTTTAAGAGTTTCCTTCGAATTTAAATGCGTTTCTTGGAGAAAAATCAGATCCGCTGCTTCCTGACTGAGGTAGCTTAGGATTTTCTTCCGTTTTATCGGATTATTGATTCCTTTTACGTTCAATGAGAAAATCTTACATGGTGCCATCAATCGGTAATAGACATTTTAGGTAAGGGCGCTTGATAACATATAACATAAGCAGAATCTGTACAACAATGTCATAATCACCGAGTATTCTGGGTAATACACCCCATATTGAAAAGTATGTACCAACGTATCTTAGAGAAGAAGCAAAACCCCCAAAGAATATGGCGACCATAAGTCTGCGGGAGGAGGCCCTAGAGAGGAAATAGAAAGACATGTAAAAAAAAAGAAAAGAAACACCAGAGTTCATAATAACACTGTCTCTGATACTCATCAAGGCTGCTGTGGGTAGATGGAGTCGGGTCACAGATACCATCAAAAGTAAGGCCACAGACTGCCCACGCCAGACTCTTTGCTAGGCTGCGGCAGATCCAATATGGCAGGTACAGCGGATATGAGGAGACTTGCAGGAATACTCTGGAAGTCAGCGCATCAAGTCGGCTTCTTTGGAATCCAAAAACTCCGCTAGTAGATCAGGGTCCTCAAATGTTCTTGTCTGATGTTTCTTTGTAATCTTCTAAGGATTTTTCCCAACAATTAATACTAGCTTTACAGGAAAGAGTTATTTTTAAGGGTTTTCTCAGTCGTTCATTAACCCTTCCTTCCCACTTTAAAGTGCTGAACTAAACATTTTTTCATCCCATGATTGCATATTCTTTTGCAATGGCTTTTTCATTTTTCTGTGTAAGGAACCTGCCACGGCTTTCTCTTTCTTCAGTTTGCTCTTAAAATGATAATCCACCCTCTTGCCAGAATTCTGTCAGGTCGGGTCGGCAAAGTAAAGACACAGCACTACACGCTAGCGGTTACAAACTACATTTATTAATACAGAAAAGGTGAAAGAAGTAAGTTACCTACCAAGGCGATGATTCCCTTTGATGACACACAGAGGCAGAGGATCAGTAAAGTAAGGCCTACAGTAGCGTGTGAGCCATCATTGAGAGGATATTTGGCCAGTTTGAGAGACACGTCTGATGACTTGACCAATTTGGAGATGAGCTGCTGTACAGTCCTACAAGAGTGTGTCAGATCCTCATGGCCTGCTGCATGCTCCACAGTCTGCCATTGATGTAACAACAACCCCTCCCTGAACAACAGGATGAAGCAGACCCAGACAATGCTGCACAGGCAGAAAGGCTAAGGTAGGTGGAGACAGAGAAGCCATACCAACTCAGCTTTGCAGCAAGGCACAACCTCATATGCATCCACTTCATGTGAAGGTAGGGGTTTATTTGGTGACAGACTATATTCGCACAGTGTGATGCCCATTCTTCACTCCCCCTTCCAACCATCAGAGCTGTGAAACTCCTTCTCCGTCACCAACAACCTCCCTCTGCAAACAGTCCCCATAGCCACCCTCCGTAGGCAGCCCCCTGCTCTCTCTACCCCCTGCAATTGCCTAGAAGAACACCGAGTTACTTCTTCTCATGTCCCCTCCCCTGACCTTTGTCCTTCTGTGCTTTTCCTCCTGCCTCAACCTCCTGCCCCTGACAGTGTTCGCGTGAAGATGTTCTGGCTGAAGTCTCACTGTTCTCAGAGGAGCTGCCTTACGTTTTTTCTTTCTGCCTGTGATTAATGTAACAGGTGCACTTTTGCATATTTTAAAGATACTGCCTTTTTTGATATATATATAGCCGTTGCACCTTTACGCTAAGCTTACTTTAGTAGTTAATTTTATCCGATTTCCCTTCCTCTTTATCATCTTGACATTAAGTTGCTGGTAGTGCATCTATTATGTCACATCAGGCTTGTTGTTTTAACCTGAAGACAACGGCTTGTTAAACCATTTCAGTGAGATATATTTCCTCCAAAGGTTTTATTATAAGAGCACCGGCTGCTTACTAAAGTGCTGTCATTTTGTAACTGACACTGCATTACTCATTGAGTTCCACTTTGAGCATTCAGCCAATCTCACAACAGCAGATGCCCTTTTCCCCCAAAGCTCATTTGCAAATGTTGAAGCAAGGGGTTTCATGGCAGTGGTACAGGTATACTGTCACATCTTTTATAGAGTGGATGAATTTGCCTGAAGAGCATTAGCCACACTGTATCTGCAGCTAAAATGCCTAACCAACCATTTTCATTCTGGGAGAGCTTATTTCAAATTGCACAGTTCACTGACTATTGGGAATACGTATAGTTAGCCCAATAGAATACTAATGCCAAGCAGTAATTGCTAAATTTGCATAAAAATATTTTTCTGCTAAATTTAAAGACAGATCATGAATCTTCTGGTTGTATTTACCAACATACTGAATTACCATATATGAAAATAACCAAATGATCTTTGTACTGATAAACTTGCTAAACTGCACAACAAATTTAGAATAAGGGTTGTGAGGATCAGTAGCCTTTAACAACATCAAACTATGCCATTCCACTCACCAATCAACTCTTGGTTTCTTTGGCAGACTCTTTTTATTCCCAAGTAGGATCCCTAATTACAGGCCCACAAGGGGCCACCTAATACTATTTCTTGAGCACCAGAAATTTAAATAACCTTGGTTGATCTCTAAACAGGAATATACTTGGAGAGGGGGAATAGATACATCTTAGGTGGTGATGGAGTATGAGTGATTACTCTGGACAATGTTGTTATCAAACTCCTTCCTCACCATACAACAGAGATGATATCCAGTCCCTATATCCCCATCCCCCCCCTCCTTAACAGTTTTCCGATTTCATTTTCTACTCCTCCCTGTTAACTTCCAATTTAATTTGTCCCCTCTCCAGCATATTGATTGCATCTTCTCCCCCACATATATTCCTAATTCAATTCCATACCTCCAGCATAGCCCAATTCTATTGTCTCCCTTACTGCATGCTCCAAGTCCAAATCCACATCCAGTTTTATTTAAAGATCACTGATCCTCACAACCCTACGTGGGATACAATCCTAGATTCTAAGATTCTATTCCACTCTCCAGGGTACTTCCAATTCCATTCTTGCCCTTCCAAGCACACCAAGTCTTCCATTCTCTCTTCTCCCCTTTCCCAGTGTACCTATGATGCAGTTTTCTCTCTCAATATCATCCCCCCATACCTCTGATGCTACCTCACTTTACAGTGAACCTCAAAATCTAGTCTCCTCCTGTAGTGTACCTATGACTCCATTTTCTTATCTCATTCCCCAAAAAGATCTTTCTGCCCTATCACCTTCCAATCTCTGATCCCTTCACTTTTGGTATCTTGATCATGAAAACTCCGACTACTTTGAAAAACATAAGGTAATGAGTGCTCGGAGTGTGTCAGTCTGTCTTGTGCTCACAAGCAGGGGCAGCGTAACTGGTTGGAGGGGCCAAACACATTAATCTATAACTGTGCTTAGAAGCTCTCTAGCTGCTGATACTATGACAAAATTTTGGTGTGGCCATAGACCCTGTGGCCCATCCCATCCTGCTGTCTGTGCTCACAAACACCACATTGGGTATGCCATCTCTAGGTTTCTGTGTGACAAATCAGGACCAGTAAACAAGGGAAAGGCTGCCTTAGCCCCTTTATTCCCTGCTTTGTATTTTCCAGCACAGCTGATGTCCTCACATTTATGATGGCGATGGAGGGAAAATCAGATTTTGGAGGCAAACAGACATTGAAGGCCAATAGAAAAGGTGGAGGAAGTGAGATTGATGGTCCATAGGAGAGGACGACAGTAAATCTGATCCTTCCAAAGTTTTGCCTCCAATGTAGACAGATTTCTTAATGGTATTTGTGGAGAAATTTAATCCAGTTTGGAGTTGTTCAAAATCTTGCCATTCTGCAGCTTGTAAGATGCTGACTCAAGATCTGGTGACATTGTACAACAGATTCAACCTGGAGAGTATGTTTATTGACATTGTTTTACAGAATCACTAAGAACACAAGGGCTCCTCTTACTAAAGTGCGGTAAGTGCTCACTGTGGGGTTCAGCAGGCTCTAATCTAACTGCTACTGTGGAACAAGTGCAGGCAGGGCAGCGTAGAATCTGTGCTGCCTGCACTGGGAGAAGTGGTACGGGATCAGGGTTGGATCACAACTGAAGTTAGCATGGCAGCCAGTGGCAGCTAGTGCACACAAAATAACCTGTGCTAACTGTCACAACGGCCGATAGCATGGCTGAATTGCCACCACTTTAGAGGTAGTGGTAATTGTAGCCGTGCCACTAGCAGCCCTATAGCACAACTGAAGCCAATGGACCCTTTTGTAATCACCCCCCCTCAAGCAAGAACCCCTCCTCCCTTAATAATCCTGTTCTCCCCCCATAACTCCTCTGAATAGTTCTCACAACTGCTCCCCCCAAAGAAGTCCACTAGTCCACACACTATCCACGCCAAAGAGGTTTCCCTTTTCAGGACCTCCATTGCTGGATTTTCTGGGGGGTCATCTTGACAAGGGATTTACAACATTTTGACATGTTGCTGGTGCCTTTAAAATGATGCCCCAGAGCATCAGGCGATATGTTAGCAGCCAAATGCTCCCAGGCAGTAAAAATAACACCAGTTTAAAGCTGGCATTATTTTTTTAGGAATAATGAAGCTTGCGAAGTTCAAAACAAGTCTGTCATTTGTTTTGCATAATAGTAAGGTGCTATACATGCTCTTTCATGCTTTGCATCTCATTATGAAATACATTAATGTGCATCCTGGTAAAATGCAGAATTTTGCCATTCAATGCACATTAAGCTGTAGAATCTTGCACTATTCCCCCAATGCATGTCAGTAACTACTCCTTAAATTTAGTAGGGATATGCACAGGCAAAAATGTTTTTGTTTGTTTTTTAAGTTCTAAACAAGTCTGTCATTTGATTTGCATAATAGTAAGGTGCTATACATGCACTTTCATGCTTTGCATCTCATTATGAAACACATTAACCCTTTAAGGACCAGGGGAAATATTTGTCCCATAAGTTTTAAAACTCATAAACGTGATTTTTAATTAAAATCCATTTTAATTTCTGTTCACATCAAGATAAAACCTTATTCTGTCAAATGATTCTGTTTAATGACCAATTCATGTAACATTTATTTTCTATAAAGCGCTTCATAATTTACCAATATGGAAATATGAATTTGTGTTCTTTTGGTGTTCCATAGAAAATGATGTAAGAAGCCGGATGTTATGTGAACGTTGATATTTAATCACGCGCATGTCTTTGACAAAATTGAATAGTTTTCTTTAGAGAAATTGCTATTTTTTATCAATTTTAGTGAGTTTTATTGCTCTGGGACACATTTGTCCCTGTGGTCTGTAACTGAAAAAATACAGTACTTCTTTTGTCGCATGCTGTTAGTTATCGTTCGTCAATTCATAGAAAACCATACTTCAAAAAAAGATGTGTGAGCATTTGTTTAGAATACGTGAAGCAGATATACTACAACTCTTGTTTGCTGAGAGCAGTGATTCTGATGATGATGATTTGCTTCTTGATGACGAAGATCAGAATTTCTTGCTTGAAGATGTTGACAATGTTGACGAGGAAGTGGTCATAGAACATCCTGATTCTTTGACAATTGAAACTACTAATCCTAGTAGTAGTACAAATCTAGCCAGTGGAGCTTCATAGAAACATAGAAACATAGAAACATAGAAATATGACGACAGAAAAAGACCACATGGCCTATCTAGTCTGTCCTTCCATAACAACTACAACAGTCCACCTTTTGCCTTTAGAGATCCTCTGTGTTGGTCCCATGCTTTCTTGAATTCAGTTACTGTCCTCATCTCTACCACCTCCACTGGGAGACTATTCCACGGATCCACTACTCTTTCCGTAAAGAAATATTTCCGCATATCACTCCTGAATCTATCTCCCTTCACCCTCATCCCATGTCCCCTCGTAGCAGAACTTGCTTTCAATTGAAAGAGGCTCTCTCCCTGAACATTTATGCCACGGAGGTATTTAAACATCTCAATCATATCACCTCTATCCCGCCTTTCCTCTAAGGTGTACATATTAAGATCCTTAAGTCTGTCCTCATATGCTTTATAATGAAGCCCATTAATCATTTTGGTAGCAACCCTCTGCACCAACTCCATCCTGTTCACATCCTTTTGAAGGTGCGGTCTCCAGAATTGCACACCATACTCCAAATGAGGTCGCACCAAAGACTTATACAGAGGCATTATCACCTCCTTTTTTCTGCTAGCCATTCCTCTCCGTATGCACCCAAGCATCCTTCTAGCTTTTGCTGTCGCCCTTTCCACCTGTTTAGCTACTTTAAGATCATCAGACACAACCACGCCTAGGTCCCGCTCTTCTTTAGTGGACAAAAGTACTTCACCTCCTATACTGTATTGCTCCCTTGGATTGCTGCAGCCCAAATGCATGACCTTACATTTTTTAACATTAAATCCCAGCTGCCAAATTCTAGACCATTCTTCAAGCTTAGCTAGATCCCTCCTCATGTTATCTACCCCTTCCTGGGTGTCTACTCTATTGCAGATTTTGGTATCATCCGCAAAGAGGCAAACCTTACCCGACAGCCCTTCCGCTATATCACTAACAAAGATGTTAAAAAGAATCGGACCAAGGACAGATCCCTGGGGCACACCACTGGTAACATCCTTCTCCTCAGAGTGAGCTCCATTTACTTGTACTCTTTGTCGCCTCCCACCCAACCAATTTCTAACCCAAGCAGTAACTTTAGGGTCCATCCCTAGGGTGCTCAGTTTGTTTATAAGTCGCCTGTGAGGAACAGTGTCAAAGGCTTTACGGAAATCTAAATACACCACATCTAGAGCTCTCCCTCGGTCCACCTCCCTGGTCACCCAGTCAAAAAAAATCAATCAGATTTGTCTGACAAGACCTGCCTCTGGTGAATCCATGCTGCCTCGGATCCTGTAATCCGCTGGACTCCAGAAACCTCACTATTTTCTCTTTCAGCAGCGTTTCCAATAATTTACTCACCACCGAAGTTAAACTAACCGGCCTGTAGTTTTCAACCACATCCTTACTTCCGCTTTTGTGTAAAGGCACCACATGAGCCTCTCTCCAGTCCTTTGGCACCACTCCTGACTCCAACGAGGCATTGAAAAGGTCAGTCAGTGGAGCTGCTAGAATGTCCCCAAGTTCCCTCAGTATTCTAGGGTGTATCCCATCCGGTCCCATCGCTTTGTCTACTTTAAGTTGAGCTAGTTTCTCACGAACACAGTCTTCTGAAAATAGTTCAAGATGTCCCTCGCTTCTGTTCTTATTTGTGGGTGTTTTCTGAGGTCCTGCTCCTGGTTCTTCATCTGTGAACACAGAACAAAAATATTTGTTAAGCAATTCCGCTTTATCCTTATCAGCTTCTACATATTCCCCCCCTGCACCCTTGAGTCTGACAATACCACTTTTGCTCTTCCTCTTCTCACTAATATATCTGAAAAATGTCTTATCCCCCCATTTTATTGCATTGGCTATTTCCTCCTCCTTTTGAATCTTTGCCTTCTTGACTACTTTGCTAGCTTCTCTAAGTTTTTCCAAATACAGATGCTTGTCTTCTGCTCTCTGTGATCTCTTGTATTTCATGAAGGCCTCCCTCTTTTTCTTCACTTTTTCAGCTACTTCCTTCGAAAACCATAGCGGTCTCCTGTTCCTTTTGCCTTTATTTACCATTTTAACAAAAAGGTTGGTTGCCCTTAAAATACCCCCTTTCAGTTTTGCCCACTGTTTTTCTACATCCCCCAGCTGTTCCCATCCCACTAACGACTCCCTGAGGTATTGGCCCATCTTCGCAAAGTTAGTCTTCCTAAAGTCTAAGATCCTCACCTTGGAATGGATTCTAACAGCCCTAGTCCTAATACTGAACCACACCATCTGGTGATCACTGGAAGCAAAATGATCTCCCACTACAACATCAGAAACACTTTCACCATTGGTAAGCACCAAGTCCAGTATGGCCCCTTCACGTGTGGGGTCTGTTACCAATTGCCTGAATAGTTCTCCCTGTAGAGAATCCAGGATCTCCTTACTTCTAGATGATACTGCAGCAGGAATGTGCCAATCAACATCTGGCATATTGAAATCTCCTATCAGTAGCACTTCCCCTTTCTTAGCAATGCTGCGTATGTCTTCAATTAACTCTCTGTCCACCTCTTCCTCTTGTGAGGGAGGTCTGTATATCACTCCAATGCAAATAGATTTCTCTTTCCCTCTTTCTAGTTTAACCCACAATGCCTCCTCTCTCCCTTTTAAGCTCTGTAATTCCAAAGCTTTAATAGTAGTTTTTACATTCATATCTGCGACATTCTACGGTAAATCTAAACGTAAATGTACCATCAAGACTCCATCTCCATCAGTAGTCTCCGGAGCAAAAGAACAGTCGATGCAGGGGCAGCCAACTACATATATTCTAGAAAGAATCCACACAAACGAAAAAAGACAAATTATGCCAATCATCCTGATGATATTCAAAAACAAGCAACACAACCAATGGATGAAGACTTGCCCCCAACGACTAAATCACGAGCAAGTGGCAGGTCAGTGCAAACTACAGTACACTTCAAATGGGGAAGGAAGCCGGTAAAAGACAACTCCGAGACAATTGACTATGATTATGGAAAAGTAAATCTGAAGTTTGATGATTCTGAAGACATTAGTGCAGTTTCCATTTTTGAACAAGTGTCTGATTTCAACTCCTTAGACTCACTAATCGCAGAACAGAGTGAACTATATATGAAGCAAAGAAGCATTCCATTTCTCACTGATGCAGATGAGCTCTGAGCCTTCCTTGGGATGTGTTTGGTCATGGGTTACCATGTTCTTCCCACAATTAGAGATTATTGGTCTAATCAACCAGATCTGCAGGTTCCATTCATTGCAAATGCAATGACTCGGACGTGATTTGAAACAATTCTCTCTGCCTTGCATTTTTCAAATAATGATGATATGCCACCGAGAACTCACCCACAGTGTGATTGGGCTTTCAAGGTTCGCCCATTGATCAACCACTTCAATCGATGCTTCCAGGCAGCTAGAAATGCATGCAAGCAGCAGTCAATTGATGAGCACATGATAAACTTCAAAGACCAAAACATCATGAAGCAGTACATAAGGAACAAGCCTGTGAAGTGGGGATTTAAACTGTGGTGCAGATGTGATGCGATCTCAGGCTATCTTCACCAGTTTGACCTGTATACTGGATGAAAAATGGAGACAGAGTATGGGCTTGGGGAGGGGGTGGTCATAATGCTGTCAAAAGCACTCAAACAGCTATGTTGCCAAGTTTTTATTGACAATTTCTTCAACTCGCCAATGTTGCAATTTCAGATGCTACAAAAGAAGATTTACCTATGTGGCACAGTTCGTGTAGACCGGAAGCACATGCCAAAGAACTTGAAATCAGATAAGGAAATGAAACATGGTGACATGGATTATATGACAGCAAATGGTGTTACTTGTGTGAAATGGTTGGACAACAGGTCAGTGATTCTATTATCAAATTTCCTACCATGTTCAAAGGATGATGTCACGTATGTGCTAAGAAGGCAAGCAGGATCTGCAGATAAGCTGCGTGTTTCATGTCCTTCCATTGTTACAACTTACAACAAATACATGGGTGGTGTGGACCTCATAGACCAAAAAAAGGTTTTGTACGAGACTGACCGAAAGTCAAAAATTAAGTATTACTTGAAAATCTTCTTGATATTGCTGTCAACAATAGTCATTGCATTTATGTTCAACTGCAACAAGAGAGGGACCCTGACTATAAGGCAATAACACCACTGGAATATCGTCAGATGATAGCAAGGGGTCTTATTGGACGGTACTCCAACCGTCAAAGAAATGCACCATCAGCACTAGTTAGAGGTTCATGGTGTGTTCTTCCAGCACCAAAACCAGAACATTCCCTGAAAAGAAATGATTGACGCAGACGATGTGCTCAGTGTGCCAAATCTGGAGTTGAAAATCGCACAGACAGCTTCTGTGACACATGTATAAAGCTCATGATGTAAATAGGGCACACTAATCATCACGCCCACACACACACATCACTGTACATTTATTCACACCTTGAACCCAAATACAATTCAATTGATTGTTTGCTATGTAACCGCCTTGATTAAAGGAAAAGGCGGGATAGAAATACCATTAAATAAATAAATGTAGCATTCGCTTGTGCTACACTAAGACACGTAACTGCTTTGCTGATTATCATAGCCTGAACTGTTTGTCAGACAATTAGGCTTTTGCTTACTATGTACTATATTAATGTCTAATTGCCTATTTTCAAATATAATAAATCTTTTTGAATTCATGCTGATGCTCACTCCAAGACAGAAGCTTGATATAATAAGATTTTGCATGCTTAATGTTTTTTCACTTGTATTTTCTAAATAAATGTTGTTCAAGTTGCTCAATAAACGGAAATATATGAAAAATTACGATTACCCTTAATTAAAAACAAATATAAACATGAATTTTTAATATAACTGAGATGTTATGTGTAAATTAACACACGGGACAAATATGTCCCATTATTCTCTTGACGACCATAGGGACAAATATGTCCCTTTTTATAGCGCCACCCCCCACAGTGTCACATGTTTGAAATTTTTATATTTGTTGTTCAAAAGTATTTTTGAATCTAACATGTCACTTTCATACATCTCATCAATCTAGAAACCTTGCTGCCTTCAAAGGGTTAATGTGCATTCTGGTAAAATGCAGAATCTTTCCATTCAATGCACATTAAGCAGTAGAATCTTGCACTATTCCCCTAATGGATGTCAGTAACTACTCCTTAAATTTAGTAGGGATATGCACAGGCAAAAATGTTTTTGTTTGTTTTTCACATTTTTTGCCCAATTTTCAGGCATTTTTATCAGTTCATTTCAGACATTTGTATATATCAAAAAATTTAACTCATTTTAGAAATGTTTAACCTGTGCAAATCAATTGTATACTTATTAATTCATAGGTGAGTACATGTTAAATCAATTTTGCATGCAATAATAATTTTTTATTTATTTATTTATTTTTAATTCTTTTATTTATGGAGTTTCCAAAAGTTACAACAAATCGGAAAACGTAGAAGAAAATCAAGTAATACCACAAAGTAATCTTTTAAAAAGAAAAATAAGAACAAGATTAAGCCCACATTACGGGAACCGGTTGTGATCATATATAGGAACAATAAATAATATGCATATACATACATAATACAGAAATCAGAGCAATTGCTTGCCCATCTAAGAAGGCGAATAATAAATCACTCATCCTGAATTGTCCCAGATACCGCCTGGCGATCAGAAATAAACCGTCCTAGATGGGTACTATCAGTAAACACATAAGATGCGTCCTCAAGGTTAATGACGCATTTACAGGGAAAACGTAAGTAGAACGTAGCTCCCAAACTCAGTACCTGAGGCTTTAAGGCTAAAAAAAAGCCTCCGTCTGAGTTGGGTGCTATGTGCCACATCAGGAAAAATATTAACTGTATACCCACAAAATTTAACAGCCTTACACTTGCAATAATTATTTTTAAAGACGTGCTAACAAATGCACATCCCTGGACTCAGAATCTCTTCCTAGTGACCCTGACCAACCCTTTTGAAGTCCAACTTTACTGAAAATGTACCTTGTAGCCCCAATAAACTCTCCGCATCCCTCCTAAAGTCTCTATATTCAGAAAAGATCTCTGCCCCCATGTCCCACTGATCAAAAAAGGACCCAAAGTTTCAATTTGCTTCCCACCAACATCTGAAGTTGCATTATATAGAAAAGTGTCAGGCAGCCCTCATCTCCTTATGTTAGGGCAAACAATATTTTGTCTGGCCTTGATAAGATGTCTGAGTAGTTCTGCATTGTGCTGAGTACAGAGCCACAGGAAGGCTCTGAGAAAGCCAGACTCAGATTATGGATAGCTTGGAGTATGGATTAGAGGGGATTCGGTGGATCTTGGAAGGCATTTCCAGGATTTTGACAGCTAGATTAAGAAGATGTGTGAAACCAGTCCAGAATCATGCGTTCTGATACTGAATATGTGAAGATATTATGTTGATATGAAGCAATTGTGGTAATGTGGCAGATGTTTTGTTTCAACTATGTGCTGTGGGGGATTATTTTATCAATTGGCACAGTTTAGATGTATGGATTTGAATTAAACTTTGACTGACCTTTGAGTGTTTTTAACCTTGATCTACGTTACCTGTTTCTTTTTAACTGCTGTACATTGTCAGAAAATGTCATTTTACCTTCATATACTTTAATACAAGAGCATTGCAACACTATCCATAGTATGCCTTATACGGTAGGAACTTAAAAACTTTAAAGACTTCTGTGTACCTTAAGGTTAATAACATAATGGTAAATTTCCAATATGACATCCAACACCTAAAGTTATATGGATATTTCATAGTCATGTGCATTCATTGCACAACTAATGGCAAAATTAGATGAATTGCATCAAATCTGGTACTTCCAGGTCCAACTAACTGACTAGAGATGACCCAACCATCATACAACCTAGGGAAGCAGCTTCTGGGGGGGGGGGGGGATAGGGCTTAAGATTTGCCTAGAGCTCCAACACTATGAACCAACACTTGGGCCAGCTCTGTAACCTCAGGAAACTTTCAACAAATCTCTATTTGTGAACTTCTTTTTTTGTCATACAGGTGCATTTGGCAAGGCAGACTGGAGCCACTCTTGGAAGGCAAGAAGGTCAGGGAGGAGTGATCACTAAGCAGCATGAGACACCTCAGCTAATGATGTTGAAAATCTTTGACAAGCAGTCAAAGTAATGCATTCTTGAGTCTGAGTTATGCAAATCCCATGGGTCATGATGTTACTAGAGACCTGGAGGACACAGCACAGCACAAGTCCCATAGAACTATTTTGTGTGTGACTGGGGAAGTGAGGTGCTGGTGCTGGGGTTTAGGACTTAAATTCAGAACAGATTGAAAATAAACTTAGGGGAAAATATTTTACAGGGAGCAGAGTGTCTTACTGCCTTCCTGTGTTAAGCTTCAGAGTACATCCATCTCTGAATCTGACAGTTTTGTATTCAAAGAAGACACTTTTGTGGAAGCTGTGTAGCCATAACAAGAAAGGATTTTTTTCCAACATCAAAACTTGGCAGAGAAAAACAATCCTATAAAGAAGCACATTTATTAGTATGCATTTGGTTCATTAGCACACCTTAAAAATGTATCAAACACAAGATCAATTTAATTCCACACAAACCTATGAATTAGCACACATCTACATGTGGTAAAAAGTTCTAATGCCTACATCTTTTCATTTAAGCAAATGTGTGAAATAAACTGAAAATAACACCTGAAGACTGGAAAAAAGTCTGAAACAGAACCAAAATATTTTGGCTGTGCACATCCCTAGTGGCTACATTGTGCAACCTGGTTTCTCTAGAGCCTTACATTTAGCTGCACAAATAAATGCCCTTTTTTGGAGTCAGGGGAAATAAAATACACATGTACATACAATTTTCACCCTGTCACCCATCTGAAGATACAGTATAGCAGGTATAATACGTAGATGCATTTTTCACCCATACAGATTTTAAAGAATTTTTAAAGAGAAATTACTTGGGTAGCTTCAGTTTGGAAATGTAAAACATACATCAGTACAAAAGCACCCTTGGAACTTGCCACTGGATGGGCTAATGAAAATCATTCCTTTAATCCACAGAGTATATGCTATTTTAAACAGCCCACCCCTTGGCTTTCCAGATCATATTCCACTGATGCACACAACGAATACACAGTAACAACATTACTTTGTTGGATGAAATTTAGGTTACAGCTTTATTAAAAATCTGTTAGTAACAGTTCTATTCTACATATCGAAGACCATATTAGATGACTCATACATATCCACGGGCTTACCCCATTCAGGCAGGGCTGGGATTTTCTGTTGTTTTCTGGTCTTATCGAGTGGCCTGCCCCATTCTAGCAGGGCTACCAACACTCCAGGTCATGACTTTCCATGTAAGGTAGAGGCCAAGGGGGAATTAATTGATGATGCCTTGCCAGAATCCATTGGCGAGAAGGGACTGTTCTTGCTACTTTCCACTTGCTCAGGGTGATCATTGTTCCCTCTCCCTTCTACCCTTATGTCAGTTACATTAAATAGTTTCATAGCCTGTTCTGCCACATTGTTATGAAACAGAGTATCAAAGCTTGGGAGAAATTAAGACTTTGTTATTGTCAATGGACACTGAGTCTATGGGTTCTGGCAAGGCATCATCAGTTAATTCCCCCTTGGCCTCTACCAACACTCCAGGTTACGACCTTCCAATTCTAAGTTTATTACCTTCCTTCTTAGAAGAGATTTAGCAGTGCTTTGACTGGAGGAGACAAGGGGGGCTGTTTCTTTCGATACTCTTAATCTAACAAAAGTATTGGAAGATTCCACAGTTGAGGGAGTACAGAGATCATTGTTGCTGGACACTTTCATCCTTGAGCCGAATCAGGCTTAGACTCTGAAATTGTATTTCCGTAATAGAGAAAAGCTTTTTCTTGGACAAAAAGTTTGGTTTTTCACTGATATTTCCTTTGTGACACAGTCTAAAAGGCATCAGCTTCTTCTGTTGCACTCTGAGGTTGTTTCCTTGGGATTTTCTTTTGTGCTAAGGTTTTCATGTAAATACTTGTTAAAATCATCCAGTACTAGATATGTATTATATGATTCTAAGCAATTACGTTTTTTCTGGATTCCTGGAATTCTCCTTGCTCTTTGGTGGTTCCAGTTTCATCCATATAAGATCGACTCTTCTTAAAGGATGTTTAGGTTGTGGATGTTGTCGTTAGCTTTTTCTTTTTGGTCTGTTTTCTTTGTGATTATAAAAGTTTGACCTAGCCTCTTTCCTAGGTTCTCCTTCTTTCACTGATGGGCTATCAGTGAGGAGTATGATATTGTGCTACTTTTCTGCATGATTATTGATGTTTCCTGTATTGTTTTTTTTTTTTAATTCCTTTGTACAGACTTCATTTCTATGTTCAAGTATGTATTTGCTTGATTTATTGTTATTTCAAATTCATAAATAAAAAGTAAAATAAAATAAAATAAGCTTATAGGAAATTAATAGTTTGTTCCAAGTAGCTGCATGAAAAATTAACTACTATTCCAAATGCTAAAAGGCAGATGTTTTAGAAATATATTGCTGAGCCGTGGAACACTAAAGCACAGCTCAGTGTAACCTTTTCCAGTCATCTTGTGCTTTTCATGACAGTAGAATAACCCATGATGACCTTATTATTATTATTATTTTATTTATTTATAGTCTTTTCTATACCGCGCTATTCAGCATCAGCGCGGTTTACAATAAACAATGACATTACACATTTCCAATAGTACTTTGTGTTTACAGATGAACAGGACATTTAACTTGGCTAACAGGGGAACTATGTACAATTCACAACATATACAATTCACAACATGGTCATGTGCTCATTTTGGTTTCAGACAAGGGAGATTTGGGTGGTTTCAGCAGTTGGTGCTGAACTTCTATTGGTTTCCGGGTAATGCAGGAGGAAGAGGTAGTGTTTCAAGGCCTTCCTGAATTGGAATATGTCTGGGATTGCTCGGATGTTGTGGGGGAGGTTATTCCAGATCATTGGTGCATAGAATTTGTAGGCCCTGCTGGATGTTGACTTGGTGCATTGAGTTATTGATCTTGGGACTATCAAGGTGTTTTGTGCTACTGACCTTCTGTCCCTGTTGTGGGGTGTCATCTGGATTAGCTCTGCTAGCGATGCTGACGAGAGACCTTTGGTGGCTTTGAAGGTGAGTAGCAAGGTCTTAAATGTAAGTCTACCTTGTATCGGGAGCCAGTGGAGTTGTTTCAGAATGGGTGAGACATGGTCTTTCCTGGATGCTCCGTGTAGTACTCTTGCTGCGGCGTTCATTGCCATTTGCAGTGGGTTCAAAGTGGTTTGGGGGAGTCCTTGCAGTATTGCGTTTGCATAATCGAAATGCGGGATGATTAGTGCCTGATAGATGGTCCTGAAATCATCTGGCTCCAGTAGGGATCGCAGGTATCTAAGGGATCTAATTTTATGATATACTGCCCTTACAGTGTTACTTATATGCGCCTTCATATTCAAGTTCTGGTCTAGTGTGACGCCGAGGTACCTGATAGCGGGTTTGATCTGAAGGTCTGCGTCCTTCACTTTTAGTACTGCCGGCCCAGTGAAGTTACGGTTTCTTGTAATGAACATCACCTCCGTCTTCTTGTGTTGAATCCGGAGGTTTTGGGATTGTAGCCAATTGGATATTTCGTTATGCAGCTTGTTATTGGTGAGAGGTCGGGGTTCTCTGTTGCAAAAGGCGTGTATAACAGCACATCATCTGCGTATATCATGTAGTTAACATTGAAAGACCGGATCAGGTTGCAGATAGGCTGAATGTATATATTGAACAGCAGGGCGGAGAGGGAGGATCCTTGTGGGATCCCTTGGCTTTGGTGGAATGGATCTGATGATGTGTCTCCGGATCGTACTTGCTGCCATCTATCCGAGAGGTAGGACCTGCACCATTCGAGTGCTGTACCGGAGATTCCTTTCTCTTTGAGGTGTTCTAGGAGGCGCTCATGGCTCACGGAATCAAACGCCGCAGCGATGTCAAGGAAGACAAGGACAAACCCTTGGCGGATATTGTCGATGCCTGCTATTATGCTGCTGAAGAGCGTGGTGAGAAGGGTTTCAACCCCGTGGGCTTCTCTAAATCCGTGTTGGCATGGATCCAGTGGTGCATTGGAATCAATGTGATCTTGTATTTGTCTCATGGTGTAAGTGGCCAGTAAAACAGAGAACTACAGTGTGTAAACTATTATAATTTCTGCAAAAGAAACATTTTATTATTGATGAGGATATACCATAATTAGATTGGAAAGTGTGTGTGGAGGGGGTGGGGAGGAGTTATAGTTAAAATTACTTCTAAGACTACATTAATTCCTTCATAGGTTTTTTGTGTTTCTTGTAATTATGTGACGCATGATGGAATGCGTTTTTCCTGTTCCAAGAGGCCTAAGGTTTATTGTAAAATTCAATAAATATAAAATGAAAAAAAGCAAAAGTGAATTATCTAATTTAGAAGGAATGAGATAGATATTAAAATGAAAGGGGTCGATATTCAGTGGACACTGCTGCTTTAATTAAAACTGGATATTCAGCAGGTCGGTATTCAGCTCTGAATATCCGGTTTTGCTGACCAAAGTTTTTGCTGTCTGGAAAGCGGCAATATTCAGTCACTAATCGGATAGCTAAACAACGTGAAGTTAGGACAGCCACTGACTTGTCCTTACTCTATACAGTTTAGCTATCCGGTTAGTGGCTGAATATTGCTGTTAACCGGAAAGCTGTCAGTGCTGCCTCAGCTCTGTCCACGGAGCAGCTTGAAATTAACAGGGCATCTTTCCTGCAGTCTGTCAGGATATTCAATATGTAGATAGTGCAGCTGAATATCAGAATCACTGAGGTTTATGCAGTTTGCAGGTATTGCATATTGCATAAACCCGTCTGAATATCTACCATAATATAAATATAGCCTTCTTCTGCTGCTAATTTTTGCCTTTTTTAGGAGGCCAGCATACCCGCTTAATGACAGAATATCTATTTCCTCCTAAACATTTTTTACCGAGGTACTAGTAAAGTGCTCATTACATGCAATGAAGATACAAGACAAAATGTAAGTTTCTAATAAAGGGTGCAGGAGGGAATCATTACGGAGATCAGATTGGGAGTGGGAGTGGGAGTTACTTCTTCCTGCCCCTCTATTTTTATCAGCATGGGTTAATGAGGGAAGGGGAAAGTTATACTTTTTCTGTTTTCTTCTCACCCCAGGTCAGTCATATACATTTATACTTTACATACAGAGACAGAAACAAACATGCAGTTCTATATTTTCTCTTCCTTTCCCCTGGGTCAGAATGCAATTCCCGTCCTATGACCCCAGTGCTCTCCTTCCTTTTCCCTGAGGGAGATGGTAGAGTGGGAAGAAGATAATTAGGGAACAGTGAGTCAGGCATGAGGAGTTTTGGGGTGTATATGAGGAGGCGGAGCATGAGTGGTGAGGTGCGGAGTGTGGGTGAGTGGGACTTGAGGAGTGTGCAGAGACAGATTGTAGCAAAGGATCTGCCTGGAGGGATGGGTGAGTCTTCCTCCACCTTCCCAGTCTCAGTCTCCAAACCCCTCCATTCCCCCTGGCCTTCATAAGAAAATTTGGAATGGCAAGGCCGCGGCCCCCCCCCCCCCGCTGGCATGCGGCCGGCGTTAACCGGGGGGGGGGGGCAGCTGGTCATGCGCCCCTCCAGCTCGGTCCGCGTGGTTCACAGGGGTGGGCCTGAGGCATGCGGGGCTCCCATTGGCTACCGCGGGGCACGGAGGGGTGCGGGAGACAATGGGAGGAAGTTAAGCAGAGCATTGGGGGGGGGGGGTTGGGGAGGCATCGCGGCATCCTCCGGCCTTTCCCTCGTGGGAGTCGGAGGTGTCAGACGTCCCGCCCGCCCGCCCCTTTTTCCGGGCACTAGTGTCGGTTGGGGTAGTGGGGTGTTGCAGCTGGGGGGGGGGTGGCGGGATCCCGGAGGTTTCCGGGGTCCGGAGCCAGAGCCAAGCAGTAGGGCGGGGGTGGGGTATCCCCGACCCGGACAGTCCCTCAGGCTTTTGCTAATAATATGGCGAAGTCGGAAGAGGGAGGCTAGGCAATTTACGGGACCTGGACACGGCGGAAGCAGAAGCGGTGTCACTTTGCAACCCACATGGCTGGTGAGAGTTCGCTCTGCTGGGGGGGGGGGTAAAACTCATTGTTTGGATTGTTGATGTTTATTGTTAAGGGTCAATAAAGCTGCAACCAGTTGAATTCCCAATAAGTGTTGTGTAATTTTGTTAATGATTGTTGGGGGGGGGGGTGACGAGGGGGAGGCGGCGGACCGGTACGCCTTACCCGGTTATAGGTAATTTAGGTTGGAAAATGGATGTTTACATTGTTTATGAAACACACATGCTGAAAGAAAAGTCTGTTTTAAAATTATTCTTCCAAATGCTGTGTGCCTGCCAACACCATATTTTAACGCCTTAATTTTCAGGCTTCATTCTTGTATTTTACTAAAAAATGCACATTTAAATAAAGCCCTTATCAGTTCCTGTTGCTACCAAAGGTTTATTTTTAACAATCAGTTCTAAATAGGTTGCAATATACACCTTTCACTAAAAGCAGTGAGGCACTGCTTTGTGAGAAACAAAAGCTCAGGCAGGGGAAAAAAATGTTTTCTGGATTCTTGCCAGAAGCAGTTACTTGTATTTTCAGGATCAGACACTCTGCTTTCAGTGATGTCATTAAAAAGCAACATGGCCCATTTCTGATGGCACCCTGTTTCTGGTAATGGTTTATGGTTTTAGGCGTGTGATATACTGCCCTTTACAATGTGCATCAGAGCAGTTTACAGATTTATTCTAAAAGGCACTTTTTATTCCCTTGTCCCCAAAGGGCTTACAATCAAAGCATACTTGAGGCAATGGAGTGTTAAATGGCTTGCCTAAGGCCACAAGGAGAGGCCATTGGACTAGAAACCCCAGTCCCTCCTGCCTGAAGTTATTTGTTGGTATGTAGGAATTGAACCCCCAACCCTCTGGGCTGAAGTAACCTGTCACAAACACTGAACCACTCTTCCTGATGCTGTTAAAAAGTGACACGGTCCATTTCCAATAATGTAGGTTAGGAAGGTCTTGACGGACTGGAAAGGGGGGCTGTTACTTCTGGAGAGAAATCTGAAATTGTGAGTATATACTTCTGGGAATTTTTCTGAAAGGAATTGTTTTTCTTTTAAAGCTAATTAATCTGTGAACCCACTATTTTTTTTGTTAAATCAGTCAGGGCCTAGTAGCAACAGTTTAAGATTCAATTTAAAAACACAGAAGAGAACTTTCTGGTTACCTTTCATACCCAGTAGACAGCTGTAGTTTAAATTTCATAGTCACTCAGGGCCTAGCATCAGCAAAGTACTTTTAGTTTCAAATTAAAACACAGAAGAGAGCTTTCTGGTTAAATTTAGAATCCAGCAGAGAGCTTGTAGTTAAAATTTCATAATAGGTTAGAGCCTAGTAGCAGCAAAGAGCTATAATTTAAATCAAATCAGAATATAGTTTTCCTCAGCAGCACAGGACAAGGTACTGTGTAGCAGCCCTTTTTTAATAAGTGTTATATCCCTCCCTCCCTCCCCACACCCACCCTCCCCTGGGAAAATCACAGCTTTATAGGTACTTGCACAACTTAAAAGACAGGAGGTGCTCTCAGGTGAAGCTCATTACCCAAATCAGTCATACACCAAGGACCTGAGATTAATTAAGCTTCAGGTGAACAAGGTATATTAAACTTCTTAGGTACAGTTTTAGTGGTATAAATATCCATTGCACCCTTTAGTACATATAGAACTTAAAGATCTAAACACAAACTTAAAACTAAGATGCAGACAGCAGTCCAGCAGCGGGATGTGGGCTTTCCAGTCTTTTGCATTGAGTGTCACATGTATGATTTTCTCCCAGCTGGTGAGAGGTCTTACGTGTGCACTAGGTGCAAGGAGCTCTCTGCTCTCAGGGAACAAGTCCGTTCTCTAGAGGCTAGAGTAGCAGACTTGGAAAACATAAGACAGACAGAGAGGTACATAGACGAGACCTACAGGGATATAGTCCTGAAGTCCCACCTCCAGTCTGGCAGCATCCCTGTTGCCATGGAGGAGAGAGGTCACGTGACAGGAGAGCATCACCCTGGTGTGGCAGGAAGTGATCCTGTAACTAGGACCTGTCCTCCAGGTGATGTAAACCCCTCTCGCACTGAGGAGGTTTCTCCAGGGCCAAGTGCCCATGCGGGAAGGGTTAGGACAGCAGTTATAGTTGGTGATTCGATCATTAGGCATGTAGATAGCTGGGTGGCTGGTGGACGTGAGGATCGCCTGGTAACATGCCTGCCTGGTGCGAAGGTAGCGGACCTCACACGCCACCTAGATAAGGTCTTAGATAGTGCTGGGGAGGAGTCTGCTGTCTTGGTACATGTTGGTACCAATGACATAGGAAAATGTGGTAGGGAGGTTCTGGAAGCTAAATTTAGGCTTTTAGGTAGGAAGTTGAAATCCAGAACTTCCAGGGTAGCGTTCTCCGAAATGCTTCCCGTTCCACGCGCAGGACCCAATAGGCAGGCAGAGCTCCGGAGTCTCAATGCGTGGATGAGACAATGGTGCAGAGATGAGGGGTTCGGATTTGTTAGGAACTGGGGAACATTCTGGGGAAAGGAGGGGCTCTTCCAAAGGGATGGGCTTCACCTTAACCGGGATGGAACCAGGCTGCTGGCATTAACCTTTAAAAAGGAGATAGAGCAGCTTTTAAACTAGATAATAGGGGAAAGCCGACAGTCGTCCAAGAGCGCATGGTTCGGAAGAATGTATCCTTGAAGGATACTACAAAAAGCAGAGAGGTTCCAAAAAAGAGTAAAGTAGCCCAAATGCCCTCGAGTATGGAGCAGACAGAACTTAAAGATCCCAAATTACCCATGTCTACCAATAGCCAAATTAATATGAATAAAATACAGTCTCTAAAATGCTTGTATGCAAATGCTAGAAGTCTACAAAACAAGATGGGAGAGTTAGAATATATAGCACTAAACGAGAGGTTAGATATGATTGGAATATCAGAGACATGGTGGAAGGAGGACAACCAGTGGGACACTGTGATACCTGGGTACAAACTATATCGAAATGATAGAGCTGATCAAATTGGTGGAGGTGTTGCGCTCTATGTTAGAGAGGGCATTGAGTCAGAAAGGATTAAAGTTTTGCAAGAAACAAAATTTGCTGAAGAATCTCTATGGATTGAAATTCCATGTAAAAAGGGGAAGGCGATGGCAGTGGGGGTGTACTATCGTCCGCCTGGCCAGAATGAACAAATGGATGATGAAATGCTCAAAGAAATCAAGGAAGCTAGCAAAAGTTACAGTGCAGTAATAATAATGGGTGATTTCAATTACCCCGGCATCGACTGGGTCAGTGTCACAACAGGACATGCTAGGGAGATAAAGTTCCTAGATGAAATAAATGACTGCTTCTTGGAGCAGCTGGTTCATGAACCAACCAGAGGGGAAGCAATATTAGACCTAGTCCTTAGTGGAACACCAGATGTAGTGCAAGAGATAAGGGTGTTGGGGCCACTTGGCAATAGTGATCATAGCATGATCGCCTTTGATTTAATTAGTGGAGGAGGGATAGTAAGGAAATCCACAGTACTACCCTTTAACTTTCGAAAGGGAGACTATGATAGAATGAGGAAAACAGTTAAGAAAAAACTAAAAGGAGCAGTTGCAAAGGTTAAAGACGTACATCAAGCTTGGGTGTTGTTGAAAAATACTATCTTGGAAGCCCAGACCAGCTGTATTCCACGCTTTAAGAAAAGTGGAAGGAAGTCCAAAAAATTGCCAGCATGGTTTAAAGCTGAGGTCAGAGAGGCTGTTGTTGCCAAAAAAGCATCTTTCAAGAAATGGAAAAAAGAGCCAAATGATGAAACCTGGAAACAGCACAAGCACTGGCAAGTCAAATGCAAGGCATTGATAAGGCAGGCAAAGAGAGAATTTGAGAAGAAGCTTGCTGCGGAAGCAAAAACGCGAAATAAAGACCTTTTCAAGTACATTCGTAGCAAAAAAACCCGTGAGAGAGTCAGTTGGTCCATTAGATGATAAAGGGGTTAAAGGAGCACTAAGAGGCAACAAGGCGATAGCGGAGAGACTGAATGAATTCTTTGCTTCGGTCTTTACTGAGGAAGATGTAGGGATGTTACCCACGACTGAAGTGGTATTTAAAGGTGTGGAAGAATTGAAGGAAATATCGATACATCGGGAAGATGTCCTACAACTATTAGATAAACTGAAGAGTAGCAAATCACCTGGGCCGGATGGTATACATCCAAGGGTGTTGAAAGAACTGAAATTTGAGATTGCAGACCTGCTATCAGTAATCTGTGAACTATCATTAAAATCATCTCTAATACCTGAGGATTGGAGGATCGCCAATGTAACACCAATTTTTAAAAAGGGTTCGAGGGGTGATCCGGGAAACTACAGACCGGTGAGCCTGACATCAGTACCGGGAAAAATGGTAGAAACCATCATAAAGAATAAAATTACTCAGCATATAGATAGTCATGACCTAATGGGAGACAGCCAACATGGCTTTAGACAAGGAAGATCTTGTCTTACTAATCTGTTATGTTTTTATGAAGGAGTGAATAAACAGGTGGACAAAGGTGAGTCGGTTGATATTGTGTATCTGGACTTTCAGAAAGCCTTTGACAAGGTCCCTCATGAGAGACTTTTGGCAAAACTAAAGAGTCATGGGATAGGAGGCAGTGTACTACTGTGGATCAGGAACTGGTTAAAAGATAGAAAGCAGAGGGTAGGACTAAATGGCCAATTTTCCCAATGGAGAAAGGTGAATAGTGGTGTACCCCAGGGATCTGTGCTGGGTCCGCTGCTTTTTGACATATTCATAAATGACCTGGAAAGTGGAATAACGAGTGAGGTTATCAAATTTGCTGATGACACAAAACTATTTAAAGTTGTTAAAACCCAGGAGGATTGTGGAAAATTGCAAGAGGATCTTGATAAATTGGAAGACTGGGCATCAAAATGGCAGATGAAATTTAATGTGGAGAAGTGCAAGGTTATGCACCTAGGGAAGAACAACCCAAACTATGGTTACACGATGCAAGGTTCCACATTAGGAACCACCACCAAAGAAAAAGATTTAGGCGTCCTTGTGGATACCATGTTAAAACCCTCGGCCCAGTGTGCAGCGGCGGCCAAGAGAGCAAATAGAATGCTAGGTATGATAAGGAAAGGAATGGAAAATAAAACAAAAGATATTATAATGCCTCTATATCGTTCCATGGTGAGACCGCACCTTGAATATTGTGTGCAATTCTGGTCGCCATATCTTAAAAAGGATATAGCAATTTTAGAAAAGGTTCAGAGAAGAGCCACCAAAATGGTAAAGGGGATGGAAGGCTACTCCTATGAAGAAAGGCTAAAAAGGTTGGGGCTCTTTAACCTGGAAAAGAGACGGCTGAGGGGAGATATGATAGAAGTCTATAAATTAATGAACGGAGTGGAACGGGTAAACGTAGATCGATTGTTTACCTTATCAGAATATAGAAAGACTAGGGGACATGCAATGAAGCTACAGGGTAAACTATTTAAGACTAATAAAAGAAAATATTTTTTCACTCAACGTGTAATCAAACTCTGGAATTTGTTACCGGAGGATGTAGTAAAGGCTGTTAGTGTAGCTGGGTTTAAAAAAGGTTTGGACAAGTTCCTGGAGGAAAGGTCCATAAACCATTATTAAGAAGGGACCCAGGATATCAATGCTTGAACCAATACAAGCATTGTGGAACCTGTGTCCCTTGGGGAAACTGCTAGGTACGTATGACCTAGATTGGCCACTGTTGGAAACAGAATACTGGGCTTGATGGACCTTGGTCTGACCCAGTATGGCATATCTTATGTTCTTATGTTCTTATGTAAGGAGGTGGGGAGGTGGACGTGGCTTAACCCTGAAGTGAGCACTGATTGTCTGATATCACCCTTAGGGGTGCTGCAGGGTGGGGTGAGGGCATTTAAGAGAGTGGGGTGTAGGCATGTCAGGGGGGCAGGATGTGGGTGTGGTGGGGTGGGATGCGGGGCTTGGGTAAAGTTAATCCCATTCATTTCTATGGAAGAGGGTGAGGCATGGGTGGAGCATGGGCAGGGCATAAACTGAAAGTGAATGCCAATTGGCTGATGTCATCCTTATCTCACCTGTCAATCAGTTTGACGATAGTGTACCCATTATACCACTGAGGATGTTGGCCATTTTTCAGAGAAAAGTATACAATCATGCCTAATTTCACACTGAAACTTGTTGTGGTCTCATAGGCATTTGCACCTATATTTTTCTATGGAAAATAATACATGGACTTGGGTACAAATGACCTGGCTAGAAATAGTGCCTCTACAGTCCAAAAGGACTTCCAATCTCTGGGAGAAAAACTCAAGCCCATTGATAACACTGTAGCATTCTCAGAGGTTCTACCTGTTCTAGGTAAGGGGGCAAAAAGGCTAAATCATAAGAACATAAGATATGTCATAGTGGGTCAGACCAAGGTCCATCAAGCCCAGTATCCTGTTTCCAACAGTGGCCAATCTAGGTCATACGTACCTAGCAGTTTCCCCAAAAGACACAGGTTCCGCAATGCTTGTACTGGGTCAAGCATTGATATCCTGTGTCCCTTCTTAATAATGGTTTATGGACCTTTCCTCCAGGAACTTGTCCAAACCTTTTTTAAACCCAGCTACACTAACAGCCTTTACTACATCCTCCGGTAACAAATTCCAGAGTTTGATTACACGTTGAGTGAAAAAATATTTTCTTTTATTAATCTTAAATAGTTTACCCTATAGCTTCATTGCATGTCCCCTAGTCTTTCTACATTCTGATAGCGTAAACAATTGATCTACGTTTACCCGTTCCACTCTGTCCATTAATTTATAGACTTCTATCATATCTCCACTCAGCCGTCTCTTTTCCAAAAATCACATTAACAGCTTTAATACATGGCTGCAAGACCTGGTGCAAACGAGAAGGATTCAGATTTATTGGCAACTGGGATAACACATGCACCAACAAGAAACTATACTGTGCTGATGGACTACACCTCTCTGTCACAGGGAAAAGAATCCTACATGAAAAATTCAGGCAGTATTTCGATTTGCATTTAAACTAGAAGAAGGGGGCGACGGACGAGGAAGGTCAAGTTCTGGACGTCACCCCTTGCAAAAGCAGAATAACAGAAACAACCACACTTTTAAACAACACATCAAAAACAACTGGGAAGAAGTGGGTAGAATAAAATCAATGCAAAATACACACAAGCCAGTTAAATGCTGGAAAGCAATGAGACCAAATGCTCGTAGCTTAGCCAACAAACTTCCGGACCTGGAAGCCCTAATGGTGGAAAAGGACTTGGACATTGTGGCCATTACAGAAACATGATTTAATGAATCACATGATTGGGATATAGCCATACCTGGCTATAATCTATTCAGAAGAGACAGAGAAAATGGAAAGTGGGATGAGTAGCCTTGTATGTCAAAACCAATATTAAAGCTACTAAAATGCAGGGAACATGGGGAAAAGAAGAAGCGCTCTGGATTGCGTTGGAAAGAGGAGATGGCACTGTCATCCATACTGCTGTAATCTACAGACCTCTGACTCAAATCGAAGAGAGAGATAACAAATTGATTATAGATATTGCCAAGATAGCAACAAAGGGGGAAGCAATCATATTGGGTGACTTTAATCTACCCGATGTGGATTGGATTACTCCTTCTGCAAAACAGGAAAGAAGCAAAAAATTGTGGATGCTATCCAAGATGTGTTACTTAGACAAATGGTGATGGAACCAACCAGGGAAAGCTCAGTGCTGAATTTGGTGCTCACCAACAGTGATAATGTGTCAAATGTCTGGGTGAGTGCCCCTGTGAGCAACAGTGATTATCACATGGTGTGGTTTGAGATAAAAGCCAAGGTGCAGTCCAATCACAGCAAGCTGAAAGTCCTAAACTTCAAAAACACTGACTTGAACAAAATGGCCAAGTACCTAAAGGAGGAGCTGACAGGGTGGAAGGGGATAAGGGAAGTGTAATTGCAATGGGCTAAACTAAAAGAGGCAATAAAAGGGGCAACAGATAAATATGTAAGAAAAGTAAATAAAATTAAGAGGAGAAGGAAACCTATTTGGTTTTCCAAAGAAGTGGCTGCTCAAATAAGGGCAAAAACCACAGCTTTCCAAATTCAAAAGCTTGCAAACAGAAGAACACAGAAATGATTACAGGCCCAAACTCAAGGAGACAAAAAGAGAAATAAGAATAGCAAAATCAAAGGCAGAGGAAAAGATGGCTAAAGATGTTAAGTGTGGTGACAAAACTTTCTTCACGGATATTTGGGAAAGGAAGAAGTGCTGGGAACGGACTCATGGAAAATGACATTGATAAAATGAAATTGCTAAACAAATACTTCTGCTCTGTTTTTATTAAAGAAAATCCTGGAGAAGGACCACCTGTGACTCCCAAATATAAAAATGGGAATGAGATAGATACCACACCATTCGGAGAGGATGAGGTGTTAGAACAACTTGCAAAATTGAAAGTGGACAAGGCCATGGGACCGGATGGGATACATCCTAGGATACTGAAAGAGCTCAGAGAGGTTCTTGCAGGGCCATTAAAGGATGTTTTCAACAGATCCTTGGAAACAGGAAAGGTTCCTCAGGACTGGAGAACTGCTGACGTCGTATCTCTACACAAAAGTGGTGGCAGGGAAGAAGTGTCAAACTACGGGCCCGTGACGGGAAAGGTAATGGAGATGCTCCTGAAAGAGCAAATAGTGAACTTTCTCAAAACCATAGGGTTACAGGATCCGAGGCAACATGGTTTTACTGAGGAACGATCTTGCTAGACAAATCTGATTGAGTTCTTTGACTGGGTGACCAGAGAACTGGATCAAGGACACTCGATGGATGTCATCTACCTGGATTTCAGCAAAGCCTTTGATACTGTCCCTCATAGGAGGCTTATCAATAAACTCAGTAGTTTGTGGATGGGTCCGAAGGTGGTAAACTGGATCAGAAATTGGTTGACTGCCAGACGACAGAAGGTGATGGTAAATGGAGCTCACTCGGATGAAAGGAAGGTGATTAGCGGGGTGGCACAGGGTTCGGTCCTGGGCCCGGCACTGTTCAATGAATTTGTGAGTGATATTGCTGAAGGACTGAATGGAAAAGTCTGTCTTTTTGCAGATGACATGAAAATTTGCAACAGAGTGGACTCCCTCGAGAGAATGCTGAACATGAGGAGGGATCTGTAAAAGCTGGAGGAATGGTCTGATGCTTGGCAATTGAGATTTAATGTGAAGAAGTGCAGTGTCATGCACTTGGGTAGCAGAAATCCAAAGGAAATGTACACGATAGGGGGAGAGAGTTTGGTGTGCACGGAGCAGGAGAAAGACCTCGGTGTGATTATTTCTGTAGATCTCAAGGTGGCAAAACAGTGTGACAAGGCGGTGGCAAAAGCCAGGAGGATGTTGGGCTGCATTCGAAGAGGAATTACCAGCAGAAAGGAAGGGGTACTAGTGCCACTGTATAAGTCTCTGGTGAGGCCTCACTTGGAATACTGTGTTCAGTTTTGGAGACCGTATCTTGCAAAGGATGTAAAAGGAATAGAAGCTGTTCAGAGGAAGGCAACTAAAATGATTTGGAGCCTCCATCAGAAGCCTTATGAGGAGAGACTTGAAGACCTAAATATGTACACTTTGGAGGAGATGAGGGATAGGGGAGATATGATTTAGACCTTTAAATACTTAAAGAGAAATAATGAACAAACAAACCTCTTCCAGAGACAGGGAAGCTGTAAAACTAGAGGGCATGACATGAAGCTGCAAGGTGGTAAATTGAACATAAGAACATAAGAACATAAGAAATGCCATACTGGGTCAGACCGAGGTCCATCAAGCCCAGTATCCTGTTTCCAACAGTGGCCAATCTAGGTCATACGTACCTAGCAGTTTCCCCAAAAGACACAGGTTCTGCAGTGCTTGTACTAGGCCAAGCATTGATATCCTGGGTCCCTTTTTAATAGTGGTTTATGGACCTTTCCTCCAGGAACTTGTCCAAACCTTTTTTAAACCCAGCTATACTAACAGCCCTTACTACATCCTCCGGTAACAGATTCCAGAGTTTGATTACACGTTGAGTGAAGAAATATTTTCTCCTATTTGTCTTAAATAGTTTACCCTGTAGCTTCATTACATGTCCCCTAGTCCTTCTATATTCTGATAGCGTAAACAATTGATCCACGTTTATCCGTTCCACTCCATTCATTAATTTATACACCTCTATCATATCTCCCCTCAGCCGTCTCTTTTCTAGGTTAAAGAGCCCTAACCTTTTTAGCCTCTCTTCATAGGAGTAGCCTTCCATCCCCTTCACCAATTTGGTGGCTCTTCTCTGTACTTTTTCTAATAACTCTATGTCCTTTTTAAGATACGGTGACCAGAATTGCACACAATATTCAAGGTGCGGTCGTACCATGGAGCGATACAGAGGCATTATAATATCCTTTGTTTTATTCTCCATCCCTTTCCTTATGATACCTAGCATTCTATTTGCTTTCTTGGCCGCCGCTGCACACTGGGCGGAGGGTTTTAAGATGTTATCCACGATGACTCCTAAATCTTTTTCCTGGGGGGTGGTTTCTAATGTGGAGCCTTGCATCGTGTAACTATAGTGTGGGTTGTTCTTTCCTAGGTGCATAACTTTGCACTTGTCCACATTAAATTTCATCTGCCATTTGGATGCCCAGTCTTCCAATTTATCCAGATCCTCCTGCAGTTTTCCACAATCCTCTTGGGTTTTAACAACTTTAAACAGTTTTGTGTCATCTGCAAATTTGATAACCTCACTAGTTATTCCCTTTTCCAGGTCATTTATGAATATGTCAAAAAGTAGCAGACCCAGTACAGATCCCTGGGGTACTCCACTATTCACCTTTTTCCATTGGGAATATTGGCCATTTAGCCCTACCCTCTGCTTTCTATCTTTTAACCAGTTCCCGATCCACAATAGTACACTGCCTCCTATCCCATGACTTTTTAGCTTCGCCAAAAGTCTCTGATGGGGGACCTTGTCAAAAGCTTTATGAAAGTCCAGATACACTATATCAACCGACTCACCTTTGTCTACCTGTTTATGCACACCTTCAAAAAAACAGATCAGATTAGTAAGACAAGATCTTCCTTGTCTAAAGCCATGTTGGCTGTCTCCCATTAGGCCATGACTATCTACATGCTGTGTAATTTTGTTCTTTATGATGGTTTCTACCATTTTCCCTGGTACTGACGTCAGGCTCACCGGTCTGTAATTTCCCGGGTCACCCCTGGAACCCTTTTTAAAAATTGGTGTTACGTTGGCGATCCTCCAATCTTCAGGTATTACAGATGATTTAAATGAAAGTTCACAGATTACCAATAACAGGTCTGCAATCTCATATTTCAGTTCTTTCAACACTCTGGGATGTATACCATCCGGTCCAGGTGATTTGCTACTATTCAGTTTATCAAATAGTTGTAATATATCTTCCCGGTGTAGCGATATTTCTCTCAATTCCTCTGAAGTATCACCTTTAAATACCACTTCAGTCTTGGGTAACATCCCTACATCTTCCTCAGTAAAGACCGAAGCAAAGAATTCATTCAGTCTCTCTGCTATAGCCTTGTCTCCTCTTACTGCCCCTTTTACCCCTCTATCATCTAATGGTCCAATTGACTCTCTCACAGGCCTTTTGCTACGAATGTACTTGAAAAAGTCTTTATTTCATGTTTTTGCTTCCGTAGCAAGTTTCTTCTCAAATTCCCGCTTTGCCTGCCTTATCAATGCTTTGCATTTAACTTGCCAGTGCTTGTGCTGTTTCCAGTTTTCATCATTTGGCTCTTTTTTCCATTTCCTGAAGGTTGCTCTTTTGGCAGCAACAGCCTCTCTGACCTCACCTTTAAACCATGCTGGCAGTTTTTTGGACTTTCTTCCACTTTTCTTAATGCGTGGAATACAGCTGGTCTGGGCTTCGAGGATAGTATTTTTAAATAACACCCAAGCTTGCTGTAAGTCTTTAACCTTTGGAACCGCTCCTTTTAGTTTTTTCCGAACTATATTCCTCATTCTATCATAGTCTCCCTTTTGAAAGTTAAAAGGTAGTACTGTGGATTCCTTTACTATCTGTCCTCCACTGATTAAATCAAACATGATCATACTATGATCACTATTGCCAAGTGGTCCCAACGCCCTTATTTCTTGCACCAGATCTGGCGTTCCACTAAGGACTAGGTCCAGTATGGCTTCCCCTCTGGTCGGTTCATGAATCAGTTGCTCCAAGAAGCAGTCATTTATTTCATCTAGAAACTTTATCTCTTTAGCTTGTCCTGCTGTGACACTGTCCCAGTCGATACCGGGGTAATTGAAATCACCCATTATTACTACTCTGTTGTGGCTTTTGTTTGCTTCCTTGATTTCTTTGAGCATTTCATCATCCATTTGTTCATTCTGGCCAGGTGGTCGATAGTATACTCCCACTGCCATCACCTTCCCCTTCATAAATGGAATTTCAATCCATAGAGATTCTACAGCAAATTTTGTTCCCTGCAAAACTTTAATCCTTTCTGACTCAATGCCCTCTCTAACATAGAGCGCAACCCCTCCACCAATTTGTTCAGCTCTATCATTACAATATAGTTTGTATCCAGGTATCACAGTGTCCCACTGGTTATCCTCCTTCCACCATGTCTCTGAGAGTGCAATCATATCTAACCTCTCATTTAGTGCTATATATTCTAATTCTCCCATCTTATTGTTTAGACTTCTAGCATTGGCATACAAGCATTTTAGAGACTGCATTTTATTAATATTAATCTGGCTAATGGTAGGCATGGGTAATTGGGAATCCTTATGCTCTGTCTGCTCCTTACTCAAGGGCATTTGGGCTACTATACTCCCTTTTGGAACCTCACTGCTTTTGGTAGTATCCTTCAAGGATACCTTTGTCCGAACCATGCGCTCCTGGGTGACTGTCAGCTTTCCCCTATTTTCTAGTTTAAAAGCTTCTCTATCTCTTTTTTAAAGGTTAATGCCAGCAGTCTGGTCCCATCCTGATTAAGGTGAAGCCCATCCCTTCGGAAGAGCCCCCCCTTTCCCCAGAATGTTCCCCAGTTCCTAACAAATCCAAAACCCTCATCCTTGCACCATTGTCTCATCCACGCATTAAGACTCCGGAGCTCTGCCTGTCTTTTGGGTCCTGCACGTGGAACAGGAAGCATTTCAGAGAACGCTATCCTGGAAGTTCTGGATTTCAACTTCCTACCTAAAAGCTTAAATTTAGCCTCCAGAACTTCCCTACCACATTTTCCTATGTCATTGGTACCAACATGTACCAAGACAGCAGACTCCCCCCCAGCACTATCTATGATCCTATCTAGGCGGTGCGTGAGATCTGCTACCTTCGCACCAGGCAGGCATGTTACCAGGTGATCCTCACGTCCACCAGCCACCCAGCTATCTACATTCCTAATGATTGAATCACCAACTATAACAGCTGTCCTGACCCTCCCCTCATGGGGACATGGCCCTGGAGAAACGTCCTCGGTGCGAGAGGGTTTTACATCACCTGGAGGACAGGTCCTAGTTACAGGATCACTTACTGCCACACCAGGGTGATGCTCTCCTGTCACGTGACCTCTCTCCTCCATGGCAACAGGGATGCTGCCAGACTGGAGGTGGGACTTCAGGACTATATCCCTGTAGGTCTCGTCCATGTACTTCTCTGTCTTTCTTATGTCTTCCAGGTCTGCTACTCTAGCCTCTAGAGAACGGACTCGTTCCCTGAGAGCAAAGAGCTCCCTGCACTTAGTGCATATGTAGGACCTCTCACCAACTGGGAGAAAATCATACATGTGACACTCAATGCAAAAGACTGGAGAACCCCCATCTCGTTGCTGGACCTCTGTCTGCATCTTAGTTTAAAGCTTGTGTTTAGGTCTTTTAAATTCGGTATATAATAAGGATTGGTGTAGATGCTTATACTAATAAAAGTGTATCTAATACCCCTAATACACCCTGTGTACCTGAAGCTTAATTAATCTCAGGTCCTCTGTGTATGACTGATTTGGATTAAGAGCTGCACCTGAGAGCAGCCCCTTTCCTCTAAGATGTGCAAGTACCTATAAAACTACAATTACCCCAGGGGTGGGTGGGTGCTGGGGAGGGAGGGAGGGAGATAAGTCCTATTAAAGAGGGCAGTTACAAGGTACCCTGTCCTGAACCCTCAGCAGGGGGATGGGGGTACCACACAAAGCCCAGTTAGTTGAGAGAGGCAAGGTAAGTACAGCTGAGAAGGCTGAACTAGCACACCACTAAGACAAACAATAAATAATTAAACAAACAAACAGTTAGACAAACAGTAAATAATTAAATAAACAGCTAGAACTCACAGTAAGATGTCCCAGGAGGCAAATATCCACTCACTAGCAGAGCTCTGTAAAAGTTCAGCCCTTCTCTGATCAGAGAAAAGCAAACTAAAACAGCCTATGCACACGTGGAGAAAACAGGAAGAAGGCTACACAATACCTCAGGGGGAGGGGGGAGGGGGAGGATTCACTCTGAACCGACCAGAGGGGAAGCAATATTAGACCTAGTCCTTAGTGGAACACCAGATGTAGTGCAAGAGATAAGGGTGTTGGGGCCACTTGGCAATAGTGATCATAGCATGATCGCCTTTGATTTAATTAGTGGAGGAGGGATAGTAAGGAAATCCACAGTACTACCCTTTAACTTTTGAAAGGGAGACTATGATAGAATGAGGAAAACAGTTAAGAAAAAACTAAAAGGAGCAAATGCAAAGGTTAAAGACGTACATCAAGCTTGGGTGTTGTTGAAAAATACTATCTTGGAAGCCCAGACCAGCTGTATTCCACGCTTTAAGAAAAGTGGAAGGAAGTCCAAAAAATTGCCAGCATGGTTTAAAGCTGAGGTCAGAGAGGCTGTTGTTGCCAAAAAAGCATCTTTCAAGAAATGGAAAAAAGAGCCAAATGATGAAACCTGGAAACAGCACAAGCACTGGCAAGTCAAATGCAAGGCATTGATAAGGCAGGCAAAGAGAGAATTTGAGAAGAAGCTTGCTGCGGAAGCAAAAACGCAAAATAAAGACCTTTTCAAGTACATTCGTAGCAAAAAACCCGTGAGAGAGTCAGTTGGTCCATTAGATGATAAAGGGGTTAAAGGAGCACTAAGAGGCGACAAGGCGATAGCGGAGAGACTGAATGAGTTCTTTGCTTCGGTCTTTACTGAGGAAGATGTAGGGATGTTACCCACGACTGAAGTGGTATTTAAAGGTGTGGAAGAATTGAAGGAAATATCGATACATCGGGAAGATGTCCTACAACTATTAGATAAACTGAAGAGTAGCAAATCACCTGGGCCGGATGGTATACATCCAAGGGTGTTGAAAGAACTGAAATTTGAGATTGCAGACCTGCTATCAGTAATCTGTGAACTATCATTAAAATCATCTCTAATACCTGAGGATTGGAGGATCGCCAATGTAACAACAATTTTTAAAAAGGGTTCGAGGGGTGATCCGTGAAACTACAGACCGGTGAGCCTGACATCAGTACCGGGAAAAATGGTAGAAACCATCATAAAGAATAAAATTACTCAGCATATAGATAGTCATGACCTAATGGGAGACAGCCAACATGGCTTTAGACAAGGAAGATCTTGTCTTACTAATCTGTTATGTTTTTTTGAAGGAGTGAATAAACAGGTGGACAAAGGTGAGTCAGTTGATATTGTGTATCTGGACTTTCAGAAAGCCTTTGACAAGGTCCCTCATGAGAGACTTTTGGCAAAACTAAAGAGTCATGGGATAGGAGGCAGTGTACTACTGTGGATCAGGAACTGGTTAAAAGATGGAAAGCAGAGGGTAGGGCTAAATGGCCAATTTTCCCAATGGAGAAAGGTGAATAGTGGTGTACCCCAGGGATCTGTGCTGGGTCCGCTGCTTTTGACATATTCATAAATGACCTGGAAAGTGGAATAACGAGTGAGGTTATCAAATTTGCTGATGACACAAAACTATTTAAAGTTGTTAAAACCCAGGAGGATTGTGGAAAATTGCAAGAGGATCTTGATAAATTGGAAGACTGGGCATCAAAATGGCAGATGAAATTTAATGTGGAGAAGTGCAAGGTTATGCACCTAGGGAAGAACAACCCAAACTATGGTTACACGATGCAAGGTTCCACATTAGGAACCACCACCCAAGAAAAAGATTTAGGCGTCCTTGTGGATACCATGTTAAAACCCTCGGCCCAATGTGCAGCGGCGGCCAAGAGAGCAAATAGAATGCTAGGTATGATAAGGAAAGGAATGGAAAATAAAACAAAAGATATTATAATGCCTCTATATCGTTCCATGGTGAGACCGCACCTTGAATATTGTGTGCAATTCTGGTCGCCATATCTTAAAAAGGATATAGCAATTTTAGAAAAGGTTCAGAGAAGAGCCACCAAAATGGTAAAGGGGATGGAAGGCTACTCCTATGAAGAAAGGCTAAAAAGGTTGGGGCTCTTTAACCTGGAAAAGAGACGGCTGAGGGAGATATGATAGAAGTCTATAAATTAATGAACGGAGTGGAATGGGTAAACGTAGATCGATTGTTTACCTTATCAGAATATAGAAAGACTAGGGGACATGCAATGAAGCTACAGGGTAAACTATTTAAGACTAATAAAAGAAAATATTTTTTCACTCAACGTGTAATCAAACTCTGGAATTTGTTACAGGAGGATGTAGTAAAGGCTGTTAGTGTAGCTGGGTTTAAAAAAGGTTTGGACAAGTTCCTGGAGGAAAGGTCCATAAACCATTATTAAGAAGGGACCCAGGATATCAATGCTTGAACCAATACAAGCATTGTGGAACCTGTGTCCCTTGGGGAAACTGCTAGGTACGTATGACCTAGATTGGCCACTGTTGGAAACAGAATACTGGGCTTGATGGACCTTGGTCTGACCCAGTATGGCATATCTTATGTTCTTATGTTCTTATCACTCAGGCAGGCAAGGACAGGAAAAAAGCTCAACAAACAGCAGGTTCTGGGGAGAGAGATTTAATTCAAAATGGCTACCACACAAAGCCCAGTTAGTTGAGAGAGGCAAGGTAAGTACAGCTGAGAAGACTGAACTAGCACACCACTAAGACAAACAATAAATAATTAAACAAACAAACAGTTAGACAAACAGTAAATAATTAAATAAACAGCTAGAACTCACAGTAAGGCAATGTCAGGAAATATTTTTTTACTGAAAGGGTGGTGGATGCTTGGAATGCCCTCCCGATGGAGGTGGTGGGGGCAAACACAATACAGAATTCAAAGTGGCCTGGGACAGACACGGTGGATCACTTTACAGCAACAAGATTAAATCAAAATAAACTGAACCATTTATTTTCTCAACAAATAGGGGTGTCCTACATCAAAATAAACTGAACCATCTAATTTCTCAACAAATAGGGGTGTCCTACATGGAGCAATAGGGGAAGGAGCGGTGGGTTCACCTCTAAACAAACAAAGAAACAAAGATATGGGGAGGGGTGCACCTACTCCCTAAAAGACATGGGAAGGGGTGCACCTACTCCTGCCATATTGCTGGACAGACTAGATGGACCACACTGGTCTTTATCTGCCGTCATTTACTATCTTACTATGTTACTATGTAAATACAAACTCTGCTTATTTTTTCCCAACCTTGCTGAAAATTCCACAGGTTAACACCTTCATAATTGAAAGTAAGGGGCATGTTTAGTAGACTGTGCTACATGGTAGAGCGGTGTTCAGCGCATGCCAAATGTGCCATGCTGACATTTAGCATAGGGTGCTGCGCTAGTGATCCCACACTAAACAGTTAACACATTAGTGGACAGAGACAGGCTAGGTTCAGAGCATAATATGGATGTGGACAGAGCATTGTGATTAACGTAGGCCTTATGGTCGCACACTAACCACGATTGTTGTTGCCACCTCAATGGGTAGCATTAAGTGCATCCATGTGGCAGTTAGTGCAGTGATTGCAACATGCTCTTGGCATGGGGGATGGAGGCACATGCCCACAAAGTGAAAGTTTCTATGCAGATAGCACACTGCAATTGCATGCTACCGGTGCAGCCTTTAGTAAACATGCCCCTAAAAGTATGTTTTTTCTGCAATTCCATGCAGACTTTTAGCTAGATTGAAGGAGGGCAATTTCCAGACAAATGATTTGTGGGATAAATTGCTATTTGTTTGCATAAATGGCTTTGAAATTTATTCTCCAAATGGGTAAATTATACCTATCATGCTCAGCACAGAGAAAACACTGTATCACTATAATGAACTAAAAGCAGACACCTTAATTTGCCTCATAGTTCACGGGTCTCTATTATCATGTAAAAATTGTCAAGAAACACCACAGTGCTGAGATCAGTAGACATCTGGTTGAAAGCGTACGCAGGCAAGATAAGCATTTTCCCCATTACAGATCATTTGTTTTCGCTGTCCATTTCAGCAGGGAGCAAGATTTTAAATATTTGAGCAATACTGGAAATAAATGTCTGTAATCTCTCTCACATTTCCAGGTTTATTGAAATGCTAGCCGGGCCTACTGAGAAAAGGCACTGCACAATAAGAAACTCACTGCCCATGCCGTGTCTTATCGCTGACAATGGTTGAAATAAACCCTTGACGCGGCATTAGACTTTTCTTTCCCCAGCTGTCATGGATAACTCGCCATCCATCTTATCAAAGCAAATTGGAAGCTCTTTTAGAACTTCCAGAGAAACAATGAAGGCTGCTTATTAAAAAAATATCACCAGGTTTGCAGGCTGATAACAGTGTTTGTATTTTAGGTTTATAAGGATGCAATTACAGAGGATATGCACATCTTAGTTGAGAATTTAATTTCCTCCACCTACGCAGCATCTTTGTCCAAAAGATTTTATATGCTTAATACATAATTATTATTACCTAATTAGAATTGGTGCCAAAAATGTTTTCATTCTCTCTACCCCTAGTATCTGAATTAATGGAATAAAAACCAGGAGCAAGGCATAACAGAAGATAAATAAAAGACTACACACTGGCATATGATATGATTAAACTGAAAACAACCAGCCTACCATCTGTTTAAACCAGGATTTCTGATGTTTGGGACCGAGAGATAGTGCTGAAGCAGTAGACCACTGTAAAGTTATTCTGTGAATCGGAGGTATGGGTTGTTTTTTCAGTTTTCTGTTGCAGCTACAAGCTCAAATTTGGCATGGAAATAATTTCTTGTTACTAGCACGGTATCTCTGTGGACTGGTGATACTAGGAAAAGAAGGTCTTTTCTTGTGTTGGGGAAAGAAAAGAGAAGGAAGGATATAAGAAAGGCCTATCTGTCAGTAATATCCCTGCTGATTGCTTTGAAGATTCTGCTAGTGTGGAGGGGACCTGCTAACCAGGCACATCCCTGTCTCCCCAGAGGAAAATAATTGAGTTTTTGTACTTTTGCAGCTTTTATATTTTTGCTGATCATGCTGCTTCTCAGGGGGGAGAAGGGGATTAACAGCTAAAACTATTTCCAAAAGGAAATAGACGCCATGGAGAAAAAAGGACTGAGAAGAAGCGTGGCGCTTTTGGAGCACAGGGATGATGTATGCCTATTGCTGAAATTAAGATGTGATATTTTAAAATGCATATAGTTTTGGACCCCCTCATTCAAGATGCTTGTGGTGAAAGGAGTTTAACAAAAGGTCCCACTCAGGAATGCCTTCCAACTGAAGAGGAAAGGAGAATTCCAAGAGAAGGAAAGACTGAAATGGCTCGAGTTTTGCTGTTTTTGCCGTTTTTCCAATATTTTGTTTGTTTGTTTTTTAATTTTAAAAAACTGTAAATACCTAAGGACCAATGTTTAATGATGCTGAGAAGATTAAGAAAAGGTGGAAAGACTATATAGAGTCATTATACCATAAAGATCTAGTGGACCAACAGCTGTTTCAACCTGTACCTTATGATCAGGAACCATTGGTGATGAAAGAAGAAGTCAAAGCAACATTGAAAGCTTTATCAGAGAACAAAGCCCTGGCCATTGATGCATTCCCATTGAAGTATTACAACAATCGGATGAAACTGTTACCATACTTACAAGGCTCTGCTAGGAAATTTGGAAGACAAATTCATGGCCAACTGACTAGAAAAGATCTGTGTCTCTACCAATACTAAAGAAAGGTGACCCGACTGACTGTGGAAATTATCGCGCAATCGCTCTGATCCCACATGCCAGCAAGATTCTACTCAAGATCATTCAGCAGAGACTACAACCTTACCTGGAATGAGAACTGCCTAAAGTGCTAGCAAGGTTTAGGAAAGGGCGAGGAACAAGAGACATATCCCGGATGTGAGATAGATCCTTGAAAAGACAAAAGAATACCAAAAGGATATCCATATGTGTTTTATTGACTATAGCAAGGCTTTTGACTGTGTAAATCATGAGAAACTCTGGGCCACGTTAAGAGGCATGGGTATACCAGAACATCTGATCATTCTCTTACACAACCTTTACATTGATCAAGAAGCAACAGTTTGAACGGAACTTGGAGAAACAGAGTGGTTTAAAATCAGCAAAGGTATACGACAAGGCTGCATACTTTCTCACTACCTGTTTAATTTATATGCAGAACAAATAATCAGAGAAGCAGGACTGTATGAAGACAACCGAGATGTGAAGATTGGTGAAAGACTCATCAACAACCTTCACTATGCTGATGATACCACATTACTGGCTGAAAGTGAAGTCGTTTTGAAACATTTGCTTCTCATGATCAAAGGAATGTAGCCTTAAAATGGGTCTGCACCTTAATGTTAAGAAGACAAAGATTCTGGCAACTGGCAAAATCAATAAGTTCATCATTGATGGAGAAGAAATTGAAATAGTTGACAGCTTTAACTTACTTGGATCAACAATCAATAAAGAAAGGACTAGCAGTCAAGAAATCCAACAACATATTGCTCTTGGTACAATGGCTATGAAGGACCTAGACAAGATCATCAAGAGCAGAGATGTCTCTCTCAATACAAAGATTTGACTAGTCCACATGGATGTGAAAGTTGGACAGTGGAAAAGGTAGACAGAAAGAGAATTGATGACTTTAAATTATGGTGCTGGCAACAAATACTGTGTATATCATGGATTGCCCAAAAAACAAACCATTCAATACTAGAGGAGATCAAACCTAAGCTTTCCTTAGAAGCTCAGATGACAAGACTTTGGCTTTCATAATCTTGCAAAGGGAGAGATCACTGGAGAAAAACATAATGCTTGGCAAGGTAGAAAGTCACTGTAAAAGAGGAAGGCCGGCAATGAGATGGATTGATACAATAACAGCAGCTATTGATACCACTCTATCAACAATGAGCCGCTTGGCTGAAGACCAAACAAAGTTTAGGTCAACTATCCAGAGGGTCGCCAGGAGTCGACACCGACTCAATGGCACTTAACAACCTTCAATACCTAAGAGCTCTGTTTACTGAGCATTTTTCCCATGTACACAAAATGGGAGAAGTCCTTTAGTAAAAAGGGTCTTAAGTTTTTAAGTTTGCCATATTTAAAGTGTGTTTTTTTCTTCAAAATACTTTTTATTAACACAGCATGAGAATACAAAGCAATCAACAAGAATGTACCAGTTTCTGATGTTCACATTTCTCCATCTTGCTGTAGTATCCCCGTCTCAATAACACATCTAGTCTGACCATCTCTGGGAAGATCTCCCATTCTTCAGATGTGGCTTTTTTTCTTATGATCCCCACCTTCTGTCTTCCTTACCCCTCCCTTTTCTCTTCCCTCCTTCCCCCAATCCAGTCCTTTATATAATCCCTCCCATTATTGGGCAAAGTCTCATCACCATGCCTCTTTATAGCTCTCTTCTTTTCCATCGCATGAAGCCCATCATCATCTGCTCCATCTGAAAATACTCTATCATTCGTTCCTTCCGTCCTTTTACGGATAGGGGTGTTACCACCAACCAGTTCACCAAAATGTACTTTTTGGTGGTTAACAAAGATAATTTAACAAAATCTTTCATTCCCTGCCTCTCCCTGCCCCCCTCCTGTGCAATCAATCCTCACAGGTATCCTAGTAGAAGTGCTGTTCGATGCAGAGGCACCACTGCAGCAGAAGATATGCAGATTGCCTCACACTGCTTGCCAGAATGGCTTCATCCTGAACCATACCATGAAAAGATACACCAGGATCCACTGATCCCTTTCACATCAACGCATATTTCTGATTGTTTCGCTTCATCAAGGCCACATAACTATGATGCAAGAGTTTGAACTGCATTTCTTTTAATCCTACATCCACTATACTTAAAAAACATAGGGCAGTATTTTCAAAAGCATTTACATGGATAACTGCCCTAGTTACCCATGTAAATGCCATATCTATGATTTTCGAAGGGCACCTACACAGGTAGTGCCCTTTGAAAATCCCGGATAAGTTCCTAATGCGCCCAGATGCTGTGCAGTTAGCACTGGGGTATGTTAGGGGTGTTCCAGGATGGAGCAGGGACAGAGAAAAAGGCTAACTGGGTAGCACCGATTTTCAATGCTACCCACTTAGCCCTCTGTACCTTAAAGATAGGCAAAGTTTTTCCTCACCTATCTTTCAGATGCAGGGGCTAAGCAGGTAGCATAAACAATTAGTGCTACCTGGCTAGCTCCTGCGGCTTCTGGGTTGTGCGACAAGACATGGATTTTCAATGCTGGGGCCACATATGACCCCAGTATTGAATATCCAGGTTAGGCGGAAGGGGGGCAGACAATGTGCCAATGTGGCGCATAGCACTTCCCAGATGAAAATCGAGCCTACACAGCTTATCTTTCCCAGTCACCATTTGTCCCAATTCCTGTTACTAATATTGTGCCAGAGTTAAGTTCACATTACTCCTTGGAGTGGAGGAGTGGCCTACTGGCTGGGGCAAGGTACTTCATGCCAGAAGATCAGGGGTTCAAATCCCACTAGAAGACAGCAACCTTGGGCTGGAAGGACTGGGGTTTCTAGTCCCACAGGTGCTCCTTGTGGTCTTGGGCAAGCCACTTAACCCTCCATAGCCCATGTTCCCTGTAAAATAGTTATCTCCAAGTTATAATGCCCTGTTCAATGTAATTTCAGTTTGTTCAATGTAAACTGCACTGATGCAGAATAGCATGGTATATAAGAGAATGTAAATAAATAAAATACTCTTGGTCTGCTCTGGGCACCATTTGTACCATACCACAACTGAGTTCCTCCTTCTCTAGTGAGTCCATGAACTCTGCTTACTTTTAGATACAGTCTGCTGTCCAGCTCAGGAAAGACAAATGCATGCTATTTATGCATGTAAGCCTCTCTTTTAAAGGCCTTACAAGAGTGAATGGGCACTTATGTGCTCACTTTGGGCAGTCACTATTCTATAAGTATGCGCATAAGTCCCATCATGTGCACCTTCCGTTAGGGTAAGCATTGGGGAAGAGCTTGGCTGGAGCATAGGAAGGGCCTCGATTTACATGCATAAATTATGGAAACAGAAAATGATGGAAAATAAAGATCGTATGACCTATCCAGTCTGCCCTTCTGTAAGAACTATGAAGTTCTCCAATCCCTTCCTCTCCCACAGAGATCCTTTGTATTTGTCCAATGCTTTTTCAAATTCAGATATAGTTCTCGTATCCATCACCTCCACTGGGAGGATGTTCCATGCATCAACCACTCTTTCCATAAAAGAAATATTTTCTTAGTTTCCTCCTGAGTTATCCTTTTCATCTTCATCTTATGACCCTTCATTCCAGAGCCATGGGTGTAGTTTGCCTGTTTCATTTGGGGGTGGAGAAAGGTGGGGATGACATACTTGCATATCATTTTTATATTCATTATGGTTATCTCAAGAAAAAACACTATATGCATAGGAAGTCAGTATGTTAAACAAGAGAGGAATGAACTGGCACCCCCAAGATACTCAAAGAGAGAGTAAAGGTTCTCATTCAGCAGCTTTGCCAAAAAACAGTAAAGCAACATATTCCTAGGCTATGACCCCAATTCTATAAGGCGGATAGCGGTACTGCACATGTATGCTGGGGGATGGGGGTGGCATGGGGGCAGAGAAAGGGAGGAGTGTGGGTGAGACTTGCACCAGGACATATAGGGCCAATACCACTCATGGCCTTGTACGTCCCGGGGCACCAGGCGGATGGCCAGACTATTCCATCTCAGAGGTGGAATAAACACTGGCTGACCCCTCCCCCAGATTGGATGGCAAGGCCCTCCATGGGTGCTCTGAGGTGGCAGCTGAGTCCCTTCCCCCCAACTGGGGCATTGGCTGCATCTCTCAGGCTCGGGTAGTGGGGAATCAGGGTCCCAGGGGGTGGCGGATGTGTGGTGTCATGGTGAGGACATCCCATAGAGAATCAGGCTCCACATCATTAAAATGCAGCAAAAATTGTAGCTGTTTAATTATTATGGGCATGTTTACTAAAGAGCGGTAAGGGAGCGGCAGATAGCAAGTGGTAATAGCAACAGTAAGGGTGTTTGCATGCGGTAAAGGTCAGAGCGGGCAGTAGGCATTCCAGCGGTAATGGTGCTTGGCTCCACTTATCGGGCGCTAAGAGGACATCAGGCATTAAGGTGACAAGAGTGTAACTTAACACCCAAAAATGGCAGTCACAGTAATGCAGGATAAAGGAGCCCCTGTAAAAGACACATGTTAGCTGATGGATGGAAGGAAAGGTCAGAGCTGATGGACATGTCAGATCCATGGGCATCCTTTGTGTCAGTCAGAAAATAGGATGAGCATGTGGTAGGCAGGTGTACTGGATCAGAGAGGGTGCCCATGTAATATGCTGTAATGTCCATGTGTGGCAGAGGAGTATGAAGAAGCATTCCCCAGCAGAGGGTGAATCATCATGATGTGGCCATCCAAAGGATTACTGAGCACCAATGGGAATGTGCAGATCATTCACAGGAGAGGGGCGAGTGATGCATCCAAATATGACAATGTTCCTGTGTGTTGTCACAGCTGCCAGGAGAATACATGAGTGTACACAATGGGCACATGCTAATGAATAGGCTGAAGGTTGGATGATGGCAGTTGAGAGTGTGGCATGACTCCGCTGCCCATGCATGGGGGGGGGGGGAAGAAGAGTGCTGACACCAAGCATAAGTGTCTGCCAAGACTATTTTTATCAGCAGGTCACAAACAGCACAAGATCCACTGCTAGCCCCACTATTCAGGAAGTCCAAGCAACCAGACCAACACCAGGCAGCTCGGGACTGTTGTACAACATTGTTCATTACCAGCCACTCACATACCCTCTGTGCTTTCTAATCACCACACGCTGCATGTGTACAAAGCCACCCCAAGCACATCAGTAGCCTGTGTAGTAACTGGACTTCCATAAAAAAAAAAAAACTAGGCTACATATCACTATAACTTAACCCTATACAACACATAGTGCATACATAGCAGTGACATGGTCACAGATTGGTCAGAGTGAGAGTGGCTTTTCAGCATGAACAGATGTGTGTACCCAGGCCATACCCTTGGTAGACCCACTCTAAGAAGGCTCAGCCATTGAGCTACCCTCTGACACATATACATCCTGTGCAATACGCTCCTTTTTTGGCAATACCCAGAATCCTCTGCTCCTCATTATGAACCCTTCTATCTTGGGCCTGGGGAGAGCTCATGCAATGAGTGGCATGGGGGAAAGTGGCCCTGAGACATGCTGAGAGTGCATGCTGACCCACAGTAGCCTGTGTCAGTGACATACACAATTAAGGTGTCCCCCTACACAGATCCTGGCAGTGACATTGAACCAATTTCCATGCCTGTAAATGCAGATATGGTCATGTCGCTAGCCACAGTTGCTCCAAACTTGACCAGTGCAGCTCATGCATGCATAGTGCCTTGCATAGGGTCACCAACTCTGGAGACACAAATAGACACACATGCACACATGCCCATGACCCTGCTGTCCAAAAATGGTGCAGGTTGGCATTCCTACCTGCCCCTTAGGCGCTCCACCATTATCAAAACCTGCACAGTATGCAAGCACTATTAGTGTGTTCTGCTATTCTCAGGTGCTTCCAATGCCTGCTCAGTGTACAGGTGCTATTAGGTACTGCACAATGCTTGTGCATTATCAACACCCACTCAATGTGCTGGTGCTATTAGGCTCCTCTGCCTTCCAGCCATGGGTGGTACAACTACTCAGTTTAGGCAGCTGAGTGTGTGGACTCCTGCTGGAGGAAGTGTTGAGGTCTCCACTGTACCTCCCAAGGGCAAACAACAGTCGCACACAGGGGTCCGCTGCACCGCAGTATTGCACTAACCCCAGAGGTAGCAAATGTGCAGGGCGTGCAGTCCCCTGTGACCTGCTGTACACGGTGAGATAGGTACACCTGCACATACACTGAATTCAAACCACATTAATGATCCATGCGGTCCATTGCAGATCCTCCTGGGCTCTCCGGGGGGCCATGCACACGTCTCTCACCATCATAGATGAAAAGCATGTACTGGGCAATGCCCCATTGATCACAGTCACCTCTATGGCAGCAATTTGTGCTTGTGTGACAGTATAGGTTAGCCCCTCCATTACCCATGATGCTCTGCCTATCTTTATCTAGACCTTATGTCTTGCTCCTGTTGGCCAGGTACTCTCCCATAAAATCACATCAGTCCCCAAGGTTGCAGCAGCTGTTTCCAAGGAACCTGAATGCAGTGATGTTTGGCTAGGCAGGAGAGGGGTGCTGACACAAACACATGGGTCTGCCAAGACAACAGTTTTCAATTCAAGAACAGCTGCTAGTCTCACATTCTGGACTTCCAATCTACTACAGCAAGCACAGCCAATCTGATTGTTTTGGCCACAACAGGGCTGTATTAGCCATTCACATACTACTGAGCCCAGTCTGCTAGTCATCACACACTGCATTTGCACAAAGAGACCTTGTACACCTTGGCTTGATATGAACAGCATGGACACCCAGCAGCTGATACAGTGATTGGACTACCAAGAAAGGAACTGCACCCATATCACTGCAGCTTGTCACTATATAGTAGATATATAGCCATGACATGGTCATAGCTCAGTCAGAGTGAGAGTGGCAGACTGACACAAAGGTGGCTTAGCCATTGACCCTACCTCCGACTCATAAACATCCTGTGCAAACCACTCTGTTTCATGCAATACCCACAATCCTGTACTCCTCATTAAGTACCCTTTCAATCTGAACTTGGGAACAGCTTATGCAATGTAAGGCACAGTGGAAAGTAGGACAGAGACAGGCTGCGAGTGCATGCTGACTCACAGTGGCCTAACGTCTTCACCAACCCCAATATGGTGTCCCCCCTACTCAGCTGTTGCCAGTGAGAATTGCTTGTATTCCCACCAAAAGTCTTCTCCCTAGCCACGGACAATGCAAAACTGGACAGTGCAGCACATGCACTCTTCCATTGTGCCTCCTCCCCCCCCCCCCAACAGTACATGGAATCATGGCATGGTGGACATGGGGTTGGATGTTAGCTCAGTTGCTGGCAACACATATAACCATACTCTGCCTCTTTGTACCCTAACACTATGTTTGTGACTGTCACACTCGGTGCCCATGGGGAGCCAGTGCAGCTGTCATGCAGGCCCCTCTGATGTAGCACATGCAGACACTGAGTAGGTTCACATAGGTTCTGGCTATGTGAGCAGAGGCTTTGCTCACCAATGATACCTACAAAGGGCACATGCTAGACATGTATTGTACTGTTCCTTGCCCCCTACCTCCACCTCAACATCCACCTCCAGGCAATGCCTTCCCATATGGTGGTGGATGATGCGGAGACCAACATGGCATCTTGTGCCACATTTCAGCAGCTGGGAGTATGCACACACCATTCAGAGATCTCTGTCACACTATCCCAATCAGGCACACAGGTGAATTTAGGATCCAATTTGGGGTAATAGGTAATGTATTTATGGATGCTTTAGCCAATGGTCATACAACAGTACTGAGGTGTTTGTTCCTGTGTGTGAGCTTGCCTGCTATGTACCTCCCTCTATGTGAATGCACTGCATGGATCAAAGGGACCCCTCTCTTGCACCATGGCAATGCAGTGTGGGAAAAGAGCAACATGCATGTAGGTAAATCACTGATTCCTCCAAGTGCCACCAACTGAGTGGATAGATTGCACATTCTCAGAAGCCAGCCCTCCTCCTGAGCCTAGTTCCCAATAGCCTGCAGCTGTGCCATGTGGGCAGACACTGTTGCCATGGATACAGCTGTTATGGCAGTTTGAAATCATCTGGCCACTCACCTGTATACACTGGTGTGTCCTAAGGCCTGGAGGCTGTATCAGAGGCAAGGATTGCAACACTCACACATGTGTCCTCCCTGCTCACTCCAGTTGAGCAAGCAGACAATTTTGCAGCTGCACAACAGTGTCATGTTGTTAGGTAGGTGTAGGGGAATGCTATGGTGATGGGCCTTGTCTATGGTGTAACTGGGAATGCATTACAGTGTCACAGCCACAGGTTGTAACTGCTTACTGCTAACTAACCTTCTTGTAAGTGGTGTCTTGCACAGTATGTGGACTTGATGTATAGCTGACGCACAGCATGCTGTATGCGCAGCCTTACAGCCCAGCTTCCATATGCAGGCACAGTCCACTGCAGAAGCTCACAATACTAGTCTAGACACACACACACAAATACACACACACACAAGACCCCGCCATGCAAAAGTGGTTCTGGTTGGCATTCCTGCCTACCACTTGGGTCTCCTTAGCACCTCACACATTGTCAATGTCTGCTCAGTGTGCATGCGCTATTACTGTGCTTTGGCATGCCCAGGCGCTGTCAATGCCTTCTCAGTGTGCAGATGCTATTAGCATGCTCTGCAATAATTGGGCACTGTCAATTCCCGCTCAGTGTGCCTGTGCTGCCAGCCTGGCCTACCATTCAGCTGTTTGTAGTGCAGCTTGTCGGTGTGTGGATTCTTGCTGGATGATTTGTTGTAGGTTGCACATGTTCCCTGTAAAATAGTTATCTTCAAGTTATAATGCCCTGTTCAATGTAATTTCAGTTTGTTCAATGTAAACCGCACTGATGCAGAATAGCGCGGTATATAAGAGAATGTAAATAAAATAAATAAATAAATAAATGCTGATGCAGTCCCTGCAGTGTAGAATAAAGTTAACACACCAGTACATACAATTCCCGATCCACAGCTGGGTCTTCAATCTGTGACTCTCCTCTCATATACACATTAGTAATATGTGGCGCCACAGAGCAGCCTTATGGGATCTGTAATCCTTGGGTTTAGATGTAATCATTGTCAGGGTGCATGCGGGCATGAGTAGGGGTATACCTATGTCTGCTTTGAGCTCTGCATGCACTGTGCCATACATGTCTGACAAGATGTATTTAACAAAACACTAATGTGGTCACTTTCCAGAGCGAATTTAACTTGTTGAATTTATAATTACCACACTCTAATATTAACCTTGAGATTGTGATGTTATAACGTTTCAAGATGTGTTTGGCAGGTATGGGAGAGGGACATTGTGTTAGGTCTGTATGTTGCACTACCTTGTTATGCTGTTGGTACAACTGACATCCATGTCTTACATATGGGATCTGTCCATTCAAAGGGGCAGCCCATTATACAGGGACACATACATCACATACCATGAGGATACTAGCAGAATGGACAAGGGCCCCTATATCATGTGTGTGCTTATGGGGCATTCATAAACCTACTAAGCATGAAACAACGAGCTACAGCTCTCACACTGCATGCAGATCAAAATTATCAAGAACCAAAGTAAATAACATATTCTAAGTATCCATTAGGGGGAAAGGAGAAATGAATCAGAGGGCATCAGAGATCTAGCTAGCTACTAACAACAAGAATCTCCTACCCTTCCCACTGAGGTAATAAGGGCTGGCCTCAGTGAAGGGGAATAGGGTTGCACTTGTGAGATATTTACGCTGCAACTACCTAATATTTAAACCCCACAATTTCAATCATTGGCCTACAACCAATGTTCCCTCTAATTTTCTGTAGGCTGTGTGCGCATAAAATATCAGCTGTGCAGCTTTTGAAGGAAGGTTAAATTTTTGTGCGCCACATAATGACACTCGGAGTTATATACTTTAAAATTTGACTACACGTCAGAATACAGTATGTACACCACATTGATTGCACTAGAAAATATTGTAGAACTTATGAAAACCGTAAATGCACAACAACTTTTAAATTTTAAGACGTCTGTGTTGTTTTCTATCAGAATCAGAACCGTAATTTTTGTGCGCTCTGTTGTAAAGTATGTGCGCTCGCTTGACGAGGTGTGTGCGCATGCACACGCGCACAACTTAGAGGGAACAGTGACTACAACCAATTTTTTATAAATTTTTAAATGCATTTAAAACTCTCAAAGAACTTAGCTGGTGTTGAATAATGCCCAGTCCTCAGGAGTCGGTGTTGCTGCTCATCTTGCTAAATAGTCGTCGACCTGAGTTTCGCCTCTCATTATTTATTTATTTATTTAATGTCTCTTTTATACCGTGCTCTTTAAAATTAGCGCGGTTTACAGAAAACAAATTTGTGCAGTGCAGGCAGGACTTACACTGGACTTACAATGGACAGAGGTTTCTAACAAGGCTAACAGGGTAACTATGTACAGATAAAAAAAATGTCTATCACTGGCTACGTGGGCAGCTCATAACTATTTACAGGATGGCCTAGCTATATACAGATTGGCGGGTTAGAGTAGGTATACATTGTTCCTGCTGGGGTATTGGAGTCTAGGGGGCGGGACTGCAAGTGGGCATAGTGGATGCTTTGGGATATCAGCCTGGTTCCTGAGTATGACAGGCTGTGAGAAGGCCTCTGGGTCAGTGAAGTGCTGGAGGAAAAGATAGTGCTTCAGTGACTTCCTAAACTGGACAAGGTCGGTGATGACATGGATGACTGGGGGCAGGGCGTTCCAGCATGTGGGTGCATACAGTGCGAAGGCTTTGTTTCTTGTTGCCTGTGAACATTTTGTAATTGCCTTTGGGAGTATCAGAGTATTGGCGGCGGCTGGTCTCCTAGCTCTGTTGAGGGGGGTGGTCTGGATGAGGTCTGTGAAGGAGATGGAGGAGCACTTGTTGATGGCTTTGTAGGTCATCAAAAGAACTTTGAAGGAGAGTCTACAGTATACCGGCAGCCAGTGCAGATGTTTCAATATGGGGGTTATGTGCTCTCTCCTGGAGGCTCCATGCAAGACTCTGGCAGCTGCATTCATTGGCAGTTGCAGAGGACTCAGCGTGCTCTTCGGGAGTCCATGTAGTATTGCATTGGCATAATCAAAATGTGGGATTACTAGGGCTTGATAGACTATCCGGAAGTCTTCTGGCTCGAGTAGCTGACGCAGTGGCGGAGTGTCCGAATTTTGTGGTAGACTGCCTTGACCATGTTGCTTACCTGGGCTTTCATATTGAGCTGTTGGTCTAGCGTGACCCCTAGGTACCATACCGTGGGCTTGCTAAGGAGCTCTGCATCCCGTACTTTCAGTGAGGTGGGCAGAGTGAAATCTTGGTTCCTGGTGATAAATAGGACCTCCGTTTTGTTGAAATTTATTTTAAGCCTCTGAGCGTGTAGCCAGTCTGTGACGGCATCAAAGCAGATGGATAGTGGGGAGAGGTCTGGATGCTCTGTTGATATTGTCATATATAGCAGAACATTGTCGGCATAGACCAGGCAGTTGATATTGAAGAAGCGGATGATGTCGCAGATGGGCTACATGTAAACATTGAACAGTAGGGCTGAAAGTGAAGATTCCTGTGGCATGCATTTCTCTTGTGGGAAAGGTTCAGAGGTAGAGGAGCTGGTTCATATATGCTGCCATCTGTCTGCTAAGTACAACGCACACCAGGTTAGTGCTGTACCATTGACACCCTTCTCCTTGAGACGTGTTAGGAGTATTTCCTGGCTAACAGAGTCAAAGGCTGCAGCAATGTCCATAAAGATCATGGCGAACCCTTGTCTGATATTGTCCAGTCCAATGGTCAATGAGCTGAAGAGTGGTCAATAGGATCTCAACACCATGTGACTCCCTGAATCCATGCTGGCATGGGTCGAGCGGTGCGCTAGACTCGATGTGATGATGAAGCTGGCATTGGATGACCTTCTCAATAATTTTTGCCAGAAGGGGATGCTCGAGATTGGCCTGTAGAAGTCCATCCTGACAGGGTCCAGCTTGTTGTTTTTTAGTAGCGGTCTGATAAACGTTTGCTTCAAGCTTCGAGGGAAGGTCCCAGAAGAGAATGAAAGCTCTAGAGTTTAGTCAGGATAGGGCTGAGGTCAGCATGCAGTGATTTTATCCAAAATGCTGGACAAGGGTCATTAGGTGCTGTGGTGGTGTTTATGGCTGTGATGATGTCTTGAATGCCTTCCTCTGTTGGAGCCGAGAAGGCAGTGATGGCGTGCTGGGTGTCCTTCATGGCAGGCATCAAGGTAGGTGAGGAGGTTGGGTGGGGGGCCCTGTGCGAGGTGAGGAGGTTTGTGATCTCGCTGGTCTTGCTCGTTTTGGCCTTCAGGTAATCAGCGTATTCCTGTGGGTCAGGAAGTCTTGGTTGAATGGGGGAAGGCTCTTTTGATAGGGTCTTGATTAGGCTGAAAAGTTTGTGTGGCTTGTTCAGGGAGCACTGCAATTTCTCAGCATGGAATTGCTTCATTCTTGCTGTTACTGATGCATGGTGCCATCCTAGATGAGCAATGTATGAATTGTGGTTCTCAGTTGAATATGATCAACGCCAGTGTCTCTCAAGTTTTCTGAGGTGGAGCAGTGATGTCTGTAGCTCGGGGGAATACCAGGGAGCATTCTTTCTTCTTCCTGGAGGCCTATTAGTGGGAGGTAGATGGACGATGGCATCCAGGCTCGTGTTCCACATGGAGATCATTTTGTCTAGACTGTGTGTTGGCGGGTTACGGAGAGGCTGGGCTTTGTCCAGAATTTCCTCTTTGTTGAATGGCTGGAACTGTCTTGAAGATACTGTAGGGGCCTTAACTATGGACTGAGAGCTAATTTGGTTGGTGTGTGTTGGCATCTGGAATCTTACCAGACTGTGACCTGGCCATGGCACTGAGCTGATGGATAACTCAAGGTTGTGCCTGGGGTCAAGGACTGCCCACAGGGCAAAGATCAAGTCCAGCATGTTTCCCTTTATGTGAGTGGGGGTGTTGATTACCTGTATATATCCAAGCTCTTCAAGAGCCTCAAGGAAGGCCTTGGCATGGGTGTCTTGGAGGGCAGGGAGGTTGAAATTGCCTAGCATCCAGTTTGGTATATGAGTGTTCTTGGGGTTGCAGGCGAGGTCGATTATTGTGGATAAGTCCTCCGGAGAGGGGGAGGGAGCTCTGTAAACCAGGTTGATGGTACTGTACTTATTCGCTATGGTGAATGGAGTCGAGGTGTGCAGTGCTGCTGGAGGAGATCAGCTAAAATTTTAGATCCATCTTGGTCAGGATGAGTGTTCCTCCACCTCTTCGGTTGGCTCTGTGGCAGGAGTGGGTGGAGAAGTTGGGTGGGACAAACTGGTGAAGGAGGACTGTGTCTGTGGTGGACAGCCATGTTTCAGTGATAAATAGGATGTCCAAGTCATGTGCGGACACCAGGTCGGTTACGGCTGGCCATTTCTTCCAGACCGAGCATGCATTTATAAGGGCAGACTTCAGGTTGCGGGGATGTGTGTGCTTCTCCCGCTGGGGAAGTTTGGCCTGCTGCCTCAGGACAAAGTGAAGAGATGGGCATCTTGACCTCACATGTGCTTTGGCCTTTGGAAGAGAGGTGCCGCCTGCAGCAGTGGGTCTGTTGTGCAGCTACAGTACTGCATGTCGAGTGTATTACATACTGCATGCAGACCCTAGGTGTGGTGTACCACTGTCTCAGAATGTTCCAGTGTTTCATGTCCTGGATTTTGCCCCTTGGAGGCAGGGATCTGCAGTCTCTTTGATTCTAGATATTGCTATACAGAACAGTATGGAGGTCTAGCCTAATAGTTAGAGTGCTGGCTCAGTAAATGATGGATGGGGGTTTGAATTCCACTTGTTTTCTTTGTGGCTGTGGGATTCTCAGTTCATTTTAATGCCAGGAGCAGTCTGGGGTCTTCTTTGGCTGGCCGACACACATTCTTATGCTTTTTTATGTGTTTCAATAGCACACTGGGTCAGCAAACATGCAATCTGTAATCATGCCCTTCTGACAGCATGACATTCTTGTCTCAACTGTAGCCAATTGCAGAGGGTCAGACATATTCACACTGCAAATGTATGATACCTGAGTAGCACATGATTGGACTAATTTCATCCGAACTGTGTCTGTACTGATTTGGCTCCATCACATTTATGCATTACATGCAGTCACATCCTACCTCTGGGATGGGCACCTGCAGGGCTCATCACACTTCCTTACATGCTCCATATGGCCAGTATGAGCGACTCTTGTCCAGCTGATATACGCACATCTGTCAGGAGGGTTGTATGGTGGTTAGGAGGCTGGTACAGCTGTGAGACCCACATAGCTGGTATTGGAGCTTCCCCATGGCATAGCTACACTTTTTTCACACACACTACAACTGCTTTTGTGGGATCACATCAAGTACATTGGTCCATCATCTCCTAACTTTCCTTCCATCCATCAGTTTTAACATGACTTTGGCTGGGGCTCCCTTACCTGCATTAGGGTGACAGCCATTTTCAGGCGTTACAGTGCACACTTGTCACCTTAGCTCCTGATGCCCTGTTAGTGCATGATAAATGGAGCCTAGCACCCTTACTGCTGGAACACCTACTCCCCACCCGTCCTTTAATGCATGGAAACACCCTTATCACTGCCGTTAATGCTCGTTATCCACAGCTCCCTTACTGCCCTTTAGTAACATATCCCTATGTGTGTGCTTATCATTGCACACACTTTCATGCTTTGGGTAATTTAAAAGAGACCTTTTACAGGTATTTACTGGTATATATGCACAAAAATGGCTTTATAAACTTGCTCTTCACTTGTATGGTGGTAGTGGGGTCACTGGTTCATCTGTATATTCAGTACTGCTACCTATATGGAGAGTAGCACAATTATACCAATTAAGTTAACTGCCTGCACTGCCAGCTGCATTAATCCTGTGACTGCACAAAATGAGAATACGCGCCTTATTTGCTTATTCATTAGCATATGTTTTGAGTTGGCAATTTCTTCCTTCTCCATTGGAACCCCAGTTGAATCAGAATATACCACCATATTGGGTTGATGCAGCTACCCAGAGGTTTTTGCCACTGTTTTATATCCCCTTCCACTTTTATTATCACAGACAGTGTAGTAGCATATCCTTCACTGGGGGTCGTGCATATAATTTTCTCCATAATGCTTAGCCATACCCCCTAAATTGAGGCTATAGATGTCTCAGAACAATGGCTCTGACTTCCATCTTCTTTACCTCTCCCTACTACTGCTACTACTACTGAACATTTGTATAGTGCTACAAGACATATGCAGCACTGCACAGACATATGTAAAAGACAGTCCCTGCTCATCAGAGCTTACAATCTAATCAGGATAGATAACACAGTAGCTGTAGACATAGGTTGCATTTAGGGGGAATGGCAGGGAAACACGAGGAATATCAGGTGAGTCAAGATCCGAAAGCGGCAGCGAAGAGGTGAGTTTTCAGCCTGGATTTGAAAAGGGTCAGAGAAGGTGCATGACTCAGGTAGTTTGTTCCAGGCATAAGGAGCAACAGGGTGAAAGGAGTGAAGTATGTAATTAGCAATAGAAGAAAGGGCACAGATAGATGTGATTTGCCAGAAGAGTGGAGTTACTGGGGAGGGGTGTAGGGAGAGATAAGAGATGAAAGGTAGTGAGTAGCTGCAGAATGAATGCACTTATAGATCAGTAGGAAAAGTTTGAACTGGATGTGGAAATGGATAGGAAGCCAATGAAGTGACTTGAGAAGAGGGGTAATATGAACATGACGAGGCTGGCAGAAGATCAGCTGTGCAGTAGAGTGTCGAACAGACTGAAGGGGAGATAGATGATTCAAAGGGAGACCAGTAAGCAGTAGGTTACAATAGTTTAGATGGGAGGTGACTAAGGAGGGGATAAGTATCTTGGTAGGTTGTTCAGAAAGGAATGGGTGAATTTTGTTGATGTTGTAGAGAAAGAAACAATATGTTTTAGCTATCGGTTGGATGTGTGTGGAGAAGGAGAGAGAGGAGTCAAAGATGTATTTATTTATTTATTTATTTATTTATTTGCAATTTCTTCTATACCACACTATTTATCATCAGCGCGGTTTACATATAACCAAAGATGTACAATGTGTAACAGTCTAACATTGACATTTACAGAGAACAGGGAAATAAAACATGGAGAACGGGGAGAACTATCTACAATATGTACAAATTAGAATAAAGATTGGCATGTTTGTCTTTAGGGGAAGATTGACGTGGGGGAAATTTAAATACAGTGATTAGGGCATAGGGTACATTCCTTTGTGGGAGTCGCAATGGCTCAGGATAAAAGGGTTAGGTGATATTGTCAAGCATGGAGAAGTGTTGTAAGAAGAGATGGTGTTTGATTGCCTTCCTGAATTGGGGGAGGTTGGTTATGGCATGGATATCTGCAGGGAGGGAGTTCCAACAGGAAGGTGTGTAAAGAGAAAAAGCATGGTTACTCGTTGTCTTTGAGCATTTGGTGATGGTCTTTGGTAGAAGTAAAGTGTTGCAGGCTATTGATCTTCTCGTTCTGTTGGGGGGGGGGGTGTAAGAGGTCTGAGAGTGAGGTGAATGTGCATCTGTTAACTGCTTTGAATGTAATTGGTAGTGCCTTGAAGGTGATTCTGCGGTGGACAGGGAGCCAGTGCAAATCCTTTAAGATGGGGGTAATATGGTCTGCTCTTGATGCTCCGTAGAGGGTTCTGGCTGCGGTGTTCATCGCAAGTTGGAGGTGTTTAAGTGAGCTCTTGGGGAGGTCAAAAAGGGTGGAGTTGGCGTAATCAAAATGAGGCAGTATGAGAGCTTGAACGACAGTTCTGAAGTCGTTTGGTTCCAGAATCCGTTTCAACTGTTGTAGGACACAAACTTTGTGGTAGATTGCCTTAACGGTATTACTTATCTGGGCATGCATGTCAAGGAGTTGGTCAAGTATTATACCCAGGTATCAAATCTTCATTTTGGAGTTGAGTTCAGCATTGCGAACCTTAAGTGATGAGGGTGGGGAGAACATCTGGTCTCTGCTGATAAAGAGAACCTCTTCTTTTTGAAATTTATTTTGAGTTCTTGAGTCTGTAACCAGTCTGTGACAGTGTCGAAACATGCTGAAAGTTGGGAGAGGTCAGGTTGGAGTGTGGATATTGGGGTGAACATTAGGACATCATCAGCATATACCAGACAGTCGATATTAAATGATCGGATAAGGTTGCAAATCGGTTGCATATAGACATTGAACAGTAGAGCTGAAAGTGATGATCCTTGTGGAACCCCTTTCTCTTGTGGGAAAGGAGCTGATGTAGATGAACCAGAGTGTACATATTGCATTCTGTTGTTGAGATATGAGGCGCACCAGGCGAGGGCATTCCTGTGGACACCCTTATCTGCAAGGCGAGATAAGAGTATCTTGTGGCTGACCAAGTCAAAAGCAGTCGCAATGTCGAGAAAGATGAGCACAAAGCCTTGCTTAATGTTGTCAAGCCCAATGGTTAGTGTGTTAAATAAGGTTGTCAGCAATGTTTCTACTCTGTGTGACTCTCTGAATCCATGCTGGCAAGCGTCAAGGGGGGCGTTAGTCTCTATTTAATGGGTCAACTGCTGTTGAACTATTTTTTCCATGATTTTGGCAAGGAGAGGGATGCTCGATATTGGCCTGTAAGATTCCATTTTTGTGGGATCAAGTTTATTGTTTTTTAGCAGCGGTCTTATTGATGTTTGCTTTAGGTTCTGAGGGAATGTACCAGAGAGGAATGATGTGCCTATTAGTTTGGCCAAAAACGGACTAAGTTCGGTCCGAAGAGATTTTACCCAGTGCGCAGGACATGGGTCGTCTGGTGCGGTGGTGGTGTTTATAGTTTAAATGGTGTTTTGGATATCCTTTGCAGTTGGGGGAGAAAAGGAGGTAATGATATATTGATTATTTGCTGAGCTTGATGGGAGGGAGGGGGTGGAGATATGCTGGGTATCTAGGGTCAATGGTAAGAAGGCTGGAAATAAGATTGGTGGGGAGGTGGATGGAGAGGGGGGTATAGAAGATTGGCCCGGGTGAGGAGATCTTACGGGAGTGGTAGGATGACTTGATTTGGCTCGTAGGTAGTTTGCATAATCTTGTGGATGTGGGAGGTTAAGTTGGTAGGATGAAGGTTCTTTTGATAATGTTTTAACAATATTGAAGAGCTCATGTGGTTTGTTAATTGAGCGTTGTAAGATCCCTGCGTAGTACTGCTTCATTTTTGTGGACACAGCAGCTCTGTGGGTATCCAGATGGGTGGTGTATGTGTCATAGGATTCACTTGTCCTAGATCGGCGCCAACGTTTTTCAAGTTGTCGAAGTCGGCGAAGGGATGCTGTTAGATCAGGTGAGTACCAGGGTGCTTTCTTTCTTTTGCTGGATGTTTTGTTGCTAGATGGTGTATCGATTACAGCATTAAGACTCTGGTTCCACAAGCTAGCATGTCATCTAGGTTTTGTTCAGGTGGTTCTAGGAGAGGCTGTGCCCTTTCAAGGATCTCTTCTCTGACGAAAGGAAGGTAGCACTTGGAAGTAGAAGCAAGTTGTTTGCTTGAGATATGGGAGTTATTGGTCATTGGGTGAGGGGGCAGAGAGAATCTAATCAAACTATGATCAGACCATGGCACTGAGCTTATTGAGAGATTGAACATGTGTGTGGGAATGGTGGCTATTTGTGGTGGAAATATTTATTTTATTTATTTATTTATTTATTTATTTATTTACAGTCTCTTCTATACCACACTATTCGGTATAGAAGAGACTGTAAATAAATAAGATCCAGCGTGTTTCCCTTGACATGGGTGGGGGAGTCTATGACTTGGGTATAGCCTAGTGAATTAAGGGCATCAAGAAAGGCCTCGGATTGGTTAGCTTGAAGGGCAGGGAGATTGAAATCTCCCAACAACCAGTTTGCTGTATGTGGTTTGGTTGGGTTGCAAACAAGGTCAATGATTAAGGAGAGGTCATCTGGTGCTGGGGAAGGAGTTCTGTAAAATAGGTTGATGGTACAATGTTTGTTAGCTATAGAGATGTAATCAAGGTGAGGGGTGCTATTAGAGGTAATTATTTGGAAATGTAGGATGTCCTTGGTAAGGATAAATGTTCCTCCACCTCTTCGGTTGGATCTGTGACATGAGTGGATAGAATAATTAGGGGGTACATATTGATGGAGGAGAACCAAATCTGAGGCAGACATCCATGTTTCTGTAATGCATAGGATGTCAAGGTTGTAGGTGGCTAGCATTTCTGTTATGGCAGGCCATTTCTTGCGGATGGAACGGGCATTTATGAGAGCACATTTAAGGTCAGAAGGTGGGGTGGGTGTCTCCTGCTGAGGAGGGTGGGATTGTTGGAGGGTGACATAAATGAGGTGAGGGTATTTATTTTATTTATTTATTTTATTTTATTTATGCTTATTTCTATACCGCTTTTTCCAAAGATCAAAGGCGGTTTACAGGTAACATTTAGTGAACATGTTTTACATAGAACATCGTTTTTTTTCATAACTATGTACAGTTAACATGATAAACGATAGCATGGAACATTATGTAACATTATGTAACATTATAGCTTATGTTGAGGTCTCTCTGTTTGGTGGTGAGGGGGTGCATGATGTCTTCTCCATGAACATTGAAGAATTGGGATGGGGCTATGAGAGGGGGTAAGGGCTTGAGTGCTATGCATTAGAGCAAGTAACATGCAGCAGCTGGCAAGGATGTGAGAGAGCATGGTTGTGGTGGGAGGGAGCATTGTGGATGAGTGTTGTCTGTGTACAGTTAATGTTGGGTGGGGCTGGATTGGTTAGGCTGATGCCACGGGTTGAAACAGTTTGTGGGGTGTAGTAGTAGGTCTTTAATAAGTGTAAACTCACTGCTTGACAATGTGCAGGTATTTGAAACAATGTAGCAGCAAGCAAACAATGAAACAATGTAGCAGCAAGCAAACAACAATGAGACAGTGAAATAGTAAGACAGAAACAACTATCTGTATCAGGGCTGTATAGCAATTTAGCAATGGGAGAATAACATCGTAGCAGCAAGATGGTAATACTACATATGGTCACACGCACTGGTGTTTGTATACAACACTTGAATAGAGATCGTATTAGAGATCTAGAACCCGAGCTGTCAGCATTTGTCAGATTAGATGGTATGAAAAATTACTTGCGTCTTTTGGGCCTATGGGCTTGCAGATCAGTCTCCTGGTCGCTCCTGTGATTACTTGCTAGCACGTGGCCTCAGGTTGGGCCTCCACCTAAGGGCCACGCCAAAGGGCCCTCTGGCTAGGCCCTCAGGCGCAGGTCCGCCAGGCATGGGTGCTCCGATAGCGCTGCTTTTCAAGAAGCACCAGCTGCCCCGATTGGGCAGATCACCACGGGGCGGTGTGATGGTGTCCCGCATGCTCAATTCCCCGCTGGGAAGAGCAGCCTCTGTGTCGGCGTGGACAGGGGCGGCCCAAGGGGGGTGCGGGGCCATGTGCGGAGACTCGGTGCGGGGCCTCATTTGCATAAGGGGCCTCATTTGCATAAATATTTGCATAATGTTACCATACACTAACTTTTAGTAAACATGCTTCTTCATGAGTGTATGGATAAAGAAAGACTAAAAGATTTCTATATTACTATAATACAGTGCCAACCGCCAGGCACATTAGGAACTACTCGTACTACAAACACTGCCCATTTAAACCCATAGCAAACCTGCCGTATCCTAACAGCACTACAAGGACTCATAAAACACCATACCATACCTATCAAAAGGCAACACTGCAAATATTAAACCAATACATTTCAGAGAATAACAATACATGAACTACTGGGGAAAGAGAACAAGTGGCAATGTCAAATAGGAATTACATAAACAGAATACCTCAGCTCAGTTACACACGCAGAACATAGACCATCACCAAACAAGGATTCACAATTTAGAAACAGGAAGACAATAATTAAACTGGGAACCCCAAAAGCCAAACTTGGAATGTACAACACTGTAGAAATAAAACTATAAATTAATTTCCTCTTGTACTAAACAAAGCACCGACGTTAATGATGCACATTTCCCAGAGCTGACATACTCCAGTTAATAAATTCAAAATAAAGAAATATCTTTGTATCTGTTGTGCATTTTTTTCAGTTGCAATTGTTCCAGCCACTTTCTTCTGGTTTATTTGTGTCTTCTGCTAACTCTCCATCGTCTGCTGTCCATTTGTCCTTTCTTCGCTCTTCTAGTTTTTTTTTCCATTCTACCTCTACATCTGTTTTAACATACTAATCTTTCTCCTTTTGCTCTTTCCTCATTCCTATTTCATCCACTCAAATTTTACCCCTCCATCCTCAATCCCCACTTACTCTCCCAATACCCGGCCAATTGTAGATTTTTCTTCCCTCCCACACAAAATATTTTTTCCCTCTCCATTCCACTCTCCCAGCCCCATCCCCTTCTAATCTCCCCCAACATCAGCTCCCTTCCAGTTCCAGCCCCACCCAGTATCCGCTCCCTTCTAGTCCCCCCATCAGCCCATTTCCAGTCCTAGCTCCCCATCCATTTCCAGTCCTATACGAGTCCCTTCATCAGCTCATTTCCAATACCAGCCTCCCATCAGCCCATTTCTAGTCCTTTCCTAGCCCCACCATCAGCCCATGTCAAATCCTAGCTCCCCTCCACTCAGCCCATTTCCAATCCAAGCCCCCCATGAGCCTACTTCCAGTTCTAGCCCCTCCATGAGTCCATTTCAATCCAAGCCCCCACCACATCCCATTGCCAATCTTAGCTCCACCCAATTCCCAGTCCTATCCTAGCCCCTCCATCAGCCCATTTCCTATCCTAGCTACCTCCCATAAGAGCCCATTCCAAGCCCCCCTTCCCATCGGCTGTTTACAGTTCAAGCCCCCTTCCACTCAGCCCATTTCCATTCCAAGCCCCCCTCTCCATCAGCTATTTGCAGTTCAAGCCCCCCACTTCCCCTCAGCCCATTTCCATTCCAAGCCCCATCCCCATCAGATATTTACAGTTCAAGCCCCCTTCCACTCAGCCCATTTCCATTCCAAGCCCCCCTCCTCATCAGCTATTTGCAGTTCAAGTCTTACCTTCCACTCAGCCCATTTCCAGTCCTAGAAACCCCCCAACCCATTACCAGTCCTAGCCCACATAGCCTATTAACAGTCCTAAGCCCCCATGCGCCCACGCCCAGGCCTCCTCCCACCGGCCCATTTCCAGTCTTAACCCCCCATCACCCAATTTTCAGTTTAAGCCCCCCATAGCCCATTACCAGTCCTAATCCCATCAGCCCATATCCAGACTTAGCTCCCCCCATAACCCATCACCACTCCTAACCCCCCAGCCCAGGGAAAATTTAAAATAAAAAAAAAACTGTCTGCTGCTGCTGCTGGGGCTGGGGCCATGGCAGAATCGAGTGTGCCGTGGGCCCCCCCCCCCTGCCCGGCAGAGCCTGCCCTCCCCTGCATCAGCTCCCTCTTTGCAGCTGCATTCAAACACGCCGGCTTTCAGAGCGCGAAGGGAGAGTTTCTCCCTCGCGGCTCTGTTAAGCCCGCAGGGGCTGATGGGAAGTTCCCATCAGCCCCCGCGAGCTTAACAGAGCCACAAAAGGGAAACTCTCCCCTCGCACTCTGAAAGCCGGCGTGTGTGACTGCAGCTGCAAAGAGGGAGCTGATGCAGGGGAGGACAGGCTCTGCCAGGCAGGGGGGCCCCACGGCACACTTGATTCTGCCGCGGAAGCCGCGGCCCCGGCCCCAGCAGCGGCAGCAGACAGTTTTTTTTTTAATTTTAAATTTTACTTTTAGATCAGAATGATTTTGCGCGGGGCCCCCTGAACCGCGGGGCCCTGTGCAAGAGACATTCTCGCTCAATGGACGGGCCGGCCCTGGGCGTGGAGCAAAAGGAAGCATGCGCCAGATAGCGCTGCTTTTCAAGAAGCCCCAGCTGCCCCGATTGGGCAGATCGCCATGGGGCGGTGTGATGGTGTCCCGCAAGCTCAATTCCCCACTGGGAAGAGCAGCCTCTGTGTCGGCATGGAGCAAAAGGAAGCATGCGCCCGATAGCGCTGCTTTTCAAGAAGACCCCAAGGTTGCAAGCAGAGGAGACAGAGAAGAGTACAGAGTTATCCATAAAGACTGAGAAAGGAGGAAGGGGAGAGGAGGGTTTAGGGGGAAAAATAAGAAGCTCAATTTTGTCCATGTTCAATTTCAAGTGATGGTGAGATATCCAAGCAGCAATGTCAGAAAGGCAAGCAGAGATCCTGGCTTGGATTGCCCAAGAGATTTCAGGTATAGAGAGGAAGATCTGGGAGTCATCAGAATAAAGGTGATACTGAAAGTCATAGGAAAAGTTGAGTGCACCAAGGGACTGGGTATAGCAAGAGAAAAGAAGTGGACCCAAGACAGATCCTTGGGGTACACCAACTGATAGCAGGATAGCAGTGATGGGAAAGATAAGAAAAGAACCATGATAGCACAGGGCCCTTAAAACCAAGCGAGGGCAAGGTATCAAGGAGAAGGTTGTGGTGAACAGTGTCATAAGCGGTGGAAAGGTCCAGAAGGATGATAATTGAGTAAAGGCCCTTGGATTTTGTCAGGAACAGGTCACTGGAGACTTTGGCAAGGGCCGCTTCAGTAAAATGTACAGTGCCTTGCAAAAGTATCCGTCCCCTCGGTTTTTGTCCTGTTTTGTCGCATTACATACAACCTGGAATAAAAATGGAGGTTCATTTGGATATTAGGTAATGGACCTAACAATATAGTCCAAATTGGTGAAGTGGAATGACAATAAAATATCTTGTATATATATATAAAAAAAAAAAGTAAAAACTGAAAAGTTGTAAGTGCATATGTTTTCCTCTCTTTTGCATAAAACCCCTAAATAAGATCTGGTCCAACCAATTAACCTCAGAAGTCACATAATTAGTTGATTAGGATACACCTGGGTGCAATCAGTGTCACATGATCTGTCACATGATGCCTGTATAAATATACCTGTTCTGAAAGGCCCCTGACTCTGCAACACCACTAAGCAAGCAACATGAAGACTAAGGAACACTCCAAACAGGTCAGAGATAAAGTTGTGGAGACATATAGATCAGGGTTGCATTATAAAAAAAATATCCCAAATTCTGAATATCCCACGAAGCACCATTAAATCCATTTTAATAAAATAGAAAGAATATGACACCACTATAAATCTGACAAGAGAAGGCCACCCACCAAAACTCACAAACTGGGCAAGGAGGGCATTAATAAGAGATGCTACAAAGACACCAAGGATAACACTGAAGGAGCTGCAAAGATCCACAGTGGAGATGGGCATATCTGTCCATAGGACCACTTTAAGCTGTACAGCCCACAGAGTGGGGCTTTATGGAAGAGTGGCCAGAAAAAAGCCTTTGCTTAAAGAAAGAAATAAGAAAACACGTTTGGAGTTTGCACAACAGCATGTGACAGACCCCCAAACACATGAAAAAAGGTTCTCTGGTCAGATGAGACAAAAATTGAACTTTTTGGCCATCATCATGGGAAATGCCATGTGTGATGCAAAACCAACACTTCCTATCACCCGAGAACACACTTCCCACAGTGAAACATGATGGTGGCAGCATCATGCTATGGGGATCTTTTTCATCGGCAGGGACAGTAAAACTGGTCAGGATTGAAGGAACGATAGTTGTCACTAAATACAAGGCAATTCTTGAGGAAAATCTGTCTCAGTCTTCCAGAGATTTGAGACTGGGACGAAGGTTCACCTTCCAGCAGGACAATGACCCTAAACATACTGCTAAAGCTGGTTGAAAGGGAAACATTTAAATGTCTTGGAATGGCCTAGTCAAAGCCCAGACCTCAATCCAATTGAGAATCTGTGGCAATACTTAAAGATTGTTGCCTTAAGGAATGAGTGAAAATCCCAGTGAGGAGAGGAGTGACCATAGAATGCTTGAAGGCTGCAGGAAAAGTTGCAGTGGAGAGTGATAGGTTGAGAATATGAGAGATGGAAGGGACTACAATGGAGGCGATGGAGCTAAGGAGAATGGTTAGAATAGGAGCAGAGGAGCAGATAATGAGTTTGGATGAGGAAAGAAAGTAAGTGGTTTCCTCCTCAGAAATTATAGGAAAGGAAGAAAGGGCAACGGAGGTAGGGGGAAACGTTGGGAGTGAAGAAGGGGAGGAGGGAAAGTATCTGACCTCATGGTGAATTGGAGTGTGATCTTGTGGATTTTGTCTTGGATTAGTCAGCCAGGTTTCAGCAAAAAGGGAGGGAGGGGTTGAAGGCGTAGGTGCCCTGAGAAGAGAGTTGAGACTTATAAAGAGACAGCAAGGGTCAGCGGCAAGAGAGTTAGTCAGATGGATAGAATAGTCCTGTTTGGTGAGTGCTATGGCTGACTGGAAAGAGACAAGCTTGAATTTGAAGTGTAGAAAGTCTGCAAATGTGTGGGATATGAGCCAGGCACTCTCAACTGAGTGGGCACAGGAACAAAGATAGCAGGAAGTAGAAGACAGTCAGGGTTGAGGTACAATACGCCTCACAGAACGTGGCATGGTTGGAGCAAGGGCATCCAGAGCAGAGGAGAATGCAGTTTTACTGCCTCAACAGAATCAGATGACACAGTGGAGGAAAGAGGTGATGAGACAGTGGAGAAGAGAACCAATGAGTCAATAGCATGAAGATCTCTAAAGAGTTTCCTTTTGAAGCTCTTAGCAGCCTGAAGGGCAGACTTCCTTCACAAAAACTTAGCCAAGGTCCTCTGTCAGTAAATCACTGGGCCAGATCTAAAAATATTTTTCAGTTAAATCTGGGGTGAAAGGAGAGTAAAGTCATGCTCTTTGAAGGGATGATTTCATACAATAGCAGGTCACCTATGTGTGAAAGCCAAGTAGGAATCTATTTCTAGCCAATTTTATAAAGATACATAAGTGTCTATGGGGCATGTTTTCTGAGCTGCGCTACCTGTTAATGCATCCAATAGCATGTGCTGTTGGTGCACGGTAACAACGCAGCAAAAATACACTGTTTGCATTTTTCAGGTTATCTACGTGAGTGGGCAATATATGGACGGAGAGTGGGCCTTTCTGCAACACATGGATACTGCGGGCAAGCAGTAATTGTTGGAGATGCAGACAGCATGATTGCAACTGCTGCCAACTTAATGAGTGGCGTTAGCTGCATCCATAATGTTGCCGAGCTGCAGTGTTTGCATTTTCAGTGTGGTATCTGCTGGGGAAATGCTGTGCACACCCTCAGCAGATACTGTATAGCTTTTCCAACTAAAGTTGTGGTATCTGCAGAGAAACACTGGGATACTTTTAGAAAAAACGTTTTACTTGCACTAAGAAATACCCCCTGCATATCTTCTTATCACTGCTCTTCTTGTTTCTATCCTGCTAGTTCGGATCATGCAACTGAAGGGAGCAGATGACATGCGAGGATCCATTTATGGATTCACAAATCTATTAAATAAGCTATGTTCCTCTGCATGGGAGTCCTCCACAAACACTGTTGCTGCTAGGGGAGGTGCTGCAATCTTGCACTTTTAAACACTAAAAATGTGATTTATTTTATTTTTTTATTTGTAAAGTTTTTTCTATACTGCCCCTTCCAAAGATCAGAGGCGGTTTATATGGAACGAACATGATACATTGAACATAGGTATTATTACATCAAACAAGGGTATGCGTAGAGGATAACAATGAGGAAAGTGATGGGACCAGATGGGATACACCTTAGAATACTGAGGGAACTTGGGGATGTTCTAGCAGCTCCACTGACTGACCTTTTCAATGGAGTTGGAGTTGGGAGTGGTGCCAAAGGACTGGAGAGAAACAAACAATACCCCCACACAAAAACAATCACTGTATAAATGATCTAAAAGCCAAGATTGTTTTTTGGCAAGCAAAATGTAAGTTAAATTACACCAAGAAGAATGTCGGGTCCAGCAGACCGGAGAGGAGTAGGCATTCGCTCAACCCCCGGTGTCTGCTGTTCCATTTTTAATTTTTTAATTTACTACATGCATGTATAGTGCAACACACAAAATATTTTGAGAGCTTTACTTAGCTTATCATAGTGCAGTCGTGCGAACACAGACAACCAAAATCCAATAACACAACACGCATGTTTCGGGCCTTGTCGGCCCTGTCTCAAGTGAAAACTCTGTGTGGTCAAAAGCTGCAGGCATCAAAGACAGACGCCAAAGAATCACAAGATGTTGATAATGCCTGCCAAGGAAGGAGTGGCTGATCCAATGAAATCACACTGCAGGAGGAGCTTCCCCAGAAAACCCCGCTGCATAGGTTGGTTAATAGTTACAAATGGGAAAATAAGTAACAAATGATGGTCAATGTCAAAATGCCAAAATGACAATAGGCTCAAAACAGGCTCCACCATTGTAATTCCACATTCAAGCCCTCTGGATGAACAGTCCACAGCTGGAAAATCCATTGTTGCTCAAGCCATTGCAGGCAATAAACTCTATTTCCTCCCCTTGGGTCTGTAGAACCCAAGTCAATCACCCTCCATCGAAAGTCAGCAAAAGTATGACCATGGGAAATACAATGTTCCACCAACGGGGCCGACAAGGTGGAAGTTCTTGGTGTAATTTAACTTACATTTTGCTTGCCATAAAACGATCTTGGCTTTTGGATCAATGGACTGGAGAGAGGCACATGTGGTCCCTTTGCACAAAAACAGAAGTAAGGCTGTGGCTGAAAACTACAGGCTGGTTAGTTGAACTTCAGTGGTGAGTAAATTATTGGAAGCACTGCTGAAAGAGAAAATAGTGACGTTTCTGGAGTCCAGCAGATTACAGGATCTGAGGCAGCATGGATTTACCAGAGGCAGGTCTTGTCAGATAAATCTGATTGATTTCTTTGACTGGGTGACCAGGGAGTTGGTCCGAGGGAGAGCCCTAGATGTGGTGTATTTAGATCTCAGTAAAGCCTTTTACACTGTTCCATACAGGCAACTTATAAACAAACTGAGCATCTTAGGGATGGACCCTAAAGTTATTGCTTGGGTTAGAAATTGGAGCTCACTCTGAGGAAAAGGAGGTTACCGGTGGTGTGCTCCAGGGATCTGTTCTTGGTCCGATTCTTTTTAACATCTTTTTAGTGATATAGCGGAAGGGCTGTCGGGTAAGGTTTGCCTCTTTGCAGATGATACCAAAATCTGCAATAGAGTAGACACCCAGGAAGGTGTAGATAACATGAGGAGGGATCTAGCTTAGCTTGAAGAATGATCTAGAATTTGGCAGCTGAGATTTAATGTTAAAAAATACAAGGTCATGCATTTGGGCTGCAGCAATCCAAGGGAGAAATAAGATATAGGTGAAGTACTTTTGTCCACTAAAGAAAAGCGGGACCTAGGCGTGGTTGTGTCTGATGATCTTAAAGTAGCTAAACAGGTAGAAAAGGTGAAAGCAAATTCTAGAAGGATGCTTGAGTGCATATGGAGAGGAATGGCCAGCAGAAGAAAGGAGGTGATAATGCCTCTGTATAAGTCTTTGGTGCGACCTCATTTGGAGTATAGTGTGCAATTCTGGAGACCGCACCTTCAAAAGAATATAAACAGGTTGGACTCCATACAGAGGGTAACTACTAAAATGGTTAGTGGTCTTCATTATAAAGCATATGAGGACAGACTTAAGGATCTTAATATGGACACCTTAGAGGAAAGGTGGGATAGAGGTGATATGATTGAGATGTTTAAATACCTCCATGGCATAAAGGCAAAGGAGGAAAGCTTCTTTTGAATGAAAGCAAGCTCTGCTATGAGGGGACATGGGATGAGGATGAAAGGGGATAGATTCAGGAGTGATATGCAGAAATATTTCTTTACGGAAAGAGTGGTGGATCTCTGGAATAGTCTCAGTGGAGGTGGTAGAGATGAGGAAAGTATCTGAATTCAAAGAAGCATGGCACAAATACAGAGGATCTCTAAAGGAAAAAAGGGGAATGTTGTAGTGGTTGATATGGAAGGGCAGACTAGATAGGCCATGTGGTCTTTTTCTGTCTTCATGTTTCTGTGTTTCTATGTAAACTATATACATACAAAACTATTTACAAGATTTACATAATATACAACATTTCAGCTAGTACGTATGCATAAAACTGGAAATGGAGTCAAATTTTCAAGGATTCGTAGTCAATTACATTTGGTAACATAGAGGTTAGGGGGGATCTCTGCCAGTAGGGGGAGGTGATATCACAGCACCTCCCCCTTCTGGCAGCAGCGTGGGTGGAGGCCTCCCACACAGCCTCAGGAACTTTGACTACAACTCATCTAATCCAACATTAATCACATTCCTTTCTCTTGACATTTTGCATAAATAATGTCAAAAAAATATATCGCAAACACTTTGAAAAGCTTCTTCATAATACACATTTATAGTTTAAGATCTTTACAGTGAGCTATATCTGTACATGGGAGCTCTGCATCTCTGACCTTAATCAAAGCAGGGGGAGGGGGGGGGGTAAAGGATTGATTGCTTGTGATGAATAGAACATCTGTCTTACTGAAGTTGATTCTGAGGCTTTGAGTGCAGAGCCAGTCTGTAACAGCATGAAAGCAGTTTATTATTGGCAAAAGGTCAGGCTGGTCAATAGAAAAAGGTGTGAACAGCAGCACATCATCAGCATAAACAAGGCAGGAGATGTTAAAGGAACAGATAATTGAACAGATGGGCTGCATAGAAATGTTGAAGAAGAGGGCGGAGAGAGAGGAGCCCTGAGGAACACCTTGTTTTTGTTGAAAAGGCTCAAAAGTCATAGAGCCAATTCATACCTGTTGCCATCAGTCTGATAGGTAAGACTTGCACCAGCTCAAGGCAGACGCAAGAATTTCCTTCCCTTGAAGACGTGTAAGAAGCGACTCATGGTTGACTGAGTCAAAGGCAGAAGCAATATCCAAGAAGATTAGAACATAGCCTTGTCAAATAGTATCAATTCCAGTGAGTAAGGTGTGAATAGAATGGTGAGAAGTGTCTCAACATCACGGTATTCTCTGAAGCCGTGCTGGCATGGGTCGAAAGGAGTTATTTATTTATTTATTTAGACAGTTTTGTATACCACCTTATCCTTCAATCAAAGTGGTCACAACACAATTGGGGGATACATTTAACACAAGGGAATATGAGACACATATGCTAATACTTACAGGAAACATGGGCTATGGAGGGTTACGTGGCTTGCCCAAGACCACAAGGAGCACCTGTGGGACTAGAAACCCCAGTCCCGGCCCAAGGTTGCTGTCCTCTAGTGGGATTTGAACCCCGACCTTCTGGCCTGAGGTAGTCTCGATGTGATGTTGAAGTTGGAGATGAACGACCTTCTCAATTATCTTGGCCAAAAGGGGAATGCTAGAGATTGGCTAATAAGATTCTATCTTCTGAGGGTTCAGCTTGCTGTTCTTTAGAAGGGAGCCTAATGGAGGTTTGTTTTAAAGTGAGTGAGAACATACCTGTTAAAAAGGATAAGTTAATGATCTTAGCTAAAATTGGGCTAAATTCAGCACATAACAATCTTATCCAGAAAGCTGGGCAGGGGTCATTGGGAGAGGTATTGGTATTACTGGAAATGATGGTGTCCTCAATGACCTTCTTGGAAGAGGACGTGAAGGAGGTCAAAGGTGATAGGGAGCCTGGTATATGATTTGGTGTGGGGGTAGGGAAGGAGGTGATGGTTAGGATGGCTTTAGCACATAATCAGCAAATTCCTGAGGGTGTATCAAGTTAGGTTGATGGTAGTAGGCTCCTTAGCAAGCGATTTAACGATGTTAAATAGATCCCGAGGTCTATTTAGAGAGCAGAGCAGGAGATCAGAATGGTATTCCTTTCTTTTCATGACAACTGCCCTACAGTGTGTCTCAAGGTGAGAGATATAAGCAGAATGATCGTCAGAAGACCGTGAACGTCGCCAACGTCTTTCGAGCTTCCTGAGTAGGAGTAGGGAGGTCCGTAGATCAGAAGAGTACCAACGTGCTGTATGATTTCTTTTAGCATGTAAGAGTTCAAGGCAGACTACAAGTTACTAAAATAAACAAAAAAATGGCATAATATAATAATTACAATGTTATACATAGAACATAAGCAAATAATAATGCAACAAAATTATACCTCAACAATAAGGGGTATGTTTACTAAGCTGTGCAGATCAAATTTGCAGATGACACAAAATTATTCAAAGTTGTTAAAACACAAGAGCATTGTGAAAAATCACAAGAGGACCTTGAAAAATTGGAAGACTGGGCATCCAAATGGTAGATGAAATTTGATGTGGTCAAATGCAAAGTTATGCACTTAGGGAAGAACAACCTAAACTATGGCTACACGATGCAAGGTTCCATATTAGGAATCACCATCCAGGAAAAGGATTTAGGTGTCATTGTGGATAATATATTGAAACCATCTGCCCAATGTGGCTCTTTCCGTTCTGGACGTAGATCCCTTCTGTACGTCCAGTCTGAGCCAGACGTAAAGAGGGGATCGCTATTCTGATCCCGTGGGGCACATCTAGCCCTGCGGGATCAGAATCACGAACAGTCATGTACATACAGGCTGGGACTGCGATTCAGTCCAGCCTGCACATACATGAACAGCCTGACTAACTCAGTCAGGGCTTTTAAATGGAGCCACGGTGCCATGGCATCTGGTTGTCATGGCATCGTGGCTCAATTTAAAAGCCAGGATGCCAGACCCCGGATAAAGGTGCTTATTCCCCACAGCATGTCCCCCTATCTGGCCTCCTAAGACCAGGGTCAGGCTGCAGGGAATGTCCTCTGGCCCCCCCCCCCCTGCCCCATCCGTGCCCTGGAATAACAAAAAAAAACATGTCCAGGGAAGTTATTGACAAATGATGTGAAACTCTATATGCTTATTATCCTTAAATGTCACATACAACACTGTATCTGTTACTTATTTTGTTCCCTGTAAATAGTTCTTGCTTGTTCTATTATTGTAATGTAGTTGTTATGGTTCTAAGATGTTCACTGTAAAAACAGACACCTGTCTGTTATGTTACCTTGTTCTATGTAAACCGCATTTGATCTTGGGAAGATGCGGTATATAAGAAACTGTTAATTAAATTAAATTAAATTAAATTAATTATTCTATCTTGGAGGTGGAATAACTTCCCAGCACATGTTGCCGGCCCTGGACATACAGGGCTGACATTAGAATTGGCCCTGTAAGTCCAGGTCCGGCGACCGCCCACTGCCTGCCGAAACTCCGCCTCCGATCCTCCCTTTCCCTGCCCCTGTCCAACTTTCCCATACAACTGGCAGGGAAGTTAGACATGGGCAGAGAAGGCACGAATAGCGGGGATGGATGTCTCGTTAGGACATCCATCCCGGCTATTCATGGCACAGAATCAGCCCCAGTGTATAGCAGCAGCAGCAGCCAAGAAAGCAAATAGATTGCTAGGAATTATAAGGAAAGGAATGGAGAATGAAAACAAGGATATTATAATGCCTCTGTATCATTCAATGGTGCGAACACATCTTGAATATTGTGTGCAGTTCTAGTCGCCATATCTTGAAAAGGATATAGCAGAATTAGAAAAGATACAGAAAAGAGCCACCAAAATGGTAAAGGGGATGGAAGGCTATGCCTATGAGGAAAGACTTAAAAGGTTAGAGCTCTTCAACTTGGAAACGAGATGGCTGAGCAAAGATATGATAGAGGTCTATAAATTAATGCATGGAGTAGAACAGGTAAATGTAGATTGGTTGTTTACTCCATCAAAAAGTAGAAAAATGATGGGATACACAATGAAGCCACAATGTGGCCCATTTAAGACTAAAATAAAATATTTTTTCATTCAACGCATAACCAAATTCTGGAATTTTTTATCAGAGGATGCAGTAAAAGCTGTTAGTGTAGCTGGATTTAAAAAACAGTTTTAGACAAGTTCCTGGAGGAAAAGTCCATAAACCATTATTAAAGTGGACTGAGGAAATCCCTTCTAATCTCTGGGAACCTGAAAGGTACTTGTGACCTGGATGGCCACTTCTGACCTGGATGGCCACTGTTAGAAACAGGATACTGGACTTGATGGACCCTTGGTCTGACCTAGCATGGCATATCTTATGTTTTTATGCTATCTGTTAATGCGCACTTAAGGGCATTCTAATGAGAGAGCATAGAGCCATGCTAACAGTCCAATTACAAGACTGACAGCAGATACTTAGTTTTTGATGGGGAGGGAAAAGGGTGGGGTGAAGGTGGAGATTGGGCATGACTGCACATTGTGGTTAGTGCTGGGGTTGGTAATGCAGTTAGCATGGGTGCACTTAATGCCAGCTCAATGAATGGTATTAAGTTAATTTGCATTAAGTGTCAATACTACTGGTGCACACTAGAGTTCAAATCAGTGCAGTAGCTGCTGGGGAGGTGGCGCATCAGGTAGCGCATGACTGTTGCATGTAGCATGCATTGATTTATACAATCAGCATGCAACACCTATAAAAGCATCAGCACAGCTCTTAAATCAAGCAGAATACATATATGTTATTTTATATAAATGTCAATTCCTCAAACATTTCTATAACCAAGTCTTTAAAGCTCATCTAAAGCCAAGATATTGTGTAATATTAAAAGTACTAATTGTTAGTTCATTCCAATAATATGGTGCTCTGATGCTTAAGATTGTTGATGTACTAAATTGTCTTAACATCAGCCCCTAATGCTTGCAAAGGTGTTTTTTTTATGTGCATATTAATGGCCTCTGTTGGTGAGATATCAATGAGGCATGTGTTAAGAACGCAGGTGGAAGTGCTGCACTATATGTGCATTGATGTGAATGGCAATGCAGAAAGTTCAATATACATCCTCAAGGTACAGTTAACCTGTTGACATTGATGCAGCATCTACATTACATTCTGCAAGCTGTACGATGCATATTTTTTCTTTATGCTACTAGATAATGAGCCGTGTTACATACTTTTGCATGTGATTACATCATTATCTGAGATTTCTGTGGTAACACTAGTGCCACAACAGCTTATAGTATCTACCACAACAGCATTGTTGGCATATGCGAACCATTAGCTATAAAAACACAGGTACCTAGCATTTGTTAATGTTCACATACTATTAATATCCTACTGGTCCTAATATCTTATTCTGTTTTAAATTATATATGGCATATTTTGATAAGTAATCGCTTAACGTTTCAGGAAAAGGAAATCTGTTGTACTTCCGGACAAATTTTAGAGCTGCTACTACAGATCATCTTACATTTCTTATAACATGTAAATTATCAAGGAACAAATGAATATGGTATTCAATTTCCAAAAGAAAAGAGTCATCTCCATTGCTGCGTATTCACTCACAGATTTATACCTCACAGTTAATTAAAAAGCATGGTCAGAATACATAATTTCAATTAAACACTGTCTTTCCTTTTATGTGGATCCATGTGATTCTCATAAGCATGCATAGTACACACTGGGAAGTCAGACAATTCTCCTGAAGCTATCAAGGTCTGGTTTCCTGGGTTAATGCATTGATGTCTTCTATCATGCACAGTTGAAGGACATATAGTTCAATTTATGCCAATGACAGCTAAGCTAGTTGGTAGGGCATATTTTTAAAGTTTCTCAAGTGAGATTTGGTGAGAAAAAAAGAACAATGAATAGCAAATCATATCTGAATTCTGATTTCAAAAAAGCATGGTACAAACACAGAGGATCTGTAAAGGAAAAAAGGGGACAGTTGTAGTTGTTGATATGGAAGGACAGACTAGATAGAAACATAGAAACATAGAAATATGACAAAAGAAAAAGACCACATGGCCTATCTAGCCTGTCCTTCCATATCAACAACTACAACAGTCCCCTTTTTACCTTTAGAGATCCTCTGTGTTTGTCCCATGCTTTTTGAATTCAGTTACTGTCCTCATTTCTACCACCTCCACTGGGAGACTATTCCACGGATCCACTACTCTTTCCGTAAAGAAATATTTCTGAATATCACTCCTGAATCTATCTCCCTTCACCCTCATCCCATGTCCCCTCGTAGCAGAACTTGCTTTCAATTGAAAGAGGCTCTCTCCCTGGACATTTATGCCACGGAGGTATTTAAACATCTCAATCACATCACCTCTATCCCGCCTTTCCTCTAAGGTGTACACATATTAAGATCCTTAAGTCTGTCATCATATGCTTTATAATGAAGACCAATAATCATTTTAGTAGCCACCCTCTGCACCAACTCCATCCTGTTCACATCCTTTTGAAGATGCTGTCTCCAGAATTGCACACTATACTCCAAATGAGGTCACACCAAAGACTTATACAAATGCATTATCACCTCCTTTTTTCTGCTAGCCATTCCTCTCCGTATGCACCCAAGCATCCTTCTAGCTTTTGCAGTTGCCTTTTCTACCTGTTTAGCTACTTTAAGATCATCAGACACAACCACGCCTAGGTCCCACTCTTTAGTGGACAAAAGTACTTCACCCCCTATACTATATTGCTTGCTTGGATTGCTGCAGCTCAAATGCATGACCTTACATTTTTTAAAATTAAATCCAAACTGCCAAATTCTAGACCATTCTTCAAGCTTAGCTAGATCCCTCCTCATGTTATCTACACCTTCCTGGGTGTCTACTCTATTGCAAATTTTGGTATCATCTGCAAAGGGGCAAACCTTACCCGACAGCCATTCCGCTATATCACTACATAAGAACATAAGATATGCCATACTGGGTCAGACCAATGTCCATCAAGCCCAGTATCCTGTTTCCAACAGTGGCCAGTCTAGGTCATACATACCTAGCAGTTTCCCCAAAAGACACAGGTTCCAAAATGCTTGTACTGGGTCAAGCATTGATATCCTGGGTCCCTTCTTAATAATGGTTTATGGACCTTTCCTCCAGGAAATTGTCCAAACCTTTTTTAAACCCAGCTACACTAACAGCCTTTACTACATCCTCCGGTAACAAATTCCAGAGTTTGATTACACGTTGAGTGAAAAAAATATTTTCTTTTATTAGTCTTAAATAGTTTACCCTGTAGCTTGTCACACTCCCCCTGCTGGCCAGGCCAATAGGCAGAAGGGTGGCCTCATTTGCCTTTAAGTAAAGAGTCACTAGATTTTTCTCTCACCAGGGAATTCTGGGAGTTGTAGTTGCAACCACTCGGTTTGTTTAAGGCAAAACAGAACATGTATTTGTTCATCTGGGTTCCCCTTTCACATCAAAATTCAAAACACAAGGCAGTAAAGGATTATTCTCCAAAAGAAAACTCAACAGGAACATAAAGCATCTGGAACATCAGAACTTGGTAAAACCCTTTTCACACACACGGTAGCTGTTCACAGCCATTCTTCAGCAGTAAGAAAATCACAGCTCCTTTCCTCAATTTTAAATCAGGTACAGTTCTTTTCTCTTTATCCAAAACTGTTCAGTTAACACTCAGGATTCCAGGAATGTTCTTTACTTCAAATGGAAGCTTCTGTTTCTCTTCTATCTAGGAGACACAGGCTATGCAAAGACTTCCCTTCATAGTCTTTCTTCTAGCACATGTGAAAGCTTCCCTTCTTAAAATAAGAACAATCCATTGGTATTACATTGCACTCAGTTTCAGGCATAAACATATCTACTTGCATATCTTCCTGTATTGCAAGTTGTCTGTCCCTCTCTGGACTTTCACTAGCAGATTCAAGCTTGCTGTTTGGGAGAAGCTTCTGGAATTCCCGTACAAACTGCTCTCCTGGAGAAAGGTTAGCTGTGCGTTAAGAATAAGCTCCTCTATCCTGCAACAGTTGCCTTAGCTTTTCAATTGGGTTCAGGTCTGTCTCACTGCCCTTGGCTGGGTTCTGGTTATCAGAATTTGTAATAGCTTTTACCCACCTTCTGGCAGCTCGGGTTCCTGGAGCACTCTGCTCTGCACTCTTTCTCAGTTCATTAGCAACATCCTCAGCTAAGCTTCTGCTGGACTCTGAAGCAGACACACCTTTTCTAAAAGGATTGCTTCCTTTGTTGCTGGAGCCAAATTTCCCCGTGGAATAAAACCTTCCATGTCTCCCTTCTCTGGGCTTCCTTAAACCAGGCTTCTCCTTTGAACCCTCTGGCTTCAGTACTCCCTCTGAACAGGATCCTGGCCACGAGATTCCTGCTCTCCCTGAGCCTTCTGTCCACTCTGACCTCTCAGCTCTCTCTGAACCTTCTGCTTCCTTTGCTCCTCCAGATTCTCCAGATCCTCCAGCTCTTCCAGCTTCCTCTGCCTTTCCAGATCTCTCTGACTTCAGTGACACAGGTTTAAAAAGGTGCTTTCAGCCACCACGTCCTGCTCTCTGCATACGTGTTTGTTATCAGAGCTCAAACCTGACCCTATGTTAGGGCTTGGGCGGGGCTCTGCCTCAGCCAAAGCATGCTTCCCTAGTTTGTTTGTAGTTTGAACTCTCTGGGAACCTTGCCTTTCTTCTGTCTTAAAGGTGTAGTCCCTACTTTCCTCTATTTCCATTTGCTCACTACAGCTCACATTGTCACAAGCTTCATTGCATGTCTCCTAGACTTTCTATATTCTGATAATGTAAACAATTGATCTACGTTTACCCGTTCCACTCCATTCATTAATTTATAGACTTCTATTATATGTCCCCTCAGCCGTCTCTTTTCCAGGTTAAAGAGCCCTAACCTTTTTAGCCTTTCTTCATAAGAGTATCCTTCCATCCCCTTTACCATTTTGGTGGCTCTTCTCTGAACCTTTTCTAATAATGCTATATATCCTTTTTAAGATACGGCAACCAGAATTGCACACAATATTCAAGGTGCGGTCTCACCATGGAACGATATAGAGGCATTATAATATCTTTTGTTTTATTTTCCATTCCTTACCTTATGATATCTAGCATTCTATTTGCTCTCTTGGCCGCCACTGCACACTGGGCTAAGGGTTTTAACATGTTATCCACAATGACGCCTAAATCTTTTTCCTGGGTGGTGATTCCTAATGTGGAACCTTGCATCGCGTAACCATAGTTTGGGTTGTTCTACCCTAGGTGCATAACTTTGCACTTGTCCACATTAAATTTCATCTGCCATTTTGATGCCCAGTCTTCTAATTTATCAAGATCCTCTTGCAATTTTCCACAATCCTCTTGGTTTTTAACAACTTTAAATAGTTTTGTGTCATCTGCAAATTTGTTAGCCTCACTCGTTATTCCACTTTACAGGTCATTTATGAATATGTCAAAAATCAGCAGACCCAGCACAAATCCCTGGGGTACACCACTATTCACTTTTCTCCATTGGGAAAACTGGCCATTTAGCCCAACCCTCTGCTTTCTAACTTTTAAACAGTTCCTGATCCACAATAGTACACTGCCTCCTATCCCATGACTCTTTAGTTTTGCCAAAAGTCTCTGATGAAGGGCCTGGTCAAAGGCTTTCTGAAAGTCCAGATACACTATATCAATGGACTCACCTTTGTCCACCTGTTTATTCACACCTTCAAAAAACATAACAGATTAGTAAGAAGATCTTCCTTGCCTAAAGCCATGTTGGCTGTCTCCCATTAGGTCATCACCTTCAATGGAAACTCATTCAACAATTAACCTGTGTATCACAAATGTCTTTATGAATGTCACTCCAAAAGCCTCAGAAACAACCCACAAAGCACCACAATATCAAAGAATATTAAATAATCTCTTGAGTGTGTGCAGGGGTGTAGTACATCAACGGCTTAGGAGTAATGAGAGACCGATAAACTATGTAAAATTGGTTACTTCAACAAGAAATAGCAAAAAAATACTTAGCTCATTGAGCAATGTTGAATAGTCTCGGTCTTCATAGATCTTTATGCTGTTATTCCTTTTCTTTTTTTTATCTTTTTCTTTTTTTATTTTTCATGTATTTCGTGTTATTATAAAAACTTCATTTTTCACAGCTTGCCTACACCTCTATTGTGGTGAGGAAGGCAATGTCCCTGAATGATAAGTACAACACCTTCAATGGAAACTCATTCAACAATTAACCTGTGTATCACAAATGTCTTTATGAATGTCACTCCAAAAGCCTCAGAAACAACCCACAAAGCACCACAATATCAAAGAATATTAAATAATCTCTTGAAGGTGTTGTACTTATCATTCACAAAACTTGGCCGCTTTGGCATTTAGTATTCCCATTAGGTCATGACTATCTACATGCTGAGTAATTTTGTTCTTTATGATGGTTTCTACCATTTTTACCGGTACTAACATCAGGCTCACTGGTCTGTAGTTTCCCAGATCACCCCTGGAACCCTTTTTAAAAATTGGTGTTACATTGGTGATCCTCCAATCTTCAGGTATTAGAGATGATTTTAATGATAGTTCACAGATTACTAATAGCAGGTCTGCAATCTCATATTTCAGTTCTTTCAACACCCTTGGATGTATACCATCCAGCCCAGGTGATTTGCTACTCTTCAGTTTATCTAATAGTTGTAATACATCTTTCCAATGTATCAATATTTCCTTCAATTCTTCCACACCTTTAAGTACCACTTCAGACATTGGTAACATCCCTACATCTTTCTCAGTAAAGACCGAAGCATAGAATTCATTCAGTCTCTCCGCTATCGCCTTGTCGCCTCTTAGTGCCCCTTCTACCCCTCTATCATCTAATGGACCAACTGACTCTCTCACAGGTTTTTTGCTACAAATGCACTTGAAAAAGTCTTTATTTCGCATTTTTGCTTCCACAGCAAGCTTCTTCTCAAATTCTCCCTTTGCCTGCCTTATCAATGCCTTGCATTTGACTTGCCAGTGCTTGTGCTGTTTCCAGGTTTCGTCATTTGGCTTTTTTTCCATTTCCTGAAAGATGCTTTTTTGGCAACAACAGCCTCTCTGACCTCCCCTTTAAACCATGCTGGCATTTTTTTGGACTTCCTTCCACTTTTCTTAAAGCATGGAATACAGCTGGTCTGGGCTTCCAAGATAGTATTTTTCAACAACACCCAAGCTTGATGTAAGTCTTTAACCTTTGCAACTGCTCCTTTTAGTTTTTTCTTAACTATTTTCCTCATTTTATCATAGTCTCCCTTTCGTAAGTTAAAAGGTAGTACTGTGGATTTCCTTACTATCCCTCCTCCACTAATTAAATCATATGCGATCATGCTATGATCACTATTGACAAGTGGCCCCAACACCCTTATCTCTTGCACTAGATCTGTTGTTCCACTAATGACTAGTTCTAATATGGCTTCTCCTCTGTTCGGTTCATGAACCAGCTGCTCCAAGAAGCCATCATTTATTTCATCTAGGAACCTTATCTCCCTAGCATGACTTCTAGCATTTGCATACAAGCATTTTATTTTTTTTTATGTAATAAATTTTTATTAAGCAGAGTCAGATAACTTACATTCCAAAACAACAATCCAGAACAATGAGGTACGTCATCCCCCCGTTATTACATCTTCGTCAACCATCCATTGAGGGACAGGACAGGATATCGACCACTATTAAACAGTCAATACAAGTAACAAAGCTTATAAATAATAGAACAAAGGTGTGCAGTAGACTCTACTCATTTATCCCCTCCCCCCACTGTTCCCACCCAGTTCCCCCCTCCCCCCCCAACCCGTCTGACCCATCTACCCCAAAAAGCAATGAAGAAGAAAAGAGGAGGAGAAAAGGTGACAGACCCTAGGGAGAAAACATTCTAGTGAGGGACAAACAGCATTCCAATGACCAGCTTGGGTTTGTTAACCCTCAAGAGACCTCCTGAAACACTAAGCTCCAAAGGTCCTCTTCCATAAAGGACCGTCCTCGAACCATAGCAGTAATCTTCTCTAACCGATAGATTTCCCAACATTTAGAATGCCATTCTGTAAGAGACGGTGTCCTACTACTCTTCCAAAAACAAGCAATCACTGATCTGGCCACTAGAAGGAGCGATTGGACCAGATTCTGAAGAGGACTTTTAAAAGTGGATTCAGGAAAAAACCCTAATACACAAGACTCCATATCAAAGGGGAGGGTAACCTGCAACCTCTCAGTAATATGTCCCACCACCAGCCTCCAATAACGTTGAATGTGAGGGCATTGCCACCACCTATGATCAAAAGACCCTCGGCATCCACACATTCACTAACAAAGCAGATCATCAGCCCTTCTCCAATGGAAAAGATCTACTGGCGTTATAGATAGATGATAAAGTATCCTAAGTTGTGTGTGGATTAACCCCAACGTTAAAGAACATGAATGTGAATCTGAATAAACTTTGAGCCAGAACTCCTGTTCCTTCCCCGGTAAAGTCACCTCCCATCTCTGATGAGGAAGTTTCAAAGTAGGAAGAACAGGCAAGTCAGCCGCCATATGTCTGTACAGCCGAGCCACGAAAGTGGTGAGTTTCGTGGACACAAAAAGGTCTTGTTCCCAACACCTAGGTCTCCGAGATACGTCATCTACTGAAAACTGGGTCCTCAAACAATGGGATATTTTCAAATACTGGAACGGAGAGAGTTTAAGACCCAGATTCTCCTCGAGCCTCTTCTTAGAGGCCGGACACGCGTTCTCATATAAGGAGGAAAGCTTTGTCCTTAGAAGTTCTGAGTTTATTTCTTTATGCATGGCTCGGATAAACCCCAGGGCCCCCAAAATGGTAAAGGGCGAATAGGAAGCAGATAAACCCAGCTGCTTACATATCCTCCTCCATGCCTCCCAGCAGGGGCTGAGAAACACACGTACTTGCACCTGAGTTACCTCTTGGGGATCACTAAGAAAGGGTACAGCCACCAACTTAATCGGGGGTAGCCAGTCCTCTTCTACAAAACCCATTCTGCCCCTGGGTGAATTCTCCAGAACCTTAACAATCTCAGACATATACAAGAGTAATATAACTCTGGATCAGAGAGGCCCATCCCTCCAGAACCTTTGGGGGTTGTGAGTATTCTTCAGCTAAGCAGAGGACGTTTCCCCATCCACAGAAACCGCATCACAGCCTGCCGAAGGGACTTAAAAAATGTGCTCGGAAGAGAAATAGGCAATTGCATAAACATAAAAAGTAATTTTGGTAAGACCAACATCTTATAAGTATTAATACGGCCTAACCAAGAAACCAAACACAGACTCCACCTTTCCATATCAACCTTAACCGATTTCAAAAGGGGGAGATAATTCAAACTATACAACCTCGCTATATCTCGATGTATTACAATGCCCAGGTACCTAAAGTGGTCCACCACTGGGAAATTCCCATCATTAGGGAGAGCTTCAGTGGAGGAACGGGCAAACAACTAAATAGAGTGGACTTCTGTCTTTTGACAGTAAACCCAGACACCTAAGATGCTTAGTACAATGGGTAAAGATCTAGAGGGCTCTCTCAAGTAGATCAGTGTGTCATCTGCATATAAAGAAATGGCGTGCCATTCAGAGCCCAGATGGATACCTATGTCCTCTGCTCACAACCTAATATGAGCTGCTAAAGGTTCCATTGCAAGGGCAAACAATAACGGAGAAAGAGGGCATCCTTGTCTTGTGCCTCTACCTAAGCGAAAGGGTGATGAACTAGCACCATTGACAGACACCACTGCCTGGGTGTTGGAGTATAACGAAGCAATACATGTACAAAAAGTGATCCCAATGCTGAATTCCCGGAGGACTTGTAGGAGGTAGGGCCATTCTAGTTTATCAAAGGCTTTTTCCACGTCTAGCAATAGAATGCTAAACGATCCCACTTTACATTTTATTCTCTGTAAGACATTGATTAATCTACGCACATTCTCAAACCCATATCTGTGTTTTATGAAACTAGTTTGGTTCGGGTGAACGATGTCTGGAATTAACGTGGCTAGGCGGTTAGCTAAAATCGCGGTGAAGATTTTGTAATCCAAGTTCAGTAGAGATATCGGTCGATAGTTGGAGCACTGCAAAGAGTCTTTGCCAGCTTTAGGGATTACAACAATATTCGCATGATAAAAGGATTCTGGAAGAATTTTTTTGGAAGGAATTTTGTTAAAGACTGTCAGTAGAGTTGACGTGAACAGATCCGGGAATATCTTATATAGTTCCGCCGGCAAGAAATCTGGTCCTGCCACCTTAGCAGACTTGAGGTTCTTCATCGCTTGCTGAACCTCTGGCAATGTAAACAGGTGGTCTAATTGTTCCCTTCCTTCCGCAGACAGCTGAGGGAGAGAAGCCTCCTTCAACCACTCAGAGATATCAGTGTGTGTTGCTGACGATTCACTAGCATATAGCTGCTCATAAAATTTAGCAAAGGTGGACGCAATATCACGAGATGTATATAAAATCTGACTCTGCGGGGATTTAATAGCATCAACCCTATGACGTTGCCGCTGCCATTTTAATTGCCACATCAACAGCTTGCTGGCTTTATTTCCCTGTTCATAATAACGTTTCTTAGTGCGCAGGAAAAGCGAGGCCACTCGATCAGTTTCCAGCGCTGCTAATTCCCCCCTACGTCTAGTCAACAAATTCCACACCTTATCTCCCCCCCCCCCTTCCTGTGTTTTCTTTCCAACTCTGCAATCTCTTTCTTCAAGTCCTCCTGTTGGGCTACTAAATGTTTCTTAAAAGCACTCGACAGGGAAATGAGATGTCCCCGCAGAACCGCTTTCCCTGCATCCCATAAGAGAGCTCTAGAGACCTCCGAGGAGTCATTAAATTTCAAATACTCCATCCATCTTTTATGAACCTCAGAGGCAAACTCTGGGTTAAGTAAGAGCCCTCGTGGCAAGGACCACCTCTGAGCTGAAGTATCAGCCACCCCCAAAGTGAGACCAATAGTAGCTTGATTGTCCCAATGGTCCCAATAGTAGCTTGATTCAGCCATGGAATCCCTGATCTTGACAAGAACCACATATCTATATGAGAATAGCACCGGTGTGCCTTAGAGTAGAAAGTATAATCCCTTTCCAAAGTATGTAGTTGCCTCCATACATCACATAAATCAAACTGCGAAGCCCATTCCACCAGTAACCTCCCCAAAGTGTTTCCAAAAGTCCGACTTCCTGAACGGTCTAATTCAGAACAGACACAATTGAAGTCCCCTCCTAATATCAATGGCCCTTGACTAAATTTCTGAATTGCCTTTGAAAGATCAATCAATGAACTTCCCACTACTGCCGGAGGGAGATACACATTTACAAGAGTTAACGTAATCCCTTGGATGGAACCTACCAGAATCAAAAAACGGCCCTCCAGGTCAGTAACTTTATTAATCAGCTGAAAGGGGCACGTAGAGGAAAAAAGAATAGCGACCCCCCGTTTCCTGGTAGAATAGTTAGCCAGGTGTATTTGTGGGAACCTACTTTTGGCAGAATCAAAGAGATCATGCTTGGAAAAGTGAGTTTCTTGAAGAAATATTATCTCAGCTTTCTCTCTACACAGCTGATCCAACACCCTCCGACGTTTGCATGGATTATTTAAGCCGTGCACATTCCAAGAAATAGCCTTAACCATTCCCGATCCTAGAAAAAAAACCCTTGTAAACTTTCGTCCTTAGCAATCTTCCTTCCCCTAAAACCCCTAACAAATCTTCCCCCACTCTGTAGTTGAAAATAAAGTGTGAGTCGAGTACTCAGTAGAGACTGTCCAATGCCCTGGTCAGAAGAGCCCCCCTACCCTCCCCAACCCATCCCCCCTCCCTCCCCCTCCCTCTCATCCCTGCCCCCCCCCATTCCTCTGTTTGCAGGAAGTAGACCAAACAGGTAAACATCGCAACATTGGTGACACTTCTAGTGTCTCCAGGGAAGGCATTGCGAATAAGTGTGTGACATATAACCTCCAAAACTCCTCCCCACCTGCATTCTGGCAAATTGTAGAGAAAAAAAACTTTAAAATGCATTCCTATTACGTAATGTGTTTCTTAATCTAAATTCTTCCCAGTCTCCTAACTCTCCTCACTGTTCCTCCTCCACCACCAATTCCAACCCCCACCCTTCTCTTTTCCTCCTGCTCCCTCAGTATGGCTTCTATGCCTGAATTAGAACCTTGAAGACCAGCCTATTCAACATCTGGGAAGAGGGAAAATGAGAACATCCCCAGATTGGGAAGAGGGAAAATGAGAACATCCCCAAATTCCCACCAGGCAATTAACAACATCAGATTGGGAAGAGGGAAAATGAGAACATCCCCAAATTCCCACCAGGCAATTAACAATCACAATAAGATCATGTAGGAGCAGAAGTGTCCATCTCTTTCTGCAGATTGGGGTCTGCATCTGAGTTAGATGACTTTCAGGATCATGGAACCTTGCGCCTCTTCGGTAAAGACATCTCCCACTCCCCATTTGTGCTTCTCTGACATGTTGGTCGCTCTCCGTGTTGCATCAGATCCAAGAACTCCATCGTTGCTGACAGATCCATAATTTTTTTAGCACAGTTGTTCCAATCGAACAGCAATGCAAAGGGGAAGCCCCATCTATATGAAATTGCTTGTTTCTGTAGCGCCTGGGTTAAGGGCATGAAGCTCCGTCGTCGCTCTAGAGTATACTGAGAAAGGTCTTGATATATTTGAAGCTCTTGACCTTTAAAGACCACCGAGCGTTTACCCCTTAGACTTCTCAATAATGTCACTTTGTCTTCAAAGAAGCTGAAACAAATTATAACTGCCCAAGGCTGTGTAGTGGAAGCCCGTCGGGCCCCAAGAGATTGGTGCGCCCTTTCTAGCCGCACCGGTTTCGGAGCTTTTGGCACACAGAAGGCATAAAGTTCTTGGACTAGAGCCACAGTGTCCTCTGAACCTCCCATTTGCTCTGGAAGGCCATATATTCTTATGTTATTGTGTCTTTGCCTATTTTCAAGTTCATCTTGTCTTTCCTTTAAATCTCTCGTAAGTTAATCTAATTTCACAATTTTAGTCTGGAAGGCCACAGACGAGTCCATTTGTTCCCCTATTTATCTCAGTCTGCGTTACCCTGTCATCCAGTGATTTTAAATCTGCTCAGATATCACTCACCACTTTGGTAAAGTCCTGGCGGAAGAGCTTGAGCTCCTTTAAGATTTCCAGAAAGTCAGCTCTTGTAACCGGAGACTGCGGACCAGAGGTATTGACTTTAGAGACAGACATACCCTCTTCAGCATGTGAAGATTGTATATTGAGAGAGTCTGAAGATCTAGCAAACTTGGAGAGGGAAGATGCATAAGATTTTTCAGTGGCCATGTTTGTCAGGCAGATACTGGTTCTTCGTCCAAGGCGCTCTCGTGCCCACCGTAATCGAATCTGACTGCCTCATCTATGCAAGAATCTGTCAGATCTTCACCACCACCTAGGAAATGCAGTGGCCGGAGTAGCCTCCCTCCTTCTTCAATTTTAGTGAGAATGCCTTTAAATCGATCCCGAAGGGTGAGTGGAGCATCAATATGAGGGCAAAGTTTGTTGTACCTTCTCAGTTTAGGGATGTATGAAGGGAACTTACTCCTGATCCAGCTTCCGTTATTCCAAGGTGTCTTTACCTTCAAAAATCCTAGAGGGACGTCAACACATAACTATCATCAGCTCCTCGAGTGGAAGTGAAGATTCCTCTCACTGACTCTCCTTGAAAGGCTAAGAGTGATGAAAGAGTGAATTGGACCAAGAAAAATGGCATATGCGAAAGTATACTGCCTTTGACCTGCAGTACTTATAAGAGGCACAAGAGGGCGCTCCTAGATAAAGCATTAGCATTACAGTTAAAAGAGGACATTTACTGCTATATGCGTCCTTCACGAAACTGTCAGCCACAAGAAGCAGCTTTCAATAGTAGAGGAAATGAGTTTCAATGCTCCGATGACAGCTCTGAGTCCCGACGCGCAAATCGAGGTTTCTCTGTTCACTCCGGTGGCACAGGAATAATCAGCTGAGCCCTTTTAAATTGCGGCGGCCATTTTGTTTTTCATAACATGCGTTCCAGCATTGCGTTCCACGGAGCGGTGGCCATTTTGAAGGGAGAGACAGCATCAAACTGCACACATCAGCAGGATCGCGGTTGTCGTCAGCACCACTGTGCGTTCCAGGAAGAACACAGAACAGCTTTCCCACCACTACATAGATCCCCTTCTGCATTCCACCGTGGTTCTCTCAGGTATGTCTGTCATGGCGGTGGTACTGCTTTATGTATGATTTCAGAGATGCTAGGAGCCAGCCTCGAGGAACGCTTAGAAACTCTATAATACACTGAGATCACATCTCACGTGTACCGGGGGGCACCCTTGTTAAATCTTAATCCCCAGGTCATAGTTTCTAACGTTGTTGTACTCACAGTGGTAATAGATCTTCAGGCAGGATAGTCAGTTAGGCAAATCAACTGAAGTAAATAATCTCTCCATTATCTTCGGGAAGATTAGCCAGCAGCCGCACTACAGCTGAAACTCAGCCTGCTATATATGATAGTCATGGGCTGAGGGTTCCCTCCAGTGGATCCACAAAAGGAAAACAGGATTCTTTAGTGATCTGGTAGGAGGCTGAAAGATCTGAAGATAGCATCTTAAATGGTTAGCTTAGCGCTAGTAAGAGGAGCATTTACACACCAAAATTACATTTCTAGAACGCAAATTCCAGATAATTGGAGGAAAAAGTTGAGGAGCTTTAAGGGATTGTGGCCATCTTGGTTGGGCTCACGAGCACCCCCCATACAAGCATTTTAGAGACTGTATTTTATTCATATTAATTTGGCTATTGGTAGACATGGGTAATTTGGGATCTTTAAGCTCTGTCTGCTCTATACTCGAGGGCATTTGGGCTACTTTACTCTTTTTTGGAACCTCTCTGCTTTTGGTAGTATCCTTGATGGATACATTCTTCCGAACAATCCACTCTTGGGCGACTGTCGGCTTTCCCCTATTATCTAGTTTAAAAGCTGCTCTATCTCCATTTTAAAGGTTAATGCCAGCAGCCTGGTGAAGCCCATCCCTTCGGAAGAGCCCCTCCTTTACCAAGAATGCTCCCCAGTTCCTAACAAATCCAAAACCCTCATCTCTGCACCATTGTCTCATCCACACATTGAGACTCCAGAGCTCTGCCTGCCTTTTGGGTCCTGCGCATGGAATGGGAAGCATTTCGGAGAACGCTACCCTGGAAGTTCTGGATTTCAACTTCCTACCTAAAAGCCTAAATTTAGCCTTCAGAACCTCCTTACCACATTTTCCTATGTCATTGGTACCGACATGTACCAAGACAGAAGACTCCTCCCCAGCTCTATCTAAGACAGGGGTCTCAAACTCAAATTGCTTTGAGGGCCAAATGAGGACTTGTAGAGTAACCCGGGGGCCGCACAAGACGCAGGCCTCATTTGCATAAGGGCATCATTTGCATAAGGGCACATTTGCATAAATATTTGCATAATGTTACCATACACTAACTTTTAGTAAACATGCCTCTTAATGAGTGTATGGATAAAGAAAGACTAAAAGATTTCTACATTACTATAAACCAGTGCCAACCACCAGGCACATTAGGAACCACTAGAAACACTGCTCATTTAGAACCCATAGCAAACCTGCCGTGTCCTAACAGCACTACCAGGACTCACAAAGCACCATACCCTAACTATCAAAAGGCAACACTGCAAATATTAAATCAACACATTTCAGAGAACAACAATACATGACCTACTCAGGAAAGAGAACAAGTGGCAATGTCAAATAGGAATTACATAAACAGAATACCTCAGCTCAGTTACACATGCAGAACATACACCATCACCAAACAAGGAATCACAATTTAGAAACAGGAAGACAATTAAACTGGGAACCCCAAAAGCCAAACTTAGAATGTACAACACTGTAGAAATAAAACTATACATTGATTTCCTCTTGTATTAAATAAAGTGCAGACGTTAAAGATGCACATTTCCAAGAGCTGACATATTTCAGTTAATAAATTCAAAATAAAGAGATATTTTTCTACCTTTTGTGCATTTTTTTTTCAGTTGCAATTGTTCCAGCCACTTTCTTCTGGTTTCTTCGTGTCTTCTGCTAACTCTCCATCGTCTGCTGTCCATTTGTCCCTTTCTTCTTTCCTAGTTTTTCCATTCTCTCTACATCTGCTTTAACATACTAATCATTCTCCTTTTGCTCTTTCCTCATTCCTATTTCATCCACTCAAATTTTACCCCTCCATCCTCAATCCCCACTTACTCTCCCAATACCCGGCCAATTGTAGATTTTTCTTCCCTCCCACACTAAATATATTTCCCCTCTCCATTTCACTCTCCCAGCCTCATCCCATTCTAATCGTCCCCCAACATCAACTCCCTTCTAGCTCCTGCCCCACCCAGCATCCGCTCCCTTCTAGTCCCCGCATCATCAGCCCATTTCCAGTCCTAGCTCCCTCCCCTCCCAGCCCATTTCCTTTCCAAGCCCCCTTCCACTCAGCCCATTACCATTCCAAGACCCTGTCCCCATCAGCTATTTGCAGTTCAAGCTCCCCCTTCTACTCTCGGCCCATTTCCAGTCATAGCACCCCCCCCAGTCCATTACCAGTTCTAGCCCCCCCCCCATAGCCCATTATCGGTCCTAAGCCCCCCAACAGCCCACTTCCAGGCCTAACCCTTCCATCGCCCCATCTTCATTCTTAGCCCCCCCATAACACCATTTTCAGTCTTAGCCCCCCAATCAGACCACCTCCAGTCCTAACCCCCATCACATCACCCCATTTCCAGTCCTACCCCCCCCCCAGCAGCCCACATCAAGTCCTGCTCCCCCCCCCAAGCAGCCCACATCAAGTCCTGCTCCCCCCCCAGCAGCCCACATCAAGTCCTGCTCCCCCCCCCAAGCAGCCCACATCAAGTCCTGCTCCCCCCCCAGCAGCCCACATCAAGTCCTGCTCCCCCCGCAGCAGCCCACATCAAGTCCTGCTCCTCCCCCCAGCAGCCCACATCAAGTCCTGCTCCCCCCCCCAGCAGCCCACATCAAGTCCTGCTCCCCCCCCCTCAGCCCACATCAAGTCCTGCTCCCCCCCCCAGCAGCCCACATCAAGTCATGCTCCCCCCCCCCCAGCAGCCCACATCAAGTCATGCTCCCCCCCCCCCAGCAGCCCACATCAAGTCCTGCTCCCCCCAGCAGCCCACATCACGTCCTACTCCCTCCCTCCCCCCGGCAGATCCCTTCCTGCTTGCCTGCCTGCCTTGCTTGTGAGTTCTTCTTTGCTTCGGCTTTCAGAGCCGCGAAGGGAGAGCTTCTCCCTCGCGACTCTTTTAAGCTCGCCGGGGCAGAGGGCAAATTCCCCATCTGCCCCGGCGAGCTTAACAGAGTCGCGAAGCAGAGAAGAACTCACAAGCAAGGCAAGCAGGAAGGGATGGGGGGCGCGACTTGCGATATTGCTGCTACCGCCGCGGCAGCAGCCAGCCTTTTTGTAAAGTTTAATTTTCCCGCTGCGGCAGCAGCAGCAGAAGCCGTTTTTTTTTTTTCCTGGGCATCGCGGGCCGCAGAAAGGTCTCTCGCGGGCCGCATGCGGCCCGCGGGCCGCGTGTTTGAGACCCCTGATCTAAGACCTTATCTAGGTGGTGCGTGAGGTCCGCTACCTTCGCAGCAGGACAGGCATGTTACCAGGCGATCCTCACTTCCACCAGCTACCCAGCAATCTACATGCCTAATGATCGAATCACCAACTATAACAGCTGTACTAACCCTTCCCTCATGGGCACATGGCCCTGGAGAACCTTCCTCGGTGTGAGAGGGTTTTACATCACCTGGAGGACAGGTCCAAGTTACAGGATCACTTCCTGCCACACCAGGGTGATGCTCTCCTGTCACGTAACCTCTCTCCTCCATGGCAACAGGGATGCTGCCAGACAGGAAGTGGGACTTCAGGACTATATCCCTGAAGGTCTCGTCTATGTACCTCTTTGTCTTTCTTATGTTTTCCAAGTCTGCTACTCTAGCCTCTAGAGAATGGACTCGTTCCCTGAGAGCAAAGAGCTCCTTGCACCTAGTACACACGTAAGACCTCTTACCAACTGGGAGAAAATCATACATGTGACACTCAATGCAAAAGACTGGAAAGCCCCCATCTCACTACTGGACTGCTGTCTGCATCTTAGTTTTAAGCTTGTGTTTAGATATTTAAGTTCTTTACTTACTAAGAGTTGCAATGGATATTTATACTAATAAAACTGTACCTAATATGTTTAATGTACCTTGTTCAACTGAAGCTTAATTAATCTCAGGTCCTTAGTGTATGACTGATTTGGGTAATGAGCTTCACCTGAGAGCACCTCCTGTCTGTTAAGATGTGTAAGTACCTATAAAGCTACGATTATCCCAGGGGTGGGTGGGTGTTGGGGAGGGAGGGAGGAAAATAACACTTTTTAAAAGAGGTCTGCTACACAGTACCCTGTCCTGTGCTGCTGAGGTAAGCTATATTTTGATTTGATTTAAATTATAGCTCTTTGCTGCTGCTAGGCTCTAACTTATTATGAAAGTTAAACTACAAGCTCTCTGCTGGGTTCTAAATTTAAACAGAAAGCTCTCTTCTGTGTTTTAAATTTAAACTAAAAGTACTTTGCTGATGCTAGGCCCTGAGTGACTATTAAATTTAAACTACAAGCTCTCTGCTGGGTATGAAATGTAACCAGAAAGTTCTCTTCTGTGTTCTAAATTTAAACTTAAACTGCTGCTACTAGGCCCTGACTGATTTAACAAAAACACTGGGTTCACAGATTAATTAGCTTTAATACAAATACTTCCTTTCAAAAAATTCCCAGAAGTATATACTCACAATTGCAGACCTTTCTCCAGAAGTAACAGTCTCCTTTTCTAGTCCTTCAAGTCTGAGGATCACAGAGCTCTGGTTGAGCTATTTATGCCTGTGCTGCTGAGGTAAGCTGTGGCCAACTTCCTGGGTGATTAACAGTCCTTGCTTGGGTAGAAGGTGTCTTTCAAAACGGCCTTTTGACCTGCCACCTGGTGTTAACACCTATTGAAATGGTTTTACAGGTCTCTTGCCCCCTAGGTAGAGGGCTTCTTTGTAAAGGTCTCTAGAAGACTTTATTTGTTGCTCAAAGCGTACTGACCCTGTTTTGCCTTTTATGCTAAGCTATATTCTGATGTGATTTAAATTATAGCTCTTTGCTGCTGCTAGGCTCTAACTTATTATGAAATTTAAACTACAAGCTCTCTGCTGGGTTCCAAATTTAACCAGAAAGCTATCTTCTGTGTTTTAAATTTAAACTAAAAGTACTTTGCTGATGCTAGGCCCTGAGTGACTATTAAATTTAAACTACAAGCTCTCTGCTGGGTTCCAAATTTAACCAGAAAGCTCTCTTCTGTGTTTTAAATTTAAACTAAAAGTACTTTGCTGATACTAGGCCCTGAGTGACTACTAAATTTAAAATGCAAGCTCTCTGCTGGGTATGAAATGAAACCAGAAAATTCTCTTCTATGTTTTAAACTTAAACTGCTGCTACTAGGTCCTGACTGATTTAACAAAAAAACAGTGGGTTCACAGATTAATTAGCTTTAATACAAAGAATTCCTTTCAGAAAATTCCCAGAAGTATATACTCACAATTGCAGACCTCTCTCCAGAAGTAACAGTCCCCTTTTCTAGTCCTTCAAGACTGAGGATCACAGAGCTCTGGTTGAGCTATTTATGCCTGTGCTGCTGAGGTAAGCTGTGACCAACTTCCTGGGTGATTAACAGTCCTTGCTTGGATAGAAGGAGTCTTTCAAATAGGCCTTTTGACCTGACACCTGTTGTTAACACCTATAGAAAATGTTTCACAGGTCTCTTGCCCCCTAGGTAGAAGGCCTCTTTGTAAAGGTCTCTAGAAGACTTTATTTGTTGCTCAAAGAGTACTGACCCTGTTTTGCCTTTTATGCTAAGCTATATTTATTTATTTATTTATTTAACAGTTTCTATACCTCACTCTTCAATATCAGTGTGGTTTACAAACAACAAATTCTGCAAAGACCGAGGGAATAGCTTTGTACATACAGAGAACAGGATCATATAACTTGGAGCTGTACTAGTGAACTATTTACATAACCAACCACTCGAGTTGTGGTAGGATAACTATTTACAGGTTATACATTAAGCACAAACAGGGTAGTAGGGTTGAGTCTTAACAGATAGTAAAAGTCAACATTGTGGGTTAACAGCCGATTATTAGGTACAAGTTAATGAATAAGATGTTTGGCTAACCTGAGTCAGTTTTATGTGAGTTGGTATGGCCTGAGTTGGGATGTGAGATATGGCTGTGTTGTGTTTGGTTGAGTGAAGTGTAAGGTAAACAAATGATGTTTAAGAGCGTTCCTGAATTGAGTTAGGTCTTTTATAGCTCTGATGTGTGGAGGGAGGTTATTCCAGCATCTTGGTGCATAGAAGGCAAAGGTTCTGTTAATGGTTGCCTGTGTACATCTTGTAGATTCATTAGATATAATTAATGTATTAGCGGCAACAGCCCTTCTTGACCTGTTGTTGGGGGTGGATCTAATGAGAGCCATGAGAGATGAGGGGGAAATCAAGTTGATTGCTTTGAAGGTTAGGAGCAGTGCCTTGTATGTGAGCCTGCAGTTTATAGGTAGCCAGTGGAGGTCCTTAAGGATGGGGTGATGTGGGTCCTTCTGGATAGGCCACAGAGTATTCGGGCTGCCGCGTTCATCGCAAGTTGCATTGGATTAAGCGTGCTCTTGGGAAGTCCATGAAGAATGATGTTCGCATAATCAAAATGAGGTGTTACCAGTGCCTGGAATATTGTCCTGAAGTCATCAGGAGCTAGCAAGGGTTTTAGGAGCCTTAGGGGTATGTTTACTAAACCGGGCTAACGGTTAACCCGGGCTATCTGCCACTAAATCCCATATTATTCAATGGGACCTAGTTGCAGATAGCCCGGGTTAACCGTTAGCCCGGCTTAGTAAACATACCCCTTAGAGTTTGATTTTATTGTATATAGCCCTGGTTGTGTTCTTAATGTGTTCCTTGAAATCGAGCTGTTGGTCAAGCGTAATACCCAAGTAGTGTATCGCAGACCTGCAAGGGAGCTCTGCATCTCTAACCTTTAAGGTAGTAGGGGGGGAGAAATCTTTCTTCCTTGTGATAAATAGGAACTCAGTCTTCTTGAAGTTGATGCTGAGCTCTGCCTCTGAGCTTGGAGTCAGTCAGTGATTGCATCGAAGCAGTCGATTAATGGGGACAGGTCTGGATGCATGATTTTGAGTGGTGCAAGCAGCAAAACATCATCTGCGTCAATGTTCCCTCTAATTTTCTGTAGGCTGTGTGCGCATAAAATATCAGCTGTGTGCAGCTTTTGAAGGACGGTTAAATTTTTGTGCGCCACATAACGACACTCGGAGTTATATACTTTAAAATTTGACTACACATCAGAATACAGTATGTACACCACATTGATTTTAATCAAATTAAATGAAAATAGATGATTACTAAATGAAGCAGGAAATTTCTAGTAATTACAATCATAACTTTTAAATTTTAAGACGTCTGTGTTTTCTATCAGAATCAGAACTGTGTAATTTTTGTGCGCTCTGTTGTAAAGTATGTGCACTCACTTGGTGAAGTGTGTGCGCGCGCACACGCTCACAGCTTAGAGGGAACAGTGATCTGCGTATATCAGGCCGTGGATGTTGAAAGAGCGGATGATTTTGCAAATATTTATTTATTTATTTATTTGGCATAAATTTGTATACAGCTACTTCCAGCAATCAGCAGCGGTCTACATGTGAAACAAACAAGGGAGGATGTACAATACAATTTAAACATACAATATGATTAAAGGAAAGAGTACACATCAGATTACATATGGTACAGTTATACAATTGATCAGAGGGGGGTAAAATAAAATTACAGAAAGGGCAGTCGGGGGTTGGAATATATACATATATACAATTTTACAGCACCAAAGATGCATGAGTATTAACAATGAATATAGTCTTCTATGACCAGGATGTTCAGGTAGGTAGGCAAGGTGGGATAAGATATGAGATGAATCTGCCTAGGTAATGCTATAATGAGTTTGGAAAAGGTGGGTCTTAAGCTTTTTCCTGAAGTCCTTTAGGTCTTTGATCAGATGTAACTCATGTGGTAGCTGGTTCCAGAGAATGGGTGCAGAATACGTGTAGGCCCGGTTGCTCGTTCGTTCTTTGACTGCTCTTACGCTGCTTGGTACGCAGAGGGTGTTCAGGTTAGCGGTCCGTCTGCTTCTGTTGGGGGGTTGTGTGGTGATGAGGTTAGCGAGGAAAGAGGGGGATATTTTGTGGATGATTTTGTATGTTGTTACTAGTACTTTGTATATTATTCGTGCAGAGATGGGGAGCCAGTGAAACTCAATCAGGACTGGTGTGATGTGATCTACCAGGTTTGCATGTAAATAGGTTGCATGTAAACGTTAAAAAGTAACGCTGACAAGGAGGAGCCTTGGGGTACGCCTTGGTGTTTGAAAGGATCAGATGTTGAGGCCCCCATCCGTACTTGTTGCCATTGGTCGGCAAGATAGGACTTACACCAATCCCAGGCCGTGCCCTGGATTCCCTTCTCCTATTCTGATGTGATTAAATTATAGCTCCTTGCTGCTGATATGCTCTAACTTATTATGAAATTTAAACTACAAGCTCTCTGCTGGGTTCTAAAGTTAACCAGAAAGCTCTCGTCTGTGTTTTAAATTTAAACTAAAAGTACTTTGCTGATGCTATGCCCTGAGAGACTATTAAATTTAAACTCCAAGCTCTCTGCTGAGTTCCAAATTTAATCAGAAAGCTCTATTCTGTGTTTTAAATTTAAACTAAAAGTACTTTGCTGATGCTAGGCCCTGAGTGACTATTAAATTTAAACTACAAGCTCTCTGCTGGGTATGAAATGTAACCAGAAAGTTCTCTTCTGTGTTTTAAATTTAAACTTAAACTGCTGCTACTAGGCCCTAACTGATTTAACAAAAAAACATTGGATTCACAGATTGATTAGCTACAAATACAAAGAATTCCTTTCAGAAAATTCCCAGAAGTATATACTCACAATTGCAGATCTCTCTCCAGAAGTAACAGTCCCCTTTTCTAGTCCTTCAAGACTCACTAACAAAGATGTTAAAAAGAATCGGACCAAGGACAGATCCATGGGGCATACCACTGGTAACATCCTTCTCCTCAGAGTGAGCTCCATTTACCTGTACTCTTTGTCACCTCCCACCCAACCAATTTCTAACCCAAGCAGTAACTTTAGGGTCCCTCCCTAGGGCGCTCAGTTTGTTTATAAGTCGCCTGTGAGGAACAGTGTCAAAGGCTTTTTTGAAATCTAAATACACCACATCTAGGGCTTTTCTGCAGTCCAAATCTCTGGTCACCCAGTCAAAGAAATCAATTAGATTTGTCTGACAAGACCTGCCTCTGGTGAATCCATGCTGCCTCGGATCCTGTAATCCATTGGACTCCAGAAACCTCACTATTTTCTCTTTCAGCAGCGTTTCCAATAATTTACTCACCACCGAAGTTAAACTAACCATCCTGTAGTTTTCAACCACATCCTTACTTCTGCTTTTGTGTAAAGGCACCACATGAGCCTCTCTCCAGTCCTTTGGCACCTCTCCTGACTCCAACGAGGCATTGAAAAGGTCAGTCAGTGGAGCTGCTAGAACGTCCCCAAGTTCCCTTAGTATTCTAGGGTGTATCCCATCCGGTCCCATCGCTTTGTGTACTTTAAGTTGAACTAGTTTCTCTCAAACACAGTCTTCTGAAAATTTTTCAAGATGTCCCTCGCTTCTGTTCCTGTTTGTGGGTGTTTTCTGAGGTCCTGCTCCTGGTTCTTCATCTGTGAACACAGAACAGAAATATTTTTTAAGCAATTCCGCTTTATCCTTATCAGCTTCTACATATTTTTTCCCCTGCACCCTTGAGTCTGACAATACCACTTTTGCCCTTCCTCTTCTCACTAACATATCTGAAAAATGTCTTATCCCCTCATTTTATTGCAGTGGCTATTTCCTCCTCCTTTTGAATCTTTGCCTTCCTGACTACTTTGCTAGCTTCTCTAAGTTTTTCCAAATATAGATACCTGTCTTCCTCTCTCTGTGATCTCTTGTATTTCATGAAGGCCTCCCTCTTTTTCTTCACTTTTTCAGCTACTTCTTTCGAAAGCCATAGTGGTCTCCTTTTCCTTTTACCTTCATTTACCATTATAACAAAAAGGTTGGTTGCCCTTAAAATATCCCCTTTCAGTTTTGCCCACTGTTTTTCTACATCCCCCAGCTGTTCCCATCCCACTAACAACTCCCTGAGGTATTTTGGCCCATCTTCGCAAAGTTAGTCTTCCTAAAGTCTAAGATCCTCACCTTTGAATGGATTCTAACAGCCCTAGTCCTAATACTGAACCACACCATCTGGTGATCACTGGATGCAAAGTGAACTCCCACTACAACATCAGAAACACTTTCACCATTGGTAAGCACCAAGTCCAGTATGACCCCTTCACGTGTGCGGTCTGTTACCAATTGCCTGAATAGTTCTCCCTGTAGAGAATCTAGGATCTCCTTACTTCTAGATGATACTGCAGCAGGAATATGCCAATCAACATCTGGCATATTGAAATCTCCTATCAGTAGCACTTCCCTTTACTAGCAATACTGTGTATGTCTTCAATTAACTCTCTGTCCACCTCTTCCTCTTGTGAGGGAGGTCTGTATATCACACCAATGCAAATAGATTTCTCTTTCCCTCTTTCTAGTTTAACCCACAATGCCTCCTCTCTCCCTTTTAAGCTCTGTAATTCCAAAGCTTTAATAGTAGTTTTTACATATAGTGCCACTCCTCCTCCCCTTCTTCCTACCCTGTCCTTTCTGAATAAACTATAGCCAGGTATAGTTACATCCCAATCATGGTTTTCTGTGAACCATGTTTCTGTAACTGCTACTAAATCCAAGTCAGCCACTCCCACCAAAGCTTCAACATCAGGGATTTTATTTTCCATGCTATGGGCATTTATACACACTGCTTTCCATATGTTACCCCTGTTATCCATTTCCATAAAGGTATTTAATGTATCATATATCTGGGGGCTTTCACCTACCTGGGAGCTTTCTTCACCCATCCCCAACAAATCTAGTTTAAAGCCTTCTTCAGTAGATTAGCCAGTCTACTACCCAAGATGTGTTGACCTTTCTTGGACAGATGGATGCCATCTCTGCTCTGCAACCCTTGGAACAGCATCCCATGGTCTAGGAAACCAAAACACTCTTGATGACACCATCCACACAGCCAATCATTCATCTCCAGGATGCGAGCCTCTCTGCCTTGGCCTTTACCCTCAACAGGGAGGATTGAAGAGAACACCACCTGTGTACCTAACTGCTTCACCCTCTGTCCCAGAGCCATGAAGTCACTTTTGATACGTTCCGAGGGCTATCTGGCAGTATCATTTGTTCCAACATGGATTAGCAACATTGGGTAATAATAGTCAGGGGGCTTGATGAGTCTCGGCAAACTCTCCGTAACATCTTGAATTTTGGCACCAGGCAAACAGCATACCTCTCTGGACATCAAGTCTGGTTGGCAGATGGACGCCTCAGTACCCCTCAGAAGAGAGTCTCCAACCACCACTACCCTTCGCTTCCTTGTGGTCACCGATTCTGCAACTTTGGGGTACTTGATCTCTGGTTCTTCCCTTTCCAGGGATGCTTTCACCTCCTCCACTTCCAAGGCTGCATAATGGTTCTTCAATTCAAGGGCTGGAGAAGTTGGATTGGTGATTTTGCAGGCCCTGGTGACTTGTGTCCAACCATTGACATTCTGTTGGCACCCATCTTCTCCTCTGCTGGAGAGCTTGATTGCTGCAAGAAGCATCTCATGAATGTACTTCTCACTGTCTTGAATGCTCCTCAGCCTCACCACCTCCTCTCTGAGTTCCTCCATTTGTTTCCACAGAGCTTCGACATGAAGGCACCCTGCACATGGAACCGGTTCTTCAACTGGCATTAGGACCTCTGTCTGGACAGAGGCAGAAGCTGTAATGGGGCAACAGCTTTAGCGATACGATTTTTCCCGGCCATTGTTCTGTTCGTGGAGCTTAGGTATCTGTTAAAGCAAAAGAGAGAGATCTACCAAGTACCAGCCGGTTTCCCAGCTGTCCTTTTAGAGAAAAATCAGTGGCCATGTGGTCTTTTTCTGTCAACATATTTCTATGTTTCTATGTTTCTAACTCAATAAACTGCAAATTCTTCAGATCCATATAGCCCTATAAAGAATAAAGGAATTTGAGAAGATAGGTGTATATAAATATCTAGGAGCAAAGAAAGGAGCCACAATCCAACAATAATCACTGAGAGAAAAGATCAGCAACAAATATTACAGGAGATTAAAAATGATACCTAGGTGCTATGGCAGCATGGAATTAGATGCAAGCCATTCATCAGCTTGCAATCCCCATATTCTCATACAGCTTTGGAATTGTAGACTGGCCTCATGAAGATCTTGAAAAACTGGATGCATAAACAAAAAATCTTCTCCATGCCCATAAGCAACTTTAGAAGACTCTATGGGCCCAATGGTCAGCTGTGGCTATTAGTGTGATTACAGTGGCTAGCCATCATCACTGAACACTAAACCCAGATATCCAATGACATGGGCATATCCGGCCACCAGCACTGAATATCTGGGTTTGCCACCAAAGCAGGAAGCTAACCGGGCAGCAGCAATATTCAGCCATCAGATTTACATATTTCCACTGATTCCTTTTGGTTAGTAACCCTAGATGTGACTGCCTTATACACTAACATCATTCAAGATGAGGCTTTGTTATTATTAAATTCTTTATTTGCATATGCCTCGCCATACAATTCACTGCACATATACATTATCAGTCTATTGATTTTTTAAACATCACTATCTACAAGGTTTCAGGGGGTTTGGCAACCACATTGTTTAGCATAAAGGTTTGCTCTGTTAGCATATTCCCCATCCTGGACCACTTTGCAGAGGCATCCCCTTTGCAACATTCTTGAGCCTTTGAAGGATTTGTTCCACTTTGAATGAATTTGATACATATGTGATTGGTTTAAAGGCTTGTTTGCTTGCTAGGGGTTATCCTTGGAAGGTAATTAAGAGAGCCTACCTACATGCACATTACATTCGTCGTGAGTGGATTTTGTTGGACCATTCACCTGCGAGTTCTGGCAAGACTGACCACTTGGTGGGGTACTGCCTTTTATGCAGAACTCTCTTTGTGGCCAAATTGTTGAGAAAGCATTTATCGGTTCTGGGTTTGCACTCATGTTTTTTCAAACCGCTTACCATAGCCTACTCACGATCAAATTTACGTGATATTTTGGTCATCTGCAGCCCCTGCTGACCATCTATTATGTGCACATGCAAGGGACATTCGTCACACGACGTGTGGTCAATGTCAATTCTGCTCCATGACTTTATCGGGCAATACTTGGGAAGATCCTGTTACAAGACGTCTATATCGGTCCCAGTGGTCAATCACTTGTACATCTACATTTGTAGTTTACCTGTTGTTGTGTCCATGTGATCAGTTGTATATCAGCCATACCACTCGACCAATGAAGACTCGGCTAAGTGAACATGCCTCTCGGTTGTGATTGAAGGTTCGATCAGCTCCCATTGTGGAACATTGTTTGACTTTTCTCCATACTTTTGATGATCTCAGGTGGCGGATCACTGATCACATCCCGCATGACCCTCGGGGTAGTGATAGTTTCTCCCGCCTGCAGTGGTAAGAGCAATGGCGGATTTATTTTTGAACTCCATACATCCTCACGGTCTGAATCAGGAGATTGATTGGTTGAGCTTGATTTGAGTCCATCCTGTGGCTGAGGGGTCTCCCTGGTGACGGTGGGGCGTTTCCCCTTTCCCATTGGTGGTTCTAATTCATGATGAGTTTAGGGATCAGCCAATGAAACAGAAAAGCAGCTTCTCAAAAGCCATCAATTTGCGGCTTGAACGGTTGCTGGCAGTCAGGCTTCAATGGTTTGAGGAATGTTTTCTGCGGCACTTGACACAGAGTCTTTGATTGACTTGAAACATGCATATCTTGTAACTCACTGGTTCCAATTGTGGAAATGAGAAATGCCTTCTGCGGTCACTGATGTTTCAGATATGTCTATTTGATTTTCAAGTTTCTCTCAGTTGTTTTAGAACCATTTATGATTAAAATGGATGTTGCCATGTTTTGAGATAGAGAAATTCTCTTCTCTTGTGGACTTGTCCAACAAAAACACATCAATTTTGAGAGCATTGCACAGTTGGGGGGTGATTTTGTAATCTTTTGTGTTCTAAATGTATTACCTCGCGGGGGGGGGGGGTACTTTTTGCTTTGGGTTGTTTTCCCTGGTTTTCCAAGATGGCGGCTGACACATTCACTTTCTCTGAAGAACAATTCGACAGGCTTAGACAACGATCATCCTTATTAGACACTGAAGGACTAAATGAGAGGTTAGATGTGATTGGTATTTCAGAGACATGGTGGAAGGAGGACAACCAGTGGGACACTGTGATACTTGGGTACAAACTATATCATAATGATAGAGCTGCTAAAATTGGTAGAGGGGTTGCGCTCTATGTTAGAGAGGGCATTGAGTCACAAAGGATTAAAATTTTGCAGGAAACAAAATTTGCTGTAGAATCTCTATGGATTGAAATTCCATGTAAAACAGGGAAAGCGATGGCAGTGGGGGTGTACTATCGACCGCCTGGTTAGAATGAACAAATGGATGATGAAATACTTAAAGAAATCAGGGAAACTAACAAAAGTTACAGTACAGTAATAATAATGGGTGATTTCAATTACCTCAGTATTGACTGGGTCAGTGTCATGGCAGGACATGATAGGGAGATAAAGATTCTAGATGAAATAAATGACTGCTTCTTGGAGCAGCTGGTTCATGAACTAACTAGAGGGGAAGCCATTTTGGACCTAGTCCTTAGTGGAACACCATATCTGGTGCAAGAGATAAGGGTGTTGGTGCCACTAGGTGATATAGATCATAGCATGATCGCGTTTGATTTAATTAATGGAGGAGGGATGGTAAAGAAATCCACAATACTACCTTTTAACTTTCGAAAGGGAGACTATGATAAAATGAGGAATATAGTTATGAAAAAAACTAAAATGCAAGGCATTGATAAGGCAGGCTATGAGAGAATTAGAGACGAAGCTTGCTGTGGAAGCAAAAATGAGTAATAAAGACTTTTTCAAGTACATTTGTAGCAAAAAACCTATGAGAGAGGCAGTTGGATCATTAGATGATAGAGGGGTAAAAAGGCACTAAGAGGGGACAGGGCCATAGTGGAGGCACTGAATGAATTCTTTGCCTCGATCTTTACTGAGGAAGATGTAGGGATGTTACCCATGATGGAAGTGGTATTTAAAGGTGATACTGTGGAAGAATTGAAGGAAATAATGCACTGGGAAGATGTATTACAAATATTTGATAAAGTGAAGAGTAGCAAATCACTTGGACTGGATGGTATACATCCAAGGGTGTTGAAAGAACTGAAATATGAGATTGCAGACCTGCTATTAGTAATCTGTGAACTATCATTAAAATCATCTCTAATACCTGAAGATTGGAGGATCGCCAAAGTAAAGCCAAATTTAAAAAAAGGTTCCAGGGATGATCAGAGAAATTACAGACCGATGAACCTCATGTCTGTACCGGGAAAAATGGTAGAAACCATCATAAAGAACAAAATTACTGAACATGTAAATAGGCATGGCTTAATGGGAGACAGCCAACATGGCTGTAGACAAGGAAGATCTTGTCTTAATAATCTGTTATGTTTTTTAAAGGTGTGAATAAACAGGTAGACAAAGGTGAGTCAGTTGATATAGTGTATCTGGACTTTCAGAAAGTCTTTGACAAGGTCCCTCATGAGAGACTTTTGGCAAAACTAAAAAGTCATGGGATAGGAGGCAGTGTACTATTGCGGATCCGGAACTGGTTAAAAGATAGAAAGCAGAGGGTAGGGCTAAATGGCAGATTTTCCCAATGGAGAAAGATGAATAGCGAAGTACCCCAGGGATCTGTATCATTCTATGGTGTGACCGCACCTTGAATATTGTGTGCAATTCTGGTCACAGTATCTTAAACAGGATATAGTGTTATTAGGAAAGGTACAGAGAAGAGCCACCAAAATGGTAAAGGAAATGGAAGGATACCCCTATGAAGAGAAGCTAAAAAGGTTAGGGCTCTTCAACCTGGAAAAGAGATAGCTGAGGGGAGATATGATAGAGGTCTATAAATTAATGAATGGAGTGGAATGGTTAAACATAGATCGATTGTTTACGTCAACAGAATATAGAAAGACTAGGGGACATGCAATGAAACTGCAGGGTAACCTATTTAAGACTAATAAGAGAAAATATTTTTTTCACTCAACGTGTAATCAAACTCTGGAATTTGTTACTGGAGGATGTAGTAAAAGCTGTTAGTGTAGTTGGGTTTACAAAAGGTTTGGACAAGTTCATGGAGGAAAGGTCCATAAACCATTATTAAAAGGGACCCAGGATATCACTGCTTGACCCAATGAAAGCATTGTGGAATCTGTGTCTTTTGGGGAAACTGCTAGGTACCTATGTCCATACAGCATGTGGTCAATGTCACTTTTACTCCATGATTTTATCGGGCAATACTTGGGAAGTTCCTGTTACAAAACGTCTATATCGGTCCCAATGGTCATTCATTTGTATATCTACATTTGCGGTTTGCCTGTTGTGGTGTCCATGTGATCAGTTGTATATCGGCCGTACCACTCGACCAATGAAAGTTCAGCTTAGTCAACATGCCTCTCAGTTACGATTGAGAGTTCGATCTGCTCCTATTCTGGAGCATTGTTTGACATTTCACCATACTTTTACTGCTCTCAGGTGGCAGATGATTGATCACATCCCACATGACCCTCGGGGTAGTGATAAGGTATCCTGTCTGCAGTGGTTAGAACAATGATGGATTTATGTTTTGAACGCCATACATCCTCACGGTCTGAATCAGGAGATCGATTGGTAGAGTTTGATTTGAGTCCATTCTGTGGATGAGGGGACTCCCTGGTGATGGCGGGGTGGTTCCCCTTTCTCATTGGTGGTTCCAATTCATGATGAGTTTTGGGATCAGCTAATGAAATGGACAAGTAGCTTCTCAAAAGCCATCACTTTGAGGTTTGAATGGTTGCTGACAGTCAGGCTTCAATGTTTTGAGGAACGTGGGTTTTCTGCGGCACTTGACACAGTTTTTGATTTGCTCGAAATGTGCACATCGTGCAACTCACTGGTTTTGATTGTGGAATTTATTTATTTATTTATTTACATACTCTTATATCCCATGCTATTCTCCATCATAGTAACATAATAACATAGTAAGTGACGGCAGATAAAGACCAGCATGGTCCATCTAGTCTGCCCAGCAAGATGGCAAGAGTAGGTGCACCTGTCGCTCTGTGCAGGCCACCCCTCCCCATGTTTTTGTTTTGTTTAGGGGTGAACCCACCACTCCATGTAGGACACCCTTATTTGTTGAGACGCTAGATAGTTCAGAAGTTAGATGGTACCGTTTATTTTGCTTTTATCCTGTTGCTGTAAAGGGATCCACTGTGTTTGTCCCATGCCATTTTGAATTTCATCACCATGTTTGCCCCCACCACTTCCATCAGGAGGGCATTCCAAGCATCCACCACCCTTTCAGTGAAGAAATATTTCCTGACATTGCCTTTCAATTTGCCACCTTGCAGCTTCATGTTATGCCCTCTAGTTTTACAGCTTCCCCGTCTTTGGAAGAGCTTTGTTTGTTCATCATTTCTCTTTAAGTATTTAAAGGTCTGAATCATATCTCCCCTGTCCCTCCTCTCCTCCAAAGTGTACATATTTAGGTCTTCAAGTCTCTTCTCATAAGGCTTCTGACGCAGGCTCCAAATCATTTTGGCTGCCTTTCTCTGAACAGTTTCCAGTCTTTTTACATCTTTTGCAAGATATGGTCTCCAAAACTGAACACAGTATTCCAAGTGAGGCCTCACCAGTGACTTGTACAGTGGCACAAGTACCTCTTCCTTTCTGCTGGTAATCCCTCTTTGTATGCAGCCCAACATCCTCCTGGCTTTTGCCACCGCCTTGTCGCACTGTTTTGCCACCTTGAGATCATCAGAGATAATCACACCAAGGTCTTTCTCCTGAACCATGCATACCAACCTCTCACCCCCTATCACCCCTTGGATTTCTGCTACCCAAGTGCATGACACTGCACCTTTTCACATTAAATCATAGTTGCCAAGCATTAGACCAGTCTTCCAGCTTTTGTAGATCTTTCCTCATGTTAACCACTCCCTCGGGGGAGTCTACTATGTTGCAAATTTTTGTGTCATCTGCAAAAAAACAGACTTTTCCATTCAGTCCTTCAGCAATATCACTCACAAATATATTGAACAGTGCCGGGCCCAGGACCAATGTTCCCTCTAATTTTCTGTAGGCTGTGTGCGCATAAAATATCAGCTGTGCAGCATTTGAAGGAAGGTTACATTTTTGTGCGCCACATAACGACACTCGGAGTTATATACTTTAAAATTTGACTACATGTCAGAATACAGTATGTACACCACATTGATTTTAATCAAATGAAATGAAAATAAACGTTTACTAAATGAAGTGGAAAATTTCTGGTAATTACAATCACCACTTTTACATTTTAAGACGTCTGTGTTTTCTATCAGAATCAGAACAGTAAATTTTGTGCGCTCTGTTGTAAAGTATGTGCGCTCATTCGGCGAGGTGTGTGCGCGCGCACATGCGCACAGCTTAGAGGGAACAGTGCCCAGGACCGAACCCTGAGGCACCCCGCTAATCAACTTCCTCTCATCAGAGTGAGCTCCATGTACCATCACCTTCTGTTGTCTGTCAGTCAACCAATTTCTAATCCAGTTTACTATCTTGGGACCCATCCCCAAGCTACTGAGTTTATTGACAAGCCTCCTATGAAGAACAGTATCAAAGGTTTTGCTGAAATCCAGATAGATGACATCCATTGCATGCCCCAGATCTAGTTCCTTGGTCACCCAATCAAAGAACTCAATCAGATTTGTTTGGCAAGACCGTCCTTCGGTAAAACCACGTTGCCTTGGATCTTGCAACCTGTTGGTTTTGAGAAAGCTCACTATTCGCTCTTTCAGGAGCGCCTCCATTACTTTTCCTGCCACCAAGGTAAGGCTAACGGGCCTGTAATTTGACACTTCTTCCCTGTCACCACTTTTGTGTAGAGGTACAACATTAGCCATTCTCCAGTCCTGAGGAACGACTCCTGTTTCCAAGGATCTGTTGAAGACATCCTTTAACGGTCCTGCAAGAACCTCTCTGAGCTCTTTCAGTATCCTGGGATGTATCCCATCTGGTCCCATGGCTTTGTCCACTTTCAGTTTAGCAAGTTGTTCTAACACCTCATCTTCTGTGAATGGTGTGGTATCTACTTCATTCCTATTTTTATATTTGGGAGTCACAGCTGGTCCATCTCCAGGATCTTCTTTAGTAAAAACAGAGCAGAAGTATTTGTTTAGCAATTTTGCTTTTTCAGTGTCACTTTCCACGAGTCCTTTCCCAGCACTTCTGAGTCCTGCAATTCCAACTCTGATCTTCTTCCTTTCCTGAATATACCTGAAGAAAGTTTTGTCGCCACCTTTAACATCTTAACCATCTTTTCCTCTGCCTTTGATTTTGCTATCCTTATTTCTCTTTTTGACTCTTTGAGCTTGATCCTGTATTCATTTCTGTGTTCTTCTGTTTGCAAGCTTTTGAATTTTGCGAAAGCTGTATTTTTTGCCTTTATTTGAGCAGCCACCTCTTTGGATAACCAAATAGGTTTCCTTCTCCTCTTGTTTTGATTTATTTTTCTTACATATTTATCTGTTGCCCCTTTTATTGCCGCCTTTAGTTTAGTCCATTGCAATTCCACTTCCCTTATCTCCTTCCACCCCGTCATCTCCTCCTTTAAGAACTCGGCCATTTTATTGAAGTCAGTGTTTTTGAAGTTTAGGACTTTGAGCTTGCTATGATTGGCCTGTACCATGGCTTTTATCTCAAACCACACCGTGTGATGGTCGCTGTTGCTCACAGGGGCACTCACGCAGACATTCGACACGTTATCACTGTTGGTGAGCACTACATCCAGCGTTGAGCTTTCCCTGGTTGGTTTCATCACCATTTGTCTAAGTAATGCATCTTGGAGAGCATCCACAATTTTTTTGCTTCTTTCCAGATGTGCAGAAGGAGTAATCCAATCCACATCAGGTAGATTAAAGTCATCCAATATGATTGCTTCCTCCTTTGTTGCTATCTTGGCAATATCTATAATCAATTCGTTATCTCTCTCTTCAATTTGAGTCGGAGGTCTGTAGACTACGGCAATATGGATGACAGTGCCATCTCATCTTTTCAATGCAATCCAGAGTGCTTCTTCTTTTCCCCATATTCCCTGTATTTCAGTAGCTTTAATACTGCTTTTGACATACAAGGCTACTCCTCCTCCTTTTCCATTTTCTCTGTCTCTTCTGAATAGATTATAGCCAGATATGGCTATATCCCAATCATGCGATTCATTAAACCATGTTTCTGTAATGGCCACAATGTCCAAATCCGTTTCCACCATTAGGGTTTCCAGGTCTGGAATTTTTTTGGCTAAGCTTCGAGCATTTGTGCTCAGTGCTTTCCATCATTTATCTGGCTTGTGTGTATTTTGCATTGATTTTATTCTGCCCACTTCTTCCCACTTGTTTTTGATGTGTGGTTTAAAAGTGTGGCTGTTTCTGATGTTGTTCTGCTTTTGCAGGGGGTGGCATGCAGATGTTGACCTTCCACATCCGTCACCCCCTTTTCCTAGTTTAAATGCATATCCACATACTGCCTGAATTTTTCACTTAGGTTTCTTTTCCCTGCGACAGAGAGATATAGTCCATCAGCACAGTATAGTCTCTTGTTGGTCCATCTGTTGCCCCAGTTGCCAATAAATCTGAATCCTTCTTGTTTACACCAGGTCTGGAGCCATGTATTAAAGCTGTTAATGCGATGCAGCCTTTTTGTCCCCTTACCAAGAACAGGTAGAACTTCTGAGAATGCAACTGTGTTAACAATGTGCTTGAGTTTCTCTCCCAGAGATTGGAAGTCCTTTTGGGCAGTAGAGACACTGTTTCTAGCCAGGTCATTTGTGCCCAAGTGGATAATAACATCAGGTTTGGAGTGCTCACTTTTTGTGCTAAGTATTTCAACAACTTGGTGTGTATTCCTGCTGGCTGAAGAGCCTGGTAGGCAAATGACTATCTTCTCTCCTTTGAGCTGTGTTCCCAAGTTGGTGCTTCTGATGATGGAATCTCCAAGTAGTAATAGTTTTCTGTTTGGTGAGCTTTTCTTCATATTTGGTGCTTTAGCAGGAGATTGTATAGAAAAAGACCCTGAGGTCTGGACAAATCAAACAACACAAAAAAACCCAAACCTTTACCCAACGACCCAAAAATAAATAACCCAAAATATTTTTCTCGGAGCTAGCCATAGGAAGGTCGAAAGGGAAAATGACCTACACCAAGCGGGCAGCTACTTTTTACTCATATGGTTCTTCACAAAAAAAAAAAAAACCAACAAAAAACAAAACCTGAGATAAGTTATTGTGTGTTTTTATTTTTGGTGAAGAACCATATGAGTAAAAAGTAGTTGCCCGCTTGGTGTAGGTCGTTTTCCCTTTCGACCTTCCTACGGCTAGCTCCGACAAAAATATTTTGGATTATTTATTTTTGGGTTGTTGGGTAAAGGTTTGGGGTTTTTTTGTGGTTTTTTGTGTTGTTAGCAGGAGATTGGGCATTGTCTGACTCATTTAAGGGCCCTTCAGTTTCTTTGGATTGGGCATCCTCATTAGCCAAGGCAGAGAAGGCATTTTGCAGGGATATCTCTTGATGTTTAGGATGTCTCTGTGTTACAGGTCGCAATCTTCCGGAACCCACTGTGATCCATTTGTTCCTGGGGTGTTTGATTCTTTGTGGGAGCAGTGGTGGACTTTGTTCATTTTGTATCCTAGAAGAGGCGCGCTTCATTGCAGCCAGTTCCTCCCTTAGTAGAGACACTTCTTTATGCATGGCTGCTAGGTCTTTCCTTAGTAGAGTCAATTCTTCATGCATGGCAGCTGACTTTAGGCATATAGGACAAGCTCTTAGGCTCCAAATTATTCTTCTTTGAATGAAAGTACCACAGTTATTGCACTGAATACACAACATGTTGATTAAGCAGTCCCAGAAGAGGAAGAATAATAATAAGAAAAGTTGAAGATGTGGGCATTACCCAAGTTAGGAACGACAGATGGCACGTATGTGAGCACTGTATAGGCAATGTAGCCCCTGGGGTGGGTGGGGTGAGGAGTAGTGTGGGCGGGAACCTAAGTGTCTCTGGCCAGTAGGCTGTTCCTGAACAGTGGGCACACAGCAAAGGAGTAGGTAAGGGAACCCACCAATAAGGGCAAATAGATAAATATGTGGAGACAAACAGACAGACAGATAGAACTCACAGTTTAGCAGCAAATTCAGCAAAAATCACTTTTTGGGAGAGCCCTGGAAAGCACTGCTCTTCTCAAGGAACAGAAGGGCAATCTGAGCAAGCCCACATGCACAACAGGAAATGGAGGTCTACAACAATGCCTCAGCAGGGGGGAGGGGTAGTCACTCAGGTAGACTAAGAGAAAGATAGTTTAAAACTCTATAGCAATGGAGGCTGTTCCTGAACAGTGGGCACACAGCAAAGGAGTAGGTAAGGGAACCCACCAAGAAGGGCAAATAGATAGATAAATATGTGGCGACAAACAGATAGAACTCATAGTTTAGCAGCAAATATCACTTTTTGGGAGAGCCCTGGAAAGGACTGCTCTTCTCAAGGAACAGAAGGGCAATCTGTGTGGTTTACATTGAACAAACGGAAATTACATTGAACAGGGCATTATAACTTGGAGATAACTATTTTACAGGAAACATGGGCTATGGAGGGTTAAGTGGCTTGCCCAAGACCACAAGGAGCACCTGTGGGACCAGAAACCCCAGACCTTCCAGCCCAAGGTTGCTGTCCTCTAGTAGGACTTGAACCCCTGACCTTCCGGCCTGAAGTACCTTGCCCCAACCACTAGGCCACTCCTCCACTCCATGAATTGAGAAATGCCTTCTATCGCTAATGTTTCAGATAAGTCTATTTGATAAGTCTATTTGAGTCAGTTATTTTAGAACCATTTATGATTAAAATAGACGTTGCCACATTTTGAGATTGAAAAACTCTCTTCTCTTGTGGGCTTGTCTGACAAAAACACATCAAAAACACATCAATTTTGAGAGCCTTGCACAATTAGGGGGTGATTTTGTAATCTTTTGTGTTGGTTCCAAATTGGAAAAGGAGGTGTCACGTGGGTGCTGCAGTGGGGCTGGCTGGTCCACTAGGCTGAATTCTGTTGCCAAGGGTGTACATCTGTGATGTCTGGTATGACTCTAATGTGACAGTGACAGCACACATACATGCTGCCACAGTCAAAAAAAGGTGTCGTGCCACTCCGACTGCCACCATGCTGCCATGTCAGCATTGTGTGAGGGTGGGGATGGCAATTGCAGCAACTGTGGCCTACTGCAGACAAACTCTGTGTACCGGCCCTGTGTGTCAGGTTCAGTGCTGCAGTTGCCACTGTCAGTGGGATGGCAAGCATGTCAGCAGCAGGTACAGCACCATATGGTGATCCCTCACTTCCAAGGTCTAAGGCAGCTGCACACGTGCCCACATCCTCCAGTGAAGGGTGGCAGGAGTGGCATGATGTGACTATCTGCATGTGTGTAACTTCAATAAGTTTGCCGTTAGCACTTTGCCATAATGGCAGGGAGGGAGGATTGGCAGGCATGCTGTCCACCATGATCAGTGGACCCTGGAAACCTGGCTAGTTTGCTGAGTGGTTGGACTGGCCCTGGGATCAGAATGCCCCCCACTTGCACATATTGAGTGGATATATGCATGTGGGGGGGGGGGAATATGCCACTGAGGCAGGAAGACTATGCAATATAATAGCCCATGTCAGAGGAAAAATGACCGTACTGCTCCCTCACCTGCCAAATTATGGCCATAATCTGTGCATGAACCAGTGACCCCTCCACAGGTAAGTACTCAGTCAGTTACAACCATCTGAGTCACATGTGAATCCAAATTAGCTATGGTGGTCTTCAAAATATGAGATTATTCCATGACTGCCCCTCAAGCACACACCAGAAAATGGGTATGTTGATCCTTCTGCTAGGACACCCATGGTCTGAAATGTGTGTGTTCATGTATCATGGCCTGTACCTTTGACTGGAAATATCCCATATGTAAGACATGAATGTCATTTTTATCAGCAACATAACAAAGCAGAGCAACATGCAGAACTAACAAGATGTCCCTCTCCTAAACCTGCCAGATAAGTATGGCACAGAGCCTGCAGAGATCTAAGCAGACATAGGCATACTCAAACTCATGTACTCATACATCCTAATAATGTCCACATATATACCCATGGATTGATGAACCCATATGGTCATTATGTGTATGAAAGAAGGGTCACAGGTTCAAGACCATCCTATGGATCAGAAATGGTATATCCAGGTGAGATAACATTTTTCTACATTTCCAGAAATATATCAGCATGTGCAACCTCCAACATTTCATCCAGCATGAGTTGCACCACACATGGCTGGATGGCAAAAGATGCTAATAGCATTGGCACACTGAGCAGTCATTTTCAATGGTGGAGCATCAAAGGAGGCCTAAGGGGCATGTAAGAATGCCAACCTGCACCACTTTTGAACAGCGGAGTCATGTGTGTGTTTGTGTATAGGTGTGGGTGTGTGTCTCCAGAGGAGTGTGAGCTGCAGCATTGCACTGTGCATGCATGTGTTGCCCAGGCTTTATGGCTATGCATAAAACATGCAGCAAATCAGCTATATGGCAACCCCACATACTGTGTGAGACACCAATTTCAAGCAGAAGGTTAGTTTTCAGTAAGTAGTTGCAATCTGTGGCTTTGATGCTATAATGCATTCCCAGTTACACCATCATCAAAGCCCGTCCCACAGCATTCCCCTACACTTACCTTCCAATATATTACTGTTTTGCAGCTCCCAAATCGCCTGCTGGTTTGACTGGAGTGAGCAGAGTGGACACGTGTGTGTTGCAACCTTCATCTTTGACTGAGCCTTCAGGCCTCGGGACACACCCATTTGCATAGGTGAGAGGCCTGATTAATGCCAACTGCCATCAAAACTGTATCCATGGTAACACTGTCAGCCCACTTTGGTGCAGCTACAGACTATAGGGAACTAGGCTCATGTGGAGGACTGGCCTCTGTGAATGTCCAATTCATTTAATGGGTGGCACTGGAAGGATTCTGTAATTTACCTGCATGCACGTTGTTCTTGTCCCATGCTGCAATCTCAGAATGCAATCCAGAGGACTCTTTGCTCCATGCATTGTACACACATACAGGCAGGTCTGTATCAGGAAAATTTGCACAAAATAAACACCATCTCAACACTGTCTACTGATCATTGGCCAAAGCACCTGTGTGCCTGATTGTGACAGTGGGACACTGACCTCTGAATGGTGCATGCACAATTGCAGCAGCTGAAATGTGGCACAGGATGTCATGTTGGTCTCTGCATTGCCTGCCATCATATGGGAAGGCAGTACCTGAAGATGAATGTTAGGGTTGTCAGACGGCTGCCTAGGGTGAGAACTTACACAATCTTGACGATACATATATTCATATGATTCTTGCAAGGTATTGTGGGTAATGTAGTTCTTTCACTCCCAAACACAGCTGAAGACAATAATTGAGTTGTGATACCAGTGGTAAGGCCAATAAAATACTTCTTTTATTGATGGGGTTTAATTCACCCAGCACAAATATGCTTGGTAGCAATATAAATGAGGTTACTTGCTTGCAGTGTTTAAATGGATAACATAAAGTCACAAAGCAAATCAGAAAACAACCTTTAGCTTGTCAGGCAATTAGCTAATGTTTTCTTAGCAAATAATTACCAAATAAAAAGGCACAAAGAAATGAATAAACTTTGCTTGTTAGGTTAACTTCTGCTTATTTTCCACGCAGATCCCAGCAGTGATTCTCCCTTGCTCACACACACAATCAGGTGCAGCTTTAATTACTATCAATTGACCAGCTGAACCCCTTTAGCTGGCTGGCTGCTACTGTGTGAACCCAAATCCTGCTTTAAGAGCTGTTTGCAGTGGAAATAAAGAACAAAGTTAGGTTTCTTTGTGATGGCTGATGTGTTTGCTCACAGAAAGCTAGCAATAGCATTTAGATAGAGAACAGTCCATGTAATTAATAGTTTCATCTGCTGTATTTCCCCCTTCATCAATCAGCATAGGGTCACTATCATACATTGGCACAGACGAGTCTTTCATTAAGGCACTATCATGAGAATGCTTATTCCCTTGCTGCCATTCTCTATTATAGATAGGGTCTGGATCAGTGTTCATACCTGAGCCTCTCCTGCTATCATAATTCCTCTCTGTATAGCCTGGCCAGTATGTAATCCAATTCTGATGTCCAGCCTTCCAATCTTGATCCCTGGACACTGGATCTCCTCTCGCATACCTTCTGGCCTTGGTCTGAAAGTCCTTTCCACGTGCAGTCTTCTCTCTTCCAGGTAGCCACTGGTGATTCCTATCTCTGCCATTCCATTCGTCTGGCTGACTCCAGTCCAATGGACTCTGCTGGCACTTGGAATACCTCCCAGTATGGGTACTGCCTTGGACTCTCCCAGACCATCCAATGGGCTTTCTTCTCTTCCTTCCAGAGAGTTTCCTTCTTTCTCTATCCGCTTGGCTTGGCTTCTGTTTCTCCAGGTGATACTGGTGCTTGAGCTTGAAGTTGTTGCTGTCTCCTTTCCTGAAGCTGTTATCTGAAGAATAAGCTCTATTCTTATTCTGTCCTAATATGTGCTCCTCCCTAACACAGCGCAGCTGTGTTGAATCAGGCCCTGCCCTTTGATATGAGTGCTTAGGGATTACCTCATAGCTCTCTTGATTGCACACACGTTTTCTCACTTCAGCCCCTCTCATGGCTGCTGGAAACCTGGTGCATTCTGGGACTGGTAGTCTTTTATGTGAAAACTCTGTTTTCTTACTTCTACCAGAACTGACAGGTTGCTTGTTCAGAGTCACATCATCTTTTCCATAGCTCCTACCTGAGCTATGATAAGCTTCCTTATCACATACCCCCCTGCTTGAGTTATTACGGACTGGTTTTACTGGTGAAACTTCTTCTCTACAGTCCGTAATACGGGAAAGTGCATCCGCATTCTTGTGTAACTTCCCGGCATGATGTTCAACTTGGAAATCAAACGCCTGTAAGGCCATGTACCAGCGTGTCAACCTGGCATTGTGGTTCTTCATTTGCTGCAACCACTTAAGTGGGGCATGGTCCGTGACCAACTTGAACTTTCTCCCTGTAAGGTAAAACCTTAACGCCTCCACTGACCACTTGATAGCCAAACACTCTTTTTCTATCGTGGAATACTTTTGTTCAGCCGGTGACAACTTCCTGCTTAGGTACATCACAGGATGCTCCTCCCCATCATGGCACTGGGATAGGACCGCTCCTAGCCCTACATCCGATGCATCGGTTTGAACCAGAAAGGGTTTCTTGAAGTCTACTCCTTTCAGTACCGGTCCTGTACACAATTTTTCTTTTAATATTGAAAACGCTTTTTGAGCTTCTGGTGTCCACTTTATCTGGTTTGGACAATTCTTTCGCAGCATATCCGTGAAAATGGCACTTTTCTCTGCGAATTGCGGTATAAACCGGCGGTAGTATCCAATAAGTCCTAAGAAACTTCTTAGTTGTTTCTTTGTTGTTGGAGGAGGAAAATTCCTGATGCTATCTATTTTGCTTAATAGAGGTTTAATTTTTCCTCTTCCCACTAGGTGGCCTAGGTATTTTACCTCCCTATTCACAAAGGCACACTTCTTCGGGTTTAAAGTGATTCCCGCTTGCTTCATAGAGCACAAGACTGCCCTGATCCTCTTCAAATGCTCCGCCCAGGTGTTACTATGGATTATGACATCATCCATGTATGCAAAAGCATAATTTTGGTGGGGTCGAAGTACCTGATCCACTAACCCAGGGGTCTCAAACATGCGTCCCGCGAGACAACTTTGTGCGGCCCGCGACGGCGGAAAACCAAAAATCCCCCAAAACCCTGGCTTCTGCTGCTGCCGTTGCCGCCGTGGCAGCAGCAGAATCAATTGTCAAATTAAAAAAAAAAAATGACTTCTGCTGCTCAAGCAGCTGTCCTGCAGCCCCTTTCCCTCTGCCCGGAGATCCGACTCTGCTCTCAGCGGCGTGCTTTTCAAGCCACGAAGAGAGTATTCCCCTCTCGCGCGGCTTGAAAAACCGCGCGAGAGGGGAATACTCTCGTCGCGGCTTGAAAAGCACGCCGCTGATAGAGCAGAGTCGGATCTCCGGGCAGAGGGAAAGGGGCCGCAGGACAGCTGCTTGAGCAGCAGAAGTCAGTTTTTTTTTAAATTTGACAATTGATTCTGCTGCTGCCACGGCGGCAACGGCAGCAGCAGAAGCCAGGGTTTTGGGGGTTTTTTTGTTGGCCGGTAATGAGCTATGGAGGGGCTGACTGAACTGGAAGTGGGCTATTGGCAGAGGGGGGCGGGGGGGGGTTATGACTGGTAATGGGCTGGGGGGGGTTATAACTGGTAATGGGCTATGGTGGGGGCTAGGACTGGAAATGGGCAGATGGGGGTTAGGACTGGAAGTGGGCTATTGGCAGGGGGGGTTATGACTGGTAATGGGCTGGGGGGGGTTATAACTAGTAATGGGCTATGGTGGGGGCTAGGACTGGAAATGGGCAGATGGGGGTTAGGACTGGAAGTGGGCTATTGGCAGGGGGGGGTTATACCTAGTAATGGGCTATGGTGGGGGCTAGGACTGGAAATGGGCAGATGGGGGTTAGGACTGGAAGTGGGCTATTGGCAGGGGGGGGTTATGACTGGTAATGGGCTATGGTGGGGGCTAGGACTGGAAATGGGCAGATGGGAGTTAGGACTGGAAGTGGGCTATTGGCAGGGGGGGGGTTATGACTGGTAATGGGCTATGGTGGGGGCTAGGACTGAAAATGGGGTGATGGGGGTTAGGACTGGAGGTGGGCTGATTGGGGCGTTAGGACTGGTAATGGCCTATGAGGGGAGGTAAGACTGAAAATGGGGTGATGGGGGATACGACTGCAAGTGGGCTATGGGGGGACTAGGACTGGTAATGGGCTATGGGGGGGGGTAAGACTGAAAATGGGGTGATGGGGGGGTAAGACTGGAAGTGCGCTATGGGGAGGTTAGGACTGGTTATGGGCTATGGGGGGTCTAGGACTGGTAATGGGCTGGGGGGGTTGCTAGGACTGGAAATGGGCTGAGTGGAAGGGGGGCTTGAACTGCAAATGGCTGATGGGGAGGGGGGCTTGGAATGGAAATGGGCTGTGAGGGGAGGGAGCTAGGATTGGAAATGGGCTGATGGGGGGCTAGGATTGGAAATGGGCTGATGGTGAGGCTAGGATAGGACTGGAAATGGACTGATGCAGGGACTAGAAAGGAGCAGATGCTGGGTGGGGCTGGAACTAGAAGGGAGCTGATGTGGGGGAGGATTAGAATGGGATGGAGCTGGGAAAGTGAACTGGAGAGGGGAAAATATTTTGTCTGGAAGAGAAGACAAATCTACAATTGGCCAGGTATTGGGAGAGTAAGTGGGGATTGAGGATGGAGGGGTAAAATTTGAGTGGATGAAATAGGAATGAGGAAAGAGCAAAAGGAGAAAGATTAGTATGTTAAAGCAGATGTAGAGAGAGAGAATGGAAAAAAACTAGAAGAGAGAAGAAAGGACAAATGGACAGCAGACGATGGAGATAGCAGAAGACACGAAGAAACCAGAAGTGGCTGGAGCAATTGCAACTGAAAAAAAATGCACAAAAGGTAGAAAAATATCTCTTTATTTTGAATTTATTAACTGGAATATGTCAGCTCTGGGAAATGTGCATCATTAATGTCTGTGCTTTGGTACAAGAAATTATTTATAGTTTTATTTCTACAGTGCTGAGGTATTCTGTGTAATTCCTATTTGACATTGCTACTTGTTCTCTTTTCCCAGTAGGTCATGTATTGTTCTCTGAAATGTATTGATTTAATATTTGCAGTGTTGCCTTTTGATAGGTAGGGTCTGGTGCTTTGTGAGTCCTGGTAGTGCTGTTATGATATGCTATGGGTTCCAAATGGGCAGTGTTAGTAGTAGTTCCTAATGTGCCTGGCGGTTGGCACTGGATTATAGTAATATAGAAATTTTCTAGTCTTTCTTTATCCATGCACTCATTATGCAACATTATGCAAATATTTATGCAAATGAGGCCCCTTATGCAAATGAGGCCCGTGTCTTATGCGGCCCCCGGGTTACTTTACAAGTCCTCATTCGGCCCTCAAAGCAATTTGAGTTTGAGACCCCTGCACTAACCTTTGGCAGGTAGCCGCTGCTCCATGCAGTCCGAAAGGCATCCTCTTGAACTGGAAAAGGCCAACGGGGGTGCTGAACGCAGTCTTCGGCTTCGAATCCCTGGTGAGAGGGATTTGCCAATATCCTTTTGTCATATCAAGGGTGGTTAAGTATTGAGCCTGTCCCAGCTGGTCCAACAGCTCCTCAATTCTTGGCATTGGATATGCATCAAAAACTGATATGGCGTTTACCTGCTGGAAGTCAATACAAAATCTTAAGGATCCATCAGGCTTCGGCACCAGGACTATGGGGCTATTCCAGGGACTCTTTGACTCCTCTATTACCCCCATATCTAACATCTCCTGGACTTGTGCCACCACCTCCTGTCTTTTGGCTTCAGGCAAGCGGTATGGCCTTTGACGAACCAATTTCCCAGGTGGAGTTATTATTTCATGGGCCACCAAATGGGTCTCCCCAGGTATGGGTGTCAACACATCTGGGAATTCCTTAAGCAACTTCCTAATTTCTTCCTGTTGTACCATTGTCAGGTCCTCACCTATTTGGGGCTCTGATTTTTCTTTACAATCAGATATCTGGGGTCCCAAATCTTCCTCTTCACTCACCTCCCTCTCTCGGGCAAAGGTGGCAGCTAAGCTTTTAACCCCTTTGACATCAGTAGAACCAAAGCCTTTGGCTCCACGTTCAGAATTCTCTAGGGATGTGACCTCCTCCACAGGTGGAAAACCCAGCCTCTCATAGATCAATTGGGCAATTTTGTCTCCTGTCTTCACATGATACTCATTCTGTCCAAAGTTAAATAACAGAACTTTAATATTGCCCCTGTAATCGGGATCAATTACTCCCGCACCCACATCGATGAAATATTTAAGGGCTAATCCGGACCTTGGGGCTATTCTCCCATAACATCCAATTGGTATCTCCACTTGGAGACCGGTGTCAACCAGGGCTCTCCCTTGGCTAGGTACAGTCACATTTTCTATGCTGCACAGGTCAAACCCAGCAGATTGAGGGGTTGCCCGTTTAGGAGCTTGGGCCTTCTCTGAGACCTTATGGTACTTTAGGACGAATATCTGCTTTGGGGTAGCTTGGTCTTCTGGACGCTTAACCATCTTTTTAGCTGGGGTCTGAGGACTTCCAAATAAAGGCCCGGGAGCTACTACCATTAAACCTTCTCCCTCCTTCTTTCTTAGTCCTTTCACTAGTTCCTGCTTAAATCTTGGCCAGTCCTTCCCTAGAACCAAATCAAAGGGTAGCCTAGGCACCACTGCTAATAGGACTTCTTCTTGTTCCCCTAGGCACTTAACCTTTAGCCTATAGGTGGGATATGATGTTGCAGCACCATGAATGCATCTGATGTGAACTTGGCTTTCAGGGGTTCTAGGCACAAATCTTTCTTGGGCCTCTATCCTCTTCCAAAGCCTTTTTGACATCATACTCTGGTCTGCCCCAGAGTCTAATAAAGCATTTGTGGTAATTCCCTGCACATCAACCATCAAAAGAAATCCTTCCTTGGGCTGTTTTAAATCCAGACCCATTAAACTAGTGTGTGTCTGGCATCTCTTCTCTAAGTGTCCCACTTTTCCACACTTGAAACATTTCTTTCTATTCCACTGTGTCATCTGGTTTGATACAGTACATTCATTTTCAAAACATTCTTAATTATTCCCTTTTCTGATACAGCACATCTAGCCTCAGCATCCATCTTTAGAGGGCCACCCATTCTATGGCAAGCCTGCGTGGCTTCCAAGAATCTCTCGGCTAGCATGGTTGCCTCTCCAAGATTTTGGCAATTTTGCTGTATAAGAAAAACATTCAAATCTTTAGGTACCCCAAGCATAAATTGTTCCAGCATTATAATATCTAATAACATTTCTACTGTCTTTTGCTCAGGCTCCAACCATTTTACAGCTAAACTTCTGATTCTCTGACTCAGAGCCCTGGGTGTCTCACCCACTTTCAATGTAACAGCTCTAAACATTCGCCTATACTCTGAAATAGACAACCCTAGGTGATCTCTAATAGCTGCCTTTACATCATTATAATTCAAAGCCTGGGCTGCTGGCATTGCTCTGTAAGCTGCAAGTGCCTCTCCAGTTAATGAGGCTGCCAGCCTTACTGCCCACTGGGTCTCTGGCCATGCTAAAGCCTGTGCCACTCTTTCAAAAGACTCTAGAAAATCATCAACATTATCATCTGGAGTTAATTTCCCAAAATTAAATGCCCCAATCCCTTGATTGAGTCCCACATTGTCCATATGTGGTGTACCAGTACTAATTGCTGGTCTTGCATCTGTTCCACTTTGGCTCTGCAGCTGCACTAGAGCTTGCACCAGATCAAGCACTGGTTTCTGCTGTTCCATTAAGGCCTTCATAGCAGTGTCCTGGGCCTGCTGTGATAGCTCCTGCTGCTTGCTAAATTGGGCTGCCATCCACTGAGCCATCTCCCTCGGATCCATCTTGACCCCTGCACGAAATAAAGAAAAAAAAAAACCAAAGTGCAGCACCTTCCAACCAGGTGTGTTTTTTTTCAACTTTTTTTTTTTTTCCAATTACCCCCTGTGCTTACACACATCCACCACTAGACATGCCCAGGTACATATTACCTTGTCTCAGTGATGAATCCAGCTTTGCACAGGGTCTTTTCATCTGGGACAGCTTCCTGGAACAACCACTTCTCCTCCAAAGGGCAGATGAGGGAAAAAATCTTCTTTCAGCTTCAAACTTGAATTTTATTTGTAATCCACAGCAAATAAATCCTCTTGGTGCAAAAGCAATCCGAAAAACTACGCCATTTGTCAGACGGCTGCCTAGGGTGAGAACCTACACAATCTTGATGATACATATATTCATATGATTCTTGCAAGGTATTGTGGGTAATATAGTTCTTTCACTCCCAAACACAGCTGAAGACAATAATTGAGTTGTGATACCAGTGGTAAGGCCAATAAAATACTTCTTTTATTGATGGGGTTTAATTCACCCAGCACAAATATGCTTGGTAGCAATATAAATGAGGTTACTTGCTTGCAGTGTTTAAATGGATAACATAAAGTCACAAAGCAAATCAGAAAACAACCTTCAGCTTGTCAGGCAATTAGCTAATGTTTTCTTAGCAAATAATTACCAAATAAAAAGGCACAAAGAAATGAATAAACTTTGCTTGTTAGGTTAACTTCTGCTTATTTTCCACGCAGATCCCAGCAGTGATTCTCCCTTGCTCACACACACAATCAGGTGCAGCTTTAATTACTATCAATTGACCAGCTGAAACCCTTTAGCTGGCTGGCTGCTACTGTGTGAACCCAAATCCTGCTTTAAGAGCTGTTTGCAGTGGAAATAAAGAACAAAGTTAGGTTTCTTTGTGATGGCTGATGTGTTTGCTCACAGAAAGCTAGCAATAGCATTTAGATAGAGAACAGTCCATGTAATTCATAGTTTCATCTGCTGTATCTCCCCCTTCATCAATCAGCATAGGGTCACTATCATACATTGGCACAGACGAATCTTTCATTAAGGCACTATCATGAGAATGCTTATTCCCTTGCTGCCATTCTCTATTATAGATAGGGTCTGGATCAGTGTTCATACCTGAGCCTCTCCTGCTATCATAATTCCTCTCTGTATAGCCTGGCCAGTATGTAATCCAATTCTGATGTCCAGCCTTCCAATCTTGATCCCTGGACACTGGATCTCCTCTCGCATACCTTCTGGCCTTGGTCTGAAAGTCCTTTCCACGTGCAGTCTTCTCTCTTCCAGGTAGCCACTGGTGATTCCTATCTCTGCCATTCCATTCGTCTGGCTGACTCCAGTCCAATGGACTCTGCTGGCACTTGGAATACCTCCCAGTATGGGTACTGCCTTGGACTCTCCCAGACCATCCAATGGGCTTTCTTCTCTTCCTTCCAGAGAGTTTCCTTCTTTCTCTATCCGCTTGGCTTGGCTTCTGTTTCTCCAGGTGATACTGGTGCTTGAGCTTGAAGTTGTTGCTGTCTCCTTTCCTGAAGCTGTTATCTGAAGAATAAGCTCTATTCTTATTCTGTCCTAATGTGTGCTCCTCCCTAACACAGCGCAGCTGTGTTGAATCAGGCCCTGCCCTTTGATATGAGTGCTTAGGGATTACCTCATAGCTCTCTTGATTGCACACACGTTTTCTCACTTCAGCCCCTCTCATGGCTGCTGGAAACCTGGTGCATTCTGGGACTGGTAGCCTTTTATGTGAAAACTCTGTTTTCTTACTTCTACCAGAACTGACAGGTTGCTTGTTCAGAGTCACATCATCTTTTCCATAGCTCCTACCTGAGCTATGATAAGCTTCCTTATCACAGGGTGTGGGGAACAGTACCATACAGTGCCTTGCAAATGTATTCATCCCTTTGGTATTAATGCTGTTTTATCCCATTATGTACAATCTGGAATGAAAATGCAGGTTCGTTTGGATGTTAGATAATCGACCTAACAATATAGCCCAAATTGGTGAAGTGAAATGATAATAAAATACCTTTTCGATATTTAAAAAAACAAAAATGAAAAGTTGTGAGCGCATATGTATTTATCCCTTTAGCTTTGAAACCCCTAAATAAGATCTGGTCCAAACAATTAACCTCAGACGTCACAGAATTAGTTGATTAGGGTCCACCTGTGTGCACTCAGTATCATATTATCTATACCTGTATAAATATACTTGTTCCAAAAGGCCTCTGACTCTGCAACACCACTGGGCAGGCAACATGAACACCAAGGGGCACTCCAAACAGGTCAGAAACAAATTTGTGGAGATGTATAGATCAGGGTTGCATTTTAACAAAATATCCCATATTTTGAATAACCCACGGAGCACCATTAAATCCATTATAACAAAATAGAAAGAATATGGCACCACTACAAACCTGACAGGAGAAGGCTGCCCACCAAAACTCACAGACGGGCAAGGAGGGCATTAATTAGAGATGCTGCAAAGACACCAAGAATAACACTGAAGGAGCTGCAAAGATCCACAGTGGAGGTGGGAGTATCTGTCCATAGGACCACTTTAAACCATACACTCCACAGAGTGGGACTTTATGTAAGAGTGGTCAGAAAAGAGCCATTGCTCAAAGAAAGAAATAAGAAAACACATTTGGAGTTTGCACAACAGCATGTGGCGGACCCCCCCCCCCCCCTCCCCAAACACATGGAAGAAGGTTCTCTGGTCAGATGAAACAAAAATGTTAATATTTTGCCCAACATGGGAAATGCCATGTGTGGTGCTAATCCAACACCTCCCATCACCCCAAGAACACCATCCCCACAATGAAACATGGTGGTGGCAGCATCATGCTGTGGGGATGTGTTTCATTGTCAGGGACTGGAAAACTGGATAAGATTGAAGGAATGATGGATGGCACTAAAAACAGGATAATTATTGCAGAGATCTTGTTTCAGTCTGCTTGAGATTTGAGATTGGGATGAAGGTTCACCTTCCAGCAGGACAATGACCCTAAGCAAACCGCTAAAGCTGATTTAATGGGGCACATTTAAATGCCTTGGAATGGCCTAGTGAAAGACCAAACCTCAAGCCATTTGTGGCAATACTGAAGGATTGCTGAACACCAATGCATCCCATCTAACTTGAAGGAGTGGGAGCAGTTTTGCCCAGTGGCTAGATGTGCTAAGCTAATAGAGGCATACCCCAAGAGAGTTGCAGCTGGAATTGCAGCAAAAGGTGTCTCTTCGACATATTGACATTGGGGGGTGAATACATATGCATACTCCTGCTTTCATTTTGTATTTGGCCTACTTATTGTTTGTGTCACAATGAAGGATATTTTGCACCTTCAAATTGTAGGTATGTTGTGTATATCACATGGTGTCAACCCCCCAAACTCCATTTTAATTTCAGGTTGTACTGCAACTTGACAAGACACACACAGAGGGGAATACCTTTGCAATGCACTGTACATGTTTAGAATGTACCCTGCTTAGGTGGCATTGTAGGCCAAAGCCTATATTCTCATGACTAGAAGTTATGTGGGCCTACTCACTGTCTGCATGTGTTACATGAGACAGCCTGCATGACAGCCTCACTGGCTCCCCTTGGACACCGAGTGTTACAATCACAGGGATATTGTTTGAGTACAAAGAGGCAGGGAATGGTGGCATATGTTACAACAGAAACTGTTCCAACATCCAACCCCATGTCCAACCTGCCATGTTTCCATGCACACTTGGGGAGGTGGGCAATGTGTCTGCAGAATGGAAGAGTGTATGTGCTGCACTGACCAGTTTTGCAGTGTCCATGGCTAGGGACATGACATTATATGGGAGTACAACCATGGCACTATCTTCAATGCTCACTGCTAAAAGCTGTGTGGGGGACACTGTATTTGGGTATGTGACAGACGTAGGCCACTCTGTCCCAGCATGCACTCATAGCCTATCTCTGGTCCACTTTCCACTGTGCCTCACAATGCATAAGCTGTCCCCAAGTCCAAAATAAAAGTTCACATAATGAGGAGCTGAGGATTCTGGGTATTGCCTAAAACAGAGTGGTTTGCACAGGATGTATATGAGTTGGAACAAGGTCAATGGCGGAGCATTCTTAGTGTGGGTCTGCCACGGGCATGGGCTGGGTACACACATCTATTCATGCTAAGAGGCCACTCTCATTCTGACCAAATTGTGAACATGTCACAACTATGTATCAACATGGCACTGTACAGATTCAAGCTGTAATGATATGTATGCTGATTTTGTTGTGGTATTCTGGTCACTAGGCAGTCTCCTAAATGTCCATGTTGTTTGTACAAAGCAAATGTGTTCATGGTGATTATAGGCAGAATTTTCATTTGGGCAGGCTATGCGCCATGTATCTACTACCTCTTTAGCCTATTTTTCCATTCCATAGCATCTGGACACATTAGGGACTTAGCCAGGATTTTCAAAAGGCCTACTTGTGTAGGTGCTTTTGGAAAATCCCAGATAAGGCATTTACACAGGTAACTAGGGCAGTTACCTGTGTAAATGCCTTTGAAAATGCCACCCTATGTGCACATGCAGTATGAGGTGGCTAGCAGACTGGGCACAGATCAGTGTTGCCCAACATATACAGGCTACCTACGATTGATCTTGTTAATTGGAATTCCTAGAAAGTGAGGCTTGCAGCTGTTCTTGGGGTGTTGGTAATCTGTTGATAACTATGGTCTTGGTACCCCCCTCTTTGTCTAGACTGCATTTGGGTGTCTTGGTAACAGCTGTTGCATTCTTTGCGACTGACATGAGATGCTATAGAAGAGCACTTGGCTAACGGGAGCAGCACACAAGACCAAAATAAGACAGGCCACTCTGACATACCATAAACGCACAGTATGCCAAGTGAATAACATCACCCACTACAGACAATACCTACAATGATACATACCTGCTCTAAAACATGGAGAGTCTACCTCTTGCAGGGCTTGCTCTGGGGACCAAGTGATGTGTGCCCTTTCTCACATTCTGGGTGACTACTGACACAGGTCATTTGCACATATGTCAGCTGTCTTGTGCAGGAAGCACATAATGTCCCTGCATATTATAGAGCTGATGTGATAGATCACTGCATTCTCCATATGGGCATCAGTTGCATATATCTGCTCAGATTGTGCAATGCATCATGGGTAATGGAGAGGCTAACTGATACTGGCACTCAGAGCCCCATTTGCATTCATGGTGGTGACAGTGATTACTGGAGCATTGCCCAGTATCTTCTTGTCTTCCTTGATGGTGGGAGATGTGTGCATGGCCCCCTAAGGAGGGCAGGATGATCTGCGATGCACCTCATGGGTCATGAATGTGGTTTGAAGCTAGGTGTATGTGCAGGTATATCTACCTTGCAGTGTACAGCACTTCAATATACTTCCAGGAACAGTCTGAGATCTGCAGTGCCTGGGGGACACACATTCTTATACTTTTTTATGTGTTACGATAGCACATTGGGTTTGCCATAATGGACATTGCAATCGTGCCCATCTGACAGCATGACTTTATTGACTCTGCTGTAGCCCATTGTAAAGGGTCAGACATGTTCACTTTGCAGATGTATGACACATGAGTTGTACATGATTGGAATATTTCATTATGACTGTGACTGAACATCTTTGGATCCATCACATATATGCAGTATATGCAGGCACACCCCACTCTTGGGATGGCCACCTGCAGGGATCATCACACATCCTTACTTGTTCCATAGGGCCAATATGAGAGACACCTGTGTAGTTGTTATATGTACATATGTCAGGAAGATTATATGGTGATTAGAAAAGCTGAGACAGCTGTCATACCCAAATAGCTGATATTGGAATTTCCCCATGGCACAGCTACCAATTTCTCATACACACTACAACAGAGGGAGGAGTAGCCTAGTGGTTGGGGCAAGGTACTTCAGGCCGGAAGGTCGGAGGTTCAAATCCCACTAGAGGACAGCAACCTTGGGCTGGAAGGACTGGGGTTTCTAGTCCCACAGATGCTCCTTGTGGTCTTGGGCAAGCCACTTAACCCTCCACTGCCCATGTTCCCTGTAAGTATTAGTGTATGTGTCTCATATCCCCGTGTGTTAAATGTATCCCTCAATTGTGTTGTGACCGCTTTGATTGAAGGATAAGGCGGTATACAAAACTGTCTAAATAAATAAAATAAATAAATAAAAACTGCATTTGTGTGGTCTCATCAGGTATATCGGGGCAGCAAGACCATACCGTACTCTCATCTACCGCCATCCATCAGCATATGCCCATCATGTACAGTCATGTATTCTTCTGCCAGCTGCTACACCATGGCCCACACATAAGAACATAAGATATGCCATACTGGGTCAGACCAAGGTCCATCAAGCCCAGTATTCTGTTTCCAACAGTGGCCAATCTAGGTCATATGTACCTAGCAGTTTCCCCAAAAGACACAGGTTCCACAATGCTTGTACTGGGTCAAGCATTGATATCCTGGGTCCCTTCTTAATAATGGTTTATGGACCTTTCCTCCAGGAACTTGTCCAAACCTTTTTTGGAACAGGAACAGTTTAATCATTTGGATGTACCACTCTCGCCTCTCCTGTGAATGATCTTCTCGTCATCACTCCTGCTCAGTCATCCTTTTGGTGCCCACATCGTGGCGATGCTGGCTCCGACAGGGAACACTTCTTCCCAATCCTATGCCACACACTGACATTACAGCAGATTACGTGGACACCGCTCACTGATACAGTACAGATTTCCTCCCACATGCTCATCCCACTTACTGACTAGCAAGTAGGATACATATGGACCTGGCATGTCCATCAGCTCTTACTTTTCCTTCCAACCATTACCTAAAATGTGACTTTCACAGGGGCTTCCTTATCCTGCATTAAGGTGACCCATGTTCGGGTGTTAAGGTGCATGCTTGGCACCTGAACATCTAGTATCCTATTAGAGCCCGATAAGTGGAACTAAATGCCCTTACTACCGGAACACCTACTCCCCGCCCTGACTTTTACTGCATGATAGCATCCTTACTGCTGCTGTTAATGCTTGCTAACCAGTGTGCCCTTAATGCTATTTAGTAAACATCCTAGGTCTTATACCAATGAAAGCATCACAGCAAACCTGATTTAGCTCTCTTTCTTAAAATGTGGGCTAGATACACTGCAATGTTCCACTTACTGTAATAGGAATTTCTATATGCCATCCTGGGAGATTTAAATTATGGCATTTCACCATGAATCTGTTCAATTCTTAATAAAATTGTATGAATCCAAGACCCTTGGCAAAAATGAAAAAGTTATTCACACTTAAAAGCTTGTCATGTGTGCAGGCAGCGCAAGACAATCTGTTGCCTGAAGCAAGAAAAGAGCTGACACTCCTCTCCCCTGCCTGATGGCCAACTAGCTCCAGATGCACTTGACAAGCTTGATCCAGTCCTGGATTTACCCCATTTCATTTAGGGACTTGTAGCTTTGCTTTTCTTATGGCGTGCAAGAGAGAAATCAGAACTACATGAACTACACATCCTTGCATGCAATGGGGTGAACCTAAGACTGAATCAAGCTTGCCAGGCATATCTTGAGCCAGTTGGCAACCCAACCTGACAACCAAAATGGAAGGGCATCCTCTAGTAAAGGAACAGGGAGCCCCCTCACTGAGAACATCAGTCAAGTGACTGCCTAAGAATAAAGAAAACAATATATTCCCAGGTTATATAATATAAAGCCTGGAAATCTAATATAATTGATTCCTTACACTATACACTGGATCGTAAAGAAAATCCAACCCCAATAACTATTAAAAATAAGGAAAACAAAACTGTATTTAAATGTTGGAATGCTCATTGCGCAGGGGAAGGGAATCCCCTCCGAAAAACAAGCCACTCCTTTTAATCTTTTTAAAGTATGCAAAAGTCCAAAATCGTGGCAACCAAAAGCCAATATGCTAAGAATTTTAAATAACCCACAGGCTTATGAAATAAAGTAAGTACTTAGCTGGCAATCGGAGCTGGCAAATTCGCTGACAAAGTTATTTGTCGATGAAATCAGTAGAGCAGACAAGATGTTCAAAACTCTGTTAGATCAGCATAGAATCTTAGATCCGGTTGCAAAGGAGCACTTGCAAAGGTTAAAGACTTACATCAAGCTTGGGTGTTGTTGAAAAATACTATCTTGGAAGCCCAGACCAGCTATATTCCAAGCTTTAAGAAAAGTGGAAGGAAGTCCAAAAAACTGCCAGCATGGTTTAAAGGTAGAAACAGCACAAGCACTGCCAAGACAAATGCAAGGCATTGATAAAGCAGGCAAAGGGAGAATTTGAGAAGGAGCTTGCTGCGGAAGCAAAAACGTGAAATAAAGATTTTTTTCATGTAAATTTGTAGCAAAAAACCTGCAAGAGAGTCAGTTGGTCCATTAGATGATAGAGGAGTTAAAGGGGCACTAAGAGGCGACAAGGCGATAGCGGAGAGACTGAATGAATTCTTTGCTTCGGTCTTTACTGAGGAAGATGTAGGGATGTTACCCATGACTGAAGTGGTATTTAAAGGTGCGAAAGAATTGAAGGAAATATTGATACATCGGGAAGATGTATTACAACTATTAGATAAACTGAAGAGTAGCAAATCACCTGGGCCGGATGGTATACATCCAAGGGTGTTGAAAGAACTGAAATATGAGATTGCAGACCTGCTATTAGTAATCTGTGAACTATCATTAAAATCATCTGTAATACCTGAAGATTGGAGGATCGCCAATGTAACACCAATTTTTAAAAAGGGTTCCAGGGGTGATCCGGGAAACTACAGACTGGTGAGCCTGACAAAAATGGTAGAAACCATCATAAAAAATAAAATTACTCAGCATGTAGATAGTCATGACCTAATGGGAGACAGCCAACATGGCTTTAGACAAGGAAGATCTTGTCTTACTAATCTGTTATGTTTTTTTGAAGGAGTGAATAAACAAGTGGACAAAGGTGAGTCGGTTGATATTGTGTATCTGGACTTTCAGAAAGCCTTTGACAAGGTCCCTCATCAGAGACTTTTGGCAAAACTAAAGAGTCATGGGATAGGAGGCAGTGTACTACTGTGGTACAGGAACTGGTTAAAAGATAGAAAGCAGAGGGTTGGGCTAAATGGTCAATTTTCCCAATGGAGAAAGGTGAATAGTGGTGTACCCCAGGGATCTGTGCTGGGTCCGCTGCTTTTTGACATATTCAGAAATGACCTGGAAAGTGGAATAACGAGTGAGGTTATCAAATTTGCAGATGACACAAAACCATTTAAACTTGTTAAAACCAAAGAGGATTGTGGAAAATTGCAAGATGATCTTGATAAATTGGAAGACTGGGCATCAAAATGGCAGATGAAATTTAATGTGGACAAGTGCAAAGTTATGCACCTAGGGAAGAACAACCCAAACTATGGTTAAACAATGCAAGGCTCCACATTAGAGTGGAGGAGTAGCCTAGTGGTTGGGGCAAGGTACTTCAGGCCAGAAGGTCGAGGGTTCAAATCCCACTAGAGGACAGCAACCTTGGGCCGTAAGGACTGGGGTTTCTAGTCCCACAGGTGCTCCTTGTGGTCTTGGGCAAGCCACTTAACCCTCCATTGCCCATGTTCCCTGTAAAATAGTTATCTCCAAGTTATAATACCCTGTTCAATGTAATTTCAGTTTGTTCAATGTAAACCGCACTGATGCAGAATAGCGTGGTATATAAGAGAATATAAATAAATAAATTATGAACCACCACCCAGGAAAAAGATTTAGGCGTCATTGTGGTTAACATGTTAAAACCCTCGGCCCAGTGTGCAGCGGCAGCCAAGAGAGCAAATAGAATGCTAGGTATCATAAGGAAAGGAATGGAAAATAAAACAAAACATATTATAATGCCTCTATATCGTTCCATGGTGAGACCGCATCTTGAATATTGTGTTCAATTCTGGTTGCTGTATCTCAAAAAGGAGATAGCGTTATTAGAAAAGCTTCAGAGAAGAGCCACCAAAATGGTAAAGGGGATGGAAGGATACTCCTATGAAGAAAGGCTAAAAAGGTTAGGGCTCTTTAACCTGGAAAAGAGACGGCTGAGGGGAGATATGATAGAAGTCTATAAATTAATGAACGGAGTGGAACGGGTAAATGTAGATCGATTGTTTACGTTATCAGAATATAGAAAGACTAGGGGACATGCAATGAAGCTACAGGGTAAACTATTTAAGACTAATAAAAGAAAATATTTTTTCAATCAACGTGTAATCAAACTCTGGAATTTGTTACCAGAGGATGTAGTAAAGGCTGTTAGTGTAGCTGGGTTTAAAAAAGGTTTGGACAAGTTCCTGGAGGAAAGGTCCATAAACCATTATTAAGAAGGGACCCAGGATATCAGTGCTTGACCCAGTAGAAGCATTGCGGAACCTGTGTCTTTTGGGGAAACTGCTAGGTATGTATGACCTAGATTGGCCACTGTTGGAAACGGGATACTTGGCTTGATGGACCTTGGTCTGACCCAGTATGGCATATCTTATGTTCTTTTGTTATGTTGGTAAATCAGCGTGACACAGCACTGTGTTTTGCGTCCATGACCCTGTTTCAAGCTCTATAATATTAAATTGCCTTGATGTAAACATTGCAGGCTTTGGCTTCTCTTGCTCGGCACAGAAAACTTTCAGTTCCCTCAAAAGGGATAGCGTCTGACGTCACCAAAAAACATGCAGCCCTATATACCGAATGCGCTGCTGGGACGTTTGGGGGGCATTTTGTTGCCGCTCCCAAAACTTTGCTGACTGAGGCAGCTACCTCATTCTGCCTAATGGTAGAGTCACCCCTCGTCACGTGAATGATCCTTTTATAACAAGGTGCCTAGCTTTTAGAGGAAATAAAATACTAGCACAAATCCTGCAGAAATCATGCACTCTCATACACTTATATCTGTTCAGGAGCACGAATAAACGTATCTTTGTATAGTATACCCGCTTTCCTTCCAGAATCTTCCCCCAAACAAGTCTACAGCTGAGATGTGTAAAAGTATATGTGTTCTTGTAATTTAGAAGACATATTTTACATGCATGTGCTGGCATATGTGTGTGGAAAAGTCTATAAATTTACCTCCATTTTGGGCTTTTGCATGTGAATAGTAAAAAAAATGTTTGAAAATGATCTACAAGGAAGATTTTATAGCAATGAAATCTTTAAGCATCGTATCATGCATTCATCCGCTGCAACAAATACATTCATCAATTTGGAGATATAAATGTGCCCTCCATTCCCAATGACAAATTGCCATTGTGCTAGCATCAGAAATTGTTTGTATGTATCTATTATTCCTATAATAAAACAGCATGCTCTTATCTTTGTTTCAGCTTGAGTTGTTTTAAGTGGCAGTTATACTTTCATACAGATGGGGAGAAAGTAGAATAAATTTGGATTCATAAACACAGCCAGGAATTACTCTGTGGGTTATCGATATCACAACAGATGTGTGACCAATTCTTGTGTGTCCATGAAGTTGTTACCGTCCCTGGAGCTAGCATTCTGTATTAAAATAAAATACTTAGGAATCATCATAGACCAAGCACTCACACTCAAGCAACAGATCAAAAAGACTACCGGAATAATATTCCACAAGGCAAAAACAGTACAACGCCTCAGGCCTCTCATTGATCCACAGGGCTTCAGGACAGTCATGCAAGCTATGACGCTCCCCACCTGGACTACTGCAATATAATCTATCATGGACTACCCGCCACCCACACCAACCCACTATGAACTGCCTTAAATACCACAGCAAGAATTATCCAGAAAGCAAAAAAACCAAGATCACATCACCCCAGTCCTGAGAGAATTATTAAGGCCGCAGGGTCGCATACCTGCAGGCTGGCGGTAACCGGGCTGGCGGCGTGCGACGATTCCTCAGCATGGAAGCCGCAGGGGAGGGAGGCATCACGGGAGGCCTGGGGGCAGTATCATTTGAATGGATTGACTCCCGCGAGTGATTGGCGGCAGCGGGAGCCAATCAGGAGCAGTGGGGGGGGGGGCAAGAGTGGGAGGGAAGGGGATTGCGGAGCCGGCAGGACCTGCAGTCGTGTGGAGAGACAGAGGAAGGCAGCTGGCATCCCTCCCTCCTGCCCATTAAGGGGTTGCATGGGGCTGGTTTGTTCGGGGGTGTTGCAGCTGGAGGGAGTAGCGGGATCACGGAGGTTTCCGGGGTCCGGAGCCGTAGCGATTAGTAGGGCGGGGGTGGCATACCCCCGACCCAGATAACCCCGGTGGGCTTTTGCTAATAATATGGCGAAGCCGGAAAAAGGGGTGGTAGGGTGTAGCCATGGACCTCTGCGACGGAGACGGAAATGACATCACTTTGCTACCCACATGGCTTGTGAGACATTTCTGCTGAAGTGAAGGCTCAAGTTGATTGTTTGGAAATGGTTGTTGATATGGTTAAAAGTTAATAAAGCTGCGACCGGTGTTATGCCAACATTGTAGTTACGTGATTATTAGTGGGGGGTGTTGGGGGAAAGGAAGGGGGGGGCAGAAAGGAGAGCACCGTGTCCGCCGTGCCTCGGTTATTGCACATACTCCCTCTCGAAGCAAGAATCAAATACAAATCAGCCTTACTTATCCACAAAGCCCTCTATCAAACACAGACTTCCCGGCTCCGCACTCTACTGCCCCAACCCACCCACAACAGAACAACCAGAAAAACCACTAGCAACACCCTCACGATCCCCCACGAATGAACCAAATACAATCATCGGACCTGCAACAGAGCCTTCGAACTATACGCACCATCCCTCTGGAACTCCCTACCAAGTCAAATCAGAAACAACAGAGATCCTTCAACATTCAGAAAACTACTAAAAAACATCCTATTCCAGGAATACCTCGGAGCAGAAACAAACATCCATCAATGACTACTCCTCCAGACCCTCTAACATACCTACAGATCTACCTACTAAAAGTCTGATGTCCATTGTTTAAGTCCTTAATGTCTGTCCAGATCATTAATGTTGGCCTCCCAGGTGACAGCCCCTCCACCCTAAAATTTATTACTGCCCCCCCCTCTTTTTTTGATGTTGGGCCGCTTTGACACGGTGAAAAGTGGGATATAAATACAGTTAAATAAAATATATAAAGACATATAAATAAATGTTAAGAACACTGCCTCCAAATGGGTTAACTCTGCACATACCATTATAGCAATGAACCTCACTTCTAAGCCGGGTTAGGTGGAACACTATATTAACAAGGGATGTATATGTAAAAAATATATATTATTTCTTCTGGGGTTTTGTTTAGGTAATACAATGTGGAAAATTAAACAAAAAATGTACAAAAATGTTTTATTTCCCTGGTTTAAAATGGCAGTATGTCTCTAATATACAAATTTTACAAAGGATGTACTGATTTTCCTATCATACACATGCTGTTTTGAGACTCAATGAATACTTAGGGGCATATTTACTAAGCCCTTTACTGGTAACACACTTGTGGGCAATGTTACCAGTGCAGGGCTAGGGGCTAACTACAGGGGGACATGTGCAGTATATCCATCCCCCAGCAGTTACTATGCATTAGTATGATGAACGTGCTATGAGTAGAACTAACGCCACCCATCAGTGTGGCATCGGTTGCACTCATTCTACCTGTACCGAGCGCAGGTAACGTGGACGATAAACACTCACATTAGTTGCGCTATGCCAGTCATTGCCCTGTTGCTCTACCAGGATAGCATAGAGGTTTTGGCATGGGGTTCCACACTATCTTTAAGCGCAGCACTGAAACCACACACCAACCCTGTGCTACCCTGGTAACGCACGTTAGTAACATGCTCCTTAATGTTGTTTGGATTTGCCATATAGCAACTGTTATAAAAGGCACTATTTGAAAGATGTTTGGGTGGTCAAAAGGAAATTTGGCATGTCTTAAAAAGATATTTGAACTTGTGGGGAAAAAGCCACTTTACACATCAGTACAATGACCTATATAGAATTTGACAAACCTAGCTGAAAGTATCTCCTCCCCAAGGTCTGTAGAATCACACTCCCCCTTCACTTCCCTCTGCTGCCATGAGCACACTACCTCTGTTCTCCTTTCTTCAGTTGTGCTGCACAATTATTCAGGGTGGCTCTGTGGGGCACGAAAGAAGCACTTTCAGACTGCTTCAGCATGTGGGAAAATTTGGTTCAGTGTGGTGGCAGGCTGTGATTGGGAATCAAACACTACCATGTCCTGCCCCTCCCTCCATACAGAGTTCCTCTTGGAGGGGCCAGACATGTACTAAAGCACTGTTCTCCTCCCACACAAGAGCTGTGCTTCTCCCCACACCCAATTTTTGCCACCTTAGGCAGGTGCCTTGCCTTCCTAGTAGTGGTGCCTGCTTTATGCCTTTATAAAACCTGCTTAAAATGGGTGCCTTCACGGGCTTCTCACAAAGAAAAGCTGTTACATAATCAAGCCCAAAGTGGTAAGTTTTGCAAGTTTAGATTACTTTATAGTTCAACTGAGTTGATAAAATGCCCCGATGTGTACTCAGCATGCCTTCACATTTCATCAAGCTGTTTCATGGGGGAGCAAGGGCTAAAAGCCATCCAAAATAAAATTGAACTTAATTCACTCTTTCTTCACAGCTTTGGTCTTTCTTCTTACTGGCTATTATTCACCCTTCTTTTCTATTCAGCTGTAAAGTATTCTAAAAAATGACAAGATGAGGTCAAGTTATAAGGAAGTTAAATATATGTTGTCTGAGCTGCTGAGATTATTTTTTTATCATTGCTATAAATTGGCATAAGAAAGTTTAAAAAAAAAGATTTCTAACATTAGGGCTTTTAGAATTGACTAGTGTGCCCATTAGTGTAGTGAAAGAAAATGACTGTCAAAATCTGTTTGGATGGGTTGACGTTTTTCTACCTCATTTGTGGACTTGCAGTGTTATTATTATTTTATAAAATCAACATAGGCATCTGTGTGCCGTTATCAAGTAGCCTCCTAAAACCAGCCCCAATAGTGCCCAAAAGTCAACTTGCATATATATACCTGCTCTGAGGAAGGAGTAAATGTGGGTTTGTATACTCCCTGCATCTACAGTATGTCCATTCAGCACAACTCCACCTCTGTTCCATCTGAACTTTGTCCCTTTAAATGCCTACAAACAGATTACATAACTGTAGGTACTTTTTTTTTCATGGACCTACTTTTTATATACGCATGCAGTTGCTGAATTATATAAAATAATTGAGAAGGCAGTACAGCACCAGCTACAAGACCGCATTGACAACCACGCACCACTAGACATCAACCAACACACTTTCCGCCCCAACCATGGGGCTGAAACACTCCTGCTATACCTCTTCAATAACATTCTCCGCCTCATAGACAACTCCAAGAAAGGAATACTGACATTTCATCAGCATTTGACACAGTGGATCACAGAACTCTACTGGAAAGACTACAGAACATAGGATTACATGGATCCACCCTGAAACGGTTCCACTCATACCTATCCAGCAGACAGATACAGGTCAAGGTAGGCCCCAACATTTCCCGACCCATAAATGTCCTACAAGGAGTACCACAAGGATCAGCATTATCAGCACTTTTATTCAACCTCTACATCCAGCCAATATGCGACATCATGAAAGAACACAATATACAATACACAATCTATGCCGATGACATCATGATATACACACCTATCACAGTCGACAACCCGGACTACTCCAAAATAACAAACTGTCTCATACACATGACCAGCTGGTTTCAAAACAACAACCTCACCATAAACTATAGCAAGACTGAGGCACTAATCATCACTCGAATCACTGACTTCGTCCCTCCAGCAAACATCAAGATAAAAGACACAACCATACCCATAAAACCGGAAGTAAAGTACCTCGGCGTAACCCTGGACAAAGAACTAAATCTACAATCACACATAAGCAGAATCACCAAAAATGCATACCACAGGATGAGACTTATCCGACGCCTCAAGCCCCTCCTCGCCCCAGAGCACTTCCGTACAGTCTGCCAGGCACTAATAACCCCACTACTAGACTTCTGCAACCTAGTCTACCTTGGTCTATCAAAACAAACACTCAGACCACTGCAAGTTGCACAAAACACAGCGGCTCGCATAATAACTGGTACAACAAGACAAGAACACATCACACCCATACTGAAAGATCTACACTGGCTCCCAATCAGCTCACGCATCAAATATAAGACAGTCATAAACATCTTCAAGATCAAACAACAGTCATCAGCCCTCAGCCTACAAACACTCATACAACCTGACCGAAGCACACGACCAAGGAGGAGAGGCACTTCCTATCGTGTTAACACCCCAAAAGACCTCACCAAGGCCCGCAAGGACACCGCGGAACGAGCTCTTTCCCTGGCTGCACCAGCAATTTGGAACACCCTCCCAGATGAACTAAGACTAACAACAGACCTCAAAGACTTTCGGAAGCAGCTTAAGACAACACTATTCATTGAACACTATGGACACATCACATGATCCACTCTCACCTGTGCCGAGTGTTGTGTCCTGAGGGCTGGAGGCTCAGTCAGAGGTGAGGGTTGCTGCACACTCACATCTGATGGAGCTCTCCCTGGTGAGACCGTGTCCTCCCAGCTCACTCCAGTCAAACCAGCAGGTGATATGGAAGCTTTACAGCAGTGTCATGTTTGGAGGTAAGTGGAGGGGCATGCTGTGCGGATGGGGCTTGACGATGGTGTAACTGGGAATGCATTTGAGGCTCACAGCTTTGGTGACAACATATGTACAGGGACAGCTAGTCAGCCAGTCAGTCCCACAGGTTGCAACTACTTATTGTAAACTAACCTTCTATCCATAAATGGTGTCTCACACAGTATGTGGAGTTGCAAAATAGCTGACAGTGCAGCATGTTGTATGCAAATCCATAAAGCCTGGGTATAACATACATGTACAGTGCACTGCTGCAGCTCACAGTCCTCTGGACACACACACACACACAAACACACACAGACATGACCCCACTTCTTACTTGGTCCTTAGGTATCCTTTAATGCTTGGATGTTGTCAATGTCCGCTCTGTGTATGCGCATGCTTTAAGCACACAAACACATCATGTGAGAGTCTTCAGTTTCTCACTATTTGAAGGCCTAGCAAGTGTGAGGACTTAGCAGAGGCACGTGCAGTCGAGGGAAGGGTAAGCAATGGATATCCAATGCTTCCTCTCATCCTTGGATTTTGTTAATGCCCGCTCAGTGTGTGGGCACTATTAGTGCCCTTTGCTATCCAGCCGGTATTGGTGCAGCTTCTCAGTGTTGCTGGAGAGTGTGAGAACTCATGCTTTCCCTTTCCCCCTCCTTTCACCCTTGTGGAATGCACACTCTATCTCAAATAAATTTGCCTTTACTCATTATCGCTTTATCTCTTATGCTCTCCATCTCCTTGCTCTAATTGTGAACTGGCTCCTCCCAGAGGACTCAGCTTCAGTCACTGCTCTCTGTCATGTCACTATCAATTCTCCCACACACCTCATCCCACTGGCCATGGTGCTGGAGTTGGGCTTCTACTCTCTACTTCCTGTCAATTTCAACCCCTCATTCTGCCTCAGTCTCACTCCTTTCTCTCCTTTGAAGTCCACTTCATCCGGCTTTTTACTCCACTACCTTTCCAATTAGCTGTTATTCATCGACCTCCTGACAAGTCTGCTTCTACCTTTCTCTATGACTTTGACTCCTGGCTTTTCTTCTTTCTGGATTCAACTTCCCCCTCCCTTATTCTCATGGATTTTAGCATTCATGTTGATAACCCCTCTGACCCTTATGCTTTAAAGTTCCTCTTCCTTACCTCATCATTCAACCTCCAACTTTGATCTACTGCCACTACTCACCAGCAAGGCCACTGCCTCGACCTTGCATTCTTCTCTTATTGCTTACCCTCAATCTTCTGTACCTCACTTCTTCCCTATCAGATCATCACCTGCTAAGCTTCACTCGTCATCACTCACTCTTCAACCTCGCCCTGTCTCCTCCACTATGTCATCTGACTCTATCAATGAGGCAGTAGCTTCCTATAGCACTGCACTCTCATCTGCTCTGGATGCTCCTGCTCCTGCTCCGCCGATGCCAGTCCTGTGAGGTGTACTGTACCTCAATCCTGGCTGTCTTCTACCACCCACTATCTATGTTCCCGTGCCTCTTAGCTGAGCATGCTTGGCTCAAATCCTGCACCCTTGCAGACTTTCCACACTTCAAATTCATGCTTGTCTCTTTCCAGTCAGCTATAGCACTCACCAAATAGGACTATTATGTACATCTGACCCTCGCCATCTCTTTACAGCTCTGAACTCTATCCTCAAGGTGACTCCACCTCTGATCACTCCCTCCCTTTCTGCCCAAAACCCTGGCTGACTACTTCTATGACAAAATCCACAAGATCACACTCCAATTCACCATGACATCAGCTACTTCCCCTCCTCTCCCTCTTCACTCCCAGTTTTCCCTTCCTACCTCTGCTAACCTTTCTTCCTATTCTATGATCTCTGAGGAGGAAACCACTCACCTTCTTTCCTCATTCAAACTCACTACCTGCTCCTTTGATCTCATTCCCACCTTTCTCTTCTGTTCCATCTCCTCCACTGTAGTCCAATCCAGCTCTCATATTCTTGACCTATTGCTTTCCACTGCAACTTCCCTGTAACCTTCAAGCATGCTGTGATCACTCCTTAAGAAATCCTCACTAGACTCTACCTGTCCTTCTCACTATCGACCCATCTCCCTCCTCACCTTTGTTTCTAAACTAATTGAATGTGCGGTTCACTGCCATTGCCTCGACTTCTTCTCCTCTCAAGCCCTTCTGGATCCTCTACAATCTCACTTTCGTTCTTTAAATTTTTCCAAAACTGCTCTCTCCAAAGTTTCCTGTGACCTGTTCCTGGCAAATTCCAAGGGCCTTTACTCAATCGTCACCTTTCCTGATTTTTCTGCTGCTTTTGACACTGTTAACCATAGCCTTCTCCTTGATACCTTGTCCTCGATTGGATCCTCCTCTACTGCTATCCCACTCTCAGTTGGGTAAGGATCTGTTCTGGGTTTACTCCTTTTCCCTCCATATATCCAATCTCTTGGTGCACTCATTTCTTACCATGGATTTCAGTACCATGTTTATGCTGATGACTCCCAGATCTACCTCTCTGCACTTGAAATTTCTCTGACAATCCAGGCCAGGATCTCTGCCTGCCTTTCTGACATTGCTGCTTGGATGTCTTACTGTCACTTGAAACTGAACATGGCTAAAACTGAGCTTCTTATTTTTCCCCCTAAACCCTCCTCTCCTCTTTCTCCTTTCTCTGTCTCTGTGGATAACTCTCTACTCCTCCCTGTCTCCTCAGCTCACAACCTTTGGGTTGTCTTTGACTCTTCTCTCTCCTTCTTCACACACATCAAACCGATAGCTAAACACTGCTCTACCACATCAACAAAATTTGCCCATTCCTTATTGAATACACTACTAAGACATCTACTCCTTAGTCACCTCTTGTCTAGACTATTGTAACCTACTCCTTGCTTGTATCTCTCTGAAGCATTTCTCTCCCCTTCAATCTTCTCAACACTCTACTGTGCGGCTAATCTTCTGCCAGCCTCACCATACTGATATTACTCCTTTCCTCAAGTCACTTCATTGGATCCCTGTCCATTTCCACATCCACTTCAAACTCCTGCTGACCTATAAGTACATTCATTCTGCAACTCCTCATTACCTTTCCTTTCTTATCTCTCCCTACACTCCTCCTTGGGAACTCCACTCTTCTGGAAAATTGCTTCTATCTGTGCCCTTCTCTTCTTTTGCTAACTCCAGACTTTGCTCCTTTTAACCTAATGCTCCTTATGTCTGGAATCCACTAGCTGAGTCTCTAGATCAGGCGCCTTCTCTGACCCTTTTCAAATCCAGGCTGAAAACTCACCTCTTCGCTGCTGCTTTTGGATCTTGACTCACCAGATCTCCCTTGTGTTTCCTTACCATTCCCACTAGATGTAGCCTGTGTCTGATGAACAGGGACCGTCTTTTACATGTGTCTTTGCAGCGCTGCATACATCTTGTAGCACTATACAAATGCTCAGTAGTAGTAGTAGTAGTAGTAGCAGTAGTAAATGGGGAGGGTTGCACCTGCAGATACAGATATGAAAATGTAAGATAAAATTAACACACTGGGCATACTGTATCATTCCTGATCCACAGACTGGTTGGGAGCCACAGATCAGTCATGTGGGAGTGGGAGTGCATCATTCCATGTGTACATATGTAATCATTGTCAGGATGCATGAGGGCATGAACTGGGGTATGCCTATGTCTGCGTAGCTCTCTGCAGGCTCTGTGCCATATTTATCTGACAAGGAGAGGGAGGGTGGGGGAGAAAAGAAAATAGGCTGGCATAGGATTAGTACTACTGATCTGCCATGAACCACTGCTGCCCAAACAATTCAGGACTAACAATCAACTACAGCATATGCAGTAAGACTGTTCCTGCTGCTTTTCATTAGGCTGCATCCACCAAGCACAAACAAACTACAGTCTGTTTGCTGGTCAACACACACAGCATATGCTTGGTGCAACCACAAGCACCCTGCATTGGGAAACCCAGCATTTTGCTCAGTAATCAACATCTTCAGCAAAAGATTACAACCACATCATTGAAACTGGACATTAGAATAGCTCTCTGTGAATACATAGCCATACCATGGTCACCTTTTGGTCATAGTGAGAGTGCCATCTCAACATGAAATGCAGTGGCCACTCAAGCAACACATGTGGCAGATGGGCACAATGATGTCTGAGCCTTTGACCCTACCATTGTGGCAGATACATCCAGGCCAATCTGCAGTGCTTCAGGTGATAGCCACAATCCTCTGTCTCACATTATTCACATTTTCAAACAAAGGCTGGGAACAACTCAGACCATGTGAGCCAAAGTGCAGTGCAGAAAGCCACAGGACACAGAGGAGCCATACACACACACACACACACATAAACACATACACTCTCATTGGCTCACTGTGCAAAAGTGGGAATGGTTGGCATTCCTGCTTTCCACTCCTGTCTCAATGACAGCTCAAGGACTGATAACATGTGCTCTGTGTGCAGGCGCTATCAGCCTCATTGTACCTCGTTACCACCTGTCAGTGTACTATTAGCCTCCAACCAGCTGTGGATAGTGGAGCCTGTCAATGCTGCTGGTGGCCTCCTACTTGGGTGATGCACATGCTGGAGCTGTACTTGCACTGTCAGCTAAACCTTTTCCACAGCAACATGCAATACAGAAACCCCAGTGGGAACCTGAACATGTGACCCTCCACACATATACACATCAACCATGTGTGTTGCACTACAGTTCAGCCATATGGGGATAACAGTCCCTTTTGCTGACATGCTCCCCTTTGGCTGGCACACAGGACTAGTACAAGGCTTCTGTCTACTACAGGCTGGTGCCGCTGCCCATGCAACCACTACCACCACATCAGACAGACATACGGACTGTCAGTGGTGGTGGTGGTGGTGTGCAGTCCCAGCATGTTAAACATGCAGGTTAGGTGGGTGCCTTGGGTGCAAGATCCGGATGGGGGGGTCAGAGGCACACATGGATGGCCACGCAGCCCCCCCCCCCACCAGCTGACTATGCAGGGGCCCCTTCATCCCCCTGCCTCTAATACATCTTGGGGGGAGGATGGCAGCTACTGCTGTGGTATTTCCCAGGCACCCATATTTTCCAGCTACCTGAAGGACTACAGCTGAAGGCACTATTGGCCTTTTCCTTCACAGCTGGGTTCAGCGTCACCATGAGGGGGCCCCACTGGGATCTCTGCCTAGGGTGCCATGTCACTTGGACCACCCCATGTGGCAGATCTCCTTTCCACAGCTGCCATATGTCTGTGTTTCACCAAAGTCACTGTGTGATCATGACAGACATCACAGATGGTGCTGATGGGGGGATGCCCCTATATGCAGAGGTTACAATGATTAGGTCCCATCAACCTGGAGGACAGACAGCTAAGGGAGATATGCTGGTGGTCTATGCATTACTGAATGGCATGGAATGGGTAAATGTTGATCAGTTGTTTACATCATCAAAATGTTGGTGGACAAGGAGACAGGCAATGTTGCTGCAGTGTAAAGCATTCTGGACTGATAGGGGCATATAGTTTGTCAGGCAATGCGTAGGCAATCTCTGGCACTCCGATCGTGAGGATGTCATAAAGGCTCCTTATGTAACTGTGCTAAGAGAAGGTTTGGTTAGGTTCCAGGGGAACGGTCATTGCTACATTATGCAGGGGACACTGCAGATCCACAGCTTGTCCCACTACAGGCATCACTGAACATGGGTACATTTTAAGGACCCAGATAGGTACATGTGAGCATGATTGGCCACTGTGGGACAGAGGATATGGGGCTTGATGGACCATGGTCTAGTCCATCCCCGATATGGATGAGTGCTTGCCGACTGATTTTTCTCAACCAGAAATTCCACAAGAGCATATGGTGACAATCACAAATATAATATCCCTTTACCTAGCAATTATTGTTTTGACAGTGAATTGTAATGCGAATATTAGCATACCATCTTCTCCAAACATGCATTGATGGTAGAAATGCTGTAGCACTTTTCCAATGCTTAGTTGTTCCCTGGAGCAGGTATAGATGTGCAGGGTGGTTCTGAATTCATCTAAGCATGGCAGACCACCCTGGACATACCTCCGCAATGTCCACCACTGAGTCTAGATGTGCACACACTGTCTCCATGATTTGGATGTCTGAATGGATATTTTTGGACATCAAAATCATGGTTAAGGTTTCTAAGATGACCACTATAGTCTACAAAGATAAAATAGCTAATAACTACAGTGACCATATGTATACAGGGCAGGAGCAAGGAGATGAAGTGCCATGAACCTCATCATTTGTGCTCCCCCCCCCCACCCCAGCACTCATTGCCACTGCCACTCTCTAGAACATACCAAGGATGTTCCATTTGTTTATTAACAACTATATAGAACTGTGTCAGAAGCTTGCTGAAATTGAAATACACTACATCTAGTGCTCTCCCCCCTCACTTGGTTTGCAGCTTGTTGTGCTGTGAGGGCTTGTGTGCATCAGTGATGCTGAGAGCTAAACTATCGGTAGTTTAACTACTGGCAGGGTCTCCCAAGATGGACAGGTCTCAGCTGAGGTGCCAGACCAAGACAAACCACCCATCTGGGCAGCAGCAGAATGGGATAGTGTTGACGGCAGAGGATCACATTTCTGTGACAACAGCAACAACACCAAACTTAGACTGCATGGAAGAAAGGCCTGGCAATCTACTTCTGTATCTTGCCATGAAAACCCAATGGATAGGTACAACAAAACAAATTGTGCTATAGTGATGGAAGATGAGACCCCCAGGTCGGAAGGCACTCAACTAGCTACTGGGGAAGAGCTGAAGACGTTTCAGAGTAAAGCCAGCATTTACAATGTGGTTGGATCAAAGCCCTCGGGATGTCTGACTGCTGATGTAGCTACGCATGAAATGAGAGTCGGAAGCTGTAAAGATGTCTTCCACATTGGAACATGGAACATACGAAGCATGAACCAAGGGAAGTTGGAAGTGGTCAAGAATGAAATGGAATGTGTACAATTTGATCTGTTGGGTGTCAGCGAACTGAAATGGACTGGCATCGGGCACTTTGCATCAGATGATCACATGGTTTATTATGCTGGAAATGAAAGACAAAGAAGAAACAGTGTTGCATTTATAATAAAGAAGAAACTTGCAAGAACTGTAATGAAATACAATGCAGTCAGTGAACGCTTAATCTCTATTCATCTACGAGGAATGCCTATCAACACAACTATAATTCAAGTATATGTCCCAACAGCTGCAGAAGAGAATGAAATTGAAGAGTTCTATGAACAAGTACAAGCTGAAATTGACAGAACATGCAAACAGGATATCCTGATAGTCATGGGTGACTGGAATGCAAAAGTTGGCAACAAAGCAAGAAGGCAAAGTAGTTGAAAAATATGGACTTGGCAACAGAAATGAAGCTGGAGAAAGACTGATAGAATTCTGCAAGACCAATGATCTATTCATCTCAAACACCTTCTTCCAGCAACACAAGCGGCGACTGTACACATGAACTTCACCCAATGGATTGTATAAAAATCAAATTGACTACCTCTGTGGAAGTAAACGATGGAAAAACTCTATAACATCAACAAAGACAAAACCTGGAGCTGACTGTGGTACAGATCATCAACTACTAGTATGCAAACTCAAGCTAAATTTGAAAAAGAGCAAACCACTCATGAATGCAGAAAAATATGACCTTGTGAATATACCACTGGAATTTAAAGACTGCCTGTAAAATCGATTTGCTGCTTTAGATACAAATGACAGAGCTCCAGAAGAGTTATGGAATGACATCAAGAAGGTTGTGATGGAAGAAAGCGAGAAGTCTCTACAAAAGGTGAAAAAGAAAAAATGTCCAAAATGGATGATGTAAGAAACTCTGAAAATTGCCCAGAAATGCAGAGAAGCTAAAGCCAGAGAAGAAAGAAAGACAATCACAGAACTCAACAGAGATTTCCAATGTGCAGCAAGACAGGACAAGGAAAAGTACTACAATGACACATGCAAGGAAATAGAAGCAGAAACTATTAGAGGAAGAACAAGATCGGCTTTCCTAAAGCTACGAGAGTTAAAGAAAAAGTTCCGCAGCGAATTGGAATGTTACAAGATACTCAAGATTCTATGTTTAATGATGTTGAGAAGATCAAGAAAAGATGGAAGGAATATACAGAGTTTTTATATGATAAAGATCAAGTGGACCAACAGCCGTTTCAACCTGTACCTTATGATCGGGAACCATTGGTGATGAAAGAAGAAATTGAAGCAGCATTGAAAGTCTTATCAAATAACAAAGCACCAGGCATTGATAGCATTCCCATAGAAGTATTACAGCAATCTGATGCAGCTGTTACCGTACTTACAAGGCTCTAGCAAGAAATATGGAAGACAACATCAGGGCCAACTGACTGGAAAAGATATGTCTTTATACCAATACTAAAGAAACGTGATCCAACTGGCTGTGGAAATTATCGCACAATTGCTCTGATTATTCAAAAGAGACTACAAACATACCTGGAACAACAATTACCTGAACTGCAAGCTGGGTTCAGGAAAGTGTGAGGAACGAGAGACATCATTGCGGATGTGAGATGGATCCTTGAAAAGACTAAAGAATACCAAAAGGATATCTATTTGTGCTTTATCGACTATAGCAAATTTTTTGACTGTGTAAACCATGAGAAACTCCGGGCCACATTGAGAAGCATGGGTATACCAGAACACCTGATCGTACTCTTGCACAATCTGTACATTGATCAAGAAGCAACAGTTCGAACAGAACAAGGAGAAACAGAATGGTTTAATATAAGCAAAAGTGTAAGACAAGGCTGCATTCTTTCCCCCTTACCTGTTTAATTTATATGCAGAACAAATCATCAGAGTAGTAGGATTGTATGAAGACAACAAAGGTGTGAAGATTGGTGGAAGACTCATCAATAACCTTCGCTATGCTGATGATACCACATTACTGGCTGAAAGTGAAGATGATCTGAAAAATTTGTTTCTCACAATCAACGAACATAGTCTCAAAACGGGCCTGCGCCTTAATATAAAGAAGACAAAGATCATGACAGCTAGCATAATCAACAGGTTCATCGTTGAAGGAGAAGAAATTGAAATCATGAACAACTTTAACCTACTTGGATCAACTATCAACAAAGAAGCAACAAGCAGTCAAGAAATCAGACGATGCATTGCTCTTTGGCAGAATGGCTATGAAAGACCTAGATAAGATTCTCAAGAGCAGAGATGTCTCTCTCCATACAAAGATTTGACTTGTTCAAGCCATGGTATTTTCAATAACATCATATGGATGTGAAAGCTAGACAGTGAAAAAGATAGACAGGAAGAAAATTGATGCCTTTGAATTATGGTGCTGTCAGCGAATACTGTGTATACCATGGACTGCCCGAAGAACAAACCTGTCGGTACTAGAGGAGATCAAACCTAAGCTTTCTTTAGAAGCTCAGATGACAAGACTTCGACTTTCATACTTTGGACGCATCATGCGAAGAGAGAGATCATTAGAGAAAGACATCATGCTTGGCAAGATAGAAGGTCAACGCAAAAGAGGAAGGCCAGCAATGAGATGGATCGGTACAATTACAGCAGCTATATGTACCAGTCTGTCAACAATGAGCTGCCTGACTGAAGACCGAACACAATTTAAGATAGCTATCCAGAGGGTCGCCATGAGCCAACAACAACAACAGTGCTCTCCCATGATATTTGGTCACAGACAAAGAGATTGATCAGATTTATCTGACAAGATCTACTTCTAGAAAACCTCCAGTAAAACAGCCTCAGTTGCTGTAATCCATTGAAGCTGTGCTATACTAGAGTTCAGCAGTGTTTCCGCTGACTTACTTCCCACAGAGATCAGACTATCCAGCCACTTTAATCACTTTTGTCTTGCTGCCACAAGCTCGCCTAGGTCTAGGTCATGATCCCTGATGAGAGAGGTAACAAATGACTCAGCCAAACATAGCACATCTTTCTGCAGTGTCAGATTTATTATTCTTTGTAACAATGTTTCTGTTACTTCCCAGCCTGTTCCTTGCTTCTGCTTTTAAGGAGAGGAACTACATCGGCCTGTTCCCAGTCCTTCAAGACCACTTACAACTCTAAGGGGTATGTTTACTAAACTGCGCTAATGTGCGCTGCGCACGTTAGCATGCGCTAAGGTACCTTAGCGCACGCTAATGTCGTGTTACGGGGCACTATTGTGCATGCTCATGTGTGCGGCGCGCTAATGTGCGAAGAAGGTGGGGAAAGGCTCCTGGAGGGTGGAGAAAGGCTCCCCAGGGGTGGAGAGAAGGGGTCAATGGGTGGAGAGTGGGAGGGGAGAGGCTCCCCGCACATTAGCGAGGCTGAAATCCGAGGCAAAAAATACCGCGAGTGAAAACCTCGCGTTAGAGCCGATTTAAAGGGAAGAGAAACCATTTCTGTCAGCAATGTACAGCAAAACCAGGGAAAAAAGTGATAGGTGTGATACATGAGCATGGTACAAAAGTACAAATAAACATTGAAAAGGACCCCAACAAAATTTAAAAAAATTATAATCAAGTTGGGCAATAGTAATAGTAATGGGAAACATCAAAAAACACTCCCAAGAAAGCCCCAAAAAATAAATATGAATTTTGGAAGGGTCTACGCTCCGTCCCCATACAAGGTGAATGATCCCACAGTGAAATAGCACTGGTCAGGGTTTCCCTCTCAATTGGACAGGTTTCCTATGGCATGCACATGTTCCACAACAGCACGGCAGGCATGTCGGAATGGGCAACTGGACAGATGCTGGGAAAGGGGATACAGAGGGCTGCAGGCGGCACATGCTGTGGTGCAGCTGGGGTACATTGTGGACTAGGCAGATGCTTAGGTGGCACTTAGGAATGCTGAAACTGAACAGCAGCCAGACAGAAACTGATGAGGGCCCAACATGGGCACGAGAGTGTTTATCACAGTGTCACAGGGGATAGTACCCAGCAGGTACCCCCAAGGGCACAGAACATTGGCAGGCAGTGCTGGGGGGAAGCGTGGACGCCTATGCAGGCACCCCTACCCCAGAACACGCACCATAGGCATCTGCCTACCTGCACACTGGATGGCTTGAGACTGCACACCACCAGCACCACCAGCAGAAGGGCATGTCAGCATGATGGCAGAGGGGTACTGGTGGTGGAGGGGGGCAGTGGCAGCTGCCCAGAGCCGACCATGGCCTAGCCCTGTGTAGGTGGGTGCCATGCACTGCAACAGACAGGCTCTGTCTGAAAAACCACCATGGTATCTCCAGGGACTGCACTATCTTTGTGAGCACAGTGTGGTACGGTGAGTGCAGCCAGTGTTTTCAGGAGCAGAAGATCACAAGTTCAAGTCCCAGCTGGGGCTACTGCCAATCCAGTCCCATATTTTACCCGCTACCAAACCGTGATAGTAAGGACAAACCTTTATTGCAGAGAACATACGCATGGTTCAAACGCCTATATTTTACCCCACCGAGCACAGACACCAGAAACATGCGCATTACCTGGAGCAGAGTCCCCCAAATTCAGTCCTGGAGGCCCACAAATCATTCAGGTTTTATGCTGTCTCCAATATAAGGCCATGTCAGCATGGTGGTGGAGGGGTACTGTTGGTGGAGGGGCAGTGGCAGCTGCCCAGAGCAGACCATGGCCTAGCCCTGTGTAGGTGGGTGCCATGTACTGCAACAGACAGGCCCTGACGGACGAACAGTCATGGTATCACCAGGGAATGCACTGTCTTTGTGGCAACAAGGTGGTGCAGTGCACACAACCAGTGTGTTTGGAGACAGAAGGTCACTGGTTCAAGTCCCAGCTATGGTGCCTGCCAACCCAGTCCCCATATTTTACCCACCACTACAACGTGCTAATACAGACAGAACCTTTATTGCAGATGATGTAAACATGCCCGAAACACCTACATTTTACCCTACAGAGCAAAGACACCATAAACAGGCGCATTACCTAGAGCAGAGTCTCCCAAATGCAGTCCTGGAGGGCCAAACACCATTCAGGTTCCATGCTGCCTCTAATAAAGATGCCTGTGCTGCATATCTATGCACCACCCCCATGGTATGCAGATGTATCTCATGCATATTCATGAGGGAAAGCATGAAAACCTGAACAGTGTGTGCCACACCAGGACTGGAGTTGGGAACCTCTGCCGTAAAGCAGCAGCCAACAGGGGCAGACACACCCACACCCTGGGCAGACACACCCACATTGGGCCCTGCGTGCATCTCCCAATACTAGCCCTTGCATACCTTAGCAATGCCACCCTACACCTGGGAATATGGTACACAGCTATCAAACGTTTGCTATGATTACTGGCAGATACCAATTCCTACGTTAAGCACAGTTTGCTGATTGAGCTCCATCATAGCAACCTTTCTGCTATCTGTGGAGTGTGCTTCAGGTCTGGTCTCTAACAGTGTTTACCACCCTGGGGAGTGACCCCCAACAGTATTGCATACCATATCCATACCTGCACTGTGCCCAGGACTGGTGTGGTGGCCAGGGCTGCTAAACTCCTCTAGAGTAGCACAATGCTGGCATAGGTGTGGGAGTGTGTCTGTCTATCCAGTGTGTGGTGGCTGCAAACACCCTCCACAGCCCACACTGCCAGCACTGTTGCCAGTATTGGCCTGCCAATGTGCATAATGAGGAGCAAGGTACCATGGGTATAGCCCGGACAGGGTGGCCTGGCCAGGGTGCATCTGCACAGGGCATAGGGCACTGGCTGGGACATTGTAGTGCCCGGCCACCACCTGCACAGACAGGGTGGCCACAGCATGTCCTGCTGGGAGATCACTCTCACCCTGACTGTGCAGTGACCACAGCATGGCTAGGCACCCCCATAGTGCTGTATAGTGTTTCTCTCATGTGATATTTATGGGTTTCCTTTTGGGGCCCAGTCACTGACTTATCTGCTTGGTGTGTATGCTGACATCCCAGTTTTGAGTGCATGCATTTCCACCGGGTACATGCACTATGGACTAGCTAACAGACTGTCTGCAGCTGGTATGTGTCTTGATGGAGCGCCTTGCAGGGTGCAGCAGCTGAAGGCTTGCTGCAGAAGAATATCAGATAGTGGTGGGGTGCAGCTTAGCATATCCAGGCCTAATGTCTGTCTGCTATTGCGTTATGGATGTGTACAGAGCTCCATTGACTGCCCTCTAGGGTGTCTGTTCCCCAGCAGGACTGGGGTTGATGGTCCCCTCTACTGCCACCATTGCAGGGAGGTAGAATGTGGATCTGTTGGTGGGAGACCCTGTTTACCACCCTCAGCCCTGGAGGAGGAGGGTGGTGGTACTTAATCCTCCTAGGGGTCCATAGGGGCTACACCTGACTGAGACATACTGATATATCCAAGGTGTGTCTGCAGAAACTACCTATCTCACACATTAGCACTGCTAGGGACCTGCAGCATGGCCTATCTCTGCTGTGGACCTGGTGCTGTGCGCCCCACCTCACCCTCAGGGTGAGTGCCGTACCTGCACAATGTGACGATGTGTAGCTACTCTGTGCCAGTACCACACACGGTCAGTTCCCCCTACCAGGCCGAGGTGCTGTGGGGGTGCATACCCCATCTTGTGATCATCTGTAGACTGCTGATTTGCATGTGCAGTGCATCATGGGTATGGGTGGGTTATCCCTATCCTGGTGACCACAGCAGACTGTTTGTGTGGTGACTTGCAGTCCTTCAGCAGCTAGCCAGGGGATTGCTAGCAGCTATAGAGCTATAGCCCACTGGTTACTTCATTACCAGTGGAGCCAGAGGTCATGGGTTCAAACCCACAGTGTTGTTATTTGATAGGGCTGTCCAAAGCATTATCTATTTTTAACGTACATTAGTGCTGCCAGCAAAAACACCCTCAGCATACTGTACCCATAAGGTGCCTCAGAGGGTGCTTTATAGGGCGCCCTATAGGGCACCTTATGGTTACCGTCCATATAAGGTGCACTATACAGTATGCTATGTAGCGACTGATAGGGTGCCAGTCTGTATAAGGTGCCTTATAAAGTGTCCTATGGAGCGCCTTATAGGGTACCCTATAGGGGACATTGTAGGGTGCTGTGGTGGACAGTGCACTTTATAATGTGCCCTATGGAGTGCCTTATAGGGTGCCTTATGCAGCACCTTAGGTTACAGCATGTGAGGGTGTGTTTGCTGGCAGCAATAATTAAAATGCCTCAGGAAACAATACTTACATGTCAAAGCTGATGCCTCAGCCAGCCCTACATATTAGGCACACTGGGGATTGAACTCATGACCCTTGTATCATCAGTCAGTGCCTTAACCATTGTGCTACACTGCTGTTCCTCTTTGCATTTCAGCGCACCTACTTATGATTTTCATGCATTGAAATGCACAGTGCTGCCATCAAAAACAGTGCTATGACCTTGCTGTGCCTCATAGGGCACCCTATATGGCACCCTATACGCCACCCTTTCAGCAACATTGTAGGGTGCCGTGGCGGACAGTGCACTTTAAAATGTGCCCTCTGGGGTACCTTATGGGGTGCCTTATGCAGCACCTTATGTTACAGTGCTTTGAGAGTGTGTTTGCTATCAGCAGTAATTAAAATAAAATTAAAAAGCCTCATAATGCAATATTACACATAAATGGTTGCGCCTCAGCCAGCCTTATTCATTGGGCACAGTGGGGGATTGAACCCATGACTCCTACACCATCTGTCAGTGTCTTCACCATTGTACTGCAGCCATGTTCCTCTGTTTGCACATCAGCGCACCTGCTTATGCTTCCCACGCGTGTTACTCATGTGCTAATGTGCGCGGCGCACAAGAGCGCACCGCGCACAAGAGCACACATGCTAATCCCGTTTTGCTATTTTTGACCGGACCTCCCACTCCTTATATGGCATCCTGCAGACTACCGCGGCGCGCACCTAATGGGGGTTTTAGTAAACATACCCCTAAGGAGTATGTTTACTAAACAGTGCTAAAGTCGCAGTGGTGACGTTATCATGTGATAAGTAACGTTATCGCACGATAATGTAACATTACCACGCAATAACATCACTGACGTCTCCGGTGGTGTTAAAGCGCACAGAGGGCGGAGTAAGTCGTTCCAGAGGGCGGAGAGAAGGGTGTCAATGGGCGGAGAGTGTGCAGGGAGAGGCTCCAGCCACACTAATGCTGTGAAATCAGGGTCTGAAAATTAACGCCAGTGAAAACCTCATGTAAGAGGCACATTTGCAGGAGAGAGAAACCAATTCAGTCAGCAATTTACAGCAAAGGCAGGGAGACCTAGCAAAGTGATAGTAGTGATATATGTGCAGCAACAGCATAGTGCCCAAGTACGAAAGGGCACTATGGTGAGGCTGTAAATGGGGTACAGGGGGATTCAGGCGGGGCATGCAGGCGGGGCAAGCAGTGGGGCAGCTGGGGCACTATTGGCCTAGGTGATGCATAGGAATGCAGAAACGGAAAACCAGCAAGACAGCAACTGACCAAGGGCAAGCATGTCCACGAGTGTGTGTTCCACAGTGCCACAATGGACATTACCCAGCATGTACCCCAAAGGGCACATAACATTGGGTGGAAGCGTGGATGTCTATACAGGCACCCCTACCCCATATCATGCACCATAGGCATCCATCTACCGGCACACTGGATGGCCTGGGACTGCATACCACCAGCACCACCGGCATAAGGGCATGTCAGTATGGTGGCAGAGGGGTGCTGGTGGTGGAGGGGGCAGTGGCATCTGCCCACAGCAGACCAAAGCCAAGCCCTGTTCAGGTGGATGGCATGCAGTTCAACAGACAAGGGCTGTCTGATGAACAGTAATGGTATCCCCAGGGAATGACCTGCCTCTGTGGTAACATTTTGGTGCAGTACACACAGCCAGTGTGTTTGGGAGCAGAAGGTCACAGGTTGAAGTTTCAGCTGTGGCTCATGCAGACCATGCCCCTATATTTTACCCTACAGAGCACATACACCATAAACATGTGCACTCCCTAGAGCAGATGTTCCCAAATGCAGCCCTGGAGGGCCAAACACCCTTCAGGATTTCATGCTGTCCCTAATAAATATGCATGAGATGCATTGGTATGCAGTGCCCCCATTGTATGCAAATGAACCTCATGCATATTCATTAGTGACGGCCTGAAAATCTGAATGGTGCTTGGCCCACGAGGACCGGAGTTGGGAACCTCTGCCCTAGAGCATCGGCCAACAGGGGCACAAACGCCCACACCCACAGGCTCCATTATCCAAAGCCTCATGGAGATTGAGGCTGTTGGGCCCTGCGCGGAGCAGCAGCTACCAATACTAGCACCTGCATACCTTATCAATGCCTGCACTGTGCCAAGGACTGATGTGGCGGCCAGGGCTGCCAACCACCTCTATCTATGCACAATGATGAGATAGTTGTGGGAGTGTGTGTATGTCTGCCCAGTGTTTTGTGGCTGCCTACACTGTCCTGAGTCCCCAATGCTTGCACTGTCTCCAGTGTTAGCCTACCAATGTGCATAATGAGGAGCAAGGTATTGTGGTTATGGCCCGGACAGGGCGGCATGGGCAGGATGCATCTGCACAGGGCATAGGGCAATGGCTGGGACATTGCAGTGCCCAACCACCACCTGCATGGACAAGGTGGCCACAGCATGTCATACTGGGGCGGGTCACTCTCACCCTGACTGAGCAGTGACCATGGCATGGCTAGGTTCCCCCATAGTGCTGTTTGTCACTAGCATGTGTATGGCTGGAGCACCTTGCAGCGGGTGGTGACTGACGGTGGTCTCTGCTGGTGAATGTCAGATAGCGGTGGGGTGCAGTTGAGCTTTTCCAGGCTCAGTGCCTGTCTGACAGTGCCCTATGTGATGTGTACAGATCTGAATTGACTGCCCTGTAGGATGTAGAAAGTGGATCTGTTGGTGGGAAGATCCTGTCCCCACCCTGACCCACAGAAAGCGGGTTGGGCGGTGCTACTCCGCTTTTGGGTCCAAACACCACCTTTCTTTTATAACATTTGACCATGGCAACCACACAGGATATGCACTATTCTGGGTACCTCATAGTCACAAGGGCTAAACATGTCTGGGAAATACAGATGGACACAGGACTATTTGTCACACACTGACACTGATGGGGACCTGCAGCACAACCTACCTCAGCCAAGCCAGGTGCTGCGGACCTGGTGCTGAGCGCCCCACCTCACCCTCAGGGTGAGCACAGGAACCGCACAATGTCACGGTCTGTAGCTACTCTGTGCCAGTAACACACATGGTCAGTTCCCCCTACCAGGCCGGGGTGCTATAGAGGCGCATACCCCATCTTGTGATCAGATGTAGACTGCTGATCTGCATGTGCAGTGCATCATGGGTATGGGTGAGTTTACTCTATCCTGGTAACCACAGCAGAAGGTTTTTGTGGTGACCTGCAGTCTTTCTGTAGCCAGCCAGCAGTGTGTTAGGTGCTATAGAGATGTAGCCCACTGGTTACTTCAATAACGGTGGAGGCAGAGGTCATGGGTTTGATCCCACAGTGGTGTTTTTCAATAAGGCTGTCTGAGGCTTTTCCTTTTAATTTAAATCAGTGCTGCCAGAAAAAATGCCCTCACTGTGCCGTAGCCTAAGGTGCTTCATAAGGTGCCCTATAGGGCACATTATAAGGTTCCTTGGCAGACAGGGCACTTTATAATGTGCCCTATGGAGTGCCTTATAGGGCGCCTTATGCGGGACCTTAGGTTACGGCACTGTGAAGGTGTTTTTGCTGGCAGCACTGATTTAAATTAAAAGGAAATGCCTCAGACAGCCTTCTTACATAACACCACTGCAGGATCAAACCCATGACCTCTGTCTCCACAGTCATAGCAGTAACCAGTGGGCTACATCTTTATAGCTTCTAACACAGTGCTGGCATGAACTTAGGGTTAACACGCGTTAATGTGCCACGGCGACCACTATCACGTGATACCGATTCCTTGCAACCTTCCCTCCGGAACGCACACTACCTTATATGGCATTCTTCACATTAACGCTGCAACTAGCGCCGGTAACATTAAGACAGTTTAGTAAACATACCCCTAAAAAAGCCCTGAAAATGTCAGAAAGCAGAACTACCAAAACTTCCCTAAGTTCTTTTGATTTCCTTGGATACAGTTTTTATCCCCTCTGGTCACATTGCTTTGTCTACTTTTAAGTTAGCTAGTTCCTCACGGAAACAGTCTTCTGAAAATCATTCCATTCCTATTTGTGTTTGAATACTTTCACCTTACCTCATTCCCTCTCAACTCACAGATGGCAGATACCCACTAGTACTCTTTGTGGCTTTGGGCAAGTCACTTAACCCTCCAGTGCCTCGGAAAAATTCAAGTTATCAATGTCCCTTTTTAATGTGCATTACCAAGTTTAAATTACAATGTAAATCGCTTTGACCAAATAATAAAGGTATAAAAAACCTGTTAAATAAAATATTTATAATATTTGTTGTCCTGTGTGTGTCTTTGTAGGCTTAATTGCGTGTGTGTTAGGAGTTTGGGTACAAGTGCACACTAATGTCTACTTGTGAGACTGATTGTAAGAAAGTGATATGAATAGAGGACACTGGGGCTTGCACGTGTTCATAATGTCTTGAAATATTTCAGCAATAAGCAGAGACTACGGACACTGCATTTTAACTATTACCAAATATTTGCTAATGTTTCTTTTCTCCAAACTGGAAAGCTGAGGGTGGTTCCTCAAAAATATTATTATATGTTTTTATTGGCATAACATTTTACATGTAACGATATTGTAACAAGACAATGAGAGCATGAGATGGTATTGAAAGAAGCTTGATAATACTTTCATAGGTTAACAGGACAGACAGGCACTTGTTTTATAAAGACATATAGGGACACTTTTACTAAAGGGTGTTAGTTGTTGGTGTCGGTACTGGTGCGTCATAAAGGAGTGCTGGGACACATGTAAATAGCACAGGATGATGACAGTAAGTGTGGCCGGATTTCAGTGCTAACTGTCTATGATGTGTTAAGATTGCAAGTGGGCAGGTTAGAGATGGAGAGGGGAAGATGGGAAGGGGTAAACACCTTGCATTTAATGCTAACTGCAAGCCCAGAAATTAAAGTGGCTGTACTTACCATCACCTCCATCAGGGGCCACGGAACGCCTCTCCGATTGGGACGGCCAAGCTCTGCCTTGACCTTGCTCCCAGCTCTGCCATAACTCTGCCTGCTAACCCCCACAGCCTTCCCCTCCTGTTCAATCCATGGTGATCCCATCTCCAGCAGGCAGAAGAGAAGGGAATAGCTGCAATCACAACAGATTCCTGTCTGACCATGGGAGATCAGATCCCCGTAGGCAGGAAGGAAAAAGCTACCACAATCGCAGCAAAGACTCCTGTCTGCCCATGGGGATCTACTATGGACAGATAGAAGGAGTCATTTCTACAATCACAGAAGCCTTCCACCCTTTCTGGGGGATCTGATCTCTTGAGGGCAGACAGAAGAAGTCTGCCGTGATTATGGCTGCTCTTTGAATGCAAAATTTTGGTGGGGCCAGGGCTCATATAGCCCACCCCATTCCAACTCCTGACCTCCATAGGTGGGGGTAAGTGCATCAGTACTATTTTCATGCCATGTTAGGGCAGGGTGTATCACATTAACTGCCGGGAGAATGCTTTCCACATACCTGACAGTTAGCGCTATGGTGTTACACCTAATGCACTATGGTTTGAGTTTTATCAGCACGTTAGGTGCAATACCATAACATCCTTTAGTAAAAGAGATGCATAGGCATTGATGGGGCATGCTTACTAAAGTACACTAAGGATTCACACTTTAACGTACATTGGGAGGCAAAAATTAGTACAGAAAGGGCAACGGCCCCATGCTAACTCTTGGAGGCATGTCCAGCATGTTCCCCTGGAGCTACCACACTGGGAAGGACCTCGCTATACTAAACCTCAATCACAGCTCAGATGGCGTTAAGTGCATCCATGCTAACTGAAACATTGAGAAATAGCATGTGTTAGTAATCCCATATTAACTGCAACATGCAGTCAATGCCCACTCTCTTCGCTAACCCACCATTTCCCACTCCATCGTGTGCTAATGCTAAGCAGTTAGCTTGAGACTTTTATGGCACTGGCTGCAGCAGTTCCTCTAGTCCTGTGCTAAGTGCTTAGCATGTGTAAAGCACATTGTAAGCATTAGCACACTTTACTAAGCATGTTCCGGTGTGTTTTGATAAGATACTAGAATGAATCCTTCTGAAATTGTGCCTAGATTAAAGGCGTGGACATTCCAACCACTCAAGAGCATGAGATACACACAGCCGTCTATTTTATAAAATGTGCGACCCTGTGAATGTACAATATGGTACAATCCGGTGCATTCTTGTAGAACAGGCATGCTCAGCTGAGGCGTTTCTTCCCTAGGCATGCCTACTCTACAAGAATGCACCGGCTTGTACCATGTGGACCTTTAGGTGTGACCTAATTTTTTGAGACTTTTTATGTGCTTAAAACCATGATTTATGTGTGAAAAAAGGTTTATAAAATTAGCCTCTATAAATCAACAGGATTGTAAATATCTACAGTTGATAAAATAATCCAGTCACAAAGAAACAGACTGCTCGAGGTAAAAACATTTACTACTGACCAGGTTTGTATAAATCAAATTTATTTGCAAATAAATAACCTGCAAATAAACATATGAGTCCATTCATTCAGAAATAACTCACTTTAATGGAAATCTCGTTTGGTCTGCATTTTCTTCTTTTTAATCTGCATTAAAGTACATTAATGTGATGCATGTGAATAAATGTTTATTATTTCTTGTAATACTGTAGGTTTTCTGAAACTGCTAAGCCAACTACAATTGGCCGTATTTAGGAAGTACTTGAACATGTCATGTACCTAATTGTTTTTACTTTATTCTCACTTTTCAATAAAAAAATCAATAAATTTAATTTGTAATAACAAAAATAAAAGTTAAATTCTCTCCAAGGGCATAATATATAGCTTGGAGTCAAACCAACATAATATTTCATGAATAAATATTAGCATTAACGTAGAAAAAATATTTAGAGTCTGGATTTTTGTTGGAGCAGCCACTATTAAAAGTTAAGCACCGCCACAGCACTTAACTTAGGGGCATGTTTGTCAAATTATGCTACTCAGCAGTGTGAGGTGTAGCACGCAGTTTGGGTGCCACTGTAAAAGGTAGCATGGGTGCTAAAAATCCCATGCTAAACTGGTAGTGTACATTAGGGTGAAAACTGGGTGGGACTGGGGCAGAACGTGGGTGTTGCCAGCTCATCACAGCTAGTGTGGGTGTTAGTGGCCCTCACCAACCTTGCTTGATACCAATAGCATGGGTCCCTTAACATCATTTCAGTGAGTGGCCTTAAATGCACCCACATACCAGCTTGGGCAGTGCCATATCCTGGGCCCGCTTGAGCTGCAGGGGGGATAGAAGCATCCCCCTGAAATTAGTGCTGACCCTCCATACTAGTAACGTAGCTCACTCATGCTTTACCATTGAGGAGTGATTGCATTAACAACCTTTTGGGCCTGTTAGTTAGCAGGTCTAAAGTTAGCATATGTTCAGTTAGGGGGTAATTTAAAACTACTTGCCTAAAGTTACGTACCATCAATATGCAGAAATCATGGCATTTTAGTGATATACATGCATAACTGGACCTTTATGAGACTACATTAGCCAGTCACTACTCTGTAAGTACTTATACAGTGCTGATGTCATGTACTTCCACTGTAGGCATGAGCCTGAATGGAATTTGCATGGAACATGGGCTGAGCACACCGTACAGGCATAAATTATAAACGTGTATAATTTACTTGTATTCATGACAAATCTAAACAAGGGCATTTAGATTAGTGCTAAGACTAGTATAAAGGATTTTGCTTTATATAAACCCTTGTTTTTGACCACTTATACTAGTATTTTATAAGCAAAGTAGAAACCTATTTTATTTATAAAATAGTACATAAATAGGCACCTACATTTGGGAATCCACGGAGGTAATTTTACAAGGAGCTGCATAAGATTATATGCCATTTACATTAGTAAATCATGGTACTTTAGTGATTTAAGGGGATGTTTACTAAACCCCATGCTGATAACACATGTGGATACAGTGTCTGGGTGGCTGATGGGCATGGGGATCGCTTGGTCACTTGTCTGCATGCTGTTAAGGTGGTTGACTACATGCATCGCCTAGATAGGAGTCTTGACAGTGATGGGGTACCAACAGCATAGAAAAGTGTGGGAGGGAGGTTCTGAAAGCTAAACTTAGGCTTTAGGTAGAAAGCTGAAATCCAAGACCTCCAGGGTTGCATTCCACCTGCAGGATCCAACAATCAGGCAAAACTCTGGAGTCTCAATGCATGGATGAGCCAATGGTGGAGGGAAGAGGGCTTTGGACAACATTCTAAGGAAGGGGGGACCTTTTCCAGAAGGATGGGATCCAACTCAACCAGGGTGGGACCAGGCTGCTGGCACTAATCATTAAAAAGGAGATAGAACAGCTTTTAAATTAGATTTTGGGGGGGAGGATGGCAATCACTCAGGAATACTGAATACTATGGGGTATGTTTACTAAACTGCAGTAATATCACTCGCGTTAGGTTCTGTGGTAAAGGTACAGATGCCCATATAAAGGCATTGGCGGTGCATCGTTACAGCAAGACGCATCAGCTAACGCATGTTACAAGGCACCGTAGACTAATGTGCGTTACAAAGCACCTTATAAGGCACCTTACAAGGCACTTTACAAGGCATCTTGTAAGGTGCCTCATAAGGCGCCCTATAGGGCTCCTTAGGCTAAGCGCCGTAGTAGGCACCCCTGGACAAGGCACTGAAGAAGGCACCCTGGGCTATGGAACCATAGGTTAAGGTGGCCTAACAAGGCTACGGTGCCCTAGGTTAGTGTGCCCTAAGGGCTGAAGGTGCCACGGGATGACATGCATGACCTGTGAGGAACAGAGACAGATGTAGCCCTAACACTAGATAGAAACATAGAAACATAGAAACATGATGACAGAAAAAGACCACATGGCCTACCTAGTCTGTCCTTCCATAACAACTACAACAGTCCCCTTTTTACCTTTAGAGATCCTCTGTGTTTGTCCCATGCTTTTTTGAATTCAGTTACTGTCCTCATCTCTACCACCTCCACTGGGAGACTATTCCACGGATCCACTACTCTTTCCGTAAAGAAATATTTCCGCAGATCACTCCTGAATCTATCTCCCTTCACCCTCATCCCATGTCCCCTCATAGCAGAACTTGCTTTCAATTGAAAGAGGCTCTCTCCCTGAACATTTATGGCATGGAGATATTTAAACATCTCAATCATATCACCTCTGTCCCGCCTTTCCTCTAAGGTGTACATATTAAGATCCTTAAGTCTGTCCTCATATGCTTTACATTGAAGACCACTAATCATTTTAGTAGCCACCCTCTGTACTGACTCCATCCTATTCACATCCTTTTGAAGGTGCGGTCTCCAGAATTGCACACTATACTCCAAATGAGGTCGCACCAAAGACTTATACAGAGGCATTATCACCTCCTGTTTTCTGCTAGCCATTCCTCTCCGTATGCACCCAAGCATCCTTCTAGCTTTTGCCATCGCCTTTTCTACCTGTTTAGCTACTTTAAGATCATCAGACACAACCATGCCTAGGTCCCACTCTTCTTTAGTGGACAAAAGTACTTCACCCCCTATACTATATTGCTCCCTTGGATTGCTGCAGCCCAAATGCATGACCTTACATTTTTTAACATTAAATCCCAGCTGCCAAATTCTAGACCATTCTTCAAGCTTAGCTAGATCCCTCCTCATGTTATCTACCCCTTCCTGGGTGTCTACTCTATTGCAGATTTTGGTATCATCCGCAAAGAGGCACTCAGGAAAGGCAATGAACAGATGAGTGAAGGAGGGAGACCTGGGAGCTGCTGGACCCATCATATCTGTGGGCATCCCATGTGGCTGCCAGTACTGATGACAAACATGGCGGGGACAACTGTATCACAGCACAGGGTGTTGGCAATGTAAAGTACTGGAAAGACAGTTGGTGGCAGATGATGGGAATAGGTGTCCCCCAGTGGAGGCGGAGGTGGCAGGATAGTTACAATGATGGGTGGACAGAGGAGTTGGGGTGCCATGCAGATCAAGCACAGGCGAGGCAAGCATGATGAGGTGCAATGCAGGAAAGGGTAGCAGTGCAGGACATGAGGTGGCAGCCTGCACAGGCAGACAGGACTACACAGCTGACAGACGCAGATAGACGGACCGAGGGAATGTTGGAAATTGTGGTGAGGGTATTATGGGCTGGCAGCACAGACCTGCAAAATATGACTGCTACAGGGATGCATGCTATTTGAGTAAGACAGGCATGAAAGAAAGGAACAATGAAGAATTGAACCCATGAACACTGCCGAGAATGGTATTGTAATAACCAGTAGGCTATACTTCCATGGTGTATGTCACAGCAATGGCTGGGTGCAGAAGGACTGCAGGTCACCCCACAAACCATCTGCTATGAGTGCCAGGATAGGGTAACCCCACCAGTACCCATGATGCAATGCACATGCTGAGTAGCTGTCTATAGCTAATCACCAAATGGGGTCTGCACCTCTCCTGGTACCTCAGCTTAGAAAGACAAACTGACAGTGCGTGATACTGGCACATTGTAGCTACAGACCATGCCATTGTGCAGGTTCTGTGTTCACCCTGAGTGATAGGATAGGTGCCCAGCACTAGGTCCGCAGTACATGTGGTGCTAGAGATAGGTTCTGCTGTACATTCTCATCACTACCAGTGTGTGACAGGTGTTTCTTGCAGTGCAGTTGAAGTTAATTTGGTTTTCACTTATATCCTGCAGTTACATGTGGTCCTCTGGGACCAGACACCATCCAGATTAGTGTGTACCTCGTGTTAGGGTCTGGCTGACATGGGCACCTGTTATCGGGGCAGAGGGATGTCTAGACCTGCATGAGGTTTGTGTAGCAGTGTCTTTATAAGGTCAAAGTGGTATACACTACATACCCCAAAGGGCCCACATCACCCTTTTTATAGGTAAGGGACAGGTGCCCCAGCCCCAGCCCCAGTGAAGCAACCTCCACTCTGCTGGTATAGAACAGCCCTCCATGGTTGGTGGGCCAGAGCCATACCTGTGACTGGGGCAGTGGAAGACCAGCAGCAATCTTTGGGTTAGATCTGGTAAACCCCAATTGCCTCACACCACTATCTGCCAATCACCAGCAGACAGCACAGTTAGACTGCACCTTATAGGTGCTCCAACCATGCACACTCTAAATGCAGACAGTCCACTAGCCAGTCCATAGTGCATGCTTACAAAGGAACTACATGCACCAAGCAGGCATCTTAGTGATTGGGACCCCAGCACTAGAAACACAAAGGTATCACTGGAGGCAGATAGTGTAGTGTGCTAAGTGGGAACCTAGACATGCCATGGTCACTGTTCGGTTAGAGTGAGTGCCCTCCCAGCATGACATGCTGTGGCCACCGTGTCCATGCAGGCAGTGGTTGGGCACTACAGTGTCCCAGCCAGTGCCCCATACCCTGTGAAGATGCATCCTGGCCAATCTGCCCTGTCCGGGCCATACGCACAACACCTTTCTCCTCATTATGCACATATTCAGGCTAACGCTGGTAACAGTGGGACATTTTGGGCCCAGAGAGGGGTGGGCAGCCACAGAACAATGGATAGACATACACACACACACACACACACACACACACACACACACACACACACACACACACACACACACACACACACACACACACACTCCTATTGCAGCATTGTGCAAAGATAGGGTCCTGCCCTCCACACTGGTCCTGATCACAGTGCCGACATTGCTAAACTGTGGAGGAGGTAGTAGTAGTGCTCTGGTGATAACTGCAGCTCAATGCTGGGGCCAACATCCTGACTCTCCATGCATTATTGGATTGTGGAGCCTGTGTGAGTGGGTGTTTGTACCCCCTGTTCGCTGCTGCTTTGGGCTTTGCACATGTTGTTGTTGTATCTGAATTGTAGGGTAAAAATATAGGGACATGCTCTGCAGGAACCACATCTGGGACTTGAACCTGTGACCCTCTGCTTCTGGATACACTGGCTGGGTGTACGGCACCACACTGTTGCCACAGATGCATGGCGGTCCCTGGGGCTACCTGTACTTTTCCTCAGCCAGACCTTTTATGTTGCACTGCACACCACATACTGGTAAAGGCCATGGACTAGGTCCACTGCAGGCAGGTGCCACTGCCCCCTCCAGCACGGGCACCCCCCCCCTGCCATGCTGACATGACCATATGCTGTTGGTGCTGGTAGTGCGCAGTCCCAGGCCATTCACTGTGTGGGTAGGTGGTCGCCCAGGGAGCGGGGTCTGGGGGATGGGGCATACATGAGCATCCTCACATCCCCCCCCCCATCACTGCCAACCAATAGTATGTTCCTTCTGCATCGTGGAGGGTTGGCTGGGGGGATGTTAGGTCAGTGCCCTGGCAGCTGTTAGCTCGGATGGACCAGGTAGATGTAGGTGGATTGTGTTTGGCCTTTGTCAGCTGCTGTCATGCTGATTTCCGGTTTCTATGTTCCTGTGTGCCACCTAGGTGCCTGCCTAGTCCACCCTGTGCCCCAGCTGCCCTCGCTACATATCCCACCTGCAGCCCCCTATGCCCCATTTGCACCAATGCCATAGTGGCCTTTCACACTTGGGCACTATGCTGTTGCTGAAAAGGGGCACTATCACTTTTCTTGGGCTCCCTGCCTATGCAGTACATTGCTGACACTTAAATGGTTTCTCTCTCCTGCAAATGTGCATCTAACGGCAGGTTTTCATTCACGGTAGGATTCAGCCCTTCAGTTCAACGCGTTAGTGTGCAGGGAGCCTCTCCCCGCCCACTCCCTGCCCATAGACCCCTTCTCTCAGCCCTCTCGCCACCTTCTGCGCTGTTTACCGTGGTCAGGAACGTTAACGATCATTAGGGAATGTTAGAGCACGTTAACGTTACATACCGCATGTTAACGTTACCTAACGATCATTAACATTACCTAACGCGCAGTCTGTAATGTTACTGCAGTTTAGTAAACATATCCCTATATCTTTGAAGAATACCACCAAAACAAGGAAGTTAGGACATTTCAATAGAGAGGTTGTAATAAAGGTAAAAGTAATTCAGGTGCCTTCAAATGAAAACATGACAGAGTTGAAAAATCCCAAATTACCTGTGTCAACCAATAAGTAGATTGTCAATATGAACAAAAAATATACTTTGAGATGCCGGTAACAAATGCTAGAAGTCAAAAAAATAAGATGAGAGAGTTAGAATATATAGCACTGAATGAAAGGTTAGATCTAATTGGCATCTCAGAGACCTAATAGAAGGAGGATAACAAATGGAATACTGTGATACCAGGGTTTATCTTATTAAATTTTCTATTGTCATTTCAAAACAACATTCAAAGAATTCTATGAATGCAAAGAAAGATGCATAAATCCAGCAATATTACAAGCAAAAAAGTATAGAAGAATAGACATGCATCTACATTTAGACCACAATCAAAGAAAGAAGAGACACCAAAAAAAGCTATTATTTACACACAGAAACTATGGGGTATGTTTACTAAACTGTCTTAATGTTACCGGCGTTAGTTGCAGTCTTAATGTGATGAATGCCATATAACAGTGATGGCTAACCTTTTTGAGCCCGAGTGCCCAAACTGCCGCACAAAACCAAAGAATTTCCTCAAAGTGCCAGCACGTCAATTAAAGCCTCATTTGCATAAGGTGCCTCATTTGCATAAATATTTGCATAATGTTACCATACACTAACTTTTAGTAAACATGCCTCTTAATGAGTATATGGATAAAGAAAGACTAAAAGGTTTCTACATTACTATAATCCAGTACCAACCGACAGGCACATTAGGAACTACTACAAACGCTGCCCATTTAGAACCCATAGCAAACCCGCCGTATCCTAACAGCACTACCAGGACTCACAAAGCACCATACCCTAACTATCAAAAGGCAACACTGCAAATATTAAACCAATACATTTCAGAGAACAACAATACATGACCTACTGGGGAAAGAACAAGTGGCAATGTCAAATAGGAATTATATAAACAGAATACCTCAGCTCAGTTACACATGCAGAACAGACCATCACCAAACAAGGAATCACAATTTAGAAACAGGAAGACAATAATTAAACTGGGAACCCCAAAAGCCAAACTTGGAATATACAACAACACTGTAGAAATAAAACTATAAATTAATTTCCTCTTGTACTAAACAAAGCGCAAAAATTAATGATGCACATTTCCCAGAGCTGACATATTCCAGTTAATAAATTCAAAATAAAGAGATATTTTTCTACCTTTGTGCATTTTTTTTCAGTTGCAATTGTTCCAGCCACTTTCTTCTGGTTTCTTCGTGTCTTCTGCTAACTCTCCATCTGCTGTCCATTTGTCCTTTCTTCTGTCTTCTTGTTTTTTTTTTCCATTCTCTCTCTACATCTGCTTTAACATACTAATCTTTCTCCTTTTGCTCTTTCCTCATTCCTATTTCATCTACTCAAAATGTACCCCTCCATCCTCAATCCCCACTTATTCTCCCAATACCCGGCCAATTGTAGATTTTTTATCCCTCCCACACAAAATATTTTTCCCCTCTCCATTTTACTCTCCCAGCCCCATCCCATTCTAATCCTCCCCCAACACCAGCTCCCTTCTAGTTCCAGCCTCACCCAGCATCCATTCCCTTCTAGTCCCTGCATCAGCCCATTTCCAGTCCTAGCAGCCCCCCAACCCATTTCCAGTCCTAGCAATCCCCCAACCCAATACCAGTCCTAGCCCCCCTCATCAACCCACTTCCAGTCCTAACCCCCCATCACCCCATTTTCAGTTTAAGCCCCCCATATAACCCATTACCAGTCCTAACCCCCATCAGCCCACTTCCAGTCCTAACCCCCCATCACCCCATTTTCAGTTTAAGCCCCCCCTATAACCCATTACCAGTCCTAACCCCCATCAGCCCACTTCCAGTCCTAACCCCCCATCAGCCCACTTCCAGTCCTAACCCCCATCAACCCATTTCCAGTCAGCCCCCCATAGCCCATTGCCAGTCCTAACCCCCCCCCATCAGCCCACAGTCCATTACCAGTCCTAACCCCATCAGCCCACCTCAAGTCCTAACCCCTCCCCATCAGCCCATTTCCTGACCTAGCCCCCCCCCATAGGAACACCACAAAAACGAGCAGAAATGGAAGTCACAGGCGCTTTATTATTAAACCAAACCCCAACGCGTTTCGGCTGTCGCCTTCATCAGGGGGTGCTAGAGGACAGCAAGACAAAACATTAAAACAAATAAGAGTACATAAAAACATAAATGTTACAAATATGAATAATTAATAAATTCATAAAAAGTTAAAATTAAAACACATATATATAAAAAAATTATTTATATATATATGAACCATATAAATAGGACAACCAGTAATACATAATAATCAAAATAAAATGTGTATACCATACTTACAAATGAAGTGCACAAAAGCAATAAAGAATGGCACACACCAGTCAATGGTGAATATAGCTAAAAATCAATGTAAGAGACATTAATATGATACTTAAAAACATCAACAAAATCATACACCATTAAACATACCTAAACTGGAATGAATAAATAAATAAATAATAAAAGTAAAGATAAAATGGAAAACCCAGACCTACGTATAGCTCATAACAAATCATTCATATAAAAGATATCTTATGTGAGCAGAGAAGAAAATACTGAGCACACATGCACTAAATACACAACCACATATGGTAACATTGTTGCGATGACTAGCTACAGGAAAACCATGCAATCCTTGTGATAAACTAAAAGGAAAAAAGGAAGAATCTGTAAAAAATACCACCAGCTTAAAGAGTGATTACCTGCACATCAACAGACAACTGTGCGAAATCCTTGAGACCGCTGGTTTTTGGCGCGCATTTAAATTGACTAACTGCATATGCATGAGATGACGTAAAAGAACTCCTTTATGTAAGCCAATATGGAATTAATTATAAAAACAATTACATCACCGCTCCTAACCCCCCCAGCCCATCACCACTCCTAACCCCCCAGCCCATCACCAGTCCTAACCCCCCAACAGCCCACAGCCATTACCACTCCTAACCCCCCCAGCCCATTACCACTCCTAACCCCCCCAGCCCATCACCACTCCTAACCCCCCATCAGCCCATTTCCTGTCCTAGCCCCCCACAGCCAATCACAAGTCCTAACCCCCCAACAGCCAACAGCCATTAACAATCCTAACCCCCCCCCAGCCAATCACCAGTCCTAACCCCCCCCCCAGCCATTACCACTCCTAACCCCCCCCCAGCGAAATTTTTTTACAAAGAAAGCTGTCGCTGCCGGGGCCGCCGCCGCGGCAGAATCGAGTGTGCCGCGGGGCCCCCCCCCCGCCCAGCAGAGCCTGCCCTCCTTCCCCGGTATCACACCTCTCAGCTGCCTCCAGTCACACGCGTCGGCTTTCAGAGCGTGAGGGAAGAGTTTCTCCCTCGCTGCTCTGTTAAGCCCGCGGGGGCTGATGGGAACTTCCCATCAGCCCCCGCGGGCTTAACAGAGCAGCGAGGGAGAAACTCCCCTCGCGCTCTGAAAGCCGGCGCATGTGACTGGAGGCAGCTGAGAGAGGTGATACCGGGGAAGGAGGGCAGGCTCTGCTGGGCGGGGGGGGCCCCGCGGCACACTCGATTCTGCCGCGGCGGCCCAGGCCCCGGCAGCGGCAGCTTTTTTTTTTTTTTTAATGCCGCATATCTTGATTGCGGACCTTCCCGCGTGCCAGCTGCAAGGCCTTCGCGTGCCACAGCTGGCACGCGTGCCATAGGTTCGCCATCGCTGCCATATAAGGTAGTGGGCATTCCGGTCTTAAGGTAGTATTTCGGGTTATTGTGCGATAAAGTCCGTTATCGCGCGATAGATGGAGCTGTGGTACATTAACGCGTGTTAGCCTTAATTAGGCGTGCTGACCTGTGAACACATAGTTACCCTGTTAGCCAAGTTGAATATCCTGTTCATATGTAAACACAAAGTACTATTGGAAATGTGTATGTTCACTGTTTATTGTAAACCGCGCTGATGCTGAATAGCGCGGTATAAAAGAGACTTTAAATAAATAAATAAATAAATAAACACAGCAACTGAGGTGTAGCACAATAGTTAATAGATTGACTGATGAAGCAGGGGTCATGAGTTCAATCCCCCAGTGGACTTAATATGTAAGGCTGTCTGAGTCATTTTCATTTTTAATTTAAATTAGTGCTGCCAGCAAACACACCCTCACAGTGCCGTAACCTAATGTGCCGCATAAGGTGCCCTATAAGGCACTCCAGAGGGCACATTATAAAGAGCACTGTCTGTCAAGGCACCTTATAATGTTCCCTATAAGGTGCCTTATAAGGCACCTTATGAAGCACCTTAAGGTTACAGCACTGTGAGGGTGTTTTTTCTGGCAGCACTAATTTAAATTAAAAAAGGAAATGCCTCAGACAGCCCTATCAAATAGCCCCACTGTGGGATCAAACCCATGACCTCTGCCTCCACAGTCAGTGAAGTAACCAGTGGGCTACATCTCTATAGCTGCTAACAAGCCCCTGGCTGGCTACAGAAGGACTGCAGGCCACCACACAAACTGCCTGCTGTGGTTACCAGGAAAGGGTTAACCCACCCGTACCCATGATGCACTGCACATGCAAATCAGCAGTCTACAGATGATCACAAGATGGGGTATGCACCCCCACAGCACCTTGGTCTGGTAGGGGGAAACTGACTGTGTGTGTTACTAGCACAGAGTAGCTACAGACCGACACATTGGGGGTACTGTGCTCACCCTGAGGGCGAGGTGGGGCACCCAGCACCAGGTCCGCAGCACCTGGCTTAGCTGAGATAGGCTTTGCTGCAGGTTGCTCTCAGTGCTAGGGTGTGATAGATAGTCTTTGCAGACACTCCTAATATACTTCTGTGTCCATCTGTATTACCCAGTCAGGTTTAGCTCTTGTGGACTATGATGCACCCAGAATAGTGCATATCCTGTGTGGATGCCATGGTCACATGATTTAAGTGATGGGTGGGGGGTGTTTGGACCCATAGGCAGATTATGTAGCACCACCCAACCTGCCCTCTGGGGCTCAGGGTGGGAGACAGGATCTCCCACCAACAGATCCACATTCTACATCCCTGCAATGGTGGCAGTAGAGGGGACCATTAACCCCAATCCTTCTGGGGAACAGGCACCCTACAGGACAGCCAATGCAGATCTGTATGCATCCATAAGGCAATGGCAGACAGACAGTAGGCCTGGAAAAGCTCAGCTGCTCCCTCACAGCTATCTGACATTCTCCAGCAGCGAGCACAGTGAGTCTCCAGCCACACACATACTAAATGCAGACAGTCTGCTAGCTAGTCCATAGTGCATGTTCCTGGAGAAAATATGTGCACACACACCAAGCAGATAAATCAGTGATTGGTCCCCAGAACAAAGAACCCATAAATATCACTTAAGAGAAACACTGTAATCACTCTATGGGGGAACATAGCCATGCCGTGGACACTGCTCAGTCAGGGTGAGAGTGACCTCCCAGCAGGACATGCTCTGGCCACCCTGTCCATGCAGGTGGTGGTGGGGCACTACAATGTCCCAGGTATTGCCCTATGCCCTGTGCAGATGCATCCTGCCCAGGCTGCCCTGTCCAGGCCATACCCACAGTACCTTGCTCCTCATTATGCACATTGGCAGGCTAACACTGGAAACAGTGCAAGCAGTGTGGGCTGAGTAAGGTGTAGGCAGCCACAACACACTGGATAGACAGACACACACTCCCACACCTATGCCAGCATTGTGCAAATATAGAGGCTTTTGGCAGCCCTGGCTACCACACCAGTCCTGGGCACAGTACAGGCATGGCTATGGTACACAATACTGTTGGGGTCATTCCCCAGGGTGGTAAACACTGTCAGAAACCAAAACTGAAACACACTCCACAGATATCAGAAAGGTTGCTATGATACAGCTCTATCAGCAAATTGTGCTTAACTTAGGAATTGTTATCTGCCATTAATCATAGCAACCTTTTGATATATGTGTAACGTATTCCCAAGTTTAGGGCGTCATTGCTAAGGTATGCAAGTGCTATTATTGGGAGATGCTTTTGCACTCAGGGCCCAACAGCCTGACTCTCCATGAGGCTTTGGATAGTGGAGCCTGTGGGTGTGGGTGTTTATGTCCCTGTTGGCCACTGCTCTAGGGCAGAGGTTCCCAACTCTGGTCCTGGTGGGCCAAACACTGTTCAGGTTTTCATGCTGTCCCTAATGAATATGCATGAGAAACATTTGCATACAATGGGGGTGGCCCATACTAATGCAGCAAGGCATATTTATTAGGGACAGCATGAAACCTGAATGGTGTTTGGCCCTCCAGGACTGCAGTTGGGAAACTCTGCTCTAGGGATTGCACATGTTTATGGTGTCTGTGCTCTGTAGGGTAAAATATAAGCATTTCAGGCATGTTTATTTTATCTGCAATAAAGGTTCTGTCTTTATTACCACAGTTTAGTACTGTGTAAAATATGAGGAAAGGGTTGGCAGGAGCCACAGCTGGGACTTGAACTTGTGACCGTCTGCACCTGAATACACTGGCTGTGTGTACTGCACTGCACTGTTGCCACAGTGACAGCTCATTCTCTGGGGATACCATGACTGTTTGTCAGACAGACCCTGTCTGTTGCATTGCACGGCACCCACCTAAATGGGGCTCGGCCATGGTCTGCTGTGGGCAGAAGCCACTGCCCCCTCCGCCACCAGCACCCCTCTGCCACTATGCTGCCATGCCATTATGCCAGTGGTGCTTGTGGTGCGCAGCCCCAGGCCATCCAGTATGCCGGTAGGCAGCTGTCTATGGTGTGGGTTCTCGGGTAGGGGTGCCTACATGGACATGCGTGCTCCCCCCCCCCCCACACACACCGCCTGCCAATTTTAAGTGCCCTTGGGGGTATCTGTTGGGTAATCTCACCTGTGACACTGTGGGACACACACTCTTGCCCATGTCGGACCCTCGTCAGTTTCTGTCTTGCTGCTTTACAGTTTTGGCATTCCTATGTGCCACCTAGGCATCTGCCTAGCCCGTACTGTGCCCCAGCTGGACCACAGCATGTGCCGCCTGCAGCCCCCTGCATCCCATTTACAGCATCAGTACAGATGCCGTTTCCTATGTGCCCACTCTGCTGTTGCTGCACATGTGCACGCCATAACAAACCTGCCCAATGTAAATGACAGAAACCCTTATCAGCGCTATTTCAATGTGGGATCATTCACTTTGTAGGGGGACAGAGCATAGACCCTTCCAAACATGATATCTTAATTTATACGCTTTGTCAGTAGTGTTGCTTTATGTTTTTCATTAATATCACTATTGGCCAGCTTGGTTATTGGGATTTTAGACGTGGTTCTGGTCCTTTTATATGTTTATTTGCCTCTTTGTTCCCTGCACATGTATCACAACTATCACTCTTCTGGGTTTCCCTGCCTTTGCTGCACATTGCTGACTTAAATGGTTTCTCTTTCCTGCAAATGTGCCTTAACGCGAGGGTTACACTGGCGTTAGTGTTCAGACCCAGATTTCACAGTATTAGTGTGCCTGTAGCCTCTCCCCTACTACTCTCTGGCCATTGACCCCTTCTCTCCGCCCTCTGGGAAGCCTTACTCCACCCTTCAGACCCGGATTTCACAGCGTTAGAGTGCCTTAATGCCGCTGCTGCGTTATCGCGTGATAAGTGACATTATCACACGATATCATCACTTATCGCGTGATAATACCACCGCTGTGACGTTAAGACGGTTTAGTAAACATACCCCTATATAATAGACAGGCAGAGACTTACACGTCAGTCGAGCGAGAAGTCACAGAGACTTCAATATCAATACCCTCCCTAGCAATAAGGAATTCCAAGAGCTGTTTGGGTTCAAAGAACAGAAAATTATTACCTTGATAGGAAACATAACAACGAGAAGGAAATTTTAACAAAAAAGTGGCCCCCAAGATCTGAGTCCTAGCCCGATAAGACAGGAACTCCTTCCTCCTTGCCTGAGTAACCCTTGAAAGGTCTGGGAAAGTATGGATCTTAGAGCCCAAAAACCTCTCCTTAATATTCCCAAAATATGAATGAAGAATCAGAGACTTATCAGATTCTAATGCCAAGGTTACAAGCATAGTGGTTCTCTCAGTAATTACATCCAGGGAGCTTTCCAAAAACCCTGTTAACTCTCCTGCGCCAAATGGCACATTGAATTGGACTGATCCCTTACCTAGAGCCCCCCCCCCCCCAAGAATAGGTACAGAGCTCTGGTCAGGGGAGGCATAAGCTCCTGCGAAATCCTTAACACCTCACAGAGTTATTTCCACACCATTTCCAGAGGAGATAAGACCGGTGACATAGGAAAATTCTACAACCATAGGTTATTCCTCCCTGCTTGAGTCTCCAGATATTCTATCTTTCTAGTCATCAACATTCTGTCCTTGATTAGGGTCCCTTGGACATCCTGGAGGTGATCAATCTTAGCTGTAAGCTGAGAGACAGAACCAGCCTGTTGTTCTTGAGTCATTGAAATCAAGGAAACAGCTTCCTTAACAGACAGAAAATCAGCAGTAATAGTTCCCACTACCATACTTAGAGAGGCAGTTAATGAAGTTATGGCATTCCACAGCAATTCCAATGTTATCACAGCGGGTCTTATCAGCCCTTGAGTGACCAGCAACTGGCCTCCTCCTATCCCAACAAGCTGTTGTCCAGCCACTGGAGTAGTCTCACCCATACCGGGAGTCCTCACCGACAACCGTGGGGATCCTGGAATAGCAAAGGGACCCACCAGCATGGAGCCCTCTTCACTTCCCTGCACTGGAGCACCCTCTGGAAGACCGGGGTGAAGCACTCCATCTGGCGTGAAAAAGCTTCCGGGTTGAAACGGAAGGTCCCACTGATCAGGAGAGAGGAACACTGCTGATACGCCCAGCAACGCTGAAGCCTCCTCCAGCACTGCAGTCAAAGACGTCGCTCCAGGCACAGGGGGATCAAAGCTACATGAGAAGAGCATATGCTGACCAGCTTCCGAGGATGCCGCCAAACCCGAGGGTAGGTTAGCCTGCTTTCTCTTCCTCCGCCCCATCAAAAAACGAGCACAGAGGATCGGCTGACAGAAATCCCTCTCAACTCAATGCAGAGCTGCACTCCCAATGCAGAGTCCTGCCGCCATCTTGCCTCTTTCCATGATACCAGGGTTTAAATTATATGATAGGCTAGATCAAATTGGTAGAGAGGTGGCACTAGATATTAAAGAGGGCACTGAGTCAAACAAGATAAAAGATTTGCAGGAAACAAAATGCACTAGAGAATCATTATGGTTAGAAATTCTATGTAGGAAGAGGAAGAGAAAAGCAGTAGGGGGTGTACTACCATCCCCCTGACTAGAATGAACAGACAGATGATGGAATACTGAGAGAAATTAGAGAAGCTAACAAAATTGGCAACACCATAATAATTGGTGATTTAAATTGACCAAATCAATGTCACATCAGGAAATGCTAAGGAGATAAACTTTCTAGCTAAAACAAATGACTGCTTCATGCACTAGCTAGTTCAGGAAGCAACATAAGGAGGAGCTATTTTGGATCCAATCTTTAATGAAACAAAGGATCTGGTCTGAGAGGTGGCAGCATTGGGGAAACTAGGCAAATAGTGATCATAACATGGATTAAATTTGATTTAAGAAATAGAGGAAAGGGGGGGCGGAGCCTGATGTCCAGCGGGATGGTCGCATAACGCTGAGGCTCCCGAGAGGCCTACTCAGAATCCTGAATTAACACCGTCCATACTTGGAACTTCTACTCTGATCTTGCTGGGGCACATTGGTGAGATGGCGGGGACCAAACCCACGCGCCTGGAATTCGGATCTCCAGCGGCTTCTCACGGCAAACGTTCCTAAACTGAAACCCCGTCCCCACAGAAGGGGCTGGCCTTGCGCGAGGGCCCCGAAATGCAGCAGGAAATCCTCGCAGAGATTAGAGGGGTCAAAGACCTCGTGCAGTCAAACGGTGAAGCACTCCGAGCACTGCGGGAAGATCTTGGGGTGCTGCAAGGCAAGCTAGAAGGGCTTTCTTTGCGTCAGGACAAAATGGAGAGCATATTGGACTCCCATGCGGCCCGGTTGTCCAAACTCGACAAAGTTGAACGTCAGGTGCCGGCCTTGCAGAAAGAAGTGGAAGATGGCAATAATAGAGCGCGCCGCAATAACATACGACTCGTGGGCATACCGGAGGGAGCGGAATCGGGAGACATGAAAGAGTTTTTATGCAAAATCCTCCCTTCCCTGCTCAAAATCACCTTTATCAAAGATTTGGAGATCGATCGCGCTCATCGTGTACCCACAAGCATAACGCTCAACAGGAAGACCCCGCGGCCTATCATTTTTCGACTTTTGAGATATCAACACGTGGAGCAAATTCTAAGTGCCTCTCGGGCAAAGGGCCCCATGGAGTTTGAGAGCCATAAGATCTCCTTCTTTCCTGACTTGGCTAAACCCACGGTCGACCGCCGAAAGCGCTTTCTGGAATTCCGGCCGAGGCTTCAACAACTACAAGCACGCTATGGCCTGATGTACCCGGCCAAGCTCCGAGTCACGCTTCACAATCAGACAAGAACATTTGAGGACCCTGATCTACTAGCGGAGTTTTTGGATTCCAAAGAAGCCGACTTGATGCGCTGACTTCCAGAATATTCCTGCAAGTATTCTCATATCCGCAGTACCCGCCATATTGGATCTGCTGCAGCCTAGCAAAGAGTCTGGCAAGGGCAGTTTGTCTGCCTTACTTTTGATGATATCTGTGACCCGACTCCATCTACCCACAGTAGCCTCGATGAGTATCAGAGACAGTATTAACTATGGACTCTGGTGTTTCTTTTCCTTTTTTCATGTCTTTCTATTTCCTCTCTAGGGCCTCCTCCCGCAGACATATGGTCGCCATATTCTTTGGGGGTTTTGCTTCTTCTCTAAGATACAATGGTACATACTTTTCAATATGGGGTGTATTAGCCAGCATACTCGGTGATTATGTCATTGTTGCACAGATTCTGATTATGTTGTATGTTTTCCAGCGCCCTTACCTAAAATGTCTATTACCGATTGATGGCACCATGTAAGATTTTCTCATTGAACGTAAAAGGAATCAATAATCCGATAAAACGTAAGAAAATCCTAAGCTACCTAAGTCAGGAAGCTGCGGATCTAATTTTTCTCCAAGAAACGCATTTAAATTCGAAGGAAACTCTTAAACTCAATATTAAACCTTACATGGTGGCCGCCTACTCCGCAGCCGTTTCTAAGAAATGTGGGGTTGCCATACTGGTTAGGAAATCTTTGCATGCTACTATTATTGCGACTAGCTCAGATACAGAAGGTAGATGGTCCAGAGTTCACCTCAAGATAGGTAGCCTTGAAGTTACATGTATATGCCTTTACGCTCCTAATGTGGATGACCCTGCCTTTTTTGCTACCATTGCTCAGGTTGCGCAGGCCTCTGCTAATACTTCATTGATAATTGGGGGGGATTTCAATCTAGTCCTTGATCCCCTGATTGACAAACAGCCGCCTAGGACAAGTGGTCCCCCCAAGAGTCACACCACGCTTACCTCCCTGATCAAAGATCTTGCTTTAGTTGATCTATGGAGGTTACTACACCCCAATGAGCTTGACTTCACCTTCTTCTCTTCCCCTCATAAATCCCAGTCTCGCATAGACTTCTTTCTAATATCAAAACTGTTAGTTCCTCAGGTGGACACTGCAAAGATTCACTCCCAACATATTTCAGATCATGCTGCTATCTCCTTTCAATTACACACTACTGCACCTCAAGGGAATTCGGGGGCCTGGTTCTTTGATAGAGCCCTGTTAACTCAGCCAGAGTTCCAGTTAGAAATTCGAGCAGCCATTCAGGATTACTTCCATTTTAATCTACCCCAGGATACTGCGAATTGGGCTTGGTGGGAGGGCTTCAAAGCGGCCATTCGAGCAACGATCACTAGTTATCAAATCCGCCTGCGGAAACAACGCACACAGCAGCTACTCATACTAGACCAACAAATAAAAGCAGGCGAACGAGTTCTGACTTCACGTACTGATCCATGTGTATTAATTCGATTGCAGCGTCTCCGTTTTCAATATAATTCAATCCTCTCAACTGCAGCTTCTAAGAGTATTGCACTTCAGCGAGGGACATATTATCGTGAAAACAATCGAGCCGGTCGACTCTTAGCCAACGCCTTGAAAGGTCAAAAAGAAGCCAAACGCGTAGCGGCCCTTCGAGCTCCACAGGGAGAGGGCATAGTGACCGCAGACTCCGACATCGTAGAACTCTTTCGGGATTTCTATACCCGCCTATATCAATCTGAATGTGAGTTCTCGCCAGAGACATTTGAGCGATTGCTTTCTGGCATTCAGCGGCCGACCCTCTCTGAAGATGATAGGGATGCGATGGATGAACCCTTCTCTACTTCAGAGATCCAATCTGCCCTAAAACGAGCAGCCTCGGGCCGGGCCGTGGGGCCCGATGGTCTCCCGACCGAATTCTACAGAACGTTCAGTGCAGATTTAGTTCCCTATTTAAAACTCTATTTTACTGCCCTTGCGGTAGATACATCCTCTTTGGGATCCTTTTCTGCAGCTAATGTTGTCGTATTTGAGAAAGAAGGCAGAGACCCGCTGCTAACCGCCAACTACCGTCCAATCTCCCTACTTAATGCCGATTACAAGATCTTCGCAACGATCTTGGCCACCCGGCTATCTGACAGGATGGCCACCCTAATTCACCCCGACCAATGCGGTTTTATACCCGGCAGATCAACTGCTGATAACGCTCGGACCTTGTGCCATGTGCTATCCAGTGCTGCCAATTTAGATCATCCATGGGTGGGTCTTTCCCTGGATGCCGAAAAAGCCTTTGATCGCCTAGAATGGCCCTTCTTATTTGCAGTTCTCCGATGGTATGGCTTTGGGGAGGGCTTCCTCCGATATCTCCAAGTCATGTATACTCAACCCGTCGCCAGCATTTGTGTAAATGCCATCAAGTCTCCGCCATTTAATCTCCAAAGAGGCACGCGTCAAGGTTGCCCCCTATCACCAATGCTCTTTGATCTAGCTCTTGAACCCCTAGCCCTCCTTATTAGACAGTCCGCACGTATTCGAGGTGTCCCCTTCAGTCATAGAGAGATTAAACTCTCTGCATATGCAGATGACCTTATGTTTTTCGTATCCCTCGATTCCGTTCCAGCTGTCTTGGATCTGATTGACGGATACTCACAATTATCGATCTATAAAATTAACTGGACCAAATCTGTAGCATTCCCACTGAACCACTGGGTACATGAGGCTGACATGCAGGCCTTTCCCTTCCTTTGGCAATCCCGCATGGTGAAGTATCTCGGGGTCCATTACTGTTCTCCTTTAGAAGACACTATCAGTTTTAATGCCAAAGAGGTAGTCTCCAAAGTCCGTGAGCTCACAAACCGGTGGTCTCCCTTATCTCTTACTTGGTGGGGCCGCCTAGAAACTGTGAAAATGATGATAGTCCCCAAAGTGAACTACATTTTAGAAATGCTGCCATGTTTACTCCCGCTACATACTTATAAAGACATTGAGGGCCTTCTCGTCCGTTATCTTTGGCAGGGCAAGCCACCAAGGATAGCTAAACAAAAACTACAGTCTGTAAAAGAAAGAGGGGGTACCAGATTTCCTGATTTTCTTAGATATCATCAAGCCTTCCTACTTAAGCAAGGTGCCCGATGGCTAGATGCCTCAACAGACAGCAGACCAGTTTGGCTTGACATAGAAGAGGAGCTCAGTAGCCCAATTCCGTTGACCCATCTCCCCGGTATGTCCTATCCAGTAGACACCTGCCACCCACCAATGATTGTCGATACTCTTGCGGCCTTTAACACTCTCATTTTTTCACTGGGCCCGAACGTATGTCCTCAGGATGGACTCCCGCTGTGGCATAACCCCAAAATTCAAGTCCTAAATAGAACGATAGCATGGAAACCCTGGTACTCAAGGGGGATCTGGACACCCCAACAGCTTTTCTCAGCTGCTCGTTGGAAAACCTTCTCTGATTTACAAAAGGAATTTGCGTTACCAGCGAAACACTACTTTCAATTGATGCAGCTTCAACACTGCCTCAAAAGTGCTCGAATCATGCCGCCCTCTGCCCCTACTGAGGACGGGCTATTAGAGATAGTTCACTGTATTAGCAGTACACATGGGGTAGCCTCTAACTTTTATAAAATATTATGTCAGGGTACAGACACGGCCACATTTAGAGCCCAACAAGCCTGGGAACGCGAGCTGCAAACCACTTTAACCCCTGTGCAATGGAGCGTTTTCTGGAGCAAAGTAGTGCGGGTTTCCCGGTCTGCCTCTGTTACCCAAACTCTCTTCTTTTTTGCACACCGATGCTTTTATACCCCAGAAAAAATAGCCAAATGGAGCACAACTGCTAGGGACCAGTGTTGGTCTTGCCATACTGCTGTGGGAACCTTCGCTCATGTTATTTATGAATGTCCTCAACTACAGGTTTATTGGGGGCGGGTTTGGAGTTGTATTCAATTTATCTTACACCTTCACGAACCTCTCTCTTGGAAGATCGTGGGACTCCGCTCTGTGGCGGAGGTCCCCTCTCTTCCTAAGAAGGGTCGCTTTCTCCTTGACTTCATGCTGGGTATAGCCATATGCTTAATCACGAGGAATTGGAAGGATAGCTCTCGACTTACTGTCAATGAATGGTGGAACCTCGTCTGCTTATATAGTAAATATGAGCAGACACCTCGGAGAGCTATTCCCCATGTCCAAACTCACTCTTGCTTGTCTAAATGGCAGATGCTTAATGATTATGTACAATCTGCTCATTGTTCCAACATGCCTGTATAATGTGCACTCATCATGTTTCAGATCACCGTTAGGTTTTGTAACACAATAATGTAAGTACACGCCCGCTTCGGGAATGATCAGTTTCTAGAGAAGAAGCAGGGGGGAGGGGGGTGGTAGGGGTTTACTTTGATGTATGTATTACATTTTATGTATCTGTCTTTTGCTGTATGTCTTCCTTTCCTTTGTTGTTATAAAACGAAAATAAAGCATTTAAAAAAAAAAAGAAATAGAGGAAAGACAGCAAGAGAATCTACCATGCTAGTATTTAACTTTTAAAATGGAGTCTATGAAAACATGAGAAAAAAGTTTAGGAAAAAAAAACCCTAAATGGCGCAGGTGCAAAGGTTAAGGGGTATGTTTACTAAAGGGTGTTAAGGTAGCCAAGGTGCCGTTAATGCACACTATCAGAACTCTTGCACCCTTAACACATCTAAAATGCTGCTTTAACATGTGTTAAAGGCTCCAGCAGCGTAAAGCTCCTTGTAGGTGGAGAGTGGGCATTAATGGGGTGGAGAGAGGGTGTTAACAATGTGTGTACCCTTAACATGCCTTGCGCAAACGTGTCCTAAAGTGCCTTAATGCTGGGAACCCTAATGCAGAGTAAAACCACACAGAAAGGGTGTATTTTTAGGGGAGAGAGCAAATTTTAATGTCTGCAATGTAATGCACAGACAGGTGAGCCCAAAAAGTGATGGTAGTGCTCCATTAGCAGCAACAGCATAGTGCCCAAGTATGAAAGGGCACTATGTTGATGGTGCAAATGGGGCAAAGGAGGTGGCACAAATGGGTCATGCAATGGGGGCTGCTGGAGCACAGAGCGGACCAGGCAGCTTCCCAGATGGCACATAGGAACATAAGATTAGAATATATGCCAGATGTGTCAGACCAAGGTTCATCATGCCCAGTATCCTGTGTCCAACAGTACCTAGCAATTTCCCCAAAAGACACACAGGATCCCCAATAACTGTAATTGGGCAAGCAGTGCATAGTTCGAATCCTCTTCAACAATGGTTTATGGACCTTTCCCCAGGAAACTGTCCAAACATTTTTTAAACCCAGCTACACTAAAGCTTTCATCCTCTGGTAATAAATTGCAAGGTTTGATTATGCATTGACTGAAATAATATTTTCACTTAGTAGTCTTAAATGGATTTCACTGTAGTCGCATTGCATGTTCCCTAGTCTTTCTACATTCTGATGACATAAACAATCGACCTACGTTTACCTGTTCCACTCCAGTTAATAATTTATAGAACAATGCATCGATATGAGTGTGAGTGAGTGAGTAAGTGTGTGTGCGTCTGTGTCTGTCTATCTATTGTTTTGTGGCCTTCTACACCTCACTGAGCCTCACAGTGCCTAAGCTGTTTCCAGCTGTTTTGTTGAGGAACAAAGTATTGTGGGTATGGCCTAAAACAGGGTGGATTGACCAGGATGTGTCTGCATCGGAGGTAGGGTCAATGGCTGAGAGATCATAGTCGCTCTATAATACCAAATATACTCCAAGGAGTCAGAGAATACCAGATCACAGTAGAACTCCCAAAACAAGACAAGAGAACAAAACGAAAAAACAAAGAACAAAATATGAAGCCTGCACCAGAAAAACAAAAACACCACTAGTAATTGAGGAAAAAAGACCTCAGCCAGCCTCTCACCAATATGATCAGAGAGGGTGGGTGCACTTCCTATCCTGATCATTGAACCCAATGCTGGGTGCACATGCTTACAATGTGTATTGTGTCAAAAGTCAAAAATCACTCCATATACATCAATAAATTGTTATGTCTCCTTCATCAGGGTGAAGCCATAATTTACCACAGTTTCCTTTGTTTAAACATATAACAAAGAGGTGGTCTCAGACCTAGCAGGCATTAAATAGGCATATAGAAGCCTAAGTGCTATTGCCTAGTTGCATCAATGACCTGCACTCATTGTGAAACAACAATATAAACAGCAAATAAAAGCAAGCAGCAGATCATATCGACGTAACTTAGCTTTTCAAAAATTCTTGACAGGCAACATAATCTGTTTGCTTCCCCAACGCCTCACTTTAGCACCCTTCAAGCGTTTTGCTGATAAGCTTCGTCAGGGGAATATAAAATAGCCTAAACAAATGTTGTGCATCAAAGCGTTCATTACCCAACCTTCCTTCAACATAGCCGGCTTGTCTGAAAAACGCTGCGAGAGAAGGCATGCATGGGGTGGAGGGTGGGGGTCAATGGGCGGGGAGTGGGCAGGAACAAGGCTTGCTCCTTTAATGCAGGCACCTTAACAGCAGGAACCCTAGCGCAATTCAAAACCTCGTGGAAAGGGTGTTTTTTGAAGAGAGAGAACCTATTTTATGTCTGCAACATGATACACATACAGGGGAATCCAAGAGACTGATAGTAGTGCTCCATTAGCAGCAACAGCATAGTGCCCAAGTATGAAAGGGCACTATGTTGATGGTGCAAATGGGGAAAAAGGAGATGGCACATGGGTCATGCAGTGGGGGCTGCTGATGCACAGGGGGGACCAGGCAGCTGCCTAGATGGCACATAGGAACATAAGACTACAAAATATGCCAAACTGTGTCAGACCAAGGTTCATCATGTCCAGTATCCTGTATCCAACAGTGCAGAATCTAGGTCACAAGTGCCTAGCAGTTTCCCCAAAAGACACCTAGGATCCCTAATAACTGTAATGGGGCAAGCAGTGCATAGCTTGGGTCCTCTTTAGCAATGGTTAATTGACCGTTACCCAGGAACTCGTCCAAACTTTTATAAACCCAGCTACAATGATAGCTTTTACCACATCCTCCGGTGACAGATTGCAGGGTTTGATTATGCGTTGACTAAAAAATATGCTCACCTAGAAGACCCAAATGGGTTACACTGTACCCACATTGCAGGTACCCTAGTCTGTCCACAGTCTGATGGCATAAAAATGTGACCTATGTTTACCTGTTCCATTCTGGTCGATAATCTATAGACTTCAATCATATCCCCCTTCAGCCATCTCTTCCCCAGGTTGATGAGCCCCAACCTTTTTATTCTCTCCACAAAAAGGTGTTCTTCCATCTGCAGAACCATCTGTGATGTTCATCATGATCCCACGGTGACAGTGGCATCACACAGTCCTGCTACTGCTACGGAAAGGCAATGTGCCACATAGGGTGGTTCAAGGGTTCTGGCACCCCAGGCAGAGATCTAGGCTGCTTCCCCCCCTCCATCGCTGCTGCAGAACCCAGCTATGGGGGAAGAGGCCAATAGTGCCAGATGCTGTAGCCCTCTAGGTTGCTGGAAAATGCAGGTGCCCACAGAAATACCATAGCAGTGGTTGCTATCCTCCCCCTGAGACATGTTGATGGGGGCCCCTGCATGGGCAGCTGGTGGTGGGGCCTGCATGGCTATCCATGTGTGCCCCTGCCCCCTTATCCAGCCTTTGTGCCCAAGGCACCTGCTAAACCCACATGTTTAGCATTCTGGGATTGTGACCACCACCACTGACAATGCATGGGCATGTCTGCATGATAGGGTATTGGTGGTGGTGTGGGAAGTGGCACTAGCCTGTAGCAGACAGAAGCCTTGCCCTGGTCATGTGTGCCATGCACATTGCAGCATGTGCCAAAGGCCAGCTGAAGGGAAGCATGTCAGCAACAGGAGCTGTTATTCCTGTAAGACAGCACTGTGGTGCAACACACACACACACACACACACACACACACACACACACACAGCAGGTATGTATATGTGTGGTAAGGGCACAGGTTTAGCCCCCCCCCCCTGGAGTTTCTGTATTGCATCTTCTTATGAACAAGGTTTAGTTGACAGTGTAAGTACAACTCCAGCATGTGCAACCCCCAAGGAGGTGGCCAGCAAGGGTGGAAACACTCACCAGCAGCACTGACAGGCTCCACTATCCACAGCTGGTTGGAGGCTAATAGCACATGGCAACAACATGTGGTGAGGTCAAGGCATGGTAATAGCATCTGCAAACAGAGCATGTTATAAGTCCTTGAGCTGATATTGAGACAGGAGTACTAAGCAGGAATGCCAAACATCTTCACTTTTTCATAGTGCGCCAATGTGTGTGTGTGTGTGTGTGTGTGTGTGTCTCTCCTTTGTCCTGTGGCTTTCTTCACTGCACTTTGGCTCCAATTGTCTAAGTTTTACCCAGCCTGTTTGGAAAATATGAATAAGATGATGCAGAGCATCGTGGGTATCACCTGAAACAGCGCAGATTAGCCTGGATGTGTCTGCCACAATGGTAGGGTCACTGGCTGTGACACCATTGTGCCCATCTGCCATGTGCATTGCTTGGGTGGCCCTGTACGTTATACTGAGATGGCATTCTCACTATGACCAAAAAGTGACCATGGCACGACTATGTATCCACATAGAGGTAGCATGGTGCCTGGTTTTAGTGATGTGAATGCATTCTTTGTCTGAAGTTACTAATCACTAAACAAACAGCTGGGTGTCAATGCTGATTTTCCCAAAGCAGAATACTTTGTGATTACACTATGCACATGCCATGCATGTTGAACAGTAGAACTACTGTAGTTGATTTATGCTTGACTGACAAACCCCTGTGAAGGACAGTCTTTCTGCCTGTGCTGTAATCAACCGTGCCTTCTCAATGTTTTGGTAGCAGTGGTTCATGACTTACTCCCTGGTGTCTTGGCAGGATAATAGCCCCACACCAGCCTATATACCCCTACTGCAGTGTCTGTCCCTAGATCCAGCCCACAAGCCCGATCCAGACCTGAAATCACACCAGTGAATGCAGGGAGATGTAGTGAATACATCTCTATTGAACCCATCTGAAATTTGCTGCCTACTACTCCCTGCATGCAATTGGTTCTAAGTCAGGACTAGATCAAGCATGTCATGTGCATCTTGTGTCTGCATTTATTTATTTATGGTGAATTTCTATACCACATTTTCCATTAAATCAAATGTGGTTTACATTAGAACAAAACTTTGAATTGTACAGAACAGTACATATTCAGTTACATTGAAACAGTGAACTATTTACATTAGTCTAACAATAAGTAACAATAATTAACAAAGTAACTATTTACATGAGTGGAGCTGTTGTTTGATGGCTTGCTTGGGGTGTATCATCTTATGGGTCATACGAAGGAGTGAGAAAGGATGTGTTAGTGAGCTCGGGATGGTTGCCATCGGTGTATGTGTCTTCGGTTGTTTTGTTTGTGTCCCCAAAGTGTATTGTAAACAGGTGGGTCTTGAGTTTCTTTTGGAAAGTGGAGAGGTCTTTTATGGCTCTTATGTTGTCTGGGAGATTATTACATAGGGTGGGGGAGTAGTGGAAGAAAGCTCTATTGTTAGTAGTTTTTTTGGCTTTCCTGTAATCGGGTGGGATTGTCAATTTATATTTGCTACATTCTCGTTGGTTTCTGGTGTTGTGTTTGGAGATGAGTGTGTCAAGGTGGGATGGGTCGATGCCATTGATAAGTTTGAAAGTGGTTAGAAGTACTTTGTATTGTATGTGGCTTTGTATTGGGAGCCAGTGGAAGTTGAATAATATAGGTGTAATGTGCTCTGTTAGGTTGACGTTTGAGGTTATTCTAGTGGCAATATTCTGGGCTAGCTGGAGTTGATTTATGCATTGTTTGGGTAGGCCTTGAAGGGTGCTATTGGAGAAATTAAAGTGGGGTGTGATGATGGAGTTGATAATTGATTTAAAGTCATGGGGGTAGAGGAGTGGGCGGAGCTGCTTTAATATGAGGTGTTGACAACCCATGTCAAATTATCTTGGCTCCAGCCCAGGTGTGTGCCAGTGCTATGGCAGCACACTGAAGCGTACTGTTTTGAGTCCATTATTGTACACAGTGTGAGACTCACTGCAGGTCCCATGATTGGATAGTCACAAAAGATGGACTGCCTGATCATCTCACACCAGAATACTCCAAACTCCCCAACCCTTATCAACCTATAGGAACCACCCCTCTGCAGTAGGGTCAGCGTTGGGAAGTGACCCAGTCCCTGGGATGAGATTATTGAGCACAGCATTACACAAAATCACCTTGAACATGAGGCCATGTGTACACTGTGATCCCGCCCACTGGCCACCCAATGGCCCCCCCTGTTCCAAGGACGCTGGTCACATTTTTCAATTTTTTCACTGCAAAGATCACACAGGCCAGGGCCTCATAGGCAGTATGACTGCAGCTACCCACATATGCAACGTATCTAACTCTTGCTAATGTCCTCCCCGCAGGTGATGCAGGATATGGGTGCAGGTCCTGGTTGCTGACTCCTGTGAGGTTACCAAGGACACATGCAGAGCCCAGGTACAATGAGGCACATGTCGCAACCTGCTCTATCATAGAGCACACCCCTGACATGTTGAAAAGTTGCTTTAGGTGTTTGGACAAAGCTGATGGTGTCTTACAATACCAGCCTCTCACTGTTGCTGAGATCATAGTTGCCTGCTGCATACTATACAGCACTGCAATCATGCATAGAATCCCATTTGATATTAACCCAGACCTTGAGGATAATCCCAAGTGCTGGCCTGCATGTGCCAGGGAGAACACAGGGGCAGGCACCCAGGCCAGAAGACAGCTCATACAAAAGCCTGTTTGCCTCTGAGTATGCCCTATTTATTTTATTTATTTATTTATTTATTTATTAGAAATTTTTATACTGCATTTTCCAGTACATCAAATGTAGTTTACAATAAACAACATTTGAATTGTACAACAAACAGTACATATTAAATTACATGGAATGGTTAACTATATACATTAGAATTGTCATGAGTCAAATACATAGCACAATTGAAATATATGTATATTTAATTTTTTAGTACAGTATTTAGGTTTAGTCTAGGTATATTACTAAATGCTATCAAATTGGAACAACACTTAGGGGCATGTTTACTAAACAGTGCTAACATGGCTGCTGTGGTATTAGCATGCGAAGTGTAATGTTATCGCGCGATGCGTAATGTCGTCGCACGAAAAAGTAACATTATCGCACAATAACAATCAGGTTCGCGCGATAACATATCTGGTGGCATTAAGGCACACAGAGTGAAGGGGTCAATGGGCGGAGAGTGGGCATGTGGAGGCTCCAGGAACACTAATGCTGTGAAAAGTAGGGCAGAACATTAACGTCAGTGAAAACCTCGTGTTAGACTAGAGGCACAAGTGCAAGGAGAGAGAAACCATTTCAGTCAGCAATGTATAGCAAAGGCAGGGAGACCCAGAACAGTGATAGTAGCGATACATGTGCAGCAACAGCATAGTGCCCAAGTATGAAAGGGCACTATGGTGAGGCTGCAAATGGGGTACAGGGTGCCACAGGCAAGACATGCAGTGGGGAATCTGAGGCACAGTGTGGGCTAGGCAGATGCCTAGGTGCCACATAGTAATGCTGAAATGGAAAAGCAGCAAGACAGCAACTGACCAAGGGCAAACATGTGCACGAGTGTGTGTCATACATTGCCCCAATGGACATTAACCAGCAGGTATCCCAAAGGCCACATAACATTGGCAGACAGTGCCATGGGGAAGTGTGCATGTCCATGTAGGCACCCCTACCCAAGATCCCACACCATAGGCACACTGGATGAGCTGGGACTGCGCACCACCAGCACCACCAGCAGAACGGCATGTCAGCATGGTGGCATAGGGGTGCTGGCAGTGGAGGGGGAAGTGTTATCTGCCCATAGCAGACCAAGCCCAAGCCCTGTTCAGGTGGGTGGCGTGCAGTCCAACAGATAATGTCTGTCTGACGAACAATAATGGTATCCTCAGGGAAGGAACTACCACTGTGGCAACAGTTTGGTGCAGTACACACTGACTGAGGCAGAAGGCCTCAGGTTCATGTCCCAGATGTGGCTCCTGCAGACCATGTCCCTATATTTTACCCTTCAGAGCACATACACAATAATAATGTGCACTCCCCAGAGCAGATGTTGGCAACCTCAGTTCCTGAGGGCCAAACACCATTCAGGTTGTCAGGCTGTCCATAATAAATGTGCATGAGATGCATTTGAAGGAACTGCCCCCATTGTATGCAAATATACCTCATGCATATTCAGTAGGGACAGCCTGACAACCTGAATCCTGTCTGAACCATCAGGACTGGATATGAGAACCTCTGCCCCAGAGCATCGGCCAACAGTGGCACAAACACCCACACCCACAGGCTCCACCATCCAAAGGCCAATGAAAAGGTAGGCTGCTGTGCTCTGCGCGGAGTGGAAGCCCCCACTACTAGCACCTGCATACCTTAGCAATGCCTCATAAACATGGAAACACATCCCATATACATCAAAAGGTAGCTATGACCAATGTCAGATAACAAATATTAAATTAAACACATCTGTCCAACAGAGCAACCTTTCTGATTTATGTGGTGTGTGCCTCCTCATCAATTTCTGACAGTGCTTACCACCCTGGAGAGTGACCCTAACAGTATTTAGTATCCTACCAATACCTGCACGAAGCCCATGACTGGTTTTGTAGACAGGGCTGCCAACCACCGCTATCTTTGCACAATGCTCAAATAGGTGTGGTAATCTGTGTATGTTTATCCATTGTTTTGTGGATGCCCACACCCCACTGAGTCCCCAATGTTTGCTCTGGTTCCACTGTTAGACTTCCAATGTGCATAATGATGAGCAAGGTATTGTGGGTATTGCCCCTACAGGGAGGTGTATCTAGGATGCATCGGCATAGGGCATAGGGCAATGGCTGGGATATTGTCGTGGGCAAACACCATCTGCACAGACAGGATGGCCACAGCAAGTCATGCTGTGAGGGCACACTCACTCTGATTGTGCAATGACCATGGCATGTCAACCTTCCCACATAGTGCCATACAGTGTGTTCAATAGTGATATAAGTGATTTCCCATTTCTGGGGCTCAATCACTGACATACCTGCTTGGTGTTGATGCGAATACCCCACATATGGGTGCACATTGTTCCTCTGGGAATGTGCACTAAGTATGGGCTAGCACACTGTCTGCAGTGAGCATATGTCTGGCTGCACCACCTTGCAGGGTACAGCAGGTGCACACTGACTGTGGCCTCTGCTAGTGAATGGCAGATTGTGGTGGGGCAACTGAGCTGATCATGCCTATAACCTGTCTGCCAGGGGACCCTGTTACAGGTACCAACCTGCATCAACTGCCGGAGTTCCCAAAAGGAAGGTGTTTGCTGGTCCCACAGCCTGTCATCATGCTGTTGGAAATATTCAGAGTGTGGGTCTGTTGGGGGAAGATCATGTCCCTCACCCTGACAGGCCAGTTTGATATGTACATCATCATCATGTGAGTCTACACACACCCCTGCTCCAAGAACAAGTGACCATGGCAAACACACTGGCCATGCACCAGCTTGGTTGCATCACAGTCCACAAGGGGCAGACATGACTGGCAAACAGAAACAGGACATTCACAGGCATCTCTGCAAATACCTGCTGCACCCTAGCACTGATGGAGACCTGCAGCAAAGCCTACCTCAGCCAACTCAGGTACTGCGGACCTGGTGCTGGCCACCCCACCTCACCCTCAGGGTGATCACAGAACACACACAATGGCAGGGCCTGTAGGTAGTCAGTGGCAGTAACACGCACGGTCAGTCCCCCTTACCAAGCTGACGTGCTGTAGAGGTGCATACCCCATCTGGTGAGCAGATGTAGACTGCTGTTCTGCATGTGAATTGCATTATGGGTACTGCTGTTTCTATCCTATCCTGGTTACCACAGCAGACAGTATGTCTGGTGACCTGCATCCTGTCTGTGGCCAGCCATTGGTATGAAAAACCCCATATTGATGTAGTACAATGGTTAACAGGATGATCTCAGTGGCATACGTCATGGGTTCAATCCCACAGTGGGCTTCCTTTAGTAAGATTGTCAGAGGCAACTCCCTTTTATGCCTGTAACAGTCAGACATATGTTTGGAATCCCTTTTGCCAGACAAAAACACCCTCACCTCAGTTGCCTAAGCTAAGGTGCCCTGTAAAGTGTCTTAGCTGTGGGTCTCCCCTATCCCTTGCAGCACATCCTAAGGTTTGTGGGATGGCCTGCACTCTTTCAGTAGCCAGCCATTCATTTGATAAACCCATGTTGATGTAGCATAATGGTTAGGTCGATTAATTCAGTAGCAGATGTCATGGGTTCAATCTCTCAGTGGCCTTCCCTTAGTAAGATTGTCTGAGGCACCTCCCTTGCAGGCCTGTAACAGCCACACATATGGCATAAAACATTTTTTCATGTTTTAATGAAAAAATGTTGTAATGAAGAAAAATGTTTTAATTAAAAAAACACCCTCACCTCATTTGCCTAAGGTAACGTGGCCTGGAAACTGCCTTTGCTGTGGGTTTCCCCTATCCCAGTAAGCACAGCATAATGTATGTGCGTTGACGTGCAGTTGTTGTATAGCCAGCCCTAGCTACAATGATGGCCATAGAGGCATAGCACACTGGTTAATACAATGACTTTGCAGCCAGCACTCATGGGTTCAAATTCCCAGTGCTACAACATCAGGAAGAGTGTCTGAGGCGGCACCATTTTGCATGGCTGTAACAGTTAGATACATCTCTGTAGTCTGTGGTTAAACCAAAATATACACACTCACCCTAGTCCTGTACACTATTGTGGCGCAGAGCATGAGCCGCACAAGGTGCCACAAGCTACAGCGCCCTATGATGTGTCCGCTGCCCAACGCCAGAGAGCCTCCCTGCCGTAACATAAACAGCTAGTCACCAATTAAAGTAATAAATGGGGGCATGGCAGTGAGATCGGGTATATGGGGATTGTAAAAATGGCTCATACCGTTCGCGGCACGTTTCACTGTTCTGCTAAGAATACTTTGCCATGTACCGGGTGTCACAATGCCATGTGTTCTGCGTGCCATAGTAGCGCGAGATAGCGTGTGTATGTGTGTGACATGGTGCATGCGCGACATGCATCATCAAGCCATGCACATCAAAAAAAATGGACAGGCATTCCCGGAAGCCAGCCTTCACACGGCGGGAGCTGAGAATACTCAGCGAACTTATCTGCACAAGGCAGAGATGTCTGTTCCCTGGTGCCTCAAAATGGCAGGACCTTGCACGGGTGAAGAGGGCATGGGGCACCTCACCAGGCGCTTCAACCAATGTGCGGACTGCCCACGTGAAGTAAGTATATGGTTACAGGTCACACAATGTCAGATGTGCAACACAATATACAGCAAGCATCACATATCACACATGCAGAACATGGTGGAAATACCAGTCTGTGGGCCATCCTGTTGCCAATGTAGATACATATGGTGTTGATTTCAAGTCTTCCCTATCCCCAGAAGGCACCCAGACCTGATTACACGGGTCTATTATACATCCTGGTGTTGTGGTAGCTGCATCTGTTTCATTTCACAGCTCTGGTCCAGGGCCTCCTGGAGATAGGGTACCTGCATCTGTTGGAGTGTCACAGCTCTGCCCCAAATCCAGGAGGCCCTAGACATGATTACAGAGGTCTATTATAGCTCCTGGTGTTAGGGTACCTGCATCTGTTTCATATTCACAGCCCTGCCCTATCCCCAGGAAGCCCTAGACCTGATTACAGAGGTATATTATAGCTCCTGGTGTTAGGGTACCTGCATCTGTTTCCACAGCTCTGCCCTATCCCCAGGAGGCCTTGGACCTGATTACAGAGGTCTATTATAGCTCCTGGTGTTAGGGTACCTGAATCTGTTGGATTGTCACAGCTCTGCCCTAACTCCAGGATGACCTAGACCTGATTACAGAGGTCTATTATAGCTCCTGGTGTTAGGGTAGCTGCATCTGTTTCATTTTTACAGCCCTGCCCTATCCCCAGGAGGCCCTAAACCTGATTACAGAGGTCTATTATAGCTCCTGGTGTTATGGTAGTTGCATCTGTTGGAGTTTCACAGTTCTGCCCTAACTCCAGGAGGCCCTAGACCTGATTACAGAGGTCTATTATAGCTCCTGGTGTTAGTGTACCTGCATCTGTTGGAGTTTCACAGCTCTTCCCTAACTCCAGGAGTCCCTAGACCTGATCACATAGGTCTACAGCTCAGCTTGGTGTTTTGGTGCATGTCCCTGCTGCATTCACCCACAACTGCCCTATTCACAGGAGGCCTTAGTCCTGACCACAGAGGTATAGTAGACATCCTGGTGTTATGGTAGTGGCTCCTGTTGATGTGTTCAGGGCCACCCAATCCCCGCGAGACGTAAGAACACATCACACATGTTTTGTAAAGATATCATGGTGTCATGGCAGGTGTTTCTGCTGATGTGTGTAGGTCAGGCAAACACACAGGTGTGAGCTGGACCACACAGAGAGTTAGGAAACACCTCCCCTGGAGATCAGCATGCCTACCCCACACATGGCATGGTGCTGCCATGTCATGCAAGGAGAGTGTAGGAACAGGGTATGGGGTGTCTGGGGGGTTGCACACAGGACACGTAAGTGGCACTCCACACATGCCCAGACCCACAGCTACACATGCAGGCGGCGCTGACAACAGGTAGTAGCGGACCCACTGGCCAGAGCAGCAGCAGCACCCTGATGCTCGCAGCGATGTGTGATATGCGCTGGGCACCCACCAGAGATATCTAGCCCCTAATGTTCCCACCCATTGCATTCACCCCAGGTGGAGGACCTATGGAAGAAGGGACGGGAATTGCGGCTGCACTGCCCAGATGCCCTTGCCAACCTCCAAAAGAGAGCACTGCAGCAATGTGATGGTGGGTGTTGCAGCCTCTGCAGCGCAGTACAGCATGTCCCAGTGGCCCAACAGCCTGTGGGAGGCCATACTATGTTTATGTGGTGTGGGAATCGCATGATGGTGTGCTAATGATTGTCTTCCCCCACAGAGGATTCTGCTGCTGCTGCTGGTGATGGACCGTCAACCTCAGGGCCCCCCACAACAGGCCCCACAGCTCCGGTCTAGATGGTGGAGGAGGAAGCAGAGGAGGAAGAGGACAACAAGGACATGGAGGGGTTGAAGGGTGGGTTGGGGCAGGAGGGAGGGAAGGGTGAGGGTGTGTCTGATGCAGCAGGGGGAGAGGAGGAGGAGGAGGAGAGCGGGGAGGGGTGAGGGTGGTTTGGAGGTATCAGGGGAGGAGGGGTGTGGAAGGGGGAGGGTGGCCCTGTGGGTGGGAGGGGCCACAGGACAGCACAGGGCACTGTAGGTCCCTGCCAGCTGTCACATGTGTGCGGCAATGGTGCCCGTCTGTGTGTAGCTACACCACCCATTGCCACAGACAGGGCCCACGCACATGCCACCACACAAACACCGGGCACCTGGTGTGGATGTGGTGGCAGGTGTGTCCAGTACCTGTCTGTGGCAGTGGTTAGCATGCTGCAATGCCAGTGGGCCCAGGACCGCACTATCCGGTGGCTGGCAGGTGCCATTCAGTGGATGGCTGCCGAGATGCACATGCAGCATGCAGCTGGTATGGGTGGTGCATCTCGACAGCCATCCCCTGATGGGCATCCCAGGAGCATGTAAGGGCCACAGTGGCAGCTCACACACGTGCCCTGTGCTGTCCTGTCACACAGGACCCAACATGTGGGCTTTTGTACATAGTACGCATTGTACATTTTTGAAAATACAGTTTTGTTAATACATCACAATGGTCATGTGTCTCCCTTACAGACAGATTGTTGACATGAGCATGGGACATGCAGGTAGATCCCTATGTGTATGTGTGGTAGACATAGGTAACATACATGGACCATCTCCACACTCAGGTGTGGGGGATGGCCATGTGCATAGGCATCTGTGTCCCCTGGTGCCCCTGTGATGTACCGATGTGCTGTGTGTGATGTGTGCTGCCTGTGATGTGTAGGCTGCCTGTGATGTATGTGATGCATGCTGCCTGTGATGTGTAGGCTGCATATCTGATGCATCATACTCGGAGGAGGATGAAGGGAAAGGCTAGCAGTAGGTATGTGTCAGGAAGGATAGGACGGACTGCTGTACCCAGGAGCTGCACAGGGGGATAGCTGGTGAGGCTAAGACAGGTGGATGTTGGTCTGGAGGAGGAGCAGCAGCTCACTACAAGCGTTGGGGAAGAGTAAACAAATGACTGTAGCTAGCTACCTTTATCTGCCTGTGTCTCTCGCAAGCATCTGTGGCTAAACAGCCACGTAGGCCCTGGTGTGGGTCAGAAAGAATGGTCACACATGTGGGTAGACTAATGGAGAGGATATGGGGTGTGAGAGATTGACAGAGCCGTAAAACATAAATGTACCACCATAAACATATTTCTGGTCGAAGGGAGAGGTAAGGTATACCCCACGCATAGGTAGAAGGATGCTCACATGGCATGGTGCATGGCACACAGGGCATGTTATAACATATGTGCGTTGATTGGTGGTAGTGCAGACACCCCACCCCTAAGGGAAATGGGGAGGCACATGTGACCATGGTGACAACATGGGGGACAGGGTACTCAGGGGAGCACAGTGGCAAACACTGGAGACGTGCACATAGGTATAAACAGGTTTAGCTGTCTTTATTGTCACAGATGTAGTGACCTGTTCCCCACACTCACAACCTGCATGGCCGCCCACGTCCACGGTGAACATGGCCCAAACCACCCTTTGTGCCGGGTCTGCTGGTGCCGCCTCTGTCACTGGTGCTGGCTGTTGGGGACGCCGAGCCATGGCCTCCTGGGCATCCGCAATATACACTAGCACCGCTGCCATCATCTCAGCTGTGGCACGCAGCTGGCTGACCTCCTCCCGAATGGCCATCAGAGCCTTATGAGTGGCTGTGGGTGAGACACAAGGTGATGTGTGAGACATGTGTTGCACCTCCCACCGTGACTCATGCACATGTCTTGAGTATCCCAACAGACCAGTCCACAGAGCAATCATGCACGCGACAACTAGCAACACAGTACCATGTTTACATCTGTGTGTCCCATTATCCATCCTCAGGCCAGGAAATGATCCTGATGAAGGGTCGTGGGAATCCCAGATATGACACATGGTACTGTGTCACACTTCATTGTGTCAATGATTGATCTGCATACTGGTCGTATGAGATAGGCCGGATAATGTGGGGATTCATGATATATATCTCGGGGGGGGGGGGCGCTGTTTGCTCTAAACCTGATGCACAGTACTGATTACTACGACTATCTAAGCTAAGTACTATTACCCAGAAAGAGGGGTCCGCCGAGTAAGCTGTCTAGGTGATCTTGGATAGGTGTTTACTGCTGTACGTCTCCTTGGGGTATATGGAGGTGGGCAGATGTATGAGCTCATTAAAATGATGACAACAGATGACCCATGCTACAAGAGGGGGGCTCGCACATGGCACAGACTCCCACAAAACATACAAAACTATGTGCTATGGTGTCATTATATTGGGGAGCACATGGAATGTCATTGTGAATGTTGCCTCAACTCCCAGGGGGCTTGTTGTTTATTCTCTTACCCACCTTCAGCATCGTGCCTTGATGAGGCAGTATGAGACCGCAGCTCTGCCAGGATCACATCCATGCTGGTGGGTGGGGTGCCCGATGTTCCCGGTGCTTGCACTGTGTGCCGACTCCCCTCCATCTCCGTGCCCTCCACAGCCAGTGTGCTGCTGCTGGAGGTCCCCACTGGTGTGTGGACATCCGCTGTCCCATCCTCTGCCTCGGGCACCACATTGGTCCTTGGGGTCTTACCACCAGTGCTGGCTGTGACCACGGACTCTCCGACCTCTGGCCCCTCAGCATCCTCTGGCTCTTTCACATCCTCCTCCTTATACGCCTTAATGGCCTGGATATCACCTGGGGGGTGGAACAGGGTACACATCAAAGATGGGTTTGTGCAGGGCACATATGTACACCTATGTAGTACATCCCCACCAACAGCAATGTGTTGTCTGCCTGTAACTGCTGTCCTATTTCTCTTGGCCTTGGCCTTGATTTTCCTTCACTTTTGAAAATTGTACACCGCCTTGATTCCTGTAGAAAGGCGGTTCTATCAAATTCAATAAAACATAAAACATAAAACATAAACTGCGCCTACAATGGGAACAAAACATGTGTGTACAGTGTGATGTACCTGGCAGGGGGGGAGGAGCAGCCTCTTGCGCTGGTGGAGCTGTGCCACATCCGATGTTGTATTTTGGAGGGATGGGGTGGCGAGTGCCAGGCCCACTGTGTGCAGCACTAGGTATGCACTGTGCGTGTGACCTGGGATGTGGGCTCAGTGCTACATGTGCCCGGGGTGCGTGTGGGAGCCCTGAATGTGATTGTGGCCTGTCATAGTGTGTGTGAGCGATATGTATGCATTGGCCTGTATGGTATGCATGGTAAGTGTTGCAGCATGCGTCTGGGTTAGCCAGACATGTGTGGGGACTGCCACTTTGGTAGCCACTGTGCAGTATGGGTGGACAGCTATCCAGTACTCTTTGGGTGTGGTGGATTGTTTCGGGGGATGGGTGGAGTGATGCTAGGCATGGGGTTGCACCATGGGTGGGGGTCATGGGAATGTGTCTGTGACACTGCGGTACCTGTATAGGAGCTGACCCCAGGTGGCGTGGGGGTTGGGCTAGGTGCAGTTGGTAAATCTTTGGCAATGTGCACCCCAATGTCTTGTGAGGGTGGGTGGGGGATCCCTACTGTATGTTGGCCAATGACAGAGTAGTATGTGTCTGATATCTGTGTGATGTGGTCATTGGCGTTTGTTTGCGTCTACCTCATCATCCCAGTGTGATAGGCCCTTCTCCGTCACTGTTCTGGGATATGTCCCTGGACAGGTAATAGCAAACACACGTCATAGCTGTTATAGGTGGTGGGTGCGGGGTCCCCCAGGTCAATGTGTTTTGGCCTAGTTGTATGTCCCTCCTGTATGTTTCCCCCTCTTATATTATGATGCATGACTGGCTGCAGATGTATGATGATTCCATGTGACCTATCTGCCAGGTACGAATAGCTGCTGCATGTGCTGGTATAATAGGGTGAAAGATGTTAGGCCCTCCCCGTATGTACTGTCCTATTTTCCTCTCCTTCACAGTGGAGGGGGGTGGCACTCCACCTGGCTGACAGACTGCCCCCACTGGTTCCATACACCTGTGCAGTGCTCTACTACATCCAGGACTGTGACTGTCATGCACACAGCCCCAGGTACCTGTCACAATCACCCTGTACATACCCTGCCAGGTGTTGCTGGTTGTATGGCCCCCAGTTGCCTGTGTTATGGCACACACGTTCTGAGGACATAGGCCCTCACCATCCCATCCATGGCCGGCATGTGCTGGGCCGTGAGCTATACATGTGCTGCATATCTCAGACCTACCTGCCTGTGTATGGGCGGTGTCCAGCACTTCAGGCAGTCCTTTCTGCAAGCTGCTTCTACAGGGATGTCAGGGTTGGAGAAAAGGGGGCACCCCCACTGGTGCCCATGGCATGTCACCTCTCCACCACCATGTGTGCACAGACATCATGCTTTATGTCATTGAATCATTTCCTCAGGCTGTCCAGATCCCTGGGTGGTTCCCCGGCCTGGGCTATGGCCTCCTGTACCTCCTCTCACACGTGTATGTGTATGCCTACAGTACTGCTGGAGCTCAGCCGGTCATAGAGCACCTCATAGCGCTCCAACACACTGGCAAGCAGGATGTGGTTCTCCTGCAGGCTGAATCTAACTGCCCTCCTCCGTTCCTCAGCTGGCACCAGAATTTGCCTCCGTTTGGCACTTGGTGGCCCCTGGGGCTTCCCCTGGGTGGGCTGGGACACACCAAATGGGCCTGCAGCCACCACCACTGGCCCACCTCTCCCTGCTGCCTCTGAAAAGGTGCCTCCCCCTCCTCCCCTCCTGCCATGTCCTGTCGCTCCATCTTCCTACCTTCTGTGCCCTCTCTCTCCCTGTTACACATCCTCACTTCTCCCGGTCCTCACCTGATAACCCCTCACCTGCCTCTCGACTCCCCTGCTCCACCTCACGCCTGCTAATCACCTCACCTCCTCTCCCTCCCACCTATTCCTCAACTCACCTCCTCTCCCTCTCACCTGCTCAGCAAAACACCTCCTCTCCCTCTCACCTGCTCCGCACCACACCTCCTCTCCTTGTCACCTGCTCCTCATCTCTCCTCGCCTGCTGCAATCCTCACCTATTATAGTTTTGACCAAATCCTCACTTCGCCTGCTCCTCACCTCGCCTACACAAAACCCTCATCGTTTACCATTTGTACAGGCCTATTTATGCTTTTTTTTCAGGGAGCGCAGCCTTACGCGCGTTGTGCATGTGCAACAGCGCTGTGCGCTAGCTGCGCATTCTCAGTATGATGATGGTGCGTATGCTGTCTGCGTGCACGGAGCCCCACACAACACATGCACACGGGTCATGTTCATAGACGTTACACACATGCAGAATGCATGCAGACAGCAGGCTCGCGCCGCTGTGCATGCACAACGCATGCACAGCACTGCCCCAGCAAAAAGGTAATAGATTCTCATGCATACGTGGTACATACTGAAGGTTTTGTGTAGGTGAGGTGAAGAGCAGGCGTGGTGAGGGATTTGTCAGGTTTACAGCAGGTGAGGGGTGCAGCAGGTGAGGTGAGGTGAGGTGTGGTGAGGTGAGGTGAGGAGAGAAGCAGGTGGGAGGTGGTGTAGGGATGGTGAGGGGCAGGTGAGGTGAGGGGCAGGTGGGGGGTGGGGAAAGTGAGGTGGAGAGCAGGCGTAGGGTAGAGGGGATGAGGTGGGTGGCAGGTGGGTGGCAGGTGGTAGGTGGCATAAGTGAGGTGTGGGGCAGGCGAGAGAAAGCCCTCTATCTCTGCTATATCAGTTTTCAATGATGGCTGCCTTTGTGGTGGCTTCATGTGTGTTGTGGGGTGCTCAGGACCCACGGTTGCCTGATGTGGGAGATGGTGTCCATGGTGCTGTGGCACAGGCCATGGGTGCAGACCCGCTGCAACTCCAACCTGCAGCTATGGGGGCCATGCAAGCTAGGGCTGTGCTGGCACAGCGCAGGAGGCATGCAGAGCTGCACCCTCGCCAGCCTCGCCTCTATAGGCCCAGGGCCCAGCTCCAGGACATGCGTGAGGACCAGGCCATCTCCCTATACCGTCTGGACACAGGGGCTATTAGGGAGCTCTATGGGGATCTAAGACCTGACCTCGAGCCCCTGACTGGTCGGTCATATGACATACTGGGTTTGGTCAAGCTCCTGGCTGCCCTACATTTCTTTGCCTCTGGCTGTTTTCAGTCATCTGTGGGCGCAGTGGGTGGCATGAGCTGACCCACCTTCTCACGCTGTCTCTACCAGGTACTGCGTGCCAGGTCAGCCGGGTGGGGAATTACATTGCAATTCCCCACACTAGGCAACAGTGGGGGACCCTGAACCAGGCCTTTGAGGAGTTAGACGGGATACCACACGTGATGGGGTATACCTCAGGGATCAGCCCTTTCCGCCCTTCTATTCAACTTATACCTGCAACCTATCACAAACATATTTAAAAAACACAAGATTAATCACTTTATATATGCTGATGATATAATGCTCGCTATCCCCATGACCACAAAAAACCACACATACGACAAATTAGCTGAATGCATGGCTGAGACCACCTCCTGGATGGAAACCAATTACCTCAGCATTAACCTCAAAAAAACCGAAGCAATGTTCGTTACAAGAACACCTGTGAATGAGGATACCTTTCCAACAACAATATCAATCAATAATACAACTATACCTGTTAAAAAAGAAGTAAAATACCTGGGTGTAATAATAGATCATACCCTCACCATGATACCACACATAAAGCAAACAGTAAGAACCATATTTCATAAACTCAAAACCATACAACACCTAAGGCCCCTCCTGGACACACATGACTTTAGATCGGTTGTTAATACACTTATCACACCCCACTTTGACTATTGCAACAGTCTCTTAATTGGCTTACCACAGAAAAACACATACCTATTACAAAGAGCACAGAACATCTGTGCAAAAGTAATTACTAAAGCCCATCTAACAGACCATGTGACCCCAATACTCCTAGAACTACACTGGCTCCCTATAAACAGCCGTATCAGATACAAAATTCTCCTAACAACGTTCAAGCTCTTAAATGACATCGCCCCATCATATCTTTCAACACTACTACAAACCCCATCTAAATCAAGAGCTCGCAGACAAAATGCAGCCCACTCACTTGATATGCCAAAATCATTCACAAAGACTAAAAAATCCTCAAGTAACAGAGCCTTCACGTTCACTGCCCCCATGCTCTGGAATGAACTCCCTCTAGACCTCCGCACCATAAAAGACCTCCCCCAATTTCGAAAGCAACTCAAAACCTACTTATTCTCGGAACATTTCCAAATCCCCTACCCCCCAAACCATGTCCCTCAACATCCACAGACAGACCAACTCAGAACGCCCAAAACCACAACTAGATACATTATAAAGAACCACCTGTAAATACCTTATGTAAATAGTTCAGACAGGCTTCTACACCTGTCAACATTTGTAAAAAAATTAGAATGTTTATCTACTCTATGTATTGTATACATTGTTCCAAGTTAGAAAGTTTTTCTGTTCAATGTAACGTATACAAAAGTATACACAAGTTGTTGAATTGTTCCATGTAAACTGCCCCTGATCTCTGGAAGGGGCGGTATAGAAGAAATAAATAAATAAATAAAATAAATAAATGGGAGCTATTGATTGCACACATGTTGCCCTGGTCCCACCCAGAGACAGGGAGGCAGTGTTCTGCAACCGCAAACACTACCATTCCCTGAATGTTCAGGTTGTATGTGATGCAAATATGCGTATTCTGAATGTGGTCCCTAGGTTTGCAGGGTCCACCCATGACTCCTTTATTCTGCATCACTCAGCATTATTCGGACAGTTTGAGGCTGGACAATATGGGGACTGTATATTGCTGGGTGGGTATTTCTCAGCTCAGACATGCACATGGTGTACTTCTGAGTACACGTAGGCACATGTCTGTGTTTGCAGGGTGTCCTTAGTTGTGCTTGTGTGTTATCTGTATGTGTGTTCAGAGGGGGGGGGGGGTTACTTTCCTTCAAGGTCGTCTTTGCTATGGTGTATTGTGTTGGTGGCACATTCACCTCTGACATTTCTGGTCAGTTCACATTGTGTGCTTTGTGCAGGCATGGTACAGGACACATGTTTGTTTCATGTATATTCAACAGTATATTGTTGTGTTGGCCATCCTTTCTGGGCAACCCAGATGATGTCGTTTGCACACCTTACCCCTCCCCCATTGTCCTTGTCTCACACCTCCACACGCTGCCGCATACATGTTGTGTGTCAGCATGTGCTGTCATATGTTTCTCAGAGACCTGTCTGTGCTGCTGGTTTGCATGTACATGCTTTTGTGCATGTGTGTGTGGATCAACCTCTGCTTTAACCTTTCTACATTTTTTTTGCAGGTGATTCAGGATATGGGTGTCGTCCCTAGTTGCTGACCCCTGTGCATCTGCCGGAGACACATGCAGAGAGGAGGTACAATGAGGCCCATGCCTCCAGCCGCTCAATCATCGAGCGCACCTTTGGCATTTTGAAAAGTCGCTTCAGGTGTCTGGATAGGACCAGTGGGGCCTTACAATACAAACCCATGACTGTGGCAAAGATAGTTCTGCCCTGTTGCATGCTGCACAACATTGCTCTCAGGTATGATATCCCAGTCCAAATTAATGAGGATCTGGAAGATGATCATACATGCCCTCCTGTACGTGGCCATGGTGACACACGTGAGGGCATAGCAACCAGGCGCCAGCTGATTGCAGAAGTCTTCTCATGTAAGTACTGCATATGTTGGACATTACATTGGTAGATATATATGTACTACTACTACTATTGAACATTTGTATAGCGGGACCAGTCATACGCAAAGCTACACAGACATATGGGAGACAGTCCCTGCCCATCAGAGCATTTGTGGTAATCAAATATGGACACACACGGTGTGTGGGGAGGATAACTTCGGGGGCACGGGGATCAGGTGAGACTGAAGTACTTGTCGTAGGTGTGTACATTACCTTGCACACAAACCTGGTAGATGGTTGGGGAAGGTGGCTGGCATTCACATACAGGTTGTTCCAGCTGTAGGGTGCAGCAAGGTAAATGGAGTGTGATGTGGGGTTCACAGTAGGAAGGCGGGACATAGGTGGGACCAGTTGCCTAGACGTGTGGATGTCATGATGGGGGATATACACACATTGATTACATAACATACACTGATGAGCACGGACTGAGTGTTACATGTTTGTGTAAAGCACTGTGTAGGACAGGCAACAATATATACATGCTCAGTAGTATTAGTATTAGTGGAGGTTGATATACGGGAGGAGAGGTACAGAGTACACACACAGTTACTGCATCATTAGCTCAGCGGAGTAACCTACACCTGGATGCAGAAAAGGATTGTGAGCCAGTGAGATGACTTGACAGGAGCAGTATTATGGCTATTGCGAGGCCGGCAGATGATGAGCCATGCAGCGGAGTGTTGGTTAGATTACAGCAGACAGATGATTCAAGGGGATAACAGCAAGGTGTAGGTTACAGTAAGCAATACGGGAGATGACTAAGGGGTGCATTCACATTTTAGTTGTGTGTTCAGGGAGGATGGGGGGATGTTGCTCGTGTTATCTAGACTGACACTGCACGTCTTAGCTACATAATGCGTATGTGTGGGGGAGGGGAGAGAGGAGTCATAGACATCCCTTACATTGCGTATCAAAGTGAAGCAATGTTTTGCAACCTATACACAGACACCTAATATGGGGGCAGGGTTTCGGGAGTGAGATAGGATGTTGGGTCATGGCCATGTTCAGTTTCAGGCAGTGGGAAGACATCAAGCCATCATTGTCAGACACGCAAACAGAGCATGGGGTTTGGACTGCCAGAGACTGTTCAGGGATGGTGAGATATATTTGGCACTCATCAGCATACAGTTGGTACTAAACAGCAGGGGAACAGATAACCACAACAAGGTATTTTGTATAGGGATCTAGAAGAGGCAGACCCAGGACATATCCCTGTGTTCCTGCAACTGAGTGCAGGCACGCAGGGGAGGTGGGCTCAACAAAACACACACTGAAGGTGTGACGGGTGAGATATGAGGGGCAGGAGGTTAGTACAGAGTCATTATGGACATGTGAGGACAGTATATCAGGGTGACGGTTGTGGTCAACAGTGTATGTGGCAGCAGAGAGGTTGATGAAATGGGGCATATGGAGTACAGGCCCTTTCATTTTAATATTAACACGTCTTTGGGGACTTTGGCAGAGGCAATTCAGTACAGTGTAATGGACAAAAGCCAGACTGTAATGGATTTGGGGTGCATGAGGGGTGATGACGTGATGGTATTGTGTGTGTTACACAGCTCCAACATGACATATGTATGTTTCTTGTGTGTTTATCCATGGAAAGGATATGTTTTGTGACCTTCCTGGTGCTGTGGTGCAATGGCAGCTGTCTGTACCCCACTCAACGTGCAGGGGACTGGGGTAGGTGGACATACAGGTACATTGTCTGTGGGGACAATCAGCCACAACTCATGTCTGAGGTTATCTGTCTAATGCACATATGTTGTGGTTCACCTCTTTGGTCTTCACCCCTGTACCCCATATGTTAATGTTGTCACACATGCACATGTGTTCCTGCCCAGTTCAAGGGAAATATTCTGCCCATACCAAGGGAAATATTCTGGACTTAGTATTCGCCCCTCGGATATCTCTTAACACAACGTATGACCCCATAACATCCATAACTCCTGTTCCATGGTCAGATCACAAACTGATCATCCTCCAGATTCCTTTGCACAAAATCGATTCAAAGTTCAATAAGTTACCAAGCAACACTAGAAGACCACACTCCAGATGTTTCAAGCCTTTCAGCAGAGACCTTATCCTTACGGAAACGCAACAACTCATTAGCGAAACCACCTCGAACCTTGATGACCTGATTAATCACTGGAACAACTGCCTCAGTGCAATCGCCCTACGCACACCAACCAACAAGCCCCCAGGGAAAAGAACGAGTGCTCCATGGTACACACAGCCGATCTGAGAAATTCTCTTACCCAATTACGGAAACTCGAGAAGCGCTGGCGCCGATCCCACTCTTCAACTGACCAGACAGCATACAACTGTCATCTGGCTGCACACCGCAAGGCAACCACTGATGCAATGAAACAATATTACTCAGAGACCTTAAAGAGATCACTTAGTAAACCCCACGATCTTTTTGACCTAGTCAAGACTCTATCAAAGGAACCAACCCCCGGACCTCAATTTGAGATTCACCCACAAGATTTTGCCAACTATGCACAATCCAAGATATGCCAGACTATCAATATCATGACTACAACCACCAACCCGGAACGAGATTGCCCTACAGCTCTAACCGTATTCTCTACCCCTACCAAGAAAAGAATTGAAGACACTATTATGGCCCTTAACACCACCACATCTCAGTCCGATCCATGCCCAGCCTTCTGGATTAAGGAGCTCCGTTGCCATTTCAGCCCAATACTATCCAATATAATGAACCTCTCCTTCACAACAGGTTCCTTCCCCTCAGCTCTTAAACACACCTCTATCAGACCTCTTCTAAAAAACTGCAAACTCGATCCCCAAAAAGTAGATTCATACAGACCGATATCCAGTATACCTCTACTTGCGAAGATCATTGAAAAAGAGGTACAACGACAACTGCAAGATCACGTTGACGCTGTCGCACCATTAGACCCCTGCCAACATGGTTTTAGGGAATCCCACGGAGTGGAGACTCTTCTTACCACCCTCTTCTGCAAGATAATCACTGGCATTGATGACATCCGTCAAGGATTTGCTCTCATCTTTCTGGACATCGCCGCAGCTTTTGATTCAGTAAGTCATGAGCTTCTCTTAGGTCGACTAATTGAGAAAGGCATTGCTGGTAGAGCGCTTGATTGGTGCAGATCTTACCTGTCCGAAAGATGGCAGCATGTGCGTTCTGGAGGGATGACCTCGGAACCTTTCCACCAAAGCCAGGGAGTCCCACAAGGTTCCTCCCTTTCAGCCCTCCTGTTTAACATATACATGCAGCCAATTTGCAAGATCATCCGATCCTTCAATGTTGACTGCATGTTATACGCTGACGATGTCCTGCTATACATACCCTTCTCTACGGAACATCTCTACCTCTCTCCACTGACAAGCTGTTTCAATGCAATATCCGACTGGCTTTTCTCCCAAAACCTCCGAATACAACATAAGAAAACGGAAGTACTCTTCATTACGAGGAACCCTAACTTCACCCCACCACAATTCCTTAAAGTCAAAGAAGCAGAGTTACAATCTAAACCATCAATACGCTACCTAGGTGTCACCTTGGATCAACGCCTGGACATGAAAGCCCACATAGGGAACACAGTCAGAGCAGTATACTACAAGATCCGCTCACTTAGGCATTTACGATCCATGCTGGAACCAAATGACTTCAGGACTATATACCAGGCGTTGATCATACCTCATTTTGATTACGCCAATGCCATCCTTCAAGGCCTGCCCCTATCCACCTTGCAACCACTACAGCTCGCCATGAACGCGGCAGCAAGGGTCATCCATGGAGCCTCCAGAAGTGACCACGTGACACCCCTGCTGATACAGTTACATTGGCTACCTATCCAGGCTAGAATCGTTTTCAAGATTCTGCTATTCACTTTTAAAGCTATTAACAAGCTCTCCTCTGAATCAATAAATGCCCTAATCCATACCACATCTCCTAATAGAGCAAGGAGATCCACAACTACAAACACCCTAAAAGTCCCGAAAGCATTAACAGATTACACCACATCCACAGCCAATAGGGCGTTTAGTATCAGTGCGCCAAGATGCTGGAACGCACTACCTCCAGATATCCGGGCTATTAAGAGCCTTACACAGTTTAGGAAAGCCCTCAAATACCACCTTTTCAATAAGTACCTCATAGAACCCAACCTCACCCACTGAGACTGAGATGTAAGCCGCTAAGCTAATATATGGTTTCCCAACAACATGTCAAGAAAGATTCTCTAACCTTAGTGGTGCAGTTGTTTCAATGGAATTCATGATTATACGACTCGATGTAGCAATATTTGTAAAAAGTTTACCACTGTTATCCAAGTTTATGTAGTAAGTTTGTAAATAGTTACCCCTGTTATCCAAGTTATTTGCCCTGTTATCTGTAAACTCATACGTGTTAACTGTACTGAGCATTTCTGTTCCATGTAAACCGCGCTGATGCCGAATAGTGCGGTATATAGGAGACTTTAAATAAATAAATAAATAAAAATCTGCTCCAGCACTGTTTCTGGGATACATCCAAGTGAGCTGTGAATGTCCACATGTCCTAGATGTTCTGGTGATGGGCTGCACGTTCACCCTTCTGTGACATTGTAGCATCAGCCAACTACTGTGTAGCACTGGTTTGGCCAAGATTTATCTCCACTGATCTCCAATTGTGCACAAACAGGCCGTATGCTACTGGTGGCATGCTCACCTTAACATACTGTGTGTGTGGGTGTGTTTTCTAGTGTGGTTGTGTATTGCTATAGTATGCATACAGTTTGCATTATCATGTGGTGGGTGGTTTTTTACACCTGTGGAGGGTTGGGAACTCTGCTATCTGTAACCTACTGCTGTTGACCTTGTATACATTGTGCACATCTGTTTCATGTTGTGAACTGACCTATCACTTGTGTGCTAACAGGCCGCTATCCATTTCGGTATCACAGATGACACCCTAATTTGGACATGTGCCAATAGCAGCTGGAGATGGGGATATGTTGATTCTACACTTTTTCTGACATCTTCTGTATTCACTGTGATGTGCTGTGGCCTTTGCCTGCCTCAGACAGTCCCTAGCAAACACTTGATGCAGACAGACTGTCGGTTGCATCTTGGATCATTTTGGACTACATCAGCCTTTAGATGTTTGCGTTTTGCTGTGTTTTTCAGGGAGCTTTCCTGTGGGGTCTCTATGCACCAATGCTGATGAACATGGGGTGGAGCTGTGAGATGCCTGTGTAATATGTGCATAGACATGACCATATCCATAGGACACCCTCATGTATGGTTCAATTAACACATTTCCCCAACATGCATTGTGTTCTGTGTTGTGCTAATGTCATGTTTGCATGTCTGATGTTGCATTCTATACATATTGATGTCTGCCTACCTGCAATTTCCCCTGATGTTCTGTGCAACATACCATGACAGCGTTTCTCCTTCTTCTAATACAGGGCAGAGCACACACAATGCACATCGACTACACTGCATCTGCAGGCACCATCACCCACGTGTCAGAGACACCAACAAGACCATGCAGCTATCCCTGGGAGATGGTGCCATAGGATGGCTGACCTCTGCGAGTGGCCCACATGCCTATGATGGACATTATTGTTGGACTGCTACTTTGAGCATAAGGGGCCTGTCCTACACAACGTTGCTACTGTGCTCTGGCTGGATGTGGTGTTCATCACAGGGGACATACATGACCTTTTGCATACTGTGGCAGATTGAGATGTCACACTTGCTTATGCATTCCCAGGGATTCATGGACAGTCTTAATGGGACATGTTGGTTTGCAGATGCTATTTGCACCATGGACACTGTGTACAGGCCCCTACGTGTGCAGCAGCAACTGACATACTTGCTGTTTGTTGTACATCCATCTGACATTGTGTTAGTGTATGTGGGCTATGTGTGTGACCTGCACCGCAGGATATCCTCATCTGTATAGGTTCACCAGGAGCACACAGCCATGCATGTGACATTGTATAGGTCCTCTTGTATTTGTAGGGCTACCCTGTACTTGTACATGACACGATATTTACCAACACACCACTTTGATGTGTGCCAACATCTTCGGTAGATATTTGCCCTCACCACGTGTGTTACAGTGCATGTGGGGCATCACTGTGTCATTGTTCAACATACACAGTGCATGTGCATGTGACTGAAAATGTTGATCCACCAGAGCATGTGGCAGTGTGGCTTCTGTGTGGGTTACTGGCCCATGTTTGACCTTTCTTTCAACCTCTAAGAACAGGTTAGTGTGTTTGGTTAGTGTATAGATGTGCTGCTCTACATTGATTTACAGACATAGCAATGCATGTCTGCACAGTCCTATTTATCTCCTGACATTCCGGGACTCACATTGCACCACTAATTTGGCAGTGTGGCAGTGTGGGTGTCTGTGTTCGTCCTTCACTGGTGCATTCCATGTGCCGTGCCATATGTATACACATACAGTATACAGTTGCAAACATTTTGCTACTAATGCTTTTGCAGGTTTGTGCCACCTGTTTTGTGAGGCAGATATGTTTTGGTTAAAACTTCATGACTGGTGTGTGTTGGGCTGTCATCATGCACCAGCTACTGTCTACATGCACACATATGTGAATAAGGCATTTGGGGCATTCAGCAGCATGTGGGGGTGTGGGGCTACTGCATAATACACACCATGCACCTACTGCATATTATCTTTACTGCTCATCATCTGTAGACGGGCCAGTGACTTTTGCGCGACATGTGGGTTGCTGGCCTACTCAATGTGGTTTCAGTTTGTTCACTGTAAAAAAACTAGCTTCATATCATGACAGGCAGTATATACGATATGTCTATTACATTGTGAAAATAAAATATATGTGTTTAACGCACACTTGTCTCTGCTGCTGCTTCAACACACTGACTCACGTATTTATTGATTTCCTAATGATGTACATGGCCCACCTGTGCTCACATCCTTGTACAGTGGCAGCTGTGTTTGTGGCAGTCGTCTGTCACATCAGGGTGTTACGGGTTCCCATACAAACATTCCCTTTTAGGGGACATATTTTCAGGGTTCCTGAAGTGGTTGTTTGGGGTAGTGGTTAGAGATGTGCATTAGAGCACCATAGGTTGCAGGTTTGATTCCCACATGATTTTCTTTTTTTCCTTGTGTTGTGCGAACCTGACCTTGAGCTGGCTGCAGCTTCGTCAGCTCTCCTTTATACCCTTCCATCTCTTCATTGTACAGCACAGTGTGCCCTTTATGCAGCCTATGTGCTGCATATTGGCTATTACATATGGCTTTTGTACTGTCCATGTGGCCAGTATGCTTGGGTGATTGTTATTGCTGTTGTTGAGCTGATCGGTCCCAGCTTCTGTTTGCAGCTTCAATTCTCACATGCTCCTTTTCAGTTCTATTCCCCATTTTGCCCTGCTACATAGGGCATCCCCTGCCGTCCTTTGGGTTCATTTTCTTCGCTCTTTTGCATGCTATCTCCACTGCATAACATTTCATTGTGTGTGTGCATTTGTGCATATGTGGCTCTTGTCCCAATTACAGACTGTGATATGAGCTGTACACAGCTCTTCCGCATGTGCATTACATCATGGTTACTGTTGGGGTTGCCTTATCCTGGCACACAACAGGCTTTTTGTGTGGTGTCATGTAGTGTTGTATGCAGCCTTTGCTGTTTGACTCACATTGGTGGTGTGGGCATACTGGTTTTTGCATTAACTTTTGTGCTAGTGGTCATGGGTTCAATCCCACAGTGGGCATGGGTTCAATCCCACAGTGGGCCTCCTGTAGTCAGAATGTCTAGCACAACTCCCTTTTGTGGCTGTGACAGGCAGGCATATTTCGGAGATCAGTGTTTAGAACACACATCACCCTCAACTCAGTTGGGTGACTTAAGGTGCCCTGTACAGTGCCATGGCTGTGCTTTTACCCTGCCCCAGTAAGCACAGCAGAATGTTTGTGCAGTGACCTGCAGTTGTTGTGTAGCCAGCCATTGCTATGCTTGCTGCCATAGAAGTGTAGCACAGTGGTTAGTACACTGACTTCCCAGCCAGTGGTCATAGGTTTGATTCCTGTGTGTTCTTGGTTTTTTTATGCCTCTCCTACACAACTATTTTTCCTTCCTGTAACAGTCATATCTGTGTAGATGTGTGTGGCGGCACATTATAGCCTCATCACAGTTGCCAAGCATACTTCTGTCCGTCTATCTGTGTCTGCCAGCTGTGTGGCATCCTGCCCTAATGTGCGGAGTATTACCCCATGTCCTGCGCTGTGACCATTTTCTGCATTGTGGCTATTCATGATTGCCTCTCGTGTGTCTGCTCTCACTGCTACTCTTCTGTCCTCCTGTTATGCTGCCACCTCTGCCTGCTCTGGTGGACACGTATTCCCATCCTCTGCCATGCACTGTCATTTTTGCACTTTACATCACCATCACCCTATGCATCGGTACAGCTGCCTCCGATATGTTTGTCCACTTTACCAGCTGCCACATGAGCTGCACACAGATTTTTCAGGTGCATCAGCTCTGCCATGTGCTACCTTCCATAATTTGTTGTTTGGCTTTCCTTGGTGTTCTGTGCAGTGGTAGGGTTACATCTGTGTTTGGCCCATACATTTGGTGCTATTCAGCTTGGGCCACCTTACTGCCATTGTCCACTTTTTCATGGGTCACCTTAACCTCCTTTGGTCATCTTTAGCTGCACCTTAGGTTGCACAAGCTAATGGGGCGCCTTATATGGTGCCTTGGAAGGTGGAAAACTACGGCGCCTCATAGGGCACCCTAAAATGCACATCAGGTTACTGCACTGCAGCGAGGATTTTTCGATTGGCAGCACAGATTGTTCAGATGTGTCTGTTGCACGCATTAAAAGGGCTTGTCTTGGACTGCCATATTCTATGAACCCAGAGAAATTGAACTCATGATTGCTGTCTCCGGAAGCATTGTATTAACCAGTGTACCACACCTCTGTAGCTATTGTCACAGCGATGCTATGTAATTAGGTTTACAGCACGCTAACATGCCAAGCCACACACTATCGCACGAACACGGCATGGCGTCCTCGATCGCATGATAAACGGCTTAACGCCGGAACGCCGACTTCCTAATATGGGATTGTTCACGTTAACGTTGCCTCTATCACCAGTAACGTTAAGACAGTTTAGTAAATATCCCCCTTAGGCAAGCACCAGAATATATTGATTTCTTTTCACAATATGATATATAATTGGCTTGGTTTTATTGAGCTAGGTAGAGGAGACTGGCAATTGTTAGACTATGTTAATGGCCAGTAGCTAGGTGGATAGTTGAAGAGTAATGGGGGAGTCATGTAGGGGTTCATTTGTGATATGGGGTTGGTGGAATTTGTATTGTTGGACTCATTTAGGTTTCCATTGTGTTGCTTAAACAGGTAAGTTTGGAGTTTTTTGCGGAAGGTGGAGAGGTCATTCATATCTCTTAGATCATCTGGGAGATTATTCCAAATGATAGGGGCAAAGTGGGAGAATGCTATGTTGTTTGTCACTTTTAAAGATTTTCTGAATTCTGAAATGGTGGAGAGGATTTTTTTATTACAACCTCATTGTGTTCGAGTGTTTGCTTCCTTAATGGTGAGAGTGGTGAGGTATGAAGGGACTATATCTTTAATTAGTTTAAATGTAGTTGCTAGTATTTTGTAGTGTATGCAGCTCTGGATTGGGAGCCAGTGAAGGTTGTATTATATTGGGATAATGTGTTCTGTTGGGTTGGTGTTCGATGTTATCCTTGCTGCAACATGTTGTGCAATTTGGAGCTGTGTTGAGGTTTGTTTTGGTCGACCTTGGAGGGTGATGTTGCAGAAATTGAAGTGGGATGTTATGATTGCATGGAGGACTGATTTAAAATCATGAGAATGTAGAAGTGGGTGGAGTTGTTCTAACATTTTGAGTTTGTAAAATATTTTTCTTGTAATTTATTTTATGTATGATATCATGCTGAGTGTGCGGTCTACAATGACTTTGAGGTATTTCACCTCATTCTAGACTGAAATATCACGAATCCTGATAGAGGTTGGAGGGATGAAGCTTTGGTTCCCTGTTATATAAAGGGCTTTAGTTTTACTGAAGTTGATCAGAGGTTGTGAGACTTGAGCCATTCTGCTACCTCTGTGAAGCAGTCTGTGATTAGTTGGATTGTGGGGTTGGAGATGTTGAATTGGGGATATAACATTATATTATCTGCATTTATATTATAGTTTAGGTAGAATTTCTTAAAGATCGAGCAGATGGGTTGGAGATATATATTAAACAAGAGGGCAGATCCTTGGGGTAGGCCTTGTTCTTGGTTGAAGGGTTCAGATGTATGTTATCCAATTTTTACCTGTTGAGTTCTATCCAAAAGGTGAGAAAACCATTGAAGCACTGTGTCCTTAATACCTATTTGCTGTAGTCTGGAGAGCATAATGTGATGGTTTATGCTGTCAAATGCTGCAGTGATATCTAGAAATAGAAGAAGGAACAATTATTTGGAGTTGTCTGTACTGCATATGAGATGGTCAAACAGAACAGAGAGGAGTGTTTCTACTCCATGGTGTGGGCAAAAGCCATACTGGTGTTCATCAAGGGGTGCGTAGGTATCAATATGATCCTGGAGCTGGATTTGTACTATCTTTTCTATCAGTTTGGCCATGATGGGGAGGCTGGAAATGGGTCTGTATGATGTGGGAGAGTTTTTGTCCATGGTGGTGTTTTTCAGAATGCATCTTTCAGGGAAGGGGGGAGGGGGGGTGGTATGTAGCCATGTTGAAGGGAGAGGTTAACAATTGGTAGGATGAGAGGAGAAAGTTCCACTTTTATTGCTTTTATCCAGCTAACTAGACATGGGTCGAGGTTGGAAGTGGTTGTGTTTATTTTGGATATGGTGTTTCCAAGTGTGTCCTTTTTGGTCAGGGAGAATGTTGACCAGGTGGAATTTGGTGTTAATTCCAGTCTGTTTAGGATGTTTGTAGCTAGATCTTGACATTTTAGCTTTTCCTTATAATAAGTAGCTAATAGTTGAAGATGCCCTATGTAAACTCATAGCCATACTGACTGATATATCTAAACATTGTGCCTCTACATGACACACCAGAAAGCTCATGTAGTATCTATTATGTTACAGAGGCCTGGATGCCTGAGGAAGACCAGGTACAGCTGCTGCACTCTGCAGTCATGTGGATACTGGGGTAAGAACCAAGGCCCCACCTGTATGCATGCTGATGTAAAGTTCCTGTCAATCTTCGGGGAAGCAAAATAGATCTGGGCCACCGCCATCTCACTGACATAACCAGCATCATGTAAATGCTTCATCAGGGGCCTGCAGATTAATGTAGATGAGATGGTGGATGTTAGAGGGGGATGTGCAGATGACTGATGCAGGACCCTAATACAAGGATCTGGTAAATGACAATTCAAGGAAAGATGTGCAGTGGTGGGGGCACAACTCAACTTGTACATGGACATATGTAAGCAATTCATGTGAAAAAAAAAGTCACAAACATGGAGGAGAACCTGTAAAGAGGCTAATACCAATAGCAAAGGTGCAGGGGAGATTTGTTTACCTAATAGTGGAAAACATCAGTTATGTACAATGTAAAACTGTTATGACATGAACAGGGATGTCCACACTATATGAAAGATAGGATTATTCTGCTGAACCCTGAACTAGGAGATCAACATTATTGTGTGGAAACTATGATGTGTGCAATACATTTCCAAAGGGTTGTCTGGCTGTGGACAAACTGAGGCACGAGAAAGAAGCTGTGTGGTTGGCAGTCTCCCTTGTGGGCCTAATAAAGAGTACAACAAAGTGCTGTCTATGTGAGTCATAAGTCATTTGTCTGTCCCTAACAGATGCAAGAGCAGGGGACAGCTGGTCATCCCCCCAGCCAGGGTGATACCCTCTCCTGGAAGGAAAAGACCAAGGAGGCATGTAGTGATGGTGGCTAACAGAGAAAAAGAATGTGCTTCTGCTGTGCATGGCCAACATGAAGGTGAGGTCAAGAGTGGGGAGGAAGCCCTGGATGACTCGCATGCAGGTATCAATTGGGCCAATACTGCAATTCCGCCCGACACTGCCAGCAATGGTGCATCCTGCCCCACCTCAAGATATGTCAATACTGTGATTGTCAACATCCCAAGCATCATGTCAGCATGGACTCAGTAACCATATCTTCTCTTACAATATCTTCTGACTATTCTTCTGGTGAAAACCATGACTGTGGAGGAGGTCACATCCTCCATAGATGAACATGCTGTGAGGATATTGACTGTCAATGACTGGTGATGCAAGGCTCCTCCACAGCTCCAGTCAAGTTGGAAAAGGTACTGAGCCGATCCACAGCTTTCAGTGTCCATTGGAGAGAGCCCCTGAATTTAGCTGTCACTCTGCGTCAAAATAATGTGTCAAAATAATGTGGATGTCCTTGAAATGTCTAAATACATGGTGGCCTTTTGGCTCAAGTTGACTAGTTGCAAGAGCATGGGCTGAGCATGGCTGTGTCATGAGACTAGTGTCTATGATTCATCAGTAGATACTGAAATGTCAGTGTGCTTGTTGGTACTGTATGGGTGCATCTCAATATAGCTGAGGAGAATACAAAATGTAAATGAGGATTTGAATTGTCAGGACATGTGGGGCCTGATTTTCGAAAGGCATTCACTTGGATTACAGCCCAGTAAACTGTGTAAATTCCTTAAATAGGTATATTCAATGGCACTTACGCAGTTAGTGCCATTGAATATCCCTTTCTAAATCCCCTACGTGCCCCTATGCTATCTGGTTAGTACTGGGGCATGTTGGGGCATTCAGGGGTAGAGCAGAGATGGAGACTGTCACTAACCATGCAGCAGCAATATTGGATGCTGCCCAGTTAGTGACCTGTGTCTAAAAGATAGGCAAGGAAAACCCTTGCCTATCTTTAAGGCGCAAGAGTTAACTGGACAGCATCCAATATTTCAGCTGCATGGTTAGCATCAGCAGCTTCCTGTATCTGCGGCGATCCCTGGATATTCAATGCCAGGGCCGAATATGACCCCGGCATTGAATATCTGAGGTTAAGGGTCGGCAGGCAGGGCTATGCACCATAGGGGTGCATAGCCCGCCCAACTCAATATCAGGCCCATGGTCTTCCCATGGGGGGCTTTGTTATGTCAACTTCCATTCACCTGTTTAATCAGATGTGACACTGCCCATGCCATGTATCATCTGCCATATGCATAGTCAGTGTGCATACTAGCTAAGTAGGTGCCCACTTTGCGAGTGAAGTAGCATTGACATGTTGCAGTTGGTTTTGGTCTGTTTGCAACTTCCCGGCAGTAAGTGCCTCCAGTCAGCCTACTTAGGGAAGAACCATCGTAGGTCAATGACCCACATACTGCATTTTGTGGGTTAGTGGAAATAAATTTATAATGTTATCCAAAGTGACAGTGGGCATCTCTCTGTAGGCCACATGAGCGGTCTCCAGGTGCTATGTGTTCTGAGGGTCTGTTGTATTCCATGGGTTTGCAACACACATTTATTTATTTATTTAATTTTCTTATATACCGCGCTATTTGTCATCAGTGCAGTTTACATTGAAACAATACAACAATTGGTCAGATATAACAGACCTATTACAAGTAACAGGAAAATTAACATGGAAGTAAACAGGGAAGTAAACACATACCTCATGATTGCCTCCAGTGCTGCCTTGTCATTCCCAGTGTCTGTATCTGTTGGTGGATAACATCTGTATGTGTTACATTACCCCACCTCCACAAGTGTATATGAACATGTGAAAGGACTGTGCTCCACATGGCATTAGCTGAGGTCTCACAGTCACTGGTGGGGGGGCATGATGGCAGAACTCTCTGTTTGGCTGAATGGGTTGGACACTATATGATGTGGTGTTCTACAGAGGTGTTTTGTTTAGCGGGGCCTGGGCAAGATGTGATAGTCCCTCATTTAGTTCTATATCATATTTGGATATCTGATAGAGAAATGTCAATAAATATATATGAAAAACATGAAATACGGGGGGGGGGGGGCGGAGCCTGATGTCCAGCGGGATGGTCGCATAACGCTGAGGCTCCCGAGAGGCCTACTCAGAATCCTGAATTAACACCGTCCATACTTGGAACTTCTACTCTGATCTTGCCGGGGCACATTGGTGAGATGGCGGGGACCAAACCCACGCGCCTGGAATTCGGATCTCCAGCGGCTTCTCACGGCAAACGTTCCAAAACTGAACCCCCGTCCCCGCAGAAGGGGCTGGCCTTGCGCGAGGGCCCCGAAATGCAGCAGGAAATCCTCGCAGAGATTAGAGGGGTCAAAGACCTCATGCAGTCAAACGGTGAAGCACTCCGAGCGCTGCGGGAAGATCTTGGGGTGCTGCAAGGCAAGCTAGAAGGGCTTTCTTCGCGTCAGGACAAAATGGAGAGCGTATTGGACTCCCATGCGGCCCGGTTGTCCAAACTCGACAAAGTTGAACGTCAGGTGCGGGCCTTGCAGAAAGAAGTGGAAGATGGCAATAATAGAGCACGCCGCAATAACATACGACTCGTGGGCATACCGGAGGGAGCGGAATCGGGAGACATGAAAGAGTTTTTATGCAAAATCCTCCCTTCCCTGCTCAAAATCACCTTTATCAAAGATTTGGAGATCGATCGCGCTCATCGTGTACCCACAAGCATAACGCTCAACAGGAAGACCCCGCGGCCTATCATCTTTCGACTTTTGAGATATCAACACGTGGAGCAAATTCTAAGTGCCTCTCGGGCAAAGGGCCCCATGGAGTTTGAGAGCCATAAGATCTCCTTCTTTCCTGACTTGGCTAAACCCACGGTCGACGGCCGAAAGCGCTTTCTGGAATTCCGGCCGAGGCTTCAACAACTACAAGCACGCTATGGCCTGATGTACCCGGCCAAGCTCCGAGTCACGCTTCACAATCAGACAAGAACATTTGAGGACCCTGATCTACTAGCGGAGTTTTTGGATTCCAAAGAAGCCGACTTGATGCGCTGACTTCCAGAATATTCCTGCAAGTATTCTCATATCCGCAGTACCCGCCATATTGGATCTGCCGCAGCCTAGCAAAGAGTCTGGCAAGGGCAGTTTGTCTGCCTTACTTTTGATGATATCTGTGACCCGACTCCATCTACCCACAGTAGCCTCGATGAGTATCAGAGACAGTATTAACTATGGACTCTGGTGTTTCTTTTCTTTTTTCATGTCTTTCTATTTCCTCTCTAGGGCCTCCTCCCGCAGACATATGGTCGCCATATTCTTTGGGGGTTTTGCTTCTTCTCTAAGATACAATGGTACATACTTTTCAATATGGGGTGTATTAGCAAGCATACTCGGTGATTATGTCATTGTTGCACAGATTCTGATTATGTTGTATGTTTTCCAGCGCCCTTACCTAAAATGTCTATTACCGATTGATGGCACCATGTAAGATTTTCTCATTGAACGTAAAAGGAATCAATAATCCGATAAAACGTAAGAAAATCCTAAGCTACCTAAGTCAGGAAGCTGCGGATCTAATTTTTCTCCAAGAAACGCATTTAAATTCGAAGGAAACTCTTAAACTCAATATTAAACCTTACATGGTGGCCGCCTACTCCGCAGCCGTTTCTAAGAAATGTGGGGTTGCCATACTGGTTAGGAAATCTTTGCATGCTACTATTATTGCGACTAGCTCAGATACAGAAGGTAGATGGTCCAGAGTTCACCTCAAGATAGGTAGCCTTGAAGTTACATGTATATGCCTTTACGCTCCTAATGTGGATGACCCTGCCTTTTTTGCTACCATTGCTCAGGTTGCGCAGGCCTCTGCTAATACTTCATTGATAATTGGGGGGGATTTCAATCTAGTCCTTGATCCCCTGATTGACAAACAGCCGCCTAGGACAAGTGGTCCCCCCAAGAGTCACACCACGCTTACCTCCCTGATCAAAGATCTTGCTTTAGTTGATCTATGGAGGTTACTACACCCCAATGAGCTTGACTTCACCTTCTTCTCTTCCCCTCATAAATCCCAGTCTCGCATAGACTTCTTTCTAATATCAAAACTGTTAGTTCCTCAGGTGGACACTGCAAAGATTCACTCCCAACATATTTCAGATCATGCTGCTATCTCCTTTCAATTACACACTACTGCACCTCAAGGGAATTCGGGGGCCTGGTTCTTTGATAGAGCCCTGTTAACTCAGCCAGAGTTCCAGTTAGAAATTCGAGCAGCCATTCAGGATTACTTCCATTTTAATCTACCCCAGGATACTGCGAATTGGGCTTGGTGGGAGGGCTTCAAAGCGGCCATTCGAGCAACGATCACTAGTTATCAAATCCGCCTGCGGAAACAACGCACAGCAGCTACTCATACTAGACCAACAAATAAAAGCAGGCGAACGAGTTCTGACTTCACGTACTGATCCATGTGTATTAATTCGATTGCAGCGTCTCCGTTTTCAATATAATTCAATCCTCTCAACTGCAGCTTCTAAGAGTATTGCACTTCAGCGAGGGACATATTATCGTGAAAACAATCGAGCCGGTCGACTCTTAGCCAACGCCTTGAAAGGTCAAAAAGAAGCCAAACGCGTAGCGGCCCTTCGAGCTCCACAGGGAGAGGGCATAGTGACCGCAGACTCCAACATCGTAGAACTCTTTCGGGATTTCTATACCCGCCTATATCAATCTGAATGTGAGTTCTCGCCAGAGACATTTGAGCGATTGCTTTCTGGCATTCAGCGGGCGACCCTCTCTGAAGATGATAGGGATGCGATGGATGAACCCTTCTCTACTTCAGAGATCCAATCTGCCCTAAAACGAGCAGCCTCGGGCCGGGCCGTGGGGAACGATGGTCTCCCGACCGAATTCTACAGAACGTTCAGTGCAGATTTAGTTCCCTATTTAAAACTCTATTTTACTGCCCTTGCGGTAGATACATCCTCTTTGGGATCCTTTTCTGCAGCTAATGTTGTCGTATTTGAGAAAGAAGGCAGAGACCCGCTGCTAACCGCCAACTACCGTCCAATCTCCCTACTTAATGCCGATTACAAGATCTTCGCAACGATCTTGGCCACCCGGCTATCTGACAGGATGGCCACCCTAATTCACCCCGACCAATGCGGTTTTATACCCGGCAGATCAACTGCTGATAACGCTCGGACCTTGTGCCATGTGCTATCCAGTGCTGCCAATTTAGATCATCCATGGGTGGGTCTTTCCCTGGATGCCGAAAAAGCCTTTGATCGCCTAGAATGGCCCTTCTTATTTGCAGTTCTCCGATGGTATGGCTTTGGGGAGGGCTTCCTCCGATATCTCCAAGTCATGTATACTCAACCCGTCGCCAGCATTTGTGTAAATGCCATCAAATCTCCGCCATTTAATCTCCAAAGAGGCACGCGTCAAGGTTGCCCCCTATCACCAATGCTCTTTGATCTAGCTCTTGAACCCCTAGCCCTCCTTATTAGACAGTCCGCACGTATTCGAGGTGTCCCCTTCAGTCATAGAGAGATTAAACTCTCTGCATATGCAGATGACCTTATGCTTTTCGTATCCCTCGATTCGGTTCCAGCTGTCTTGGATCTGATTGACGGATACTCACAATTATCGGGCTATAAAATTAACTGGACCAAATCTGTAGCATTCCCACTGAACCACTGGGTACATGAGGCTGACATGCAGGCCTTTCCCTTCCTTTGGCAATCCCGCATGGTGAAGTATCTCGGGGTCCATTACTGTTCTCCTTTAGAAGACACTATCAGTTTTAATGCCAAAGAGGTAGTCTCCAAAGTCCGTGAGCTCACAAACCGGTGGTCTCCCTTATCTCTTACTTGGTGGGGCCGCCTAGAAACTGTGAAAATGATGATAGTCCCCAAAGTGAACTACATTTTAGAAATGCTGCCATGTTTACTCCCGCTACATACTTATAAAGACATTGAGGGCCTTCTCGTCCGTTATCTTTGGCAGGGCAAGCCACCAAGGATAGCTAAACAAAAACTACAGTTTGTAAAAGAAAGAGGGGGTACCAGATTTCCTGATTTTCTTAGATATCATCAAGCCTTCCTACTTAAGCAAGGTTCCCGATGGCTAGATGCCTCAACAGACAGCAGACCAGTTTGGCTTGACATAGAAGAGGAGCTCAGTAGCCCAATTCCGTTGACCCATCTCCCCGGTATGTCCTATCCAGTAGACACCTGCCACCCACCAATGATTGTCGATACTCTTGCGGCCTTTAACACTCTCATTTTTTCACTGGGCCCGAACGTATGTCCTCAGGATGGACTCCCGCTGTGGCATAACCCCAAAATTCAAGTCCTAAATAGAACGATAGCATGGAAACCCTGGTACTCAAGGGGGATCTGGACACCCCAACAGCTTTTCTCAGCTGCTCGTTGGAAAACCTTCTCTGATTTACAAAAGGAATTTGCGTTACCAGCGAAACACTACTTTCAATTGATGCAGCTTCAACACTGCCTCAAAAGTGCTCGAATCATGCTGCCCTCTGCCCCTACTGAGGACGGGCTATTAGAGATAGTTCACTCTATTAGCAGTACACATGGGGTAGCCTCTAACTTTTATAAAATATTATGTCAGGGTACAGACACGGCCACATTTAGAGCCCAACAAGCCTGGGAACGCGAGCTGCAAACCACTTTAACCCCTGTGCAATGGAGCGTTTTCTGGAGCAAAGTAGTGCGGGTTTCCCGGTCTGCCTCTGTTACCCAAACTCTCTTCTTTTTTGCACACCGATGCTTTTATACCCCAGAAAAAATAGCCAAATGGAGCACAACTGCTAGGGACCAGTGTTGGTCTTGCCATACTGCTGTGGGAACCTTCGCTCATGTTATTTATGAATGTCCTCAACTACAGGTTTATTGGGGGCGGGTTTGGAGTTGTATTCAATTTATCTTACACCTTCACGAACCTCTCTCTTGGAAGATCGTGGGACTCCGCTCTGTGGCGGAGGTCCCCTCTCTTCCTAAGAAGGGTCGCTTTCTCCTTGACTTCATGCTGGGTATAGCCATATGCTTAATCACGAGGAATTGGAAGGATAGCTCTCGACTTACTGTCAATGAATGGTGGAACCTCGTCTGCTTATATAGTAAATATGAGCAGACACCTCGGAGAGCTATTCCCCATGTCCAAACTCACTCTTGCTTGTCTAAATGGCAGATGCTTAATGATTATGTACAATCTGCTCATTGTTCCAACATGCCTGTATAATGTGCACTCATCATGTTTCAGATCACCGTTAGGTTTTGTAACACAATAATGTAAGTACACGCCCGCTTCGGGAATGATCAGTTTCTAGGGAAGAAGCAGGGGGGTGGGGGGTGGTAGGGGTTTACTTTGATGTATGTATTACATTTTATGTATCTGTCTTTTGCTGTATGTCTTCCTTTCCTTTGTTGTTATAAAACGAAAATAAAGCATTTAAAAAAAAAAGAAAAACATGAAATACGGGTTGTACTTTGATCAATGTTTGTGTCCATGCAGAATTAAGTATAATGCAGAGAAAATCCCTAATCACTGCATGTTAAGTGTATGCAGTCTCTGGTTGAAATACCCCCAGATTTGTGATCCTGAGAGCTCCAACCTTCCCTGCACCCTGGGTAGTGATGCGTGAGCACTACTGTGAGATCAATAGCCCCATCTGAAGTACTCTGTCTGCATGCCAGGAAAGGAGTAGGGACCCCATATCATTGACATAGCTGAGGACATGCAGCAGATGCTCTATGTAAGGGAAGATTGAGGCTATAAGATGCTGTTAGCATAACACACAATGTGATGATACCTCAGTGTATGCTGATCTGACTGAGGCTCATGTCCTACCCTAATTGTTGTCTAAGATGATCTCATACCCAATAGTTGATGTTGAGAAGGAGTGGTGTCCAATGATAAATGGTCTCCCACAGCCATGTAATAATTCTGCAGCCAAACCAGTCGAACATTGATGTTTCATGTGCCTGGTAGAGAAGGGCTCAGTTATGGGCTCATTGTCCATGCCAGGACATCTGTTGAGAGTATGGACTGGGTAATCTGAAGAGCTCAGAGCACATCATTGGCTAACATTCTGAGGAAACTCCAAGTACTGAGAAGTGATGTCCTCACCCAATAATCATAGCTCCACTAGATATGCCAAGGTGATATGAAATGGAACAGCAGGACATTCCACCCTCTCAGATAACATAATAAACTAGGGACCTAGCAGGCAGCCATAGGGGATGAACCATGAAGGACAGATTCCATAAGGTAAGACCATGGGCACTGGATCTGCAAGACTTATCTGGCCCATACAAACATAAAATCTGGAAGTCCCAAACATATGCAGCAAGGATGTTATTGGTGCCCTAGATGCCACAGAAGCCTGGTCCACCAAGACTGTATGGACATATAGGTGAGAGAGGTCTCCAGAAGTGACCACTGTGCCATTCCATAGACATCTGGAGACAGCTGCTTGAAGGCATAACCACAACCTGAGAATACCTGAGGTGAGACAAATGAGTTGTGTTGCTGTGTTGAACATCCAAAAGCGAGGGGTGATGGGTGGTCACTAGTGCTTTATTCAAATAACAGAAACGTTTGATGTTTCATGTGAAAATGATGATGAAACTCTATATGCTTATTATCCTTAAATGTCACATACAACACTGTATCTATTACTTATTTTGTTCCCTGTAAATAGTTCTTGCTTGTTCCATGTAATGTAATATAGTTGTTATGGTTCTAAGATGTTCACTGTAAAAACAGACACCTGTCTGTTATGTTACCTTGTTCTATGTAAACCGCATTTGATCTTGGGAAGATGCGGTATATAAAAAACTGTTAATTAAATTAATTAAATTAAATTAAATCCCACCCACCCACCCTGTCTCCAATGGACCATCAGCAGCACCAAGTTCTACAGAGCATTGACACCTCCCACATGACGCAGATACTGGCAATCTAAGGCCCGCTGCTTTTTAACATATTCATAAATGACCTGGAAATGGGAATAATGAGTGAGGTGATCAAATTTGCAGGTGACACAAAATTATTCAAAGTTGTTAAAACCCAAGAGGAATGTGAAAACTTGCAAGAGGACCTTGATAAATTGGAAGACTGGGCATCCAAATGGAAGATGAAATTTAATATAGACAAGTGGCAAAGTTATGCACCTAGGAAAGAACAACCCAAACTTTGGTTACACCATTCAAGGTACCAACTGAAGGAATACTCTGCACCTCCCCTCACCTACAACGAGGCAGGGCTCTTGGGTATAACTGAAATCCACACACAAGGCAATGAGAAGGTTAATTGATAAATCAGTAAATAATACACAACACACTTGTATTATAAAAACAAACCAAAGCTTTGGGAGAGCAAGCTAGGCCTCTGCCTATGTTTACTCTGATATCATAGCTTTAGGCCACTTTATTTATAGGTAAAAATTCCATTACACAGCATAAGAAGCAGAAGGACAGCAAACCTCAATACCCTCTGTCTCCCGAAGTCATTCAGAAAGTTTAATGCATGTACCAGTAACAGGGCCTTCTCATTTATAGCTCCAGCACTCTGGAACCGGTTGCCAAGTGAACTGCGTGCAATCTGTGATCTAAAAGACTTCAGAAAAAAACTTAAAACACACCTCTTCCAATCACATTTCAATTTAACCTCATGATATGCATTCAGGCATGTGTAATTATGTTTATAATGATCCCATGTGAAGTCTTAACAGTCAGGTTTGTGTAAATATGTATATAAATACTTTGTATGAAGTCTTAACATCAATCAGCTGTAAATCTGTAACCCTTTTTGCTGTGTGCTACCTCCCCCCCTAATCGCTTTGTACATACCCCTAATTACTGGCCGCCGCCGGTACAACCAACCTTACCATGTATGCCAACCACTGCTGATCACTGGAAGCAGCGGGATACAAACTGTACACAAATAAATAAATAAATAACATAAATAATTTCACTTTATTATTCTACGTCTCACATCACGTATATTCATAATATACATATTCTATTCTACGTCTAGTGTCACGTATATTCATAACATACCTTTCTATAGGCATGCACGTCATAGACAATCATGAAAAGACATACATATATTCTCAGACATGACTATGTAGGCCTTAATTCTAACTAATTCTAACACTGACAGTTTGATATCTCTGACCAGAGACTGAGAAGCTGGGTAAACAACTTGCCTTTTACTTATCTTTCTAATAACAAGACTAATGTTTACATATCTGGAACCTTTCACCCAGTTACTTCTACAGAGTTTTCAAGAATGTTACTGAGTACAAAGCTCTGAATGGTATTAACTCTTTCTTAGGGCTTATAGTAATATAATGTTATACACAGGGCCTGACTGTGTATCCAACCTGGTACAATCCAGCTTTCTTTCAGTCCTTCCTCTGATTCTGTAAAGAATCATTTCACAGATAAGGAAACTCAGACATCGGTATAATATAATCCCTAATAAGTCAAATAATGAAGCTAATATGCCTTGCAGGGGCCTTGATAATAAACTCCAGAAAGAAGAAACAGAATAAAAAAAATCAGAAAAAGAACTTACATAACTACTACTTGATACAAAAGTATGATTTCTAACCTTATCTAGTAGGCCTTTCACTATTTTTCCTTCATCATCAAGCAAACAATAATTAATAATAAAAATAATAATAATAATAATTAATAAATAAATAAATAAATAAATAATCCATACAGGCCATTTTCCTTCGCTAGGAGATAGTCTAAAACCATGCGATTCTAGGCTAATAAAGTAATATTTTGGTAAGGTAAAAAAAAACTCCACGGGGTGTCTAACTGGGCAATATAGCAAGTACCTGAAAAACCTCTGGTCTGCAAGATTACCACATACAAAATAATCTAACTTCTAAAGCCACTAATCCATGTTCCCAAATCGTCAATTTGTGGGGACAAGATGTATTCTGTGTACAATTATTCAGAGCCCACTGAATAATGTTCATTTCTTTAATTCCAACAGATAAATTACATTCCCAGGGATGGTAATACCCTAACAAGGGGAAACCCATGCACTTGGTTCCCTTGAACATGCAGTAATTGTACTACTGAAATATAGGATTTTCTTACGTGGGATTTCTTATACCAAATAGAAGAATTATGTAGCATTACTATTCTACAGATGTTCCACAGGATGTCCCCTACCTTTTTCCCTGTACTTTGAGCCATGAAACATATTGGAGGGGACTTTAGAGGCATAGAGCTAACTATTCTAGGTTCTGTGTTTATATGAGACCATTAGATTAAAATGTCTTCTGACCTCATACAACTACCCATGCCCAACAGGATAAGAAGAGCTGCTACAGCCAACTTGCTAGCAATACCAAAATCTATGACAAGATGCGCCATATCAACTTCTAATAGAGCCTATAGCTTGAGCGCCCCAAGCCTCTGGAACTCCCTACCACCACACATCAGAACTATCCCCAACTTGAGCCAGTTCAGGAAGGCCTTAAAACACCTCCTCTTTATTAAACACCTCACAGCCTCCCCCGAACCCCAGCCACCAGGTATGAACAACACACAATAACTCCATCTCACATATATACAGTTACCTATTTCAATGTTTCAAATATGTATATAGTTTCCCCCGTTATCCAAGTTGATTGCTCCTGTTCATTGTAATGACCTGACTCTTGTTTATTGTCGGATACTGTTTGTTTTATGTAAACCGCGCTGATCGCAAATAGTGCGGTATATAAGACATGTAAAATAAATAAATAAATAAAATAAAATAACTGAGTGTAAATGTGACTCAAAAATATTGGGGTATTTCCCATAACATTCCCAAGATTCTAAATGCAGTACTGCTTCATTAACAATATGCCACAGCACAACTAAGACAAAATAGAGAAACATTCTTAGCAAACCTCTAAATATCTGAAACTATAATCCAAAAATAAATATTCTAAAACAAAATGAAAATACACCTACTTTTCTTAATATGATGAAGCCATATACTATAGCTATAACTACCCTCTAATTCTCAAACTTTTCATAAAGTAGAGGTTAAGTGCCAAAAGGTCATTGCATATATGTACTAATACTATATCCACCTAATCAGTAGTGAAAATGCTGGACAAAGGTCTTTTGCAGAATTGGTCCATTCAAAAAGCACTTAATCACAATAGTCTTTTTCTGTAATATCACTGTTGTTCAACGAGTCTCTGTGTTGCAATCTCTTGATTCACTGATGCAGGGAACCACCTTCTGGATCCTGTGAAGGAGCCTTTTTACACTGTGTAAGATGTATCCAACGAGAGTGTCCTTCCACTTTACAAGCCGAGTATCCCACCAGGAGCACATGAAATGGACCTAGAAACTTGGGAGCCAGAAGCATCTTTGGATGCAAATTCTTAATCAGGACCCAATCTGGTGACTTCACTTCTGGATATAATGATTCTGATGATTCTGGATATGATGATTCTGTCATCTCGTTGAGGATTCACTTGCAATAAAGGGGAAACAGACAGGACTGAGTGTGATCGTGAACAATAAGTCAAAATATCACTGCACAACAAATGGGGATCCGGGATAACTGCCAACTCATGTGGAGAAGTAGCTGGACGTCCAGTAACTATTTCATATGGTGTCAGGCTGCGGGAATTACACACTGCCATAAGGGCAAAAGGAAGGGCTTCTGTCCAATCTGTAGCCCAATCCTGTGTCAGAGTGCGTAAGTGACCTTTCAGTGTCCTAGTCATCCGTTCCACTTGGCCAAAGCTTTGCGGATGATAAGGAGTGTACAGTTGTCTCTTAATACCAAACCAAATTTTTAATACCCTCCCAGACACTCGCAACAAAGGCTGGACCCAGACAAGAAGAAAGAACAAAAAGTACACCCCAAACAGGATTAAACTCAGAGAAAAGACAAGTGACCACCAAACAAATACCACCTCCCTCCTCTGGCACAGGGCAGATCTGCAAAACAGGCTGCAAAATCAAAAAGAGTTCGGAAGGCAGAAATCTTAATAACTGACCCTAAGCTGACCCTACAGTGCCAGTCTTGAAATAGTGCAGACAAGCTGTGCCAAAGAAAAAATAACAGAAGTTCAGGTGATACCGGAGAACCAAAAAGACATAATTCATAGCCACAGCGGTAAAGCTTATAATGCAGGAACAGGGCAAGTAGAAACAAAAGACTGTCAGGACAAATAAGCAGATGATCCTCTTTCCAGCAGCCCTGAGCATCACAGGATGCACCCCACGAAGTCAGAGTCTGGGTTTCAAAGGAAGTATCTTGCTATTGCTGCAAGAAAGATGAAAGGGAAAACAAAGTCATATTAGACGGTGTTAAATACAGCACTGTCTGTGACACCGATGCTTGAAGAACAGCTCACCGTGCTTCTTGGTCTGCAAATTGGTTGCCCTTTGACACAAAATCTTCAGCAGAAGAATGTCCTTTGCATTTCAAAACTGCAACTTGTGCTGGCAAGAGGACAGCCTGTAACAAACGGTGAATGTATGCAGCATGTTTAATTGGTTTATTAGCAGAAGTCAAAACCCCTCGTTGCTGCCAAATATTGCCAAAATCAAAATAAAATGCTTAACGCATAGGCACTATCTGTATAGACATTTGCCAAAAGATACCTGGAAAGTTCAAGTGTACGTGTCAATGCAAACACTTCAGCTAACTGTGCACTAGTAAATGGCAAAGAAGATGATTCCACAACATCATTAACAGTAGTGACTGCATAGCCTACACAAAGTTTTCCTTTTTCATCCCTGAAAGCAGAACCATCCACAAATAAAGTCGCATCCGGGGCTGATAAAGGCAGAGGGGAAAGATCAGGCCTAGCCCGGGAGAATGTCAAAATAGTTTGGAAACAATCATGAGACCCATCCTCCTCCACAAGTATTAAAGGGTTGCATATTGATGTAGTACATACTGAAACATGAAGCGGAGAAATGATTAATTCCAGAGTCAATAAAATGTGTGGAGGACAAAGGCGGAGTCTTGGTTAGATGGAACAAAAAGGGCGCTATAGAACCAGAAAATCAGTAATTTTCAATTGCAAAAGCCACTGCTACCAAACTACGTAGACAAAGTGGGAGTCCCAAAGTCACTGCATCAAATCGCTTTGAGAAATAGCCTACCGGCTTGCAACCAGTTGGGAAAGCTTGTAAAAGCACACAGGTAGCAGAGGAATCATAAATAGCCACATACAATTTGAATGGTAAAGAATAATCATATACAATAACATGGTGCATTTCCCAGTGCAATTTTTACATTTAAAACAAACCTCCCACTGTGATATTGTGGGTACAATGAGGCCTTCAGATCCTTTTTTCCAAAATGAGAGCATAAAGCGGAGCAGTAAGATCTGAGAAATTTGCTAGCTATTATTTACAGAAAATTAATAAACTCAGGAAGCTACGCAATAACACTGGTGTCGCTGGAAAAAGGCAATGACAGAATAGGTTTCAATCTAGCAGAGGTAATTGCACGACCAGATGGTGTTAGGACAACACCCAGGAAAGTAACATTTTGAAATACACATTGCAGTTTAGGCAAATTAACCTTCAAACCTAAATTAGCAATATGAGCTAATAGAGACAAAGAATCTGACAAACAAATCTCATAACTTGGTGAACATAAAAGCAAATCATCCACATATTGAACTAAAGAGGAATGGTCGAGTCTTACATCAAATAATGCAGTTCTTAGGGCCTGTGAAAATATGCAGGACTATCTGTGTATTGGTTTTCTTTGCTAATTCTTACTGAAAAATAAGCAGAACTCAAATCTACAACAGAAAACAAGGTGGTCCCTGAAGGTATCTGTGTCAAGATATCATGTGGATTAGGCACCAAGGGAAAAATTGGCAAAATCACATTATTTACTGCCCGCAGGTCTTGCACAAATCTATAAGTCTTACCGTCAGCCTTTAGTAAAGGAAGAATTGGAGTCTTACATAATGAAGTTGTAAAATAAATGACACCTTGTTTCTGAAGATCTTCAGTCACAGGACGAATTCCTTCAATGGAAGCTGTTGGCAGTGGATACTGCTTGAGTCTAGGAAGCTGAACTCCAGGTTTCACGGTGATTTTTACAGGCGGGATAGAAAGACATCTGACATTAGATCCCGGCACTGCCCACAAAGTAGAAGGAAGTTCTCCAAGAGCAGGATGAATGGTACTGGCATCTGCAGGAGACAGCACTTCAGAGAGAGAATACAGCTAGAAATATAACTTCCCACTCCACCAGGATAGAGTGAATTCAGCTGTTACCGGAGGGGGAGGAGGGAAATCAGCTCTCTGATCAGTATAACAAGTACGCATTTCTCTGGACTGTCCACGCCCTCGCTGAGGATTCCCATAACCTCCTCTATTTTTACCTCTTCCCCTTGCCCATGGGTGGCTGTATAAACAATCTGTAGATTGAGCAATTTAGTCTTTTCACATCTATTTTAGTTCACTCTTCTTGCTGATCCTTAATAAATTTTAAGTCACTGTATCAAGCGCCTTCCAGAATTGCATCAGCTGTTCTAGCTGGCCAATCTATTATTGAAGTTTCTAAAACTTCTTTTTATTCTTGGGATTAAACCATTTACAAAAATATTAGTGAATCCTGAAAGTGTGTCTTCTGCTTCACCAGAATAGTCTTTAAAAACTAGCATACACCTAGTGTGAAAATCTGTAACCTTTTCACCCCTATCCTGCCTTAGAGATATCACCACTCATGAAAAAGATTTAGGCATCATCAAGGATAATACGTGAAACCCTCTGTCCAGTGTGCAGCGGCAGCCAAGAAAACTAATAGAATGCCAGGAATCATAAGAAAAGGAATGGAGAATAAAACCAAGGATATTATAATGCCTCTGTATCATTGCATGGTTTGACCACACCTTAAATATTGTGTGCAATTCTGGTCACAGTATCTTAAAAAGGATATAGTGGAATTAGAAAAGGTACAGAGAAGAGTCACCAAAATGGTAAAGAGGATGAAGGGATACCCCTATGATGAAAGGCTTAAAAGGTTAAGGCTCTCCAACTTGGAAAAGGCTGAGGGAAGATATGATAGAAGTCTATAAATTAATGAATGGAGTGGAATTGGTTGTTTATGCCATCAACAAGTAGAAAGACTAGAGGACACACAATTAAACTATAATGTAACCCATTTAAGACTAATAAGAGAAAATATTTTTTCACTCAACACATAATCAAATTCTTGAATACGTTATTGGAGGATGTAGTAAATGCTGTTAGTGTAGCTGTGTTTAAAAAAGGTTTGGACAAGTTCCTGGAGGAAAAGTCCATAAACCATTATTAAAGAGGGAAATCCACTGCTTACCTCAGGATGTGCATTGTGGAAGTTGTGGACTTTGGGTACCTGCCAGGTTGTTGTGACCTGGATTGGATATAGGATAATAGGCTTGATGGACCTTGGTCTGACCAGTATGGCATTTCTTGTTTTTATGCAATAACCATGTGGCCATGGTATGCAGAGGTGGAGTGCAGTTACCATGGATGAGCATGAGCAGACAGCCCTGTCATGTTTCACAGTGGCACAGCTAGGGAGCCCCACCCTCCTTATCAATGGCATGTGTGCAGCTGCCATGCAAAAATCATCCCTTAACTGAGTTAGCTAGGAAGGTCCTGTACGTACAGGCTGGACTGAATCGCAGTCTCAGTCTGCACATACAGGACTGTTCATGATTCTGATCCGACAGGGCTAGACGAGTCCCGTGGGATCAGAATCGCAATCCCCACTGAACGTCTGGTTCAGAATGGATGTAGAGAGGAAATCTACATCTGGGACTGAATAAGCCTGTTGGTGTCTGTGGTTAGGTATGAGTTGTTACACACCTCAGCATTGCTGGGTGCCTCCACATATTGGGGATAGTAAATAACTGTGGCTGCTGCCATGTTTTCATGTGGGTATGTGTTCTGATAATGCCATGCATGTTGGGGTTCTCTGCTTTGCACATGATTTTGCAAGGTGATCATGTCCATTCCCGCTATCAGTGCTCATTGCATTCTCAACATGGCATGGCAGTTGGTGGTGAGGCTGAGCTAAGGGGGTATTGGGAGTTACAGTGGGGAGCAGGATATCTTGCCCTCAAATGTGCCTTGATCATTGCACCGGAGATGACTAATGTTGTGTGTCTGTCATGCAGCTGTGGAACTGAGTGTCTAGTGCAGGCCTTAATGCATGTGCCCAATTGCAGTCTGGCCCTGGGTGTGATTTCCTACTTGTTCAAAATGTGTCTGCCAGGTTGTTTGGTGGCCAGGGCTTACGGCCTTGCTGGCAGGGACCTGGGATCTGATATATTGCTGGGTGTGCTGTGGCCAAGCATGTGGAGCTGTGGCAGAATGGTTGTAACACTGGTTTAGTAAGGCGAGGCCGAACAGAGAAAGGCACAACCACTCGCAAAAACAGCATAAAAGCAGGTCCAAAGCGAGTAGCATTAATGGAACTTTATTGAAGAACGGAGGTCAAAACCAGAGAAACAAAACCCGACAAGGCCATGTTTTGGCGTGGCCTTCATCAGGGTCTACAAACTGTATAACAATAATAAAATAAAACAACGAAGTATGGGCAATAAAAACAATAATAATAATGAATATAAAATCATATTGATTAAACATTGAAAGCCTGACATTCTACCAAGTTAACCATATACCTCTAAGTAAAAACAGATAAAAATGATTGTGTATAAATATCAAGTAAACATTATAAGAAACCATAAAATAATAATTCTATGAATAGTGAACATAAGAGAACAAAACCGTGACTAAAACCATATTAAAAGAGACTCAGTAACAAACATTGTGTGGCTGTATTTAAGGTTTCCCTATGTAGTAATGTAGAATAGCCAAGAGGAGTCAGGGGATTTACTAGGCAGTGTTGTCTAGGTACAAATTGTACTGTCTGTTAATCCTGAAGTGAAAGGAATCTAATAGGAAATTGAAAACAGAAATACAAAAATCGGGGGGGGGGGGCAGCATATTACAAAAACCATTACTTCATGGAGTTATAAAAATCATATGATGTCATGGAGGTGCACTTGATAGAAAAATATTAGGTAAAGGGCATCCAATAATTGTTCCAAAACCCAAAGTGTGTGCTGTAAGGTATGTAATATTTGTTCTTTTCAAAGAATGCCGGCCAAATATTCAACTTCTAAAATAGCGAAGAACTGGCTACATAAAAAAATGGACGCCAGGAGAATTTCAGTCTGAATCGGTACATCAATGTGTGCTGATCTAGACTATGATGAATATGACAATAAATAAATAGGTAAAAAAATTAAAATCATTGTATTAAAATGAAACAGACTCCTACTAATTTTATACTGTAGTCTTAATGTCTGGGTCCTAACAGGACAACCATATATATTTAAAATTGGGAAAAAAATAAAATCACATAAGAAGGCTATAATTTTTAATGTGATTGGGTGAGCACTAGCCTTTTAGGTATAAAAGAAATAAATGGAATACGGAAACTAAGCCATGCCATAGTAAAGCACTAAAAATGAATAGATTGAGGTAAAGAAAATCGGAGAACTTTGATTAAAGGTATGATGACATATAACAGATTACAAATAAGCAAAGGAGGGGGGGGGAAGCAGCAGGGGGGGGGGGAGGAAGGGAGGAGAGGAAATATGAGTGTAAAAAGGTAATCAAGGTGTTAATTATAAATCCAGATATCAATGGTAATAAAATTAGAAATATTGAAAATTTAAAAGTTAAAAAAAAATCAAAGTAGCTATCAGCCTTAACGCCAGAATGCCTACACCCCACCCTGTCCTTTAACACACGTTGGGACCCTTAACGGTGCCGTTTACCACTAGCAAATGCTGTGTCCTTCGTGCCGTTTAGTAATCATGCCCTTTAGACCAGAAAATTAGAAAAAAAAATAACTGGCTAAAGACAAATGCATTGGGAAATAGAGAGTAACTTCAGAAACCGTAAATAGATCAAAGCCTGACATATGAATCCTTAAATAGAAATGAATTTAAGTCTAAAGATGAAAGACTGGCAACTGAAACACAGGGCAGTGGACTATGGACAAGATGGCTTACAGTCAGCATATTAAAAATTGGTAAAATAGACGTTTTAACACTGAACTGGAAATTCCCACATATCATATCGCTGGGTCTGATGTGATGATGCCAGAAAAAAATTGTATACAGAAAAGCATAATAAGGTAGCATGTCTTATATCATTGGAGGTGATGTAAACACTATAACATTGCTGTGCCTGAAAAACACTGGGATTATGACCTGGACGACATGGTGCAGAATGAAGAATTTGTGATTACCAGGGACATTCTTAGTTTCACAGATAAAAAGCTTGATGCAAGAAAATAAGACATTGTGATAAAGGAATAAAGGAAAAGAATAATACTATGAATAGAAGTGTCGGTACCAGATGACTATCCTATATTATTGTAGAGAAAGAGAAGATCCTTAAGCCTTCACAAATGCAATCAGAGGCCTTTAAAATGCAATGGAAAGATATAGAAATAATTCCAATTGTACTGGGTGCCACCGACCTGATTAATACAAATTTCCAAGAGCATCTTAATATGTTGCCTTTGCATATTACATCTTACGAACTTTAGAAAAAGGCTCTCTTTGGAAGCATGCAAATGTCAACATGAGCATTAGCAGTTAATCTGAGAGATTGAGATCATCTTTAAAATACCCTGGCAGAGAGGTGAGGCTCATTACCGTCATGGAATGAGCAAAGTTAACACTTGAGAAACCAAAAGCTGTATTGTACTATGTTACAAAGCACATCAATCACAGTATTTATTTTGCATGCAGTCAAAACTGAAAGCAAACGGGTTTACAAAAACAGAGATTATATAAAACAATGTAAACCTCTGACCCAGGAAGCAAGAGAGGAAAGATAAAAGAGGAGAGAACAGAGGAGATTTCTCCAGATACTTATCATTAAAATATTTGTGCTTCTTTTATTATGCTTTCATATTATAAAACAGAGCTGTCCACAGAGAGTCAGGACCCTTGATTATTCATGGAAAGAAGCAGCCACATTTGCAAACTCCTCTGCAGTTTGCACAGTGCAATAGTTCAATAAACCCCACAGAACATACAAGGATGAAAGTTAGTTTTGCAGAGCACATAAAGAAAATTTGTTGAGAATTAGAAAAAAAGGAAAATTTGAGCAGAATCACAATCAAATGATGCTTCTTATATTTCTATGTCTGCATAGGCCTTCCAAAATAAGACAAAAACTAGGCTTCATCTTGCATGTAATAGAACCACCAGGGTAGTCCAAGTTAGTAAACAGTAAACAGTGTGATACAGCTCTCCCTCCCTCTTATTGAAATGTTTCACAGGCTTCTAATTGTATCCCATGTCAGATTAAACATTTTGGGGGTAATATTATATAACCATTTCTCAATGAAAAGCATGTTGTACACAGGGCAAATAGAAAGTGGAGGAGTAGCCTAGTGGTTAGAGCAACTACCTCATACCCAAAAGATCAAGAGTTTAATTCCCACTGGTACTCCTTGTGACTATGGGCAAGTCACTTTACCCTCCATTGTCTCAGAAAAAAAGGCTGGCAATCTACTTCCAGTAACACATTGCCAAGAAAACCCAGAGGTAGCTTGGTCACTATGAGTCAACTCTGACTTGATGGCAGTAAAAAAAAAAAAAAAAAATATATATATATATATATAACCATTTCTCAATGAAAAGCTTGTTGTACAGATGGAAAATAGTACATAAAATTCTGTGAGTATATGTGTGCATACTGTCATCAGGCCAGCCTACTGCCTAGGGCGAGTAGGGTTGGTCTGCATTGATATTCTATCTTCAGGGAGTATGACACTGCATTTGCTCCTGCAATGCCTTGTGGGAATGGTAGTCCCCTTTTTACTCTCTGATTCAAGAAGGAGTTGCAGTCGAGTGTTAAAGGCAAAAATGACAAGGATTTTATTTCCCCTCCCAACAGAACTTAAGTGCAGATGAAATTAGGACAACTTTCCATATATTTGGTAGGAGGAATGCATACAAGAACTAAGGTAAATGTGCCTCTTCATTCTCAGGCTTCCAAACATGCAGTGCTCGTCACAAAAACAAAAGCAAACAAACAGCTTCTGATAGCAAAGGAAAATGTTCCCCTTTTATTTGCCGCTTTTTCAGCACTCTTATAGTAATGCTCAGCACAGGGATTCATTATGGTCAGCTATACATAGGGTGCAATCCATCTGTATATCAGCTGCGTCATAAACATCAGAGTCTATCTGCATCTCTTCCAGCTCAGCATTAGCTGGGTGTGGCTATAAGCTGCTATCGTGGGTTTTAAAGTAACCTTCTTCTAGGCATTCAGGGATCTTCCCTTTATACCATTCTAAACAGCAGGGCTTGAAACTACCCTGTACTCTGGAGTTGCTTCCTGGGCTGTTTCCTATTTCTTGGCAACAACAAGGAAATACTTTTAAACTAGATTCATAGCTGGGCAAACTTTGAAGCCTACCTTCTGGCTTTAAGGAGGGAGGAATTCTCTGCTCTCTTGGCTCAGGCAGGTTTCCAAACACCGGTTGTGTTTTCTTTCCTCTTAGCTTACTGGCTTCTGCCTCAGATCTATAAGTATTTTCCTGCCATCGTCTCTCTCTCTCTGGAGCATCCAAGCTTTTCCAAGCCTGCCTCCCAGGAGGTCTCTCCTTTCTCCTGCCTTTCCTGAACGGCACCTCTCTTGTGCTGCTTCCTTCAGGTTTTCAGGGTTTGGCTTCCTTGGCTCTTGCTACGGCTCTCTCTTGACCTGGTCTCTGACTGGGACCTTCACCCGGTCTCTCTCTTCCTTGTCTCTGTGTTTCTCTTGCTCTCTCTTTTAAAGCTAATGACCAAATATCATAGTCCTGTTTCTCAGGGCTTAGCTCTGCCCTTCCCCTGAACAGGTGTTTCTCATTAACCCCTAAGCTTGGTAATAGTCACAGCTTGGGCGTGTCCATTTGGCTCCTGACTTTCTCTGTTTACTTTCTTCTTGTAAACATTGAGCCATGTGCTCAGACTGCCTGTCAGATTCTAAGGTGGAATCTTCTACTATCCCTATCTCCATGCACTCAGTAGGGGCTTCTTCATTACAATACAAGCATACATGTTGTCAAGAAAGCACATACTTTTCTGTGATCTGTGTGTAGGCATTCCTGGGGGCATAGTATGGGTGGAGCTGCAATGTACACATATTATTTGTAAAATACATGTGTTCATAAATACTGTAGACTAAGGGGTATGTTTACTAAAGTGTGTTACTCAGTAACATGAGCTTTAGGCATACTTTGGAGGGGGCCCCCCGAATATTGCAGGCCATCTTCTCTACATTTCCAGATGTTTTGAGGCCAAAATAAGTATTTTTTGATGCTATTCGTGCCTGCAGCAGGTCTAAACGTGGATGTACCTGCAGATGTCCCCAAAGTTCCAGAAATCAAATGGAGACATAAGAACATAAGATATGCCATACTGGGTCAGACCAAGGTCCATCAAGCCCAGTATTCTGTTTCCAACAGTGGCCAATCTAGGTCATACGTACCTAGCAGTTTCCCGAAGGGACACAGGTTCCACAAAGCTTGTATTGGTTCAAGCATTGATATCCTGGGTCCCTTCTTAATAATGGCTTATGGACCTTTCCTCCAGGAACTTGTCCAAACCTTTTTTAAACCCAGCTACACTAACAGCCTTTACTACATCCTCCGGTAACAAATTCCAGAGTTTGATTACACGTTGAGTGAAAAAATATTTTCTCTTATTAGTCTTAAATAGTTTACCCTGTAGCTTCATTGCATGTCCCCTAGTCTTTCTATATTCTGATAAGGTAAACAATCGATCTACGTTTACCCATTGCACCTCCTCAGACATGCCTCCACCACATACCCTTGCCTACTTGACATGTGAAAGCTTGTAAAACTTGTACATAGATGGCTGTTTTACAAACATTTTGACCTGGACATTCCAGATTGCACTTAGATGTCATTTCTAAAATGTGCCTTCACATGGATAATGGCACAGACCACTCTAGCACTATTTGGATAGTGCTGGGGTGGAGCTAGGCCCAGATTTAGGCATAGACAATGTAAGCAATTGTCTCCAGTGCCAAAATGTGATAGGCACTGGAGTGCTGCCACTACAACCATGGTTACCTGGATATTTCCTGCTGCTGTAATCTTCTTTTACTGCTGAATCAGGAACAGCAACAATGCCGTAAAAACTTAAAAGAACACATTGTGCCACACAGTCTCAAGTCCTGCAGAAGCCATACTTCCACACGCCAGGTTTTCCCTAATAACAGGAAGTTCATGAAGAAGAGGATCTGGGGCTTCTGCAGGCCTAGGGATCACATGCTGGCTCTAAGGGCCTGCATATTGCTTTCTCTTAATTTTCTACACCTGCTGCTACTATTCTGCACAAGAAGATTGCAGCAGCAGGTGCAAGCTTCAAGATGAGAGTATGGAGAATTAGAAAAGAAGAATTAGGGGTGGGGTTTTGAGCCAGGAGCCAATCCTTTGCCCTTGATATCTTAGGTGAGGTGCAATGATTTGTGCACTAACCAACTCCTTACCCTTTGATAAATTTTGGTAGGGAGAGCCTATGGGTACCCAGCATTTAAAACTGGATCTGGGCAGAGCAAGAATATAATGTGGGAATTCAGCCCAACTTTATAAATAGCATTAATGTTTAGTCTACAGCATTCCAGGTCTGATAACTATCCCGAGGAGAGACTCAATAACAGCCCTATCTGGATAGCAGGTGGCACTCACCACTCTATTCATATATTCAATACAACTCACTGTCTGGATAGTGGGTATAAATATACATAAAATATATAAATGGACAAGTTGGGTCTGTACCTTTGAAGGTTTTACGAAATAAAAGGTTTCTACAAAGGACTACAAAAGAGGACTGCTACTTCAGGAGAGAGATCTGCAATAGTGAGAATATATATTCACTTCTGGGAATAATCTGTCTGCTTGCATTCCTTGGGTAGCCCTCCAATCAGAAATCTAAGTGTGCCAAGTACATTTCACAAAAGACAGATAGAGAAACATTAAGAATTCAGTTGGCTAGTTCAGCTTCTATTGTTTGAAATTGTCTGTCTGCAAACTTGCTGCCAGGGAGGGGCTCTTGAATAGTGGACTTCCTGCAAACACCTGGTTGAATCCGGGCTCCACAGCTTCTCACAAACAAAAAAGCTTATAGCTTTGTATCTTTTAATAAGCTTGCAGCTTGGTATCTCTTACCTATTTTCTTACCTATCCTGTTGGTTGTGTAGCTGATATATAATATTTAACTGCAGTTGGGTTTACCTATCCTGGTGTTGTGTAGCTACGTTAACTGCTGGTTTTACATTCACTTCTGGGAATAATCTGTCTGCTTGCATTCCTTGGGTAGCCCTCCAATCAGAAATCTAAGGGTGCCCTCGATTCAGGTAAGGCCTGCTGGCCAAGGACACTTAGGTTCCCACCTCCCACCCCTCGCCCCACCCACCCCTGGGCTGCATTGCTTATATAGCGGTCATATACGTTGACATCTATCCTCTTAATTTGACCACAAATGTCTTGTATTCAGTGCAATAATTGTGGTGCCTTCATTTTGAGACGAATCATCTGGAACCTAAGAGCTTGCCCTATATGCCTCAAGTCGGCAGCCATACAAAATGAATTGACTCTATTAAGGGAAGAAGTAGCTGGAATGAAACACACCTCTTCTAGGATGCAAACCAGACAAAGTCCCCCGCCACTCCCACAGAGACTCAAACATCCCAGTAACAAATGTATCACAGTGGGCTCTGGTAGACTACGTCCGGTAATGCAGAAACACCCTGTACATCAAGAGATATCACTGCATAGTGCCTTCTCTGCTTTGGTTAATGAGGATGCCCAAGCCAGGGAAGCTCAAGGGCCCTTAAATGAGATAGTCAATGCCCAATCTCCTGATAAAGCAGCAATTATGAAGAAAGACTCAAGGAACAGAAAAATACTACTACTTGGTGATTCCATCATCAGAGGCACCAACTTGGAAACACAATTCAAAGGAGGGAAGTTAGACAAATGCCTCCCAGGCTCTTCATCTAGCAAGAATACAAACCAAATCGTTGATGTACTTAGCGCTGAAAGTGAGCACTCCAAAATTGATGTTATCATCCACTTGGGTACAAATGACCTGGCTAGAAACAGTGCCACTACAGTTCAAAGGGACTTTCAAACTCTGGGGGAGAAACTAAAGCCCAATGTTAACATTGTAGCATTCTCAAAAGTTCTACCTGTTCTTGGTAAGGGGGCAGAAAGGCTAAATCGCATAAACAGCTTTAACGCATGGCTCCAAACCTGGTGCAAAGAGGAAGGATTCAGATTTATTGGCAACTGGGGAAGCAGATGGACCAACAAGAGACTATATTGTGCTGATGGATTACATATCTCTGTCGCAGGGAGAAGAATCCTAAGTGAAAAATTCAGCCAGTATGTGGATACGCATTTAAACTAGAAAAAGGGGGTGACAGATGGGGAAGGTTAAGTTCTGGATATCACTCCCTGCAAAAGCAGAACAACATCAGAAACAGACACACTTTTAAACCACACATCAAAAACAAGTGGGAAGAAGTGGACAGAACAAAATCAATGCAAAACACACACAAGCCAGTTAAATGCTGGAAAGCAATGAGCACAAATGCTCAAAGATTATCCAATAAAGTTCCAGACCTGGAAGCCCTAATGGTGGAAATGGACTTGGACATTGTGACCATTACAGAAACATGGTTTAATGAATCACATGATTGGGATATAGCCATAGCTGGCTATAATCTATTCAGAAGAGACAGAGAAAATGGAAGAGGAGGAGGAGTAGCCTTGTATGTCAAAAGCAATAATAAAGCTACTGAAATGCAGGGGGCATGGGGAAAAGAAGAAGCGCTCTGAGTGGTGTTGGAAAGAGGAGATGGCACTGTCATCCATACTGCTGTAGTCTACAGACCTCCAACTCAAATCGAAGAGTTAGATAACGAATTGATTATAGACATTGTCAAAATAGCCACAAAGGGGGAAGCAATCATATTGGGTGACTTTAATCTACTCAATGTGGATTGGATTATTCCATCTGCAAATCTGGAAAGAAGCAAAAAAATTGTGGATGCTCTGCAAGATGCGTTACTTAGACAAATGGTGATGGAACCAACAAGGGAAAGCTCAACACTGGATTTAGTCCTCACCAACGGTGATAGCATTTCGAATGTCTGGGTGGGTGAGCCTGTGAGCAGCAGCGATCATCACACGGTGTGGTTTGAGATAAAAACCAAGGTGCAGTCCAACTATAGCAAGCTCAAAGTCCTAAACTTCAAAAACACTGACTTCAATAAAATGGCCATGTACCTAAAGGAAGAGTTGACAGGGTGGAAGGAGATAAGGGAAGTGGAATTGCAATGGGCTAAACTAAAGGTGGCAATAAAAGGGGCAACAGATAAATATGTAACAAAAGTAAATAAAAACAAAAGGAGAATGAAACCTATTTGGTTTTCCAAAGAAGTGGCTGCTCAAATAAAGGCAAAAAACACAGCTTTCGCAAAATTCAAAAGCTTGCACACAGATGAACACAGAAATGAATACAGGATCAAACTCAAAGAGACAAAAAAAGAAATAAAGATAGCAAAATCTAAGGCAGAGGAAAAGATGGCTAAAGATGTGAAGTGTGGCGACCAAACTTTCTTCAGTTATATTCGAGAAAGGAAGAAGATCAGAGGTGGAATCGCAGGACTCAGAAGTGCTAGGAATAGACTCGTGGAAAGGGACATTGAAAAAGCAGAATTGCTAAACAAATACTTCTGCTCTGTTTTTACTAAAGATAATCCTGGAGAAGGACCAACTGTGACTCCCAAATATAAAGATGGGAATGAAGTAGATACCACACCATTCACAGAAGATGATGTGTTACAACAACCTGTGAAACTGAAAGTGGACAAGGCCATGGGACCGGATGGAATACATCCCAGGATACTGAAAGAGCTCAGAGAGTTTCTTGCAGGGCCATTAAAGGATGTTTTCAAAAGTTCCTTGGAAACAGGAGCAGTTCCTCAGGACTGGAGAATGGCTGATGTCGTACCTCTACACAAAAGTGGTGAGAGGGAAGAAGTGTCAAACTACAGGCCTGTGAGCCTTACCTCGGTGATGCGAAAAGTAATGGAGATGCTTCTGAAAGAGCGAATAGTGAACTTTCTCAAAACCAACAGGTTGCAAGATCCGAGGCAACATGGTTTTACCAAAGGACAATCTGGCCAAACAAATCTGATTGAGTTCTTTGACTGGGTGACCAGAGAACTAGATCAGGGGCATGCGATGGATGTCATCTACCTGGATTTCAGCAAAGCCTTTGATACTATTCCTCATAGGAGGCTTATCAATAAACTCAGTAGTTTGGGGATGGGTCCCAAGGTGGTAAACTGGATCAGAAATTGGTTGACTGATTGACGACAGAAGGTGATGGTAAATGGAGCTCACTCGAGGAAAGGAAGGTGATTAGCGGGGTGCCCCAGAGTTTGATCCTGGGCCCGGCACTGTTCAATGTATAAATTACAACAAAACCAAAGCTCTATTCATCACAAGAAACCGGACATTCTCACAATCGGCCACCATCAACCTAAACAACACCATCATGCCGGTAAGACAAGAAATAAAATACCTGGGAGTAACGCTCGACAAGGACCTCAACCTCCAGTCCCACATTGCAAAAATAACAAAGAGCGCTTACATCAAAATGAGGACAGTCAGAAGGCTCAAACCTATCCTCGCCCATGAACACTTCCGAACAGTCAAGCCATCATCACTCCAACCCTAGACTATTGTAATCACATCTACCAAGGACTACCTAAAAAGACAATAAAACCACTACAGCTAGCACAAAACACAGCCGCACGACTCACGACAGATCACACAATTCACGATCACATCACCCCCATACTGTACCACCTACACTGGCTCCCAATCAGCTCCAGAATCCAATTCAAAGTACTTCTACACATATTTAAAATAATACACAACCTATCAGCAGACAGCCTACGCCCTCTCATAAAAACTGATGACAACAGGAGACCAAGAAGAAAGGAACCTCAGACACCATCAGAACACCAAAAGAATTTGCTAAAACAAGGCTAGCCACATCAAGGAGGGCACTCTCCCAGGCAGCACCCGCTATATGGAACTCTCTCCCAGACCACATAAGATCAACCAAGAACCTCAAGGACTTCAGAAAACTTCTTAAGACTGATCTATTTACAGTACATTTCAAGGACCTCACATAAATTTTCTATCTCAAGACATTACAGGATCACGATCCTACCCCCAAGACATTACAGAATCTCAATCCTAGCATGCCTCTCAAACAGCCCCATTTTGTATATATGTATATAGTTCATTATGTAAATAGTTCACTGATATAATCTAATGCACTGCCCCACACACTACACTTCTCAGTTCTCACACTGCATGCTACAAACCACACTTTATTATTGATTTTGATTGATGTGCCACACCACCTTGATTTAACGATAAGGCGGTATACTAAATCCTTCTAAATAAATAAATAAATAAAACTAAATTTGTGAGTGATATTGCTGAAAGACTGAATGGCAAGGTCTGTCTTTTTGCAGATGACATGAAAATTTGCAACAGAGTGGACTCCTTAACATGAGAAAAGATCTACAAAAGCTGGAAGAATGGTCTAATGCTTGGCAATAAAGATTTAATGCAAAGAAGTGCAGAGTCATGCACTTGGGTAGCAGAAACCCAAGGAAAATGTACATGATAGGGGGCGAGAGGTTGATGTGCATGGATCAGGAGAAAGAAGTTGATGTGATTATTTCTATAGATCTCAAGGTGGCAAAACAGTGCGACAAGGCAGTGGCAAAAGGCAGGAGGATGTTGGGCTGCATACGAAGAGGAATTACAAGCAGAAAGAGGTTCTAATACCAATGTATAAGTCACTGGTGAGGCCTCACTTGGAATACTGTGTTCAGTTTTGGAGACCGTATCTTGCAAAGGATGTAAAAAGAATGGAACCTGTTCAGAGGAAGGTGACCAAAATGATTTGGAGCCTGCGTCAGAAATCTTATGAGAAGAGACTTGAAGACCTAAATATGTACACTTTGGAGGAGAGGAGGGATAGGGGAGATATAATTCAGACCTTTAAATACTTAAGGAGAAATAATGAACAAACAAACCTCTTCCAAAGACGGGGAAGCTGTAAAACGAGAGGGCATAACATGAAGTTGCAAGGTGGAAAATTGAAAGGCAATGTCAGGAAATACTTTTTCACTGAGAGGGTGGTGGATGCTTGGAATGCCCTCCCGATGGAGGTGGTGGGGGCAAATAGAGTGACAGAATTCAAAATGGCATGGGACAGACACAATGGATGCATTTATAGCAACAGAATAAAATCAAAATAAACTGAACCATCTAACTTCTCAACAAATAGGGGTGTCCTGCATGGAGCGGTGGGATCACCGATAAACAAAGACATGGGGAGGGGTGGCCTGCATAGACTGGCACCTACTCCTGCCATCTTACTCCAGCCATCTTACTGGACAGACTAGATGGACCATACTGGTCTTTATCTGCCGTCATTTACTATGTTACTATGTTACTTCTGGAAATTTTTCTGAAGGGAATTCTTTGGATTAAAGTTGATTAATCTGTGAACCCAGTGCATTTGTTAAATCAGTCAGGGCTTAGTAGCAGCAGTTTAAGTTTAAATTTAAAACACAGAAGATAGTTTTCTGGTTAAATTTAGAACCCAACAGAGAGTTTGTAGTTTAAATTTCATACTAGGTCAGAGCCTAGCAGCAGCAAAGAGCTGTAACTTAAATCAAATCAGACTATAACTTAGCATAAAAGGCAAAACAGGGTCAGTATTCTTTGAGCAATAAATAAATTCTTCTAGAGACCTTTACAAAGAGGCCTTCTATCTAGGGGGCAAGAGACCTGTGAAACTTTTTAAATAGGTGTTAAAGCCAGGTGGCAGGTCAAAAGGCCATTTTGAAAGACTCCTTCTATCCATGCAAGGACTGTTAATCACCCAGGAAGTTGGTCACAGCTTACCTTAGAAGCACCGTACAGGGTACTGTGTAGCAGCCCTCTTTTAATAAGTCTTATTTCCCTCCCTTCCTCCACAAAACCCCCCTGGGATAATCATAGCTTTATAGGTACTGTGTTGGCGAGGCCACAGGAGAGCAGGAGGAAAGGGGGAAAAACAGGCATTTTCCTCTGGGAAAGGAATTAGCTCCAGGAGTTTAGGGGTTAAAACTCCAGAGTTATAAAAAAACTCCCTGCAGAAAGTTGGTGATAGAAAGCCACGCCCTAGCTCCATGACAACCAGCACTGCTCACGAGGAACAGCTGGGAGTGGAGATAGAAAACGAAAGGGAAATACACAGATATAAGGTGGAGAAAGTTAGAGGAAGGGAGGAGCATAAGCATAAGCAGCACAGGAAGCAGCAGCACGAGGTGCATAAGCAGCACGGGGAGCATACGCAGCATGAGAAGCACGAAGGAGAGAAGGAACACGGAGCAAGGCCTGTACACAGAGTAAGGCATGAGCCCAAGGAGTCCTGCAGGAGGTACGGAAGAAATCCTTTGAGAGGGAAAGCTTATCAGGGAGACAAACCAAGCTATGAAAATGGCAGAGAGCTGTCCCCAGCAGAACAGATGGAAACAGAGCCTTCAGCAGTAAAGTCTGAGGAGAGCTTATTTCCACAAAGTAAGGTGAGGACCTTAAAAGCCTCTCATAGCTTCCTGAGAGATAAGAAACCTCCTAATTCCTCCAAGACCCCTCAGCAGAGAGAAGAAGCCATATTACAGAAAGTTTTAAAGGTTTTAGAAAAGTTAAAGCCTGTGACTTATGAGACAAAGTTAAACCATTTACCAACAGATTCTGAAGGGGAAAGCATGGACCTAGGAGAATCTGTGCTAGAGGATTTGCCCTCAGATATGGAAATGGATTGCTCTTTAGTTTATGCCCCAAACTGACAAGCTATAAGGTTTAGAAAGTAGAAAACCTAGAAGCTTAGCTTTCAGTGGGGCAGTGCTGAGAAGAATATGCAAATGAGGTGCTGAGCTCCGAGGCTTGACTCAGAGTTTTTCAAAAGACTGTTTTGCAAGTGAAGGCCAGAGTTTGTAATTCAGCCTCTAAGGAAAGCCTGTGGGTGAGAGAAAAATAGTTGCAGTAAAAATGCCTTTGGTCTGCATAACTTGAAGAGTGTAAAGTTTGTAACCAAGCTGGAAGCTGTTGTTTGGCATGAAGAGTACTGGCTATTTCCACCTGAAGATATACTGTTGCCTGGCACTGTAAATAAGCTAACTTCAGAAGCGAGTTATTCTGTTGATTTTTGTTTCACTGGAGAAAGTATCCACCATTTTTATGTTTTGGTATTTTTGAACTGCAAAGTTCATTTGGCTGAAGAATAATAAAAATCCTGTGTGCCTTGGAAAAACCTCTCGGCTGAATTCATTCAACCTCACAACTACATGCACTGGTGATTAAACAAGGGACATTAAAAAAATAAGTTCCATCCCCCACCACTAGGCTACTGCCTGGCCAGTAGGGGGCACGACAGTACTTACACATCTTAAAGGAAAGAAGCTGCTCTCAGGTGAAGCTCGTTATCCAAATCAGTCATACATTAAGGACCTGAGATTAATTAAGCTTCAGGTAAACAAGGTATATTAAACATATTAGATACACTTTTATTAGTATAAACATCCACAGCAACCCTTAGTAAGCAAAGAACTTAAAGATCTAAACACAAGCTTAAAACTAAGATGCAGACAGTAGTCCAGCAGCGAGATGGGGGCTTTCCAGTTTTTTGCATTCAGTGTCACATGTATGATTTTCTCCCAGTTGGTGAGAGGTCTTACATGTGCACTAGGTGCAAGGAGCTCTTTGCTCTCAGGGAATGAGTCCGTTCTCTAGAGGCTAGAGTAGCAGACTTAAAAGACATAAGAAAGACAGAGAGGTACATAGACAAGACCTACAGGGATATAGTCCTGAAGTCCCACCTCCAATCTGGCAGCATTCTTGTTGCCATGGAGGAGAGAGGTCAAGTGACAGGAGAGCATCACCCTGGTGTTGCAGGATGTGATCCTGTAACTAGGACCTGTCCTCCATGTAATGTAAAACCCTCTCGCACCGAGGAAGTTTCTCCAGGGCCATGTGCCCATAAGGGAAGGGTTAGGACAGCCATTATAGTTGGTGATTCGATAATTAGGCATGTAGATAGCTGGGTGGTTGGTGGACGTGAGGATCGCCTGGTAATATGCCTGCCTGATGCGAAGTTAGTAGACTTCACGTGTCACCTAGATAAGGTCTTAGATAGTGCTGGGAAGGAGTCTGTTGTCTTGGTACATGTCGGTACCAATGACATAGGAAAATGTGGTAGGGAGATTTTGGAGGCTAAATTTAGGCTTTTAGGTAGGAAGTTGAAATCCAGAACTTCCAGGGTAGCGTTCTCCTAAATGCTTCCTGTTCCACATGCAGGACCCAAAAATCAGGCAGAGCTCCGGAGTCTCAATGCATGAATGAGACGATGGTGCAAGGATGAGGGATTTGGATTTCTTAGGAACTGGGGAACATTGTAGGGAAAGGAGGGGATCTTCCGAAGGGATGGGTTTTATCTTAACCGGGATGGAACCAGGTTGCTGGCATTAACCTTTAAAAAGGAGATAGAGCAGCATTTAAACTAGATAATAGGGGGAGAGTCAACAGTTGCCCAAGAGCGCATGGTTCGGAAGAATGTATCCTTGAAGGATACTACCAAAAGCAGAGAGGTTCCAAAAAACAGTAAAGTAGCCCAAATGCCCTTGAGTATGGTGTAAACAGAGCTTAAAGATTCCAAATTACCCATGCCTACCAATAGCCAGATTAATAGGAATAAAATACAGTCTCTAAAATGCTTGTATGCAAATGCTCGTAGTCTAAAAAATAAGATGGCAGAGTTAGAATATATAGCACTAAATGAGAGGCCAGATAGGATTGGAATCTCAGAGACATGATGGAAGGAAGACAACCAGTGGGATGCTGTGATACCTGGGTACAAACTGTATCGTAATGATAGAGCTGATCAAATTGGTGGAGAGGTTGCGCCCTATGACAGAGAGGGCATTGAGTCAGAAAGGATTAAAGTTTTGCAGGAAACAAAATTTGCTGTAGAATCTCTATGGATTGAAATTCCATGTAAGATGGGGAAAGTGATGGCAGTGGGTGTGTACTATCGACCGCCTGGCCAGAATGAGCAAATGGATGATGAAATGCTCAAAGAAATCAAGGAAGCTAACAAAAGTTACAGCACAGTAATAATGATGGGTGATTTCAATTACCCCAGTATCGACTGGCTCAGTGTCACGGCAGGACATGCTAGGGAGATAAAATTCCTAGATGAAATAAATGACTGCTTCTTGGAGCAGCTGGTTCATGAACCGACCAGAGGGGAAGCCATATTGGACCTAGTCCTTAGTGGAACACCATATCTGGTGCAAGAGATAAGGGTGTTGGGGCCACTTGGCAATAGTGATCATAGTATGATCATGTTTGATGTATTTAGTGGAGGAGGTATGGTAAGGAAATCCACAGTACTACCACTTAACTTTCAAAAGTGAGACAAAGATAAAATGAGGAAAATATTTAAGAAAAAACTAAAAGGAGCAGTTGCAAAGGTTAAAGACGTACATCAAGCTTGAGTGTTGTTGAAAAATACTATCTTGGAACCCCAGACCAGCTGTACTCCACTCTTTAAGAAAAGTGGAAGGAAGTCCAAAAAACTGCCAGCATGGTTTAACACTAGAAGCCCCAAAAGGAATTTTACCTAGAAACCCCAAAGTGTGTCAATTGATGCATTATCACGACGACTGTGTTTAGCATGAAATGCAGATGTGAATTAATGTGATGTTACTTATTTGTTAAATACATGCAGTATGTGATTTCATTACATGAGGTCATTGTATGTTTATTGTTTGTGATGTTGGAGTAAAACTGTAAACAGTGATTGAGATGCGCCACCTTGCGGGGACATGAATTTATACCTAGAAGCCCCAAAGTATGTCAATTGACACATCCGAGACAATTGAGTGCGTCAATTGACGTACTTTGGGGCTTCTAGGTATAAATTCATTTTCCCACTAGGTGGTGCATCTGTCATTAATTTTCGATGAATATATTTCCATGTTCCCTGTAAAATAGTTATCTCCAAGTTATAATGCCCTGTTCAATGTAATTTCAGTTTGTTCAATGTAAACCGCACTGATGCAGAAAAGCGCGGTATATAAGAGAATGTAAATAAATAATAAATAAATAAATAAATAAAATATTTGAACATCTTAACCTTGCTAACAAAGTCATGGAACATGACTGAGAAGGTTCTAGCAGTGGAGCTGGTATACAACTTCAAAGATGCATTTGCATCTATTGACGCACTTTGGGGCTTCTAGTGTTAAAGGTGAGGTCAGAGGCTGTTGTTGCCAAAAAAGCATCTTTCAGGAAATGGAAAAAAAGAGCCAAATGCCGAAAACTGGAAACAGCACAAGCACTGGCAAGTTAAATGCAAGGCATTGATAAGGCAGGCAAAGAGAGAATTTGAGAAGAAACTTGCTGCGGAAGCAAAAACACGTAATAAAGATTTTTTCAAGTACATTTGTAGCAAAAAACCTGTAAAAGAGTCAGTTGGACCATTGGAGGAGTAAAAGGGGTAGTAAGAGGGGACAAGGCTATAGTGGAGAGACTGAATGAATTCTTTGCTTCAGTCTTTACCTAGGAAGACGTAGGGATGTTACCCATGATTGAAGTGATATTTAAAGGTGATACTGCGGAAGAATTGAAAGAAATATCGCTATACCGGGAAGATGTATTACAACTATTTGATAAACTGAAGAGTAGCAAATCACCTGGACTGGATGTTATACATCCAAGGATGTTGAAAGAACTGAAATATGTGATTGCAGACCTGCTATTAGTAATCTGTGAACTATCATTAAAATCATCTGTAATACCTGAAGATTGGAGGATCGTAAATGTAACGCCAATTTTTAAAAAGGTTTCCAGGGGTGATCTGGGAAACTACAGACCTGTGAGACTGACATCTGTTCTGGGAAAAATGGTAGAAAGCATCATAAATAACAAAATTACTCAGCATGTAGATAGTCATGGTCTAATGGGAGACAGCCAACATGGCTTTAGACAAGGAAGATCTTGTCTTACTAATCTGTTGTGAATAAACAGGTAGACAAAGGTGAGACGGTTGATATAGTGTATCTGGACTTTCAGAAAACCTTTGACAAGGTCCCTCATCAGAGACTTTTGGCAAAACTAAAGATTCATGGGATTGGAGGCAGTGTACTATTGTGGATAAGGAATTGGCTAAAAGATAGAAAGCAGAGGGTAGGGCTAAATGGCCAATTTTCCCAATGGAAAAAGGTGAACAGTGGAGTACCCCAGGGATCTGTGCTGGGTCCACTGATTTTTGACATATTCATAAATGACCTGGAAAAGGGAATAACGAGTGAGGCTATCAGATTTGCAGATGACACAAAACTATCTAAAGTTTTTAAAACCCAAGAGGATTGTGGATAATTGCAAGAGGATCTTGATAAATTGGAAGACTGCCAGCATGGTTTAATTGTTATGTTAGCCATGGTGCAGCTTATTTTCTATCCCCCCCCCCCCCCCACACACACACACACATACACACAGAGGATTTGTGCAGGCAGGTCTCATACCTCAAGTCCATTCAAACATGACATACTCTGTATAGCCTAACAGCCATGTCACCGGTCAACACTCTCAATATAGCCACTATGTGCAATCATGTATTTGCCCGTCAACTGGTACACCATGCCCATCACCAGTGCATTTGTGACAGTGTGTGAAACCATAGACACCTCACCTGTGACTACTGTACAGCACCACTCATGGGCATTTGGGACATTGCCTATCCCATCAGATATTTGCTGTATCCACACATACATGGTTCTGGCCTTTCAACAGCCACACACTGATAGTATTTCTGATGACCTGGGCACTCATCCATGATACACACTAATGTTGAGTCCAATGTCAGCATCCAACTTACTGACTGCAACATGGAGTGTACATATTTTGCCCAGATCCCTTCCCTCACACATCTCCTTCCAACCCAAACATTTACATTGCCTTTTCCAAGTGTTCCCTCAACCATTTCATGCTCTCTCAATGCCTGTTGTGCAACATATGTAAAGGCATTTGAATGCTGGGGGTCCTAACATCATGTGAAACCTAGCTGCATGTGTGTATATACAGAGGAGAGAGCCTATATAAATATCTGCAGTGCGATGCACTGACAATTGAGACACAGACAGTGATAGTACTGCTCCATGAGCTACAGCAGCATGATGGCCACGTATGACAGGGCACTGTCACTGTTGATGGTGAGGGCCACTGGAGTAATACATGGGTCAGGTGGTGTGGGTTCCTGGAGCACAGGACAGAGCAGCCAGCTGGCCTGGTGTCACATAAGAACCTAGGAAAATATGAACATAAGATATGACATACTGGGTCAGACTGAGATCCATCCCTGACAGTTCTCTGTGTCTCACATTTGACAATGAGGGACATGGTTACAGGGCATTTTTACTAGATGACACATATGTGCGTCCCGTTGAGCTGAAAACCTGTTTCTACCTTGCATGCATGTACATGGAAAGGGAAGAACCAGAGTTCAAGTACCCCATAGTTGCGGAATCAGTGACCAGAAGGAAACGAAGAGTAGTGGTGGTTGGAGACTCTCTTCTGAGGGGTACTGAGGCGTCCATCTGCCGACCAGACTTGATGTCCAGAGAGGTATGCTGTCTGCCTGGTGCCAAGATCCAAAATGTTACGGAGAGTTTGCCGAGACTCATCAAGCCCACTGACTATTACCCAATGTTGCTAATCCATGTTGGAACAAATGATACTGCCAGGTATACCTCGGAACGTATCAAAAGTGACTTCATGGCTCTGGGACAGAGGGTGAAGCAGGTAGGTGCACAGGTGGTGTTCTCTTCAATCCTCCCTGTTGAGGGTAAAGGCCAAGGCAGAGAGGCTCGCATCCTGGAGATTAATGCATGGCTGCGTGGATGGTGTCTTCGAGAGCGTTTTGGCTTCCTAGACCATGGGGTGCTGTTCCAAGGGTTGCAGAGCAGAGATGGCATCCATCTGTCCAAGAAAGGTCAACGCATCTTTGGTAGTAGACTGGCTAATCTACTGAAGAGGGCTTTAAACTAGATTCATTGGGGATGGGTGAAGAAAGCCCCCAGGTAACTGAAAGCCCCCAGGTAAGTGATACATTAAATACCTTTATGGAAATGGGTAACAGGGGTAGCATGGGAAATAAGATCTCTGAAGTTGAAGCTTTGGTGGGAGTGGCTGACTTGGATTTAGTGGCAGTTACAGAAACATGGTTCACAGAAAACCATGACTGGGATGTAACTATACCTGGCTATACTTTATTCAGAAAGGACAGGGTAGGAAGAAGGGGAGGAGGAGTGGCACTATATGTAAAAACTACTATTAAAGCTTTGGAATTACAGAGCTTAAAAGGGAGAGAGGAGGCATTGTGGGTTAAACTAGAAATAGGGAAAGAGAAATCAATTTACATTGGTCTGCTATACAGACCTCCCTCAAAAGAGGAAGAGGTGGACAGAGAGTTAATTGAAGACATACGCAGCATTGCTAGGAAAGGGGAAGTGCTACTGCTAGGAGATTTCAATATGCCAGATGTTGATTGGCACATTCCTGCTGCAGTATCATCTAGGAGTAAGGAGATCCTGGATTCTCTACAGGGAGAACTATTCAGGCAATTGGTAACAGACCCCACACGTGAAGGGGCCATACTGGACTTGGTGCTTACCAATGGAGAAAGTGTTTCTGATGTTGTAGTGGGAGATCATTTTGCATCCAGTGATCACCAGATGGTGTGGTTCAGTATTAGGACTAGGGCTGTTAGAATCCATTCCAAGGTGAAGATCTTAGACTTTAGGAAGACTAACTTTGCAAAGATGGGCCAATAGCTCAGGGAGTCGTTAGTGGGATGGGAACAGCTGGGGGATGTAGAAAAACAGTGGGCAAAACTGAAAGGGGGTATTTTAAAGGCAACCAACCTTTTTGTTAAAAAGGTAAATAAAGGCAAAAGGAACAGGAGACCGCTATGGTTTTCGAAGGAAGTAGCTGAAAAAGTGAAGAAAAAGAGGGAGGCCTTCATGAAATACAAGAGATCACAGAGAGAAGAAGACAGGCATCTGTATTTGGAAAAACTTAGAGAAGCTAGCAAAGTAGTCAAGAAGGCAAAGATTCAAAAGGAGGAGGAAATAGCCAATGCAGTAAAATGGGGGGATAAGACATTTTTCAGATATATTAGTGAGAAGAGGAAGGGCAAAAGTGGTATTGTCAGACTCAAGGGTGCAGGGGGGGAATATGTAGAAGCTGATAAGGATAAAGCGGAATTGCTCAACAAATATTTTTGTTCTGTGTTCACAGATGAAGAACCAGGAGCAGGACCTCAGAAAACACCCACAAATAAGAACAGAAGCGAGGGACATCTTGAACAATTTTCAGAAGACTGTGTTCGTGAGAAACTAGCTCAACTTAAAGTAGACAAAGCGATGGGACCGGATGGGATACACCCTAGAATACTGAGGGAACTTGGGGACATTCTAGCAACTCCACTGACTGACCTTTTCAATGCCTCGTTGGAGTCGGGAGTGGTGCCAAAGGACTGGAGAGAGGCTCATGTGGTGCCTTTACACAAAAGCGGTAGTAAGGATGTGGTTGAAAACAACAGGCCGGTTAGTTTAACTTCAGTGGTGAGTAAATTAATGGAAACGCTGTTGAAAGAGAAAATAGTGATGTTTCTGGAGTCCAGCGGATTACAGGATCCGAGGCAGCATGGATTCACCAGAGGCAGGTCTTGTAAGACAAATCTGATTGATTTCTTTGACTGGGTGACCAGGGAGTTGGACCACGGGAGAGCTCTAGATGTGGTGTATTTAGATTTCAGTAAAGCCTTTAACACTGTTCCTCACAGGCGACTTATAAACAAACTGAGCACCCTAGGGATGGACCCTAAAGTCACTGCTTGGGTTAGAAATTGGTTGGGTGGGAGGCAGCAAAAAGTACAAGTAAATGGAGCTCACTCTGAGGAGAAGGATGTTACCAGTGGTGTGCCTCAGGGATCTGTCCTTGGTCCGATTCTTTTTAACATCTTTGTTAGTGATATAGCGGAAGGGCTGTCGGGTAAGGTTTGCCTCTTTGCGGATGATACCAAAATCTGCAATAGAGTAGACACCCAGGAAGGTGTAGATAACATGAGGAGGGATCTAGCTAAGCTTGAAGAATGGTCTAGACTTTGGCAGCTGGGATTTAATGTTAAAAAATGTAAGGTCATGCATTTGGGCTGCAGCAATCCAAGGGAGCAATACAGTATAGGAGGTGAAGTACTTTTGTCCACTAAAGAAGAGCGGGACCTAGGCGTAGTTGTGTCCGATGATCTTAAAGTAGCTAAACAGGTAGAAAAGGCGACGGCAAAAGCTAGAAGGATGCTTGGGTGCATACGGAGAGGAATGGCTAGCAGAAAAAAGGAGGTGATAATGCCTCTGTATAAGTCTTTGGTGCGACCTCATTTGGAATATGGTGTGCAATTCTGGAGACCGCACCTTCAAAAGGATGTGAACAGGATGGAGTCGGTGCAGAGGGTTGCTACTAAGATGATTAGTGGTCTTCATTATAAAGCATATGAGGACAGACTTAAGGATCTTAATATGTACACCTTAGAGGAAAGGCGGGATAGAGGTAATATGATTGAGATGTTTAAATACCTCCGTAGCATAAATGTTCAGGGAGAGAGCCTCTTTCAATTGAAAGCAAGTTCTGCGACGAGGGGACATGGGATGAGGGTGAAGGGAGATAGATTCAGGAGTGATATGTGGAAATATTTCTTTATGGAAAGAGTAGTGGATCCGTGGAATAGTCTCCCAGTGGAGGTGGTAGAGATGAGGACAGTAACTGAATTCAAAAAAGCATGGGACCAACACAGAGGATCTCTAAAGGTAAAAAGTGGACTGTTGTAGTTGTTGTTATGGAAGGACAGACTAGATGGGCCTTGTGGTCTTTTTCTGTCATCATGTTTCTATGTTTCTACATACAGGTCCTTTAGTAGTACCCCTTCCCATGACACATGCTGTGAAAGATTAGCATAATGGTTAGAGCACTGTCTTTTTACATGATTGATAAAAGTTTGATTCCCAGTTGGGGTTGTTTTTACTTTTTTGAATCACATCTAAATACAGTCCAAACCAGTGCAGGGGATCTGAATTGCATCATGTACCCATTTATTGTGTTCTGTTGTTGAGGCACACTCATTACAATCCTGGCTAAGGGACAGCCAGAGTTTCTTGCTTCTGCTTTGGCCCATTACAGAGTATTGCTACTGCAACCACAGCAGATGTGTGCCCCATGCAGTGGACAGGTTTGGCCTCTTTGTACTTACCTGTACCCACCAATACATTAATGTTGCATCTTACATGCTCATCTCACTTACTGATGGAACATTAGATGGCCATGGATCTGTCGGGTCCATCATCTCCAACCCGTCCTTCCATCCATTACCTTTACATTGCCTTTCGTGCTTCGTCCTTATCCAGCATTAGGTTGTCCGCCATTTTTGCACGTTAAGGGGGCATGCTGGGTACCTTAATGCCCATTATCCTGTTAGTGCACGCTAAATATGCCCTTGTGCCTTAACACTATAACACCCACTGCCCGCCTCATGACTTCAACGCATGCTGCACCCTTATTGCTAACGCCTGTTAATGCCTGTTATCTTAATGTGCTTTAGTAAAATACCCCTATGTTTGTCTCAACCAGGGGTGTCCAACCCGGTCCTGGAGGGCCACAATCCTGGCAGGTTTTTGGGATAGCCCTAATGAATATGCATGAGATATATATGCATTAGAGATATCCTGCCAGGATAATAAACAACATTTTGGTGGTGGTGAGAAGCAAGAAGGAATGTGACAAATTCTATCTACCCTTTTTGATGTCTAGGACATCTGCAACTTGCCCACTCACAATTTTAAATGACAGAGGTATAAGGCAGGGGTCTCAAAATCCAATCCTGGAGAGCCACAAACCAGTCAGGTTGGCAGGATATCTCTAATGCATATATATCTTATGCATATTCATTAGGGCTCTCCCAAAAACCTGCCAGGATTGTGGTTCTCCAGGACAGGGTTGGACACACCTGGTCTAAATTGAAAGACGTTGGGAAGATGTCATTTGCATTTCCTACTTAATTTGCATATCATTCACATTTTTGTATTGCTACAAAGGATCCTGGTGAGGATTACTTTGGACCTGGGGAAGGGACAGTTGCCTGGGGGGGGGGGGGGGCAGACCCCAGCATGGGAAGGGATCCCACCAAATGTGGACTTTGGGACTATTGTATCATTCACAGTAATGTGTAGGGGAACCCCAGAGATAGACTCCCTTGCTAGGAGAAGGACCTGAAAGGACTGCTAGATACCTGCCTACTAGACCTGGAGATTGATGACGGTGATCCTGGATTGACTCAGGAACAGAGTGACATTGTTATACAATAAATTGTTTTATAATCCACGTTCAGTGTCATTATTTGTTTCTTATTGTTTTGCTCTGCCCTTTGCTTTCTGTTATGATGCTTTTTCACTTCTCTGTCTTGTGAGGTTTATTGTGTTTTGTTAGTTAGGGATTAAGGGAGGATTTAATATGTATTTTCTGATACTGATTCTCTTTTGTTTTCATTTATAACATGGTATGTTGTTCCTATGGCTGCTGAAGCAGTGACTGAAGTAGTAGGAGGAGCAGGTGCCCCCAGCCTTCCAAGGATCTAGGAGGGCTCTATCATACCCCAATTTACTTGCCATCCTTGAAGCCAGCTATAAAACAATGAATGAATTTTAAAGTAATTCAATAAAAACAGTGTCTTGTCTGCCATTTGTGTATTCAATCTTTTTTTTTAAGGTATAAAATATGTAATAAGAGATATGAAAGAGTTGGCTAGTTGTCATTTGTCAGACCTGGGGACCAGGATGTTGTTGTTAAGTGTCATCGAGTAAATGTTGATTCATGGCGACCCTGTGGATAGTTTTCCTAAACTCTGTTTGGTTTTCAGTCAGGCAACTAATTGTTGATGGAGTGGCATCCATAGCTGATGTTATTGTATTGATTCTTCTTTTGTGCAGACCTTCAACCTTGCCAAGCATGATGTCTTTCTCTAATGATCTTTCCTTTTGCATGTTGTGTCCGAAGTATGAAAGTCAAAGTCTTGTCATTTGAGCTTCTAAGGAAAGATTAAATTTGATCTTCTCTAGTACTGATTGATTTGTTCTAAAAATTAGTCCATGGTATACACAGTTTTCATTTTCTTCTTCACTTTCACATCCTTACAGGGCTGCTTTTACCTATGGACAAAAGGGGCAGGGGAGGGGGAAGGGGGGAGGGGAGGGAGGGGAGGGGGAGGGGGGAGGGGAGGGGAGGGGAGGGGGGAAGGGGGGAGGGGGTGTATGGACCCATAGGCAGATTATGTACCACCATGAAACCCACCCTCTGGGGCTCAGGGTGGGAAACAGGATCACTCACCAATAGATCCACAGTCTACCTCCCTGCAATGGCATCAGTAGAGGGGACCAGCAACCCCAATCCTGCTGGGGAACAGACAGAGCGGTACACATCCATAACGCAATAGCAGACAGAAGGCAGGCCTGGAAATGCTCAGCTGCCCCCCACCATTATCTGAGATTCTCCAGCAGCAAGCCTCCAGCCGCTGCACCCTGCATGCTGTGGCCACCCTGTCCGTGCTGGTGGTGGCCAGGTACTACAATGTCCGAGCCATTGCCCTATGCCATGTGCAGATGCATCCAGGCCCGGCCACCCTATCCAGGCTAGTCCCACGGTACCTTGCTCCTCATTATGCACATTGGCAGGCCAATACTGGCAACAGTGCTAGCAGTGTGGGCAGTGGAGGGTGTTGGCAGCCACCACACACTGGATAGACAGACACACACTCCCCACACCTTTGCCAGCATTGTGCAACTATAGAGGTGCTGGGCAGCCCAGGCCACCACACCAGTCCTGGGCACAGTGCAGGCATGGCTATGATACGCAATACTGTAGGAGTCACTCTCCAGGTTGGTAAACACTGTCAGATACAAGACCTGTAGCACACTCCACAGACATCAGAAAGGTTGCTATGATGCAGCTCACTCAGAAAAGTGTACTTAACCTAGGAATTGCTATCTGCCAGTACTCATAGCAACCTTTTGATAGATGTGTACCATATTCCCCAGTTTAGGGTGACATTACTAAGGTATGCAAGTGCTAGTATTGGGAGATGCACGCAGAGCCCAAAGTCCTGCCTCTCCAGGAGGCTTTGGATAATGGGGCCTGTGGGTGCGGGTGTGTCTGCCCCTGTTGGCTGCTGCTTTATGGCAGAGGTTCCCAACTCCAGTCCTGCGGTGCCAAACACTGTTCGGGTTTTCATGCTGTCCCTCATAAATATGCATGAGATACATCTGCATACCATGGGGGTGGCGCATAGGAATGCAGCACAGGCATCTTTATCAGAGGCAGCATGGAACCGGAATGGTGTTTGGCCCTCCAGGACTGCATTTGGGAGGCTCTGCTCTAGGTAATGTGCATGTTTATGGTGTCTGTGCTCTGTAGGGTAAAATGTAGGTGTCTTGGGCATGTTTACGTCATCTGCAATAAAGGTGCTGTCTGTATTAGCACGTTGTAGTAGTGGGTAAAATATGGGCACTGGGTGGGCAGGAACCACAGCTGGGACTTGAACCTGTGACCCTCTGCTTCTGAATACACTGGTTTTGTGCACTGCACCACCTTGTTGTCACAGAGTGAGTATATTCCTTGGTGATACCATGACTGTTCGTCAGACAGGGCCCGTCTGTTGCAGTACACGGCACCCACCTACACAAGGCAAGGCCATGGTCTGCTCTGGGCAGCTGCCACTGCCCCCTCCACCACCAGTATCCCTCAGCCACCATGCTGACATGCCCTTCTGCTGGTGGTGCTGGTGGTGCACAGTCTCAGGCCATCCAGTGTGCAGGTAGGCGGCTGCCTATGGTGTGGGTTCTGGGGTAGGGGTGCCTGCATAGGTGTCCACGCTTCCCCCCAGCACCGCCTGCCAATGTTCCGTGCTCTTGGGGGTAACTGCTGGGTACTATCCCCTGTGACACTGTGGGGAACACAGTCGTGCCCATGTTGGGCCTTCAGCAGTTGCTGTCTGGCTGCTCTGCTGCTTCAGCATTCGTATGGGCCACCTAGGCATTACCCTAATCCGCACTGTGGCCCAGCTGCACCACAGCATGTGCCGCCTGTGGCCCTCTGTATTCCCTTCTCCGGCATCTGTCCAGTTGCCGTTCCAACATGCCCGCCTTGATGTTGCGGGACATGTGCACACCATAGGAACCCTGTCCGATGGTGGGGAAAACTCTGAGCAGCGCTATTTCACTGTGGGCTCATTCACCTTGTATGGGGACGGAGTATAGACCCTTCCACGATTTATATCTGTTCTATGGAGCTTACTCGGGGGGGGGAGGGGTTGATGTTTCTCATTGATACCACTATTGGCCAGCTTGGTTATGGTTTTTTCCCAGTTTGTTGGGATCATTTTCAGTGTTTATGCGCCCTTTTGTTCTGTGCACATGTATGACACTTATCGCTTTTTTTAGGTTTCCCTGCCTGGGCTGTACATTGCTGACACTGAAATGGTTTCTCTCCCCTGTAATGTGCATTTAACGGCAGGTTTTCATTCGCGTTGGAATTGAGCTCTTCAGATCAGCGCGTTAGTGTGAAGGGAGCCTCTCCCCGCCCACTCTCCGCCCATTGACCCCTTCTCTCCGCCCTCTCTCCACCTTCTGCGGTGTTTTACCGTGCTGCGGGAGTTTACGATCGTTAACTACGGTTAAAGCGTGTTATGTAACGTTAACGATCATAAGCGGGTCATAACGCGTGTTATGATGCGCTTAAGATTGTTAACGTTACATAACGCGCGTTATGTACGATTACCGCAGTTTAGTAAAAATACCCCTAAGTGGTGTCACTGCCCATTCATTTCTATGGCCATTGCTGCACTTAACGTGCATTAACATTACTTAATGCATGTTAACCTTTAGTAAATATGCCCCTTAAGGTAATTATTGTCATGTTTTTCATAGTGGCGCAGTTAAGAAACACAGAATATACCAGCAATCAACTAGACTTATTTAATAGGAAAGCATAAAGATTTATTTCATAAAAGATACACAAAGCTATATAAAGATATATAAAGGAATTGTTTGGAAATCAATGTTGTGTATTTATATGAAGAGCAAAAATAATTTAATTAGTATGTATTTAATCCTGTTCCAGAGCAGGTATAAATATACATGTGAACCTACTGTTCCTGGTTACATGCATAAGCAGTGATTTTCGAAGGAAATTCAGTTTTTTGAATTTATACAAGATGTATCCATTTATGTAACTGCTTCTAAAATTACCTCCTAAAACAATTATCTCTAGCATGTATTCCTAATATAATTCTCTATTCATCCAATCAAGGAAATTTATCAGATCAATCTCATGGTTGATTTAATTTATTTAGATTTTTAGTGCACTTCCATTAACCATAATACTTGAGACAGGTTACAAAAATAGGATCTACCTTTTGTAAAACTATATTGCCTTGGATTTTACATTCAGGCAGTTTCAAAAGATTTCATAGGGGATGTCCTTGACCAAAAAAAGAGTAAGAATCATGTCCATTTAAAACACTTCCCAGTTTTCATGTGCTTTGGGTTTTTCATAAATTTGTTTTAAATGTGAGCCTTGTTTATGTGTTAACACTTTTCTGTATGCACACATCAATTGTATCTGCATTCATTTGTATGTACATACATGTAAGTGATTTGCACATACTTACAATTTTTTAGACGTTCAGATGAACCAAATGTTCATTCATGAATGTGCATCCCTAATATTTCACAACCCTTTCCTTCAGTAGAATCTCCATTAATTTAGCTACCTTCGAAGTGAACTTGTCTGCCTATAATTTCCCACTACTCCTATTATCACTGTCATAAAGAAGGGCATCGGTTCTTTTCTAGTCTAGTGGAACCACTACCATCTTCATAGATCTATTGAACAGACCCTCTAAAAGATTCTTATACATTTCTGTGAAGGCACATTTTGCAAAGGATGTCCCAGTGCAATCTGGGATGTCCATGCTAGAACGTCCCTAAAAATCGCAAGTTCATGCAAGTTTGGGCACAATTTCACAAACATTGACATACCCAATATGGACATCTGCAGAAATATCTACATAAATGTCCCCAGGCATAGTATTCAATACCGTGGACATCTATGAGACATGCAGCAATGGTGCTAACCCACAAAATGTTTCACAAACACACACAGTAGTATTAAGAGTACTGAGGATAGTGAAGTGCCAACTTCTCTACACACTTCAGAGGTTTTAGTGCCGAAACGGGCACTTTCCAATACCTATTCATGCCTGGAGCGGGTCTAGGTTAGACATGAGCACAGATGTCCCCGAGGATTCCAAGTTCAGTCAAGGACATCTATGTCCGTAGCTCCATCCTGGACATGTCTCCATCACTCCCCCCCCCCCCACACACACCTAATTAGATGTCCTCACAGCAGTGACATCTAAAAAAACATTTCTACAATTGCTACAGGGACATCTCCATGATCTGGATGTCTGCATTCACATTTCTGGACGTCCAAATCATACCTAAGCAATTTAAAATGACCCTCTTCATCTCCTACAGAGTGAAGAAATAGCTTAGTGATTAGAGTAGTGGCTCAGGAGCCAGAGAAACCATACTTTGAATCCCACTGATACTCCTTGCAGCCTTGGGCAAGTCACTTGACCCTCCATTGCCTAAAGAACAAATAGAATGAAAGACCTCTAAGAACAGGGAAATAATTACTGTACATTTTATTTTTATTTATTTGCATTTCATACCACATTTTCCAGTAGATCAAAGGCAGTTTTCATAGAACAGAATCAACTACATCACAGTAAAACTATGTACAGGTGTTAACAATTAACTTTGTACAGAAAGCCATTAATATAACTATATTACAATATTTATTTATTTACATTCTCTTATATACTGTGCTATTCTGCATCAGCGCGGTTTACATTGAACAAACTGAAATTACATTGAACAGGGCATTATAACTTGGAGATAACTATTTTACAGGGAACATGGGCTATGGAGGGTTAAGTGGCTTGCCCAAGACCACAAGGAGCACCTGTGGGACTAGAAACCCCAGTCCTTCCGGCCTAAGGTTGCTGTCCTCTAGTGGGATTTGAACCTCCGACCTTCCGGCCTGAAGTACCTTGCCCCAACCACTAGGCCACTCCTCCACAATATTAGCAATAAGAACAGTGTTTTCAAGGTGGGGTGCTTGGGGTATGTAGCTCATGAGTAGGGGGGGGGGAGGTTGTTCTCTTATGGTGTAGACTGGGTTTGATAATTATCAGGGGGGATGGGAAGTTGTCAAAATGATTCCTGAAAAGATGGGTTTTTAGTTTTTTGTGGAAGGAGGAAAGGACAGTGATTAACCGAGGCAGCGCAGACCCCTCACTCCTGGCCCCTTCCAACACCCAACCCCCCTCCCCCCCCCACACCAACTCTACCAATCCCTTCCATAAATTACTCACACACAAATTGTTCTTGGAAAACTAGCTGGTTGCAGCTTTATTAAGTTTTTAACAACTTTAACCATACATTTCTCTCACTTGGTTTGCAGCTTGTCGTGCTGTGAGGGCTTGCGTGCATCAGTGATGCTGAGAGCTAAACTCAGTAGTTTAACTACTGGCAGGGTATCCCAAGATGGACAGGTCTCAGCTGAGGTGCCAGACCAAGACAAACCACCCATCTGGGCAGCAGCAAAATGGGATAGTGTTGACGGCGGAGGATCACATTTCTGTGACAACGGCAACAACACCAAACTTAAACTGCGCGGAAGAAAGGCCCGGCAATCTACTTCTGTATCTTGCCATGAAAACCCAATGGATAGTTACAACAAAACAAATTGTGCTATGGTGCTGGAAGATGAGACCCCCAGGTCGGAAGGCATTCAACTAGCTACTGGGGAAGAGCTGAAGACTTTTCAGAGTAAAGCCAGCATTTATGATGTGGTTGGATCAAAGCCCTTGGGAAGTCTGACTGCTGATGTAGCTGCGCATGACATTAGAGTCAGAAGCTGTAAAGATGTCTTACACATTGGAGGGAGGAGTGGCCTAGTGGTTAGGACAAGGTACTTCAGGCCAGAGGGCCGGGGGTTCAAGTCCCACCTGGGGACAGCAATCTCAGGCCGGAGGGACTGGGATTTCTAGTCCTATAGGTACTCCTTGTGGTCTTGGGCAAGCCACTTAACCCTCCATTGCCCATGTTCCCTGTAAGTATTAGCGTATGTGTGTCATATCCCCTCGTGTTAAATGTATCTCCCAATTGACCACTTTGACCCGGTGAAAAGCTGGATATAAATACAGCTAAATAAATAAAATAAATAAATAAACATGGAACGTACAAAGCATGAACCAAGGGAAGTTGGAGGTGGTCAAGAATGAAATGGAACGTGAACAACTTGATCTGTTGGGTGTCAGCGAACTGAAATGGAATGGCATCGGGCACTTTGCATCAGATGATCACATGGTCTACTATGCTGGAAATGAAAGACAAAGAAGAAATGGTGTTGCATTTATAATAAAGAAGAAACTTGCAAGAACTGTAATGAAATACAATGCAGTCAGCGAACACTTAATCTCTATTTGTCTATGAGGATTGCCTATCAACACAACTATAATTCAAGAATATGCCCCAGCAACAGCTGCAGAAGAGAATGAAATTGAAGAGTTCTATGAACAAGTAAAACCTGAAATTGACAGAACATGCAAAAAGGATATCCTGATAGTCATGGGTGACTGGAACAGAAAAGTTGGCAACAAAGAAAAAGGCAAAGTAGTTGGAAAATATGAACTTGGCAACAGAAATGAAGCTGGAGAAAGACTGATAGAATTCTGCAAGACCAACAATCTATTCATCTCAAACACCTTCTTCCAGCAACACAAGCGGCGACTGTACACATGGACTTCACCCAATGGATTGTATAAAAATCAAATTGACTACATTTGTGGAAGTAAACGATGGAAAAGCTCTGTAACATCAACAAAGACAAAACCTGGAGCTGACTGTGGTACAGATCATCAACTACCAGTATACAAACTCAAGCTAAAGTTGAAAAAGAGCAAACCACTCATGAATGCAGCAAAATATGACCTTGAGAATATACCACTGGAATTTAAAGACTGCCTGCAAAATCAATTTGCTGCTTTAGATACAAATGACAGAGCTCCGGAAGAGTTATGGAATGACATCAAGAAGGTTGTGTTGGAAGAAAGCGAGAAGTCTCTTCAAAAGGTGAAAAAGCAAAAACGGCCAAAATGGATGATGGAAGAAACTCTGAAAATTGCCCAGAAATGCAGAGAAGCTAAAGCCAGAGGAGAAAGAATGACAATCGCAGAACTCAACAGAGATTTCCAACATGCAGCAAGACAGGACAAGGAAAAGTACTACAATGACACTTGCAAGGAAGTGGAAGCAGAAACTATTAGAGGAAGAACAAGATTGGCTTTCCTAAAGCTATGAGAGTTAAAGAAAAAGTTCCAGCCTCGAATTGAAATGTTACAGGATGCTCAAGGTTCTATGTTGAATGATGCTGAGAAGATCAAGAAAAGGTGGAAGGAATATAGAGTTTTTATATGATAAAGATCAAGTGGACCAACAGCCGTTTCAACCTGTACCTTATGATCGGGAACCATTGGTGATGAAAGAAGAAGTTGAAGCAGCATTGAAAGCCTTATCAAAGAACAAAGCACCAGGCATTGATAGCATTCCCATAGAAGTATTGCAGCAATCTGATGTAGCTGTTACCGTACTTACAAGGCTCTGCCAAGAAATATGGAAGACAACATCATGGCCAACTGACTGGAAAAGATCTGTGTTTATACCAATACTAAAGAAAGGTGATCCAACTGACTGTGGAAATTATCGCACAATTGCTCTGATCTCACATGCCAGCAAGATTCTACTGAAGATTATTCAAAAGAGACTACAACCATACCTGGAACAAGAACTACCTGAAGTGCAAGCAGGGTTCAGGAAAGGGCGAGGAACGAGAGACATCATTGCAGATGTGAGATGGATTCTTGAAAAGACTAAAGAATATCAAAAGGATATCTATTTGTGGTTTATCGACTATAGCAAGGCTTTTGATTGTGTAAACCATGAGAAACTCTGGGCCACATTAAGAAGCATGGGTATACCAGAACACCTGATCGTTCTCTTGCGCAATCTGTACATTTATCAAGAAGCAACAGTTTGAACAGAACAAGGAGAAACAGTATGGCTTAAAATAAGCAAAGGTGTAAGACAAGGCTGCATACTTTCCCCCTACCTGTTTAATTTATATGCAGAACAAATCATCAGAGAAGCAGGATTGTATGAAGACAACAGAGGTGTGAAGATTCGTGGAAGACTCATCAACAACCTTCGCTATGCTGATGATACCACATTACTGGCTGAAAGTGAAGATGATCTGAAACATTTGCTTCTCACAATCAAAGAACATAGTCTCAAAATGGGCCTGCACCTTAATGTAAAGAAGACAAAGATCATGACAACTGGCATAATCAACAGGTTCATCGTTGAAGGAGAAGAAATTGAAATTGTGAACAACTTTAACCTACTTGGATCAACTATCAATAAAGAAGCAACAAGCAGTCAAGAAATCAAACGACGCATTGCTCTTGGCAGAATGGCTATGAAAGACCTAGATAAGATTCTTAAGAGCAGAGATGTCTCTCTCCATACAAAGATTTGACTTGTTCAAGCCATGGTATTTTCAATAACATCATATGGATGTGAATGCTGGACAGTAAAAAAGACAGACAGGAAGAAAATTGATGCCTTTGAATTATGGTTCTGGCGGCGAATACTGTGTATACCATGGACTGCCCGAAGAACAAACCAGTCAGTACTAGAGGAGATCAAATCCAAGCTTTCTTTAGAAGCTCAGATGACAAGACTTCGACTTTCATACTTTGGACACATCATGCGAAGAGAGAGATCATTAGAGAAAGACATCATGCTTGGCAAGATAGAAGGTCAATGCAAAAGAGGAAGGACAGCAATGAGATGGATCGATACAATAACAGCAGCTATGGGTACCAGTCTGTCAACAATGAGCCGCCTGACTGAATACCGAACACAATTTAGGATAGCTATCCAGAGGGTCGCCATGAGTCGACTCCGACTCGATGGCACTTAACAACAACAACAACCATACATTGTAATCATGAACCATTAACAATGCCAAATAGCGAAGCAATACCTCACTAGCCATACAATTAGCAAAGTGACCTTGCCTCCGCTACTGCCGAAGTCCTGCCAATGGCACGCTTCTTACCGCCTTTCCCTGACTTCGCCATGTAATTAGCAAAAGTCGGCCAGGGGGTTGTCCGGGCGGGGGCATCCTACCCCTGCCCCAAGTATAACCAAAGGCTCCGGACCCCAGAAACCTCCGGGATCCCGCCTCCCCCCAAGCTGCAACACCCCTATTCTTATCCCCCCAAGCCAACATACAGGGAGGGTGGGCGGGACGACAGCCACCACGGTCCTCTGTCCACACTCCTGCTCAGGCCAGTGATCCCAGTCAGACCCCGCCGGACCAATCCTATCCCTCCTCTTCTCCCATTGGCTCCCCCGTCTTCGCATCCGCAGGGAGCCAATGAATTCAAACTATCTCCATTGCTGCTCTCCCCTTCCCGCCACCCGTGCTCTTGACCATGAGCAGGGTCCCCGCATCGGGCCGCATGCCCGGTTACTGTCACTCGCCGGGACCCTGCCCGCGGACTTATATTAACCGAGGCAGTGCAGACCCCTCGCTCCTGGCCCCTTCCAACACCCAACCCCCTTCCCCCCCACTCCACCAAATCCCTTCCATAAATTACTCACACACAAATTGCTCTTGGAAAACTAGCTGGTCGCAGCTTTATTAAGTTTTTAACAACTTTAACCATACATTGTAATCATAAACCATTAACAATCCCAAATAGCGGAGCAATACCTCACCAGCCATACAATTAGCAAAGTGACCTTGCCTCTGCTGAAGTCCTGCCAACGGCACGTTTCTTACCCCCTTTCCCCGACTTTGCCATGTAATTAGCAAGAGTCGGCCAGGGGGTTGTCTGGGCAGGGGCACCCTACCCCCGCCCCAAGTATAACCAAATGCTTCAGACCCCGGAAACCTCTGGGATCCTGCCACTGGCACAGTTGACATCACTGTCACTGTGCCGCCCCCCCCCCCCACCCTCCAGTTGCGACCAGCGAGCATCGTGCCTAAGGACATATTCCAAAGCCTCCTGCCAGTTGTTCAGCAGAAAATCCGTTCCAACTGGAGATAAGTGCACTCCATCACTCCTGAATAACCCCACACAGCCTACCTCCACACAGGAATGCATAATTTGATAGCCACCTTGCTCGCAGACCCAACGACCAGTCTGGCGATTGGCTTTTGTCAGTCCTCGCTACCAACGTCGTTGGCTCCAGCAAGCAGGCCTTGGAATGATGTCTGACCACATCAATACTACACCTTGGAACATCCTGAGGACTACAGCCAAATCCCTCTTTGCTGCTCTAATCAATTGCCTGCATGTCCATAATACCAGGTCATTACCCCCCAAATGCAAAAGTATTAATGCAGGCTTTCCCCTTATCCGCTTGTGGTGGCGTAGCAAAGGCAACAGCTGTGTCCAACGAAGACCTCACTCACCCAGCCATAGCACAGAAAACATTGCAGCATCAAGGCCCCATCGGCCTTGTCTCCGCTCGCTGTCCCGCCCAAAACACGAAGGAGTGTCCAATCAGCCAACAAACCCAAGGCTTCGGTCCCCCATCTGAAAAAGAAATAACCAGTTAGAATCATCAAAATTGCCCATCCCTTCGACTACTCAGAGCCGCACATATCCCAGAAAAGCCCGAGAATGCCATCTGCCAATGCTCTCTATGTCTTGCTCAGGCAGTCCCGCCGCAACCGCACTGGTTGCTGCGCCAATGCGGAATGAGTGTGAGGCAAAAAGACGTTGGTCCTCACCTATGTGCTGCAACACCATTCGCAACACAGCAGAAACTTGAAAACGCGTCAAAACCCACGTGTCCTTGTGTAAGAAGAACCCTCCCCCTATGGCGCGGCGCACCAACAAATACCCCTTCACTGCAGCCTCCGGGTATGTTACCAGTCCGACACATTCTCTCAAAACCACCCACAAACCCCTCCCATGCGGGTCTGTCTTCGATTTTGCCAATAATATCCGCAACCACCCTTCCTCTACTTGTACCTGTGATAGCTGCAAACCACCCTCCACCCCCGGCCTATTGGAATTCACTACAAGCTCTCCCACACAAAACACACCAAAAAACGCAATGCAAAAATGACCCGGAAAAGCAAGGCTTCATACTGCGACGAAGCCACCTCTGGTAAGGCGTAACAGAGTCTGACCAGTAATTCATGAGTTACCGGCCGCCGGGAATCCGGAGGTGTGGGCTTGGAGCGCTCCCATCCTTGCAGCAACTGTCGGGACAGAAATCCCCCTGCAATCGAGCCCCAACAGACTGCTCACACGAAAAAGTTAGAGCCCGCTAAGTGGGTACGCACAGAGGCTCTGGAAAACCCCATTCTCTTTGCCTCAAGTATATACCGCGCCACCAACTGATCCGACTCCAAACCCAGCTGCCAACCATGCTCCGACAAAAATTGAACCACCTTGTCACACCCCCGCTGGTACACCGACCATGTCCCCCGTGACACCGAGCTCCACAGGAGAATCAACATGTCCTCTGGCCAATGCTCCATAATTTCTCCGGGACCACGAACCCTTCTACGTCTGCATCGGGAGCCAACATCCGAAAGCAGTCCAGCTTAAAACGAGAAAGAGTGGTGTACCCCAGGGATCTGTGCTGGGTCCACTGCTTTTTGACATATTCATAAATGACCTGGAAAGTGGAATAACGAGTGAGGTTATCAAATTTGCAGATGACACAAAACTATTTAAAGTTGTTAAAACCCAAGAGGATTGTGAAAAATTGCAAGAGGATCTTGATAAACTGGAAGACTGGGCATCAAAATGGCAGATGAAATTTAATGTGGACAAGTGCAAGGTTATGCACCTAGGGAAGAACAACCCAAACTATGGTTACACGATGCAAGGTTCCACATTAGGAATCACCACCCAGGAAAAAGATTTAGGCGTCATTGTGGATACCATGTTAAAACCCTCGGCCCAGTGTGCATCGGCGGCCAAGAGAGCAAATAGAATGCTAGGTATGATAAGGAAAGGAATGGAAAATAAAACAAAAGATATTATAATGCCTCTATATCGTTCCATGGTGAGACCATACCTTGAATAATGTGTGCAATTCTGGTCGCCGTATCTTAAAAAGGATATAGCGATTTTAGAAAAGGTACAGAGAAGAGCCACCAAAATGGTAAAGGGGATGGAAGGATACTCCTATGAAGAAAGGCTAAAAAGGATAGGGCTCTTTAACCTGGAAAAGAGACGGCTGAGGGGAGATATGATAGAAGTCTATAAATTAATGAACGGAGTGGAACGGGTAAACGTAGATCGATTGTTTACCTTATCAGAATATAGAAAGACTAGGGGACATGCAATGAAGCTACAGGGTAAACTATTTAAGACTAATAAAAGAAAATATTTTTTCACTCAACATGTAATCAAACTCTGGAATTTGTTACCGGAGGATGTAGTAAAGGCTGTTAGTGTAGCTGGGTTTAAAAAAGGTTTGGACAAGTTCCTGGAGGAAAGGTCCATAAACCATTATTAAGAAGTGACTGAAGATATCAATGCTTGACCCAGTACAAGCATTGTGGAACTTGTGTCTCTTGGGGAAACTGCTAGGTACATATGACCTAGATTGGCCACTGTTGGAAACAGAATACTGGGCTTGATGGACCTTGGTCTGACCCAGTATGGCATATCTTATGTTCTTATGTTCTTAATCTTGTTAGTACAGCCTGGTATATGCTGGGCTCTTACAAACACATTCAATCGCATGCATGCAAGCTCTACTTCCCTCATCAGCTACTCGCAAACATCTTGGTGTGTAATGATTGACCACACTAACCACTGCCTCATTATCGCACCACCACACTACTCATTGATTGCGAAGCCTCTCCGGCCATAACTCTAGTGCCACCAAAATGGGAAAAAGTTCCAAGAATGTTATGTTGTCGGTTAGCTTATCCTTCTGCCAAGACTGCGGCCTTCTATCCGCACACCATGAACCCTTGAAATAAATGCCTAAACCAATCCCCCCCCCCCCCCCGCTGCATCCATGTAGAGCTGCAAATCCTTGCTAGATACCTCAGCCTCCATCAACACCGAAGTTCCGTTGAAGTCTGTCAAGAAACTGCTCCAGATTCGCAAATCGGCTCACATAATTTTTGAAAGTCTAATGCGATGATGCGGTTTGTGCACTCCAGATGTGGAAGATGACAACTGCCGCAGAAACACTCTGCCCATCGGTATGACTGCACATAAAATTCAATGAGCCTATCAACGCCTGCATCTCTCTTAAAGTTACTTTAGTAGAAGCCAGGACATTAGCAATTAACACCTTCAATTTAGTCACCTTTTCCACAGGCAAGTGAACCACCATTTCCCCCGAGTCCAATTCCACTCCTAAAAATGTAATTTGTGTCGCTGGACCCTCTGTCTTCCCTGCCGCCAATGGCACACCCAACTTGTTAGCCAGGTCCACAAAACCTTGTAATAGCTCCTGGCACCCGCAGGCATGGGCTGCCCCCACAAACAAGAAGTCATCTAGGTAATGCACAACATTTGTACAACTGACTTTTTGCACCAACACCCATTGCAGGAAAGTACTGAACTTCTCAAAGTAGGTGCAGGAGACTGAACAGCCCATCGGCATACATTTATCAAAATAAATTCCATCCTCAAACTTGAAACCTAACAAATGAAAAGCTGACGGGTGCACCAGCAACAAACGAAAAGCCGATTCAATATCCACTTTGGCCATTAAGGCCTTATGACCAGCCTTTCTAACCAACTCTGTTGCCCTGTCGAACGAAGCATATCGAACCGTACACAACTCCCGTGGAATACTGTCATTCACAGAAGCCCCCACCGGAAAAGGCAAATTATGAATTAGGCGGAATTTCCCTGGCTCTTTCTTAGGTACAATCCCTAACAGCGAAACCATAAAGTACGAGAATGGTGCCTCCTCAAACGGGCCCGTGATTCTACCCATATTCAGCTCAACTGCCAGCTTGTCCTTAACTATGGCTGCAAAGTGCCTAACTGAAGGCGAATTACGCACCGTAGACATCAGCACTCCGCCACGTACTGGTATAATAAAACCAAACTGAAAACCAAACTGTAAAATCTCCTTATCAACCTTCCTAGGGTACCGACGAAGCCAGGTCCGCAATACCTCCCACTGTACCGGGATTGGGGCCCGGCTAAGTACATCCTTATTGCTTAGGGACCTGCCCGGTAGCAACACCGGCCCCTTTTTTAATGCATTTAGCCACAGAATGTCCTGCAATACAGACGGAACAAACGTGTCTGAATTTGCAGTCAGGAAACAGGCAGGAGGACTTATTGAACCTCCAGCAGATATCGCCGATTCCACTTGCCCTCTCTTTCTGCTATATGACTGCCCCCCCTGCACGAAAGGAACAGCCAGTGCCCATATTGACCCCCATCCCACCTCTTCCCTCCCGCCTAACATCGGCCTAACCGACATTTGCGTCAACCAAAGATTAATATCCTGTGTGCCCCAGGACAATAACTTGTTCTCCTCCATTTTGTCCCTAATCTTCTCATCATAATTCAGCCACGCCCATCCCTCATGCGTCTGTGATGTTCCAGAATGGAATCCGCGTAGGCTAAGAGCATCCCATAATGTTGTGGGTAGTGATGACCCCACACATTGGCTAATCTCAGGAATGCCCGCGTCCAATTAACCACGTTATACAAAACTCTCTTGATTCAGCCCGCCTTCTCATCCTCTCTCCTCTTTTTCTTACTCTCACCAGAATGCTTCCTTCCGTCCAGTAGGTGGAATATATCTAAGTATCTCCCATAGTTCTGAAAAAGACACCAAGTTCTGAACACCTCCCCCTGACCCCGACTCAGCCCTTTCACCCCCGCCTGACACATGTCCCTCACCCTCAGCTCCTGCAGATGATGACAATGAGATCAACGAGGAGGAGGAGGATGACTCCGAGCTATGACAACGCCTACAGGAATGCCTCCTTTTTCTTCCTGATTTACGCCCTTCCCCGTCCCGCGAGGATCTGCTGCACAATGCCACCCCTGCCCAGTCTGCCACTCACCTGTCGCGAATGCATCCAATGCTGATGCCACTGTTGTCCCCATTTCCTCATGATGGGCCTCCTCGCTGTGCTGAGACGATGTGTCCCGGCCCCTGATGTCTGCCTGTCGCACCAAACCTTGCCCCGATGCTGGTCTTACATCCGACGTCTCAGCAACTTCCGAACCTCTCACTCCGAGCCCCGTACCTTGCTGATTCATTAATGGACCCTGTGGAGACAGAAAAGAAAAAACAGGGGGGGAGGGACAGCCGAACCCCAGAAAGGTTTCCAGGCCCCCAGCCACTCCGCTCTGGATGGACCCTGCCCCCCCCCCCCAAGCCAATGCTCCCCTGCTGCCGGTCCCCTTACTGCCGTAAAACCACCCTGCACCTCCGACCAGACCATGGGGGAGAATGCATCCCCCGCCATGTCCTGACCATACCCTGGCTGACGCATCCCCCACTGGCTTCGTCCTCTTCCCCCTCCACTAGGAATGTCATGTGAAGCCTCGCCGCTGCTCGCCACTTGCCCTTCACCATTCCTGCCCATGTCGCCTTCTGGTAATCCCACACTCCCACTCAACTGGTCCGTGGACCTCCTAACACTCAGGTGAGACCCCAACCCAACTCTTTGGGGCCCCTGCGACCTACCTCTACACGCCTCCCCTTTTTTCCTTGCTAGCAAGCCCCCGCACCCTCTCCCTTGCCGCTGAGGACTTGGACTAACTCCACGGGCAGCTCGAAGGCCCCACTGTCCCCTCCGAATTCCAGCACTCTTCTGAGCCACAGTGCAATCCCCCACATTTTCATCCATCTGTCTACCAAAATCAGGTCTGGGAGGCGCAACCCCCGCCCCCCTGCCCTATTCCCCCTGCCAGGCCCTCCCCGCCTACTTTGCCTTCCTCTGCAAGGTCAAATCCAAAACCCCCCAAACGGTAATCAAACGTATTGTACAGATATACCAACAAGATACCGTGAAGACCCTCAGTAACAGTTTTTTTGTGCTTTTTGTCGGACATAAATTGTGAAGGAAAGGTACTTCAAACCATCCCCAAATCACAATACATATCCCTTTTATTCAACCAATAAGGTTAAAAGCATTCTCAAAAAACAAAATTATTTCTTAAATAGTTGCAAACAGCACTTATCTGATATCACGCGCGACGTGCACGTTTCGGGGAAAGAGCCCCTGTATCAAGCGCTCCCAACTCAGCTTCGATATAACCCAGTCCACCTTGTAACTGGCAAAAAACGCCAAACTCCAGGCTGTTGAAAACGAGGATACCAACTCAAGATTGGCTAACTTGAAGCTGCCCATCATCCTTAAACACCAATCACAAGAAGGGAATCCCCACACATCAGGGAACCCCCTACCGTAAAAGGTTATATGTCAACCAGCTCCCAACCAATCGATGTCATGGTTCAGTCCAGTGGGGGAGACAGCTTGTAAAAGAAAAATCCAACACTGTTCAAGCTTACGGAATTTAAAAACACGATCCCCCCCTCGAGGATCTTCCGGGACGTGATCAATTATAGTCCACTTCAAATGTTGAAAATAATGCTGAAATTGTAAGCAGTGTTGAACCATTGGGGCTGTCAATATCGATTGCCGAAGGCGAGAAGCATGCTCAGCTAGACGAACCTTAATCATTCTCGTAGTGCTGCCTACATATCTCAATGGACAACAACATTCAATGAAATAGACCACATAAGTGCAATTACACGCAGTTTGCCAGCGGCAGTGAAAAACACGACCAGTATGTAAATCAGTCCACGATGACCCCGATAGCGTGGTATCACAAAAATTGCACTTAGTACATGGCACATGTATCCCGGTCCGTGACAAAGGGCTGTCAGGTCGATGCAGTAACACAGTAGAGGAAATCAACTTGTCCCGTAAATTAGTCCCCCTAGAGTAAGCTATCCGCAGTGGCTTATTGAGACTTGCATGTAAAGACAATAATGGCCAGTATTTTTTCAAAATGCCCATGACAGTAGATGAATTGCACATATACGGTAAGACCCCCGTAACAGTATCCTCAGCCATTGCCACCGACCTGACCAGTTCACATTCCAAAAACCATTCACGATGGGAATATAAAGCTCTGCGATAGGCCCGAGAAATCACAGGCCTAGGATAGCCCCTACACAGCAGTCAGGCACTTAGATCCTGTGCATGATGTTTAAACTGATCCACCGAGGTGCACAGCGGTCGAATCCTCAAAAATTGTCCATAAGGCAAACCCTTTCGCAAGGGCTCCGGATGAAAACTACGGTAATTCAACAGACTATTCCGTTGGACCGGTTTCCTATATGAAGTGGTGGCCAGAGAGATCCCTTCCCGAAAAACAACCATGTCTAGAAATTCTACTCGCTCAGAATCAATATGAGCGGTAAATTTAATATGTGTTTTTAACACATCCAACCAAGCAATGAACTCATGTAAGGAAGCCAAATCAGATGTCCAAACAAAAAATATGTCATCTAAGAATCTCTTCCACAATAACACATGGGGAAAATATGATGATCCATAAATACATCGCTCTTCCACATCCGCCATATAAAGTGTGGCAATAGAAGGGGCCACAGTGATCGCCACTTTTCAATCTTTGGTGTTAAGGGATTTGGAGTCACACGAGCGGCTTTTTTCAAGATGGAAATCCAATCTTACTAGATCTGACCAGTTGTGTCTACAACAATTATCGCAGGATCCCACTATGACGATCCGTAGTGCTGATAAAGGTGGAGCTATAGTGTTGTGGGACATGAGGGATTATTTCAAAAAAATTAAGATCTCATGTGCTGGACCCACGGCTTTATGTTAAATTGGATATGGACCCCATTTGGCTTTGAAGGAAGAAATCCGTGTCTTAACGATGGAGGCTTTTTCTAAAGGGTGGATTACTTTGAGGGAATTACGTTTCCTCTCATCATCTAATCCCAAGACACCGGTTATTTATCTTGTCCCTAAAATACATAAATCTTTAACGGACCCTCCAGGTAGTCCCATTGTTTCCTGCCGTGGATCAATTCTAGAACCATTGTTTAAATTTTGCGATGTTTTTTTAAGTAAGGAAGCGGCGGTTGTGCGATCTTTCATCCGTGATTCCACACACTTTTTACAATTGTTACATCAAGTGGTATTACTGCCTTCTCAAGTTTTTCTTGTCACGCTGGATGTTATAGCTTTATACACGAAAGTGGATCAAGGGGAAGCACTCAGTTTGTTACATTCCTTGTTTGTAAAAGCTCCTTCACGTTTACCTAAGTCTTTCTTCATGGATCTGGTTTCCTTGGTACTTACTCGGAATTACGTCTTGTTTGAGGGAGCCTTTTTTCAACAGGTTTTTGGTATTGTCATGGGGGCCACTGTGGCCCCTTCTATTGCCACGCATTATATGGCGGATGTGGAAGAGCGATGTATTTATGGATCATCATATTTTCCCCATGTGTTATTGTGGAAGAGATTCTTAGATGACATATTTTTTGTTTGGACATCTGATTTGGCTTCCTTACATGAGTTCATTGCTTGGTTGGATGTGTTAAAAACACATATTAAATTTACCGCTCATATTGATTCTGAGCGAGTAGAATTTCTAGACATGGTTGTTTTTTGGGAAGGGATCTCTCTGGCCACCACTTCATATAGGAAACCGGTCCAACGGAATAGTCTGTTGAATTACCGTAGTTTTCATCCAGAGCCCTTTCGAAAGGGTTTGCCTTATGGACAATTTTTGAGGATTCGATGGCTGTGCACCTTGGTGGATCAGTTTAAACATCATGCACAGGATCTGAGTGCCCGACTGCTGTGTAGGGGCTATCCTAGGCCTGTGATTTCTCGGGCCTATCGCAGAGCTTTATATTCCCATCGTGAATGGTTTTTGGAATGTGAACTGGTCAGGTCGGTGGCAATGGCTGAGGATACTGTTATGGGGGTCTTACCGTATATGTGCAATTCATCTACTGTCATGGGCATTTTGAAAAAATACTGGCCATTATTGTCTTTACATGCAAGTCTCAATAAGCCACTGTGGATAGCTTACTCTAGGGGGATTAATTTACGGGACAAGTTGATTTCCTCTACTGTGTTACTGGATCGAAATGACAGCCCTTTGTCATGGACCAGGATACATGTGCCATGTACTAAGTGCAATTTTTGTGATACCATGCTATCGGGGTCATCGTGGACTGATTTACATACTGGTCGTGTTTTTCACCGCCGCTGGCAAACTGCGTGTAATTCCACTTATGTGGTCTATTTCATTGAATGTTGTTGTCCATTGAGATATGTAGGCAGCACTACGAGAATGATTAAGGTTCGTCTAGCTGAGTATGCTTCTCGCCTTCGGCAATCAATATTGACGGCCCCGATGGTTCAATACTGCTTACAATTTCAGCATGATTTTCAACATTTGAAGTGGACTATAATTGATCACGTCCCGGAAGATCCTCGAGGGGGGGTCGTGTTTTTAAATTATGTAAGCTTGAACAGCGTTGGGTTTTTCTTTTACAAGCTGTCTCCCCCACTGGACTGAACCGTGACATCGATTGGTTGGGAGCTGGTTGACATATAACCTTTTACGGTAGGGGGTTCCCTGATGTGTGGGGATTCCCTTCTTGTGATTGGTGTTTAAGGATGATGGGCAGCTTCAAGTTAGCCAATCTTGAGTTGGTATCCTCGTTTTCAACAGCCTGGAGTTTGGCGTTTTTTGCCAGTTACAAGGTGGACTGGGTTATATCGAAGCTGAGTTGGGAGCGCTTGATACAGGGGCTCTTTCCCCAAAACGTGCACGTCGTGCATGATATCAGATAAGTGCTGTTTGCAACTATTTAAGAAATAATTTTGTTTTTTGAGTCTGCTTTTAACCTTATTGGTTGAATAAAAGGGATATGTATTGTGATTTGGGGATGGTTTGAAGTACCTTTCCTTCACAATTTATGTCCGACAAAAAATACAAAAAAAAGTGTTACTGAGGGTCTTCATGGTATCTTGTTGGTATATCTATTCCTCTGCAAGGTGGCATCAGTCTATGCAATGAACAGGGCTTTGATAGTTAATGCCTTTATTAGTATGTTTCCTCACCCTCTCTGTTTCCTTTTTTTTTTTTTTAATCCCAAAACCCCCAGCTAGCCCCTTATGTCTTTTTTTTTTTTTAATAGTAAAGTCCGAAAGATTGGGCCCCTAGGCGTCAAACCCTTGACTACCGAACTTGCCCCAGATTACTTATTGCTGCCCTTAAAAACTTGCCTTACAATACACTCCGGCCAGACCTTCCGTCTCTCACCCGCAGCGGACCTGCTGTTAGGCACGCAGGAGCACACCTCCCACCTTGCTGAGACACTCGTAAGGTCCCGCTCTTCAGCTACTCACACGTGGACCAGCCTCCGACTCAGCACTCTCCCTCATGCCTTGCCCAAGAGTTCCAGCACCTCCCGCAGCGGCCTGCCATTCGGAACACAGGAGTGCCCCTCCTGCCTCCTCACCGAGACACTTGTAAGGCCCCGCTCATCAGTGACTCACACTTGGACCGTCCACCGGCTCTGCACGCTCCCTCATGCCTTGCCACGCGGTCTTGCACCTCCCGCTGCTAAAGGGAACCACGACAGCTGCCATGGTCCTCTGCCCCACGCTCCTGCTCAGGCCAGTGATCCCAGCCAGACCCCGCCAGCCCGATCCTATCCCTCCTCTTCTCTCATTGGCTCACCTGTGTTCGCATCAGCGGGAAGCCAATGAATTCAAACTATCTCCATTGCTGCTCCCCCCCTTCCCACCGTCCGCGCTCGCAACCACGAGCAGGGTCCCTGCATCGGGCCGCGCGCCCGTTTTTCTGTCGCCCGCCGGGACCCTGCCCGCAGACTTATATTTCTCTTATGTCATTCAGAAGGTCATTCCAGATTGAGGACGTATAGTGGGAGAACGCTCTATTTGTAACTTTATTGGATTTACGATAGTCTGGTGAGATTCTTAGTTCATTTTTATTGTTATCTCACTTTGGTCAAATTTGTTCTTGCAAAGTGATGAGGGAGGAGAGGTGTGAAGGGGCTACTTGTCTGAGAAACTTGAAGGTTGTCATAATTATCTTGTAGTGTTTATGGGGAGCCAGTATGGTTCATATAGAACCAGAATGATGTGTTCAGAAATGTTTGTATGAGAGACTATTGGGCAATTTGAAGTGATCTAATGTTCTGCTTGGCTAACCCCTGCAATGCGCTATTACAATAGTCAAAATGTGGTGTTATTAAAGCCTGAAGAACGGATCTGAAGTCTTAATTTAATTCTCTCATATACCGCGCTATTCTGCATCAGTGCGGTTTACATTGAACAAACTGAAATTACATTGAACAGGGTATTATAACTTGGAGATAACTATTTTACAGGGAACATGGGCTATGGAGGGTTAAGTGGCTTGCCCAAGACCACAAGGAGCACCTGTGGGACTAGAAACCCCAGTCCTTCCGGCCCAAGGTTGCTGTCCTCTAGTGGGATTTGAACCCCCGACCTTCCGGCCTGAAGTACCTTGCCCCAACCACTAGGCTATTCCTCCACTCCTTGAGTGGGTAGAAGGGGGCATAGATGTTTTAACAGTTTGATTTTGAAGTAGATTTTTTTGGTTGTGTGTTTTATGTGGGAGAACATGTTGAGGGTCTAGTCATGTATGACCCCAAGATATTTTACTTCTTTCTTCACGATTATGTCGATGTCATTGATTGTGATAGTTGGTGGGGGGGGGAGAGAAGTCTTGATTTCTGGTTATGTATAAAGTCTCTGTTTTGCTGAAGTTTATTTGGAGGTTGTGGGAGGCCAGCCTGTTTGTAGCCTCTTTGAAGCAGTAGGTAATTTGATGTGGGACGAGGTCAGATATGTTGAGAGGGAGATATAACATTATATCATCTGTATATATGTTCTATAAAACATATAATTTTTTGAATATGGTGCAAATAGGCTGGAGGTATAGGTTAAAAAGGAGGGCAGATAGGGCGGAGCCTTGAGGTAGTCCTTGTTTTTGATTGTATGGGTTAGATGTGTGATGGCCTACATGAATGTAGCATCTCTTGAACTACTACTGAAAAGGCATGAGCTCAATTCAAAATAAATATTCTATGCGATCCTAGAATTTTGCTCGCTGTTAGTTTTGCTTGTTCCATACAAATCCTCTATATCTTAAATAGCGTGACAAAAGTCAGGTGACTGTCAGTGGAGTTATAGGCGTGACAGAGGTTGTGCAAGTGTTGGGAGGAATATAACGATGAAGAAAAAACATTTCTCATTCAGAATAATGTTGCCTATTTTTCTTCATTTATTTGATTACATACTTTTTAAAATGAATTTTGATGCAAAAGCTTATTTGGAAAATTCTGTAGATATTAATATCAAATTCTAGCAAAAAAAATAACATGAAGTCAATATGCTATTTCATGTGTATACTGTAGCTTTGAATGTGAAGAAACATAAAATATATATATAAAGGCATATTTTAAATAGGACATGGAGTGCAGAATTGAGACATGGAGGTTACCATGTTTACAATTGTGCCAGTATTTTAGAAAAGGCTCTGCCAAACATGGATCTGTTTCTGAAATACACATCCACTTGCAGCTGGAGGAACACTTGGATGCAATTTATAAATGTGTATCCCTAATCATACATATGTATATGTAAATCACAAATAGAGTTTCTGCAATAACCCCCTTAATGAACAACTTCCACTAGCGACAATATCATATTTCACACTGGTCAGTTTCAATGTAAATATTTCCTTATATTTTTAAATACAAAAATGTTGTGACAGCTTATGTATGAGTGCTTGTGAAACTGTTTTTTGCATGAGACCAAGGTGCTATGTCTAATAATCAGTGTATTTTTCCTAGGAAAAATAAGGTGCTGGAATTCATAGGCAGGACTCTTTCATTAATACCCGAGGTCCATAGATCAGTCTTAGCAAGCAAAGAAAGAGGTGCAAGTACTCTGTATTTATTTATTTAATAGTATTTAACTCATGCCTTTCCAAGTGAAGGCCACAAGGAGAGTCAGTGTACCACCAGGTACCCCCTCAAAAATAAGCTCTGCTAATAATTAATAAATTTGTACTATTGTAAGGGCAAAATTAATGCTAATAAAGCTGTGAGCTGTGAATCTCATACTATGGCAAGAGATTGTCTTTAATTGCTAAATTATTTTTTGCTTTCCCTCACATAAGAACTCTTCAACGTCTAACACACTGCACTAATTTCAGAGGCAGCTAAAATAAATCAGCTTTGCATACATTTGCAACTTTCTTTTTAAAATTCCATTAGTGCTTTGTTAAATGAAGACACTTGATTGTGCACATCACCTATCATCTTGCAATTAAATCCACATTTATGCAGTCATGAAATAAAGGACTTTATATCTACGGTTTAGATCACACTGAGGAAGCTTGCCTTTTCATCTATTTTTTTTATTCTGAGTTATCTTTACAAATCCAGCATTGACTGAATGGGTTGTTAAATGCCAGCCAAATTCTGAAGGCTCTGCTCTACTTATTAGAACGCAAAGTTGATATATCTGGCAACAACAACAGTGATTTGGCATGTCAACTCAGCATCTGCTGCTGCGGTTATTCTTCCAAACCTCTTAAAATGATTCACATGTGACCAGGGATCAAGTGGGGGGATTAGAAATATGGCATACAATACTTATCTGAATGACATGAGAGGTTATATAGACATCATAATGGTCTTGATGACCATTTAGCATAATTTTGTCATTTGATAATAAAAAATTATCAGTAGGTGACTTGAATATTTTTTGCATCACATAGATTTGAACTCAGCCACATTGAACGAAAATAGTTTCTCAATTTGGTAATAGACTGCCTATAAAATTCAACATAACAAAACTCAAACATATAAACATAGCGTTAATAATCTTTATGTAAACATACACATTGTGCTGAATTTATAATAGCTTACTTGTAGGCTCATGATATCCACTTTCCCTACTTTTCTTTTATAGATGGGTCTGAATCAGGGATTTAATTTCAAGCTAATTCACCAGTTAGATATACTGGTGACTCCTTACAATTTTATTAATTAAAATTTCTCACTTCTTTAATTAATCTTCCCTAGAACCCATTTGATTTTTCTCTATAATGGATAGTGCCCCTGAATATTCCCGAGTAATGCTGCAATACGCCCCGATGCTAACTGCTTTTCTTGATCTTCTCAGCATCAGTCAACATGGATCATTGAGCATCTTGTAACATTCCAATTCGAGGATAGAATTTTTTCTTTATCTCATATAATTGAATTATAGTTGTGTTGATAGGCATTCCTCATAGATGAACAGAAATCAAGCGTTCACTGATTGCATTGTATTTCATTACAGTTCTTTCAAGTTTCTTCTTGATTATGTTTATGTTTATGTTTATGTTTATTTCACTTGATAAAACCGCCTTTCATGGGCAAGCAAAGCGGTGTACAATAAAAACCAATAAAAACTTTGTTTTTAAAAAGGCCGAGGCCAGTGAAAAGGAAAAGAAATACACTTTCTGGACAGAAAAAGCAATAGAAGCAGAAGAGACAAAGCTAAACCGTAACAAAGACAAGTCACAAGGAGAGCAGAGGATAATACAAATGGGAATCACACAAAAGGAGAGGGGATATCAAACGCAAGGGAAAAAAGGTGGGTTTTGAGGTTTTGTTTAAATGTGGGGTGGTGAGGGTCCAGTCGGAGTGAGGAGGGGAGGGAGTTCCAGAGGGCGGGGCCAGCAAAAAAGAAGGCAGAGGAACGGGTAGACTGTAAATGGGCACGGGAAGGGGAGGGAAGAGTGAGGCGGTTAAGGTGAAAGGAGCGAGGGGTGTACCTAGGGGAGTGGAAGGAAAGGAGGTCCGTTAGATATTGGGGGGCACCTGTGTGGAGAGCTTTATGAACCAAAATGAGCAACTTGAAGTGAACGCGGTGGGTGGGGGAAGGGCAACCAGTGGAAGACGGAACAGTAAGGGTGTGATGTGATCACGAGGGGAGGAATGAGTGACCAGACGAGCGGCAGTATTCTGAATACGTTGTAACCGGGACTGTTGTTTCTTAGAAAAGCCGACAAAAAGTGAGTTTGCAAAATCCACCCGAGACATGACCAGGGAAAGTAACAGAGTAGTAAGAGCAGAAGGGGATAGAAAAGGACGAACTGCACGGATTTGTCGGAGAAAGAAGAAGGACAACACCATTTCTTCTTTGTCTTTCATTTCCAGCATAGTATGCAATGTAATCATCAGATGCAAAGTGCCCAATGCCAGTCCATTTCAGTTCGCTGACACCCAGCAGGTCAAGTTGTACACGTTCCATTTCATTCTTGGCCACCTACAACTTCCCTTTGATCATGCTTCGTATGTTCCATGTCCCAATATGTAAGACATCTTTGCAGCTTCTGACTTTCATTTCATGCACAACTACATCAGCAGTCAGATGTCCCAAGGACTTTGATCCAACCACATCATAAATTCTGGCTTTACTCTGAAAGACTTCAGCTCCTCCCCAGTAGCCAATTGAGTGCCTTCCGACCTGAAGGTCTCATCTTCCAGCACTATTGTGCAATTTGTTTTGTTATGACTATCCACTGGGTTTTTGTGGCAAGATACAGAAGTAGATTGCCAGGCCTTTCTTCTGTACAGGTAATTCTAGTGTCATTGCTGTTGACACAGAAATGTGATCCTCCACCGCCAACACTGTCCCATTCTGCTGCTGCTTAGATGGGTGGTTTGTCTTTGTCTGACACCTCAGCTGAGACCTGTCCATCTTGGGAAACCCTGCCAGTAGGTAAACTACCGATAGCTTAGCTCTCAGCATTACTGATGCACATAAGCCCTCAGAGCACAACAAACTGCAAACCAAGTGAGGGTCTCGTCATGTTATGCTCCTATATATTCCCACCTCTGAGACCCTACCCTCTCTCGCCCCAGCACTCAGCATGCTTTTCCCTATGAACCTGTGAATCCTCATTTTATCCAATATGCCCTCCCAGAGCTATTCCTGGCTATCCATATTACTCGCTAACCAGGACCGTTCCCTCCCCTCATCCTCACTTGTTCAGGTACAAGGCCCAGATGGATTGCAACAGACCCCATAGTGGAATCATGAGGAAGTTTATTATAACATAAGGGAATGTATAGGAAAATGTTATTCTGAAACTGATGTCCCTTGGCAGATGATGCCATATCCTCTGGCTGTGTCTGGGCCTCCTTCCTGTGGATCCATAGACTGTTCATAGTTGTGCCATCATTGGCTATTTGACCCATACATGCAAAGCAGATTTTGGGACAGTGATAAGTCAAGGGGATGCCCTCACTGTACAGATTTGTGTATGTTTGGGTCAGCACAGGTCCAAAGATTTTCAGGGCTCTCTAAAGTGTCAGATCACACATCCTTATGCATAGGTGCAATACAAATAGGTAAGCAGGCCCTATCATATAGCCTGTTCCTTTCTGTGTGGCTGCTTGGTAGATGCCCACCTCCTTGGCCATGTACTCTAGGCAGTTGTGGAAGGCAGCTGCTATGTTCACAGATACTCACACTTAACCTTTCTACCTTTCTGCAGGCCTAATGTGAAACCTTGAAAGACATGTGTTCTGTGTAGACATGTTTGGCATACTCAGGGCCGGATTTACCTATACGCCATGTACGCCATGGCGTAGGGCCCACAGCTGGCAAGGGCCCACAAAAATAGAACAAATTAGCTTTTTTTAAAAAATAAAATTAAAAAAAAACCTGCTGGCTGCCGAAATTTCCCATCAGCCCCTGCGGGCTTAACAGAGACGCGAGGGAGACACTCTCCCTTCGCGCCTCTCACAGCCAGCACGGAGGGAGGGAGGGACCGACGGACCGACGGATTCAGCTTGCAGAGGGGCCCCCCGTGGGTCAGTCCATGCTGCCGCGGCAGCAGAGGGGGCCCCGCGGCGGCAGCCAGCAGTTTTTTTTTTTAATTAAATTTGACTTTAGGCCGATGGGGGGGGGGTAGGACTGGTAATGGGCTATTGGGGGGGCTGGGGCTGGGACTGGAAATGGGCTGGGGGGGTTAAGGCTGGAGGTGGGCTGATGGGGTTAGGACTGGTAATGGGCTGTGGGCTGTTGGGTGGGATTAGAACTGGGAATGGGCTTTGGGGGGGGGGTTATAAGACTGGTAATGGGCTATGGGCTGATGGAGGCTGTCTGGTATTGGGCTATGGGGGGGCTCGGCCTGGAAATTGGCGGGGGGGGTGAAGACTGGAGGTGGGCTGTTGGGGTTAGGACTGGTAATGGGCTGTGGGCTGTTGGGGGGGTTAGAACTGGTAATGGGCGTTGGGGGGGGTTAAGACTGGTAATGGGCTGTGGGCTGATGGGGGCTGTCTGGTAATGGGCTATGGGGGGGCTAGGACTGGAAAGGGGCTGGGGGGGTTAAGACTGGGGGTGGGCTGATGGGGTTAGAACTGGTAATGGGCTATGGGGGGGTTAAGACTGGTAATGGGCTGTGGGCTGATGGGGGCTGTCTGGTAATGGGCTATGGGGGGGGGCTAGGACTGGAAATGGGCTGGGGGGGTTAAGACTGGAGGTGGACTGATGGGGTTAGGACTGGTAATTGGCTGTGGGCTGATGGGGGGGGGGGTTAGGACTGGCAATGGGCTATGGGGGCTGACTGGAAATGGGTTGATGGGGTTAGGACTGGAAGTGGGCTGATGGGGGGTTAGGACTGGTAATGGGTTATAGGGGGGGGCTTAAACTGAAAATGGGGTGATGGGGGGTTAGGACTGTAAGTGGGTTGATGGGGGGCTAGGACTGGTATTGGGTTGGGGGGTTGCTAGGACTGGAAATGGGCTGATGGGTGGCTAGGACTGGAAATGGGCTGATGCAGGGACTAGAAGGGAATGGATGCTGGGTGAGGCTGGAACTAGAAGGGAGCTGATGTTGGAGGAGGATTAGAATGGGATGGGGCTGGAAGAGTAAAATGGAGAAGGGAAAAATATTTTGTGTGGGAGGGATAAAAAATCTACAATAGGCCGGGTATTGGGAGAGTAAGTGGGGATTGAGGATGGAGGGGTAAAATTTGAGTGGATGAAATAGGAATGAGGAAAGAGCAAAAGGAGAAAGATTAGTATGTTAAAGCAGATGTAGAGAGAGAATGGAAAAAAACTAGAAGAGAGAAGAAAGGACAAAGGGATAGCAGACGATGGAGAGTTAGCAGAAGACACGAAGAAACCAGAAGAAAGTGGCTGGAGCAATTGCAGCTGAAAAAAATGCACAAAAGGTAGAAAAATATCTCTTTATTTTGAATTTATTAATTGGAATATGTCAGCTCTGGTAAATGTGCATCATTAACGTCTGCGCTTTGTTTAGTACAAGAGCAAATTAATGTATAGTTTTATTTCTACAGTGTTGTACATTCCAAGTTTGGCTTTTGGGATTCCCAGTTTAATTATTGTCTTCCTGTTTCTATATTGTGATTACTTGTTTGGTGATGGTCTATGTTCTGCATGTGTAACTGAGCTGAGGTGTTCTGTTTATATAATTCCTATTTGACATTGCCACTTGTTCTCTTTCCCCAGTAGGTCATGTATTGTTATTCTCTGAAATGTATTGGTTTAATATTTGAGTGTTGCCTTTTGATTGGTAGAGTATGGTGCTTTGTGAGTCCTGGTAGTGCTGTTAGGATACGGCGGGTTTGCTATGGGTTCTAAATGGGCAGTGTTTGTAGTAGTTCCTAATGTGTCTGGCAGTTGGCACTGGATTATAGTAATGTAGAAATCGTTTAGTCTTTCTTTATCCATACACTCATTAAGAGGCACGTTTGCTAAAAGTTAGTATATGGTAACATTATGCAAATATTTATGCAAATGTGGCCCCTTATGCAAATGAGGCCCTGCACCCCCCTTGGGCCGCTCCTGCTGGGGGCCCACAATTTTTGTTGACGTAGGGCCTCACTCAAGGTAAATCCGGCCCTGGGCATACTACTCATATATGCTTCATTTCCAGTACAGGAAACACACTCTAATGGTACCTCTCACTCCTATCTGGTATAGGGATACAGCCACAGAGGCAGGTAGCTGCATTAAGGCTATGGGCCCCATTTACTTAGGGCTGGTGCACCCTCATCACATTTCCTCTCCTTTTCCCTTGTCTAGTGCTGAAGATGGACCTGTGTAACTCTTGCTCGCCTATAGATCAGTCACAGCCAGAATCATCATGACCAGCAGTGCAACGAGCTAAAGGTGTGAAACAGAGGAGTGAGGGCTCCAGTGCAGCTGCTAGTGCAGCACCAGCACCAGAGATATCCACCATTGCTGATGGCAAACAGTGCAGCACCGTGACCATCAGGCAGCTGCAACCAGACCCTGCACAGCCTACAGCCACCGAAATACCCTTCCCTATCCAGGAGGATATGGCTGAGCTTTCTGCAGATGAGATGGATCAGCAGATGCTCAGGGAGGGGGCACTTATACTGGAGCTTATAGAGGGTATCCACTCTGAGTTGCGAGCTGCAGACAAACACTCAGATGTTGCAGGACCACCGCGTGAACGAGCAGAAGCACAGAGAGGCACAGCTTTGGCTCTTCAGGGAGATGGCAGCATACATAGTCTCCATGTCCCACATCTAGCATGAGCTGTTGGCCTTCCTCTAGGGCCAGGATGCAGCTGACATTTCAGAGGATCTCTGTGCAGCACCACCACGGGTGGACCAGGTGCCTGATACAGGTTTGGTTAAGGGGAGGGCAATGACACAGCCAGCAATGCCTCAGAGACTGTGCCCTTGTGATGCAGTGCCGAATGGGGAAGCAGGGAGGGCTAGATCATGAGCTGGGTGATGGGGGAGGTAAGAGGGCCCATTTAAATGATGTTTGTTTGGCTGAACACTAATATATAATTGAACTTACTCTAGAAATACTTCTCAATGAGCCTGTTCCTTGTGTTGAATGCAACTGCCATCTGCTGTTAATAGTATTTTAAAAGCAGCAGCTTTGTGCCATTGCTTTGTTGTCCATGGCAGACCATGTTCTTCAGCACACATGGCCTGCTGCTTCTGACCCCCCTGACAGTAAGTTGCATTGGAGGGGGGTCAGAAGTGGCAAGTCATATGTTCCAAAGCAATAAACCATAGGCAACAAGCCATAGGCAACAAAACCTATGGCACCAAGCTGCCACCTGGGGTGGCTGCCTAGCTTGCCTATTGGATGGGCCAACCCTGGCTGTTGGCTGCTCCTTTGCATCCCTTCCTCTTCTGTGTCCTCACTTCTGTTTCTCTCTTCTGTCATTTCTTCCTTGGGAATGGGGATGCCTCACTGAATGGCGATATTATGTAGGATGCAGCAGGCTGTGAAAATTCTGTACAATCATTCCAGGCTGTGCAGTAGCTTGCCCCCACATCAGTCAAGGCATCTAAAGTGGCTTTTGAGAAGCCCAAATGCATGTTCCACCACTGACCTGGTTCACTGGTGTGCCTGGTTGTATCGCTCCTCCTGTGGGGTATGGAGGTGGTGCACTGGTGTCAGGATCCATGGTCTCAGAGGGTGTCTGTTGTCATCTGTGGGAGCATGGGGACAGGTGTGCAATTGTGCCAGGTGTGTTGGGGCTGGGGGGGAGGGGGAGTGGTGGACATTTTTATGGTGCCTTTCCCATGAAGACGTGCATTCTGGTGACAGTTCCTGTAGAGCCATATGCAAGATGTCACTGACTGGCTGCTATTGAGACTCTATTTATGTATCCAGCATGTGCTGCTTCACAATATTTTGGGGCTTGGGCATCTCTGGCCTGCTTTTCCCTATTGTGGTCTCATGCTATGTTTAGATGTTTTCCCCCTGTGACTGCAGTACTGATATGCTGGCTCTCATCCTGGCCCCACTACCCTCCCATGTGACAATTTCACTGCCTTTAGGAGCTTTGGCTAACATCTGACCACTATACTGTCTCCTATTCAGAGGTAACACATCACATAGCTGTATGATTCACAGTTGTATCACATTTGCTCATACTGTAGTTGTCTCTACTTACCAAGCAACCATGCATCTCTGAGGTATCCTCTGGCCTCTGCTTGTCCCAGGCCATACTGCATCATGATGAAGATATCATGGCAGGAGCCTGGGAAATAGGGACACACACAGTGAGCACTGACTATGACTTGCATATTTCATGGAGTGGTAATTGTGGTGGCTTTGGTATGCCCTCATCTCCTGCCCTGGTGGCCTCAGCGCAACATATGTGCAGTCAATGATACCCATCACAGATGGGAAGCCAGCTATATCATAGAATGGCTGCATAGTCTCCTTCTCTGATCAGGCCTCGAGGAGAAGGTGATGTAGGTATGGATCCTTCTCATGAGAGCAGTGGTGAAGGCATCAATGCAATGGCATGTAGCAAACTGGATAAAGCCTGTGGTGGCACCCACCACATGCTGAAAGCTTCCTGTGGCCAGGAATCCCAGTGTAGTAGTCACCTTCATTGCCACTAGCAGTGCATAGCTCCTAGCAGTGACTGGCTCCATGTGCAGCAGCCCGCACAGCTCTGTTATGGTAGTACTGTCCAGGTGGTAGCATTGCTGTACCTCCTCCTCTGGCAGTTGCAGGTAAGTTACCCTGGGTCTGTACACCCGTGGAGCATGGTACCAGCATCTCTCATACTGCTGGTTCTGCTGCACATTATGCTGTCTCCTCCATCCCCTGGTGCATCGCTGGTGTCTCCACCTCCTCTGCAGTCTCTGGAGGCTCCACATTTCACTGGTGGCACCTGTCCGTGGGTACAGCTGTTAACTGTGATTCCAGCTGCTCTGAGCAACATGTACTGCCATATCACTGGGACAAAACTGCCTACTAACCTGGCCTAAAGGCTTCGCTGAGGGAAACACCCGACTGCTCACTACCTCCACTCCTGCCCTATCGGGGCAGTGGGAGGTGCTCCTGCCCATATCGGGGCAGTGGGAGAGGAGGAGTTTGAGCTCCCAGGAGGGCCATAAAAAGCGGCGTCCCTACACCGAGGGAGCCGCTTCGCTGAGGGAAACACCCGACTGCTCACTACCTCCACTCCTGCCCTATCGGGGCAGTGGGAGGTGCTCCTGCCCATATCGGGGCAGTGGGAGAGGAGGAGTTTGAGCTCCCAGGAGGGCCATAAAAAGCAGCGTCCCTACACCGAGGGAGCCGCTTCGCTGAGGGAAACACCCGACTGCTCACTACCTCCACTCCTGCCCTATCGGGGCAGTGGGAGGTGCTCCTGCCCATATCGGGGTAGTGGGAGAGGAGGAGTTTGAGCTCCCAGGAGGGCCATAAAAAGCGGCGTCCCTACACCAAGGGAGCCGCTTCGCTGAGGGAAACACCCGACTGCTCACTACCTCCACTCCTGCCCTATCGGGGCAGTGGGAGGTGCTCCTGCCCATATCGGGGCAGTGGGAGAGGAGGAGTTTGAGCTCCCAGGAGGGCCATAAAAAGCGGCGTCCCTACACCGAGGGAGCCGCTTCGCTGAGGGAAACACCCGACTGCTCACTACCTCCACTCCTGCCCTATCGGGGCAGTGGGAGGTGCTCCTGCCCATATCGGGGCAGTGGGAGAGGAGGAGTTTGAGCTCCCAGGAGGGCCATAAAAAGCGGTGTCCCTACACCGAGGGAGCCGCTTCGCTGAGGGAAACATCCGACTGCTCACTACCTCCACTCCTGCCCTATCGGGGCAGTGGGAGGTGCTCCTGCCCATATCGGGGCAGTGGGAGAGGAGGAGTTTGAGCTCCCAGGAGGGACATAAAAAGCGGCGTCCATACACCGAGGGAGCCGCTTCGCTGAGGGAAACACCCGACTGCTCACTACCTCCACTCCTGCCCTATCGGGGCAGTGGGAGAGGAGGAGTTTGAGCTCCCAGGAGGGACATAAAAAGCGGCGTCCCTACACCGAGGGAGCCGCTTCGCTGAGGGAAACACCCGACTGCTCACTACCTCCACTCCTGCCCTATCGGGGCAGTGGGAGGTGCTCCTGCCCATATCGGGGCAGTGGGAGAGGAGGAGTTTGAGCTCCCAGGAGGGCCATAAAAAGCGGCGTCCCTACACCGAGGGAGCCGCTTCGCTGAGGGAAACACCCGACTGCTCACTACCTCCACTCCTGCCCTATCGGGGCAGTGGGAGGTGCTCCTGCCCATATCGGGGCAGTGGGAGAGGAGGAGTTTGAGCTCCCAGGAGGGACATAAAAAGCGGCGTCCCTACACCGAGGGAGCCACTTCGCTGAGGGAAACACCCGACTGCTCACTACCTCCACTCCTGCCCTATCGGGGCAGTGGGAGGTGCTCCTGCCCATATCGGGGCAGTGGGAGAGGAGGAGTTTGAGCTCCCAGGAGGGACATAAAAAGCGGCGTCCCTACACCAAGGGAGCCGCTTCGCTGAGGGAAACACCCAACTGCTCACTACCTCCACTCCTGCCCTATCGGGGCAGTGGGAGGTGCTCCTGCCCATATCGGGGCAGTGGGAGAGGAGGAGTTTGAGCTCCCAGGAGGGCCATAAAAAGCGGCGTCCCTACACCGAGGTAGCCGCTTCGCTGAGGGAAACACCCGACTGCTCACTACCTCCACTCCTGCCCTATCGGGGCAGTGGGAGGTGCTCCTGCCCATATCGGGGCAGTGGGAGAGGAGGAGTTTGAGCTCCCAGGAGGGCCATAAAAAGCGGCGTCCCTACACCGAGGGAGCCGCTTCGCTGAGGGAAACACCCGGCTGCTCACTACCTCCACTCCTGCCCTATCGGGGCAGTGGGAGGTGCTCCTGCCCATATCGGGGCAGTGGGAGAGGAGGAGTTTGAGCTCCCAGGAGGGACATAAAAAGCGGCGTCCCTACACCGAGGGAGCCGCTTCGCTGAGGGAAACACCCGACTGCTCACTACCTCCACTCCTGCCCTATCGGGGCAGTGGGAGGTCCTCCTGCCCATATCGGGGCAGTGGGAGAGGAGGAGTTTGAGCTCCCAGGAGGGACATAAAAAGCGGCGTCCCTACAGGGCGCGCCCGCGCCTGGCGGGCCCGCGCCTGAGGGCCTCGCCAGAGGGCCCTTTGGCGTGGCCCTTAGGCGGTGGTCCTCTCGAAAAAGTGACACCCCAAAACCACCTCAGGCTGACGAAAAGGTCAGATTTGCAAGACCGCAGACCAAACCTACGGCTTGAGCTCCCGGCACAGGTAGAGCTCGCCGAAGCCACCTTTAACCATCCGACCACCTGGATCTCTGAGCTATGATCTGATCTACCACCATCAAGATAAAACAAAGCCACGCTGCCTGAGCTTTACAGACTGAACTTAACTCGAGGAGGTAAGCTCTCAAGCACAAGATAAACAAAACTAATTAGCAGACATAACTAACTGAAGCCGGGTCTCGACTAACAACAGTCATTTGCCACATTATGCACCCAATAGCATGGTCACCGAAACTGCTAACCGTCACTAGCTTAGTCACTGTGTCACTGTTATATAGTATATAATACCATTTCTGTAATAACACTGTTACACTGCCACGTGCTCTGATACACTGCACTGCTAGACAGTTTACTGTTATAAATTCTGTCCATCTTATACACACTGCTCTGAGATATATACTGCTCTAAGATATATACTGTTACTGTTATAGACACTATATATTCTGTCACTGTTATATTCTGTCACTGTTATATTCTGTCACTGCTAGACAGTTTACTGTTATAAATTCTGTCCATCTTATACACACTGCTCTGAGATATATACTGCTCTAAGATATATACTGTTACTGTTATAGACACTATATATTCTGTCACTGTTATACACACTGCTCTGAGATATATACTGTTACTGTTACTGCGATACATACAGTTCTGAGATATATACTGTTACTGTGACTGTGATATAGTGACATTAACAGTCCTACAGTTATACAGTTCCTGCTATTTGTACTGCTCTGTGATACATAGTGTTACTGTTTACTGGGATATTTGCAAACACTATTTCAGTGTATACTGTTTACTGTAACACTTGCAATCATAATACTAACACAGACACAACGGGCTTCTGAACAGCTGTGAAATGGAACCACTCTACATTTTTCTAATACTATGCATGTCTATATTCGCCCAAGCACACTCATGCCACCCCAATGTGCGCTATAGTTTGACTCACTTATTCAGACCCATCTACTACCTTTACCCCCTACCAATACCCCCACCTCCCTCACTCAATATAATCCACCGGGCTAGCAACGAGCCATCACCAACTCAGAGCCATTGCTTGCCTAACCTAAACAGGGCTCAGAGACGCAAGAAACCTAAGTCGCTGAAAATGAAGGGAAACAAGCCTGGCCAAATCCAAACCAACCACTTACCCACCTCCCAAACAACGTATGATGACTATAGCATCATCCTCATCAACGCCAGATCAATAAGGAACAAAACGCACATCCTACACAACATCATCTCAGATGAACAACCGGACATCCTCTGTATAACCGAAACCTGGATCACTGACTCCGACCCTGCAATAATAAATAAACTAAACAAACCTGGATACAAAGTGTTCAACTGCCCACGCATCAATAAAAGGGGTGGAGGTGTCATCGTAATAGCCAAAGCCATCTTACAACTAACAACCACCTCCCTAAACTCAAATTTTGACATAGACATACTCAAAGTAAAAAACTCAGTTCTTTCCGTCTGTCTTATCTACAGGTCCCCCTCATCAATTCACGAAACACTTGCCTCAGCACTAGAAAGCATCTCCACCACTCAGATCAGAAAATTCCAAATCATCTTGGGAGACCTGAACTTAGCATCACTACCAACTAGTCATGCAAACAATTTCATGGAAGCCATGGAACAACTGGGGTACCAACAAATCATAACTGACGCTACCCACGAGAAGGGAAATACCCTAGACTTGGTTTTCCTACCCACCAACCAACGGACGGGCGAGGAGAAACCAGTGATCAGAATAACTCCAGTACCATGGTCAGACCACCACCAAGTAGATCTCAAAGTAAAACTGCCCTCTCCACCCAAAAATGCAAAATCCAGGAGGACAACACACATGCAGAGGAGTTTCAACAAATTCAACAAGGAAAATCTCATAGGCTCCATTACCTCCCACTTAGATTTGAAATGTACGGACCTTGAGGTTCTAACCAGCAGATGGAATGAAGGTATACAAAAAACATCAAACCCTACATGGAAAACCACTACAGACTCAACTAAACCTCGATCGGAACCTTGGTACACAGCTACACTGACCGGAATGAAAAGGGCACTCCGTAAATCTGAGAGGAAGTAGAGACAAACAAAATCCATTGTACACAAGACAGAATACCTGACCCTCCTCGCCAAATACAAAGAAGAGATTAACTCCGCAAAAAGAACTCACCATACAAATTTACTGAACAAAGCCATCAATAAGCCCCGCGAATTATTCGAACTGGTCAAATCTCTAACAAAAACAACACTGGTTGACCATGCTGACAACGTAATCAAGCCTCAAACTTTGGCAAACCACTATGCAAGCAAACTCACGGCTTCAACTCCCACGCAATACCTGGGCCCAACCCTCCCAGTGCCAAACCCAACCTTGGCAACCACCGACAGTCAAGACATGATATGGAACACATTTCACAAACTTGATGACAAACAAATAACTAACATAATCACAAGCATCAACACCACCACCTCCCCACTAGATCCCTGCCCAGCCACTTGGATCAAGGCAGTGAAACAGGACATCACTCAACTTGTCTCGCACATAGTAAACCTATCACTGCAACAAGGAATCATGCCCATACAACTAAAGAAGTCTATCATAAGACCTGTCTTAAAAAACAAAACAAGCAATAGAGAAGACCCTGCTTCCTATCGACCAATATCGAGCATATCATTCCTGGCCAAAATCATTGAAAAGGCCGTGTTACTACAACTGCAAGACCATTTGGATGACAACGAAACCCTGGATAAACAGCAATATGGATTCAGACGATACCACGGCGTTGAAACACTACTCCTAGCGCTGCTTGACAACCTCCTCAAGGGTTTAGAAAACAAAAAGAAAATGTTTCTACTCATATTCATAGACATATCTGCAGCATTCGATACAGTTCACCATGGCACCCTCTTAAACAGGCTTAAATCCATTGGAATAACAGGAACCCCTCTAAAATGGTTCTCCTCGTACATATCAAACAGAATGCAACAGGTCCAGTTCAACGGAGAAAAGGCAGAAGCATTCACACAAACACAGGGTATACCACAGGGTTCGGCTCTCTCAGCACTCCTGTTCAATATTTACATGCAACCACTTTGCAAAATCTTCCAACATCATAATATCAAATACCACGTCTATGCAGACGATATTATGCTGTACACTCAACTCGACACTGCCAACCCAAACTACACCCAACTCGAAGAGTGCCTAAGTGAGATGCAAGCCTGGTTACTCCAAAGTAACATGACGATCAACCACAAAAAAACAGAGGTAATGTACATCTCCAGAAAGCCAAACTTCGATCCCCCCGGAACAATCACCTTATGTAACAATACTTACCAAACGAAGGAGGAAATAAAATATTTGGGAGTAACGTTCGATAGTAATCTAAAAATGGAGAAACACCTCCGCAAAACAAACAAAGCTGTTTTTCACAAGCTTAGGGTCCTCCAACCGCTAAGGAGCATTATCGAACCTCAGGACTTCAGGACCATTGCCCAGGCACTCATCATGCCACATTTCGACTACTGCAACGCCATCCTGCAGGGTCTCCCAAAGAAAACTCTGAACATTCTGCAAATGGCGCAGAATGTAGCCGCTAGGGTCATCACGAAAAAAGGCTTTACTGATCACATCACCCCGGTATTGATGGAGCTCCACTGGCTCCCCATCATGGCTCGTATAAAATACAAATCACTCACGACCACCTTCAAGCTCCTACATAACATTGCTCCATCCTTCCTCTCCACCTTGATATGCTCACAACCACCCAACAGAAGCAGAAGAACCTTTAACGCCAACACCCTCCTCATTCCAGCCGATATAAGAACTGTTAAAACCAATACTAGTAATAGAGCGTTCTCATACGCAGCACCTACACTCTGGAATCATCTGCCGCCAGAGTTACGAGATTGCAAAGACCTAACTGTCTTCAGGAAAAACCTCAAGACTCATCTTTTCCAGAGTCATTTTAATTTGAATTAACCTAAGGGGTCTAAGTCCAGAACATATTTATGTACTCCTGCTCGCATATTGTATAATGTATATATGTATATATGTAATTAGTACTCATATACCTAACAAACCCCCTCGTGTGATGTGCCTACCCTCCTGATCAACCTGTACACACCCAAATTTTACTGTACTGATTGACAGTCCTCTTTATGTTCCCCTTGTGTAATCAGACCGCTGCTGATCGCTGGAAGCAGCGGTATATAAATGTTTGCTAAATAAATAAATAAATAAAATAAAGATAGGCAGTTTATGATGTTCAGCTCTGTGCCATGTGCCACTGAATATTGTGGCTAACCAGGCTTGTTGCGACCATACCCACGTTACGCCCCTGTGGATATCTGGCTATTGCCATATGTACAGCACCGATATTCATCCATTTGGCATCTAACTGGGGATATGCCCTACTTACACGGGTTTCACTGCTTTTTCATTGCCTTTCTTCTGTCTAAGGGTTTGACTATTGGACCCATTGTTGCCATGATCCAGCTCAAAATGAAAATCATCCCATAAGGTTACAAGGACAGTCTCTGTCTGATATCCTTCAGCAATCCCCAACTGAAAACAATCCATAATATCCACATTCATCAAAAAATTTGACAGCTGAATCTAGACCATTTTTTAAGTTTACTGAGAAAAGATGCATTGGAAATATCCTAATCATTATTCAGATCTGAAGAATATAAGCTTTTTCTTTTCAAGACAAGGCAAGCTTCCGAGATATTCAATTTTTAGGCAGGTGGCCCTCTCATAAAAAAGCAATAATAATAGCCACCAAATTACCCTTATGATCAGGGCATGCCACCTTAATTAGCCCAGTGGGACACTGATTAAAAATACCGGTGGTTGGTCTAGAAGGACTCTGACCGTCCCCTAAATCCCTAAATTTGTCTACCTCCTAATGAAATTTAATAATTTTATTATGGAAGTAAATGGAGAGTCTTTCACATCTTTCCTTAGAGAAATCTAACTCAGAAATAGGCTTATTAACCTTCAGAAAGCCCTGTCGGAAACTCTCAGGGAACACACTGACATCCGTGCCCAGAGCAGAAAAAAGAAACAAAGGCAAAGCGCTCACACAGTCACCGTGAAGAGGGGCAGAAGGAGGGAGAAGGGACTCTGTTAAAACTGGAGTTAGGTTTTTGGAAATAAAATCATTAAATGGAAAAAAATGTACAAAGAAGACCTGAGAACAGAAAGGTGTATTGCCAGTAATGAAGACAAAGACAGATTATTAGAGGTGTGTATGCCACCCCTCCCCCGAAAAAAAGTTTGCGTTCATTTAAAATGAAATTTTCCCATGTTTTTGTGTTACTTTCACCTATTTATTTTTTAGGCGTGCATTATATGCAAGAAAGAACTTTCTTATGTGTGCAATCATAGGTATACGCATAGATTTGCGCACACTTTACATTTTAGGTGAGCTCACAAATGCACACCTTGACAGATTATATATGAAAAGATACGTCCTGAAACAGATACCAGGCTCAGTGATGGGCAACTGATAACATTTGCAAAGAAATATGAATAGAAAACAAGAAGTGAGTGTGTGTAAATGGACAGAGAAGGAGAAAGAAGGAGTGTGGATGAAAGTGTCTGAGATGTTTAAAAAAGTGAGTGCTTTTCAGCCATTGATTTTTACCCTGATAAGTGAATACACAGGCAAAATTCTTTGAGGATTCTCTAATTTGATAAGAAATTGCTTACTATAACATTGTCAAGGGTTAATGAGCATAAAAGTGCATGCAGATCTCAACTATGAGTATATTTTTATGCACATGATAACCATTCCAGGGGCTAGCAATGGATGTAGCTGAACATTTACGTGCACATTTTCCATTTTATAAACTATGGGGGTTATTTGAGAAACTTTGTTTGCATTTTAAACATGGATGTGGCAGCAAAAAATTGTGGAAGCCCTACCCATGTCTAAAACATGATTTCATAAAGTCTGAAATTCATGTTTGTGCGTCAGGTGTATTGATCTCTGCACGTCTCCCTGGTAGGCGTACTGGGGGAATTTTGGGGTGTGGCCTGCACATCTATGATGTATTTCACAGAGGCTGGCAACATGTTTGATGGATTTTCTCAGTGTTCCTATTTATACCTGCTATAAATGATAAATAAGGGCTGGATTTGTTTTTTGAGTCTGCATGTGATGTTGGTGACTAGAGAAGCTGGGTTTAACATTCCTTGGCCTGACTCTTGTCTATGTCCACACAGGTGCCACTTGAGATACAGTTTGTTTCCCTTCTGTCTATCCTGTTTCTTTCACAAAGCTGTCTCCCTCCCCCTTCCAAGATCCAGGTATATTCGCATGACCTGATCCCTTCCCCCACTTTCAGCTGTGCCAGTCCCATACTCCCACTTCCTGGTCTTTGTTGTGTCAGTCATCTGTACTGGAGATCATCAATTGCACACATGTCGCCATCAGGCCCCTAAGAGGGGGAGGCCACCTAGCACAACAGGAAGGCTTTCCACTCAGTGATGTAGATGATCTGCAATGCACAGGGGGAGATAACTGATTGCTTTCCAAGGTTTTTAGTGCCTATGGGCATGATTCTGAGAAGTGACTTGCAGGACTTCACGTTCCAGCTCACAGCGTCCTGTCCATATTCCCCCTCTGACTCTCCCTGCACAGCCAGAGCAGCAATATGGGGAGAGTTGGTGGGGGGCGGGAGGGAATGGAGTGAGGGTGGAGCAGGGGTGGGCCAAGGCGGCAGGACGTACAGGACCAATTCAGATCATGGCTCTGTATGTCCTGTGAAGTCAGGGGAACATACTGCTTATTCCACCTTGAAGGTGGAATAAGCAGCTTTAACCAGGTGATTGGGGCCAGAACCCCCCTCCCAGAGGCCGGGGCCAGGGGAAGGTAGGTCCCTGACACCCAATCCTGGCCCCGGCTGCCCAGCTTTGAGTTGGGCAGCGGGAAGATATAGGGTCGGCACCATGGGATTCAGGGGCGTCTGCAGGAAGGATGACCCTATGGGTCTGCAAGGGCACATCGGGCTGTCTCAAGACCCAATTCTGTATGCCACAGGAATGTTTTGCTCCCACGTTACAGAATCGGATCCTAATGGGCCTGTCCTGCCCAAGTATGTCCCTTTCTGAATTGAGCTCCATGTATAAGTCTTTGGTGAGACCGCATTTGGAGTATTACTGTATGTACAATTCTGAAGACCACACCTTCAAAAGGATATAAACAGGATGGAGTTGGTGCAGAGCGTGGCTATCAGAATGGTCAGTGGGCTTCATCATAAGGCATATGGGGACAGACTTTAAGATCTCAATATGCATATAATTTGGAAGAAAGGCAGGACAGGGGAGAAATAATAGAGACATTTAAATATCTCCATGGCATAAATGCACAGGAGGAGAGCCTCTTTCAATTGATAGAAAGCTTTGCAATAAGGGGGCATAGGATGAAGATTGCATAATGTGCAGAAATATTTCTTTACAAAAAGAAAGGTAGATGCATGGAATAGTCTCCCGGTGGAGGTAGTAGAGACAAGAGCAGAATCTGAATTCAAGAAAGCATGTGTCAAGCAGAGAAGATCTCTAAAGGAAAAAAAGGACTGTAAAGCTTAGTAGTTTGTATGGACAGGCAGATTGGAGAGGCCGTATGATCTGTATCTGCTGCCATATTTCTATGTTTCTATCCTGATCTACTCTGACAAATATGAAAAGTTTGAGAGCAGCCACATCACTAATGGATGGCTGCAAAGTTAACTCTGCAGCAGCATATTCCATAAACAAGTGCCGGCTAGGAGGTCCCAGTAATGCATGGTAGCTGCAGCACTTGGCAAACAGAGCATCACATTGTCTAAGAACATAAGAGGTGCTATACAGAGTCAGACCAAGGTCCATCAAGCCCAGTATCCTATTCCCAACAGTGGCCAATCTAGGTCACAAGTGCCTGTCAGGTTCCCAAAAAAGTAAACAGATTCCATATTGCTTATCTCATGGGTAAGCAGTGGATTTACTTGTTCCTCTTTAATAATGGTTTATGGACATTTCCTCTAGGAATGTATCCATACTTCTTTTAAACCCAGCTATACTAATAGCTTTTACTACATCTTCTGGAAATGTATTCAAGAGTTTGATTACTCAATGGTGAAAAAATATTTTCTCTGATTAGTCTTAAATGTGATACATTGTAGCTTCATACAGTCTTTCTACTTTTAAAAGGAGTAAACAATCAGTCTATATTTACCCGTTCCGCTCCATTCATTATTTTATAGACTTCTATCATATCTCCCCTCAGCTGTCTCTTTTCCAATTTGAAGAGACCTGACCTTTTAAGCTTTTTCTCATATGGATATCTTTCTATCCCCTTTACCATTTTTGTCACTCTTCTCTGTATCTTTTCTAATACTGCTATATCTGTTTTAAGATATAGAGACCAGAATTGCACACAATATTCAAGATGCAGTCACAACATGGAGCGATACAGCAGCATTATAATATGCTTCATTTTATTCTTCATTCCTCTCTTTATGATTCCTAGCATTCTATGAGCTTTCTTGGATGCTGCTGCACAATGGACAGAGGGTTTCAACATTTTATCCATGCCCAGATGCTTTTCCTGGATGGTGTTTGCTAATGTGGAACCTTGCTAACGTGGAACCTTGCATCATGTAACCGTAGTTTTGGTTGTTCTTTCCTAGGTGCATAACTTTGCACTAGTGCACATTAAGGGTATGTTTACTAAACTGCGGTAACGTAGCAGCGACTACGTTAAGGTGCGCTATGTAATGTTAAGGTGCCTTAATGTTACATTCTGTAACGTTAAGGCGCCTTAACATTACATAACGCGCCTTAACGTTCCCGGCCGCGGTAAGTCCAGAAAAGGGTGGAGAGAGGGCAGAGAGAAGGGGTCAATGGGCAGGGATACATCTGCCATGGGAGGAGAGAGCAAATCTTTCTGGAATGCAGAAGGTTTCCGAAGGGTGTGCTGTTGTAGGGGCCCGGTGCAGGTATTTGTGTAGGAAAAATTCACCAGAGGTAAGACTGCCCCTTCTCCCAACATCATCAAGGAGTGCCCTCAGGAACTATATATTATCAGCAATGTTCCAGGCAGTGTCAGAGGAGAGAGCCATCCTTGCTGGATTGCAGAAGGTTTCTGAGGGATTTGCTGCTGTGGGGACCTGATGCACATGTTTGTGCAGGAAGAATGCACCAGAGGTGAGACCGCCCCTTCTTCCGACATCTTCAGGGAGTGCCCTCGGAAACCATATAAAATCAGCAGTGTCCCATGCAGATGTGGACCGGGTCCATGGGCCCATGTCCAAAGAGTCACATGGCCAAAGGGGCACATGACCAAAGGAGTGTGCCCCTTTGGTGCTCCTTCAGTGCCACATTGGTGGCGTTGGTGACTCTGGCACTTTGATGCTTTTGAAGGTATATTAGTTTGTTTTTGTGTTATAGTGGGTATGCCAAAGGGGGTGGGCAAGGGTAAATAAAAGGGTAAGAGCGCCAACTCTGCTGTACCCATAAATGTTCAGGGCCTAATGGATAAGCATGTTTCCACTGTTCAGGTCCAGCTGCCTCCTACTGATGATTTAGGCTCTACACTGCTTTCAAGAGCTTCTTTGAGCTCCTTTTCTAGGTCTCTGCCACCTCAAACTAGTGCTCAGTCCACACCTAAGGTAGATTCTGCTCTACACTCCTCTGTAGGGATTGGTGAAGGTGAAGTGACTTCACTGGGTGCAGCCGGTGTTTCTGGCACCCCATTTGTATTGCCTAAAGCCATCCAGTTTGTTCTCCCGGTGGATGTGGGTGCACTGTCTATGGAGGAGGTTACTCTAGATGATATTTGGAAGGGGGTAACACAGAATAATGCTATGCTAAGGGGCCCAAGGGAGCAGATTTCTGTTTTTCTCAGGATACTGTGAGTACAACACATGCCTGAAGAATTTACAGAAACAGATGGATAAATCGTCCTCAAAAATCCATATTTTACTGCTTCTCATATTAAAGATTCTTTTATTGTGCATCAAAAGTTGGAACTTTTTGAAAATATTGCTCGTTCTAGGAAATTGTGTTTTTAAATTTTTACAAAACCCACTATCTGTCCCTAATAATGTTCCTGCACAAATACTTTAAAGAAATTCTTTGTATTCCTGAACAAATTTTGGTAACTAATTGTTATTATGTTTCTCCTCGGCAAATGGGGGGAGCTACACCAGAGAGTGGCCAGAGGGATGAGGAAGCTGCGGGGTCTTTAGATTTATCTGAATTTCTTGATGCTTCTAATGACGCTATCCCAACCCGGACTATCCTGATGGTTACTCTCTCCATCACTGTAGATAAGTCTAAAATTCTTAAGTTATACTTTAAGAAAAAGAATGATTTGTTTTATGAGGCCAAGACTATGTTTTTTCCACATGTTGCCAGGGTGACTCAAGTGTGGTGAAAAGCTTTTCAACTTTTGAAAAGTAAAGTATTGGCTATTGATGCAAGTTTCTTTTTAAAGTTCCCATGTAAGTGCTTGGTTACATATCAAAGGTTCCAATATGTATTTTTTGATTCTTTTCTTCTGAATTATGTGCTATAATACTATGGGATATGTTTACTAAAATGCGGTAATGTGATTCGCGTTAGGATCCGCGGTAGAAGCAGAGATCCCAAATAAGGACATGGGTGGTACATCATTACCGATAATGCGCGTTACAAGGCGCCATAAATTAACAAGCACTACATGGCACGTTACCGCGCGTTAATCTTAAGAAGGCGCGCAGGCATGCTAGCACAGCAACAGAGCTGTAGCACAATGGTTACTACACTGACTGATGGTACAGGGGCTATGGGTTTGATTCCCCAGTGGGCCTAATATATAAGGCTGGCTGAGGCATCACCCTCTACATATAAGTAGTGATTGTTGAGGCATTTGACTTGTATTTTAATTAGTGCTGCCAGCAAACACACCCTCACGGTGGCGTAACCTAAGGTGCTGCATAACACACTCCATAGGGCACGGAAACCAATAGAAAGCACCATTTGCCGAAACCACCCAAATCTCCACTGTCTAAAACCATACAAACACATGATCAGCCTACAAATTGTATATATTGTTTATATTGTGATTGTACATAGTTACCCTGTTAGCCAAGTTGAATATCCTGTTCATATGTAAACACAAAGTACTATTGGAAATGTGTATGTTCATTGTTTATTGTAAACCGCGCTGATGCTGAATAGCGCGGTATAAAAGAGACTTTAAATAAATAAATAAATAAATTATAAAGTGTACTGTCTGCCAAGGCACTCTATAATGTCCCCAATAGGACACCTTATAAGGCGTTTGATAGGGCACCTATTGGGCACCCTGTAAGGCACCTTAAGGTTACAGTATTCTGAGGGTGTTTTTGCTGGCAGCACTAATGTACATTAAAAATAGACAATGCCTCAGACAGCCCTATCAAATAACCCCAGCATGGGTTTGAACCCATGACCTATAGTTTCACAGACAGTAAAGTAACCAGTGGGCTACAGCTGTGAACAAAGCCCTGGCTGGCTGCAAAAGGACTGCACGTCACCACACAAACTGTCTGCTGTGGCTACCAGGATAGAGTAAACCCACCCGTACCCATGATGCACTGCACATGCAAATCAGCAGTTGACAGATGGGCACAAGATGGGGTATGCACCACCACAGCACCTCAGCCTGGTAGGGGGAACAGACCATGTGTGGTACTGGCACAGAGTAGCCATAGACGGTCAAATTGTGCGGGTACTGTGCTCACCTTGAGGGTGAGGTGGGGCGCCCAGCACCAGGTCCACAGCACCTTTCATAGCTGAAATACGCCATGCTGCAGGTCCCCATTGGTGTGTGATAGGTAGTTCCTGTAGACACACCTAGGATACAACTGTGTCCATCTGTATTTCTCAGTCATGTCTAGCCCTTATGGGCGATGATGCACCCAGAATAGTGCATATCCTGTGTTGGTGCCATGGTTACCTGATGAAGGGAGGAAGGGAGGAAGGGAGGGAGGGAGGAAGGGAGGAAGGAAGGAAGGAAGGAAGGGAGGGAGGGAGGGAGGGGTGTTTGGACCCATAGGCAGATTATGTACCACCACACAACCCACCCTCTGGGGCTCAGGTTGGGAAACAAGATCACCCACCAATAGATCCACTTTCTACCTCCCTGTAATGGTAGCAGTAGAGGGGACCATCAACCCCAGTCCTACTGGGGAACAGACACCCTACAGGGCAGGCAATGCAGAGCGGTTTACATCCATAACACATTAGCGGACAGACAGTAGGCCTGGAAATGCTCAGCTGCCCCCCACCACTATCTGACATTCTCCAGCAGCAAGCCTACAGCCGCTGTACCCTGCAAGGTGTTCCAGCAAGACACATACTAGCTGCAGACAGTCTACTAACTAGTCCATAGTGCATGGTCCTGGAAGAGATGCGTGTAACCAGAACGGGGATGTCAGCATACACACCAAGCAGATAAGTCAGTGATTGGGCCCCAAAAGAAAACCGATAAATATCACATGCAAAAAATACTACATAGCACTATGGGGGAACCGTGGTCACTGCTCAGTCAGGGTGAGAGTGACCTCCCAGCAGGACATGCTGTGGCCACCCTGTCCATGCAGGTGGTGGCCGGGCACTACAATGTCCGAGCCATTGCCCTATGCCCTGTGCAGATGCATCCAGGCCAGGCCACCCTATCCAGGCTATTCTCACGGTACCTTGCTCCTCATTATGCACATTGTCAGGCCAATACTGGCAACAGTGCTAGCAGTGTGGGCTGTGGAGGGTGTTTGCAGCCACAGCCACCATGGAAAAAAGAGCCAAATGATGAAAACTGGAAACAACACAAGCACTGGCAAGTTAAATGCAAAGCATTGATAAGGCAGGCAAAGCGGGAATTTGAGAAGAAACTTGCTACGGAAGCAAAAACACAAAATAAAGACTTTTTCAAGTACATTCGTAGCAAAAGGCCTGTGAGAGAGTCAATTGGACCGTTAGATGATAGAGGGGTAAAAGGGGCAGTAAGAGGAGACAAGGCTATAGCAGAGAGACTGAATGAATTCTTTGCTTCGGTCTTTACTGAGGAAGATGTAGGGATGTTACCCATGACTGAAGTGGTATTTAAAGGTGATACTGCAGAGGAATTGAGAGAAATATCGCTACACCGGGAAGATATATTACAACTATTTGATAAACTGAATAGTAGCAAATCACCTGGACCGGATGGTATACATCCCAGAGTGTTGAAAGAACTGAAATATGAGATTGCAGACCTGCTATTGGTAATCTGTGAACTTTCATTAAAATCATCTGTAATACCTGAAGATTGGAGGGTCGCCAACGTAACACCAATTTTTAAAAAAGGTTCCAGGGGTGACCGGGGAAATTACAGACCGGTGAGCCTGACGTCAGTACCAGGGAAAATGGTATAAACCATCATAAAGACCAAAATTACACAACATGTAGATAGTCATGGCCTAATGGGAGACAGCCAACATGGCTTTAGACAAGGAAGATCTTGTCTTACTAATCTGATATGTTTCTTTGAAGGTGTGTATAAACAGGTAGACAAAGGTGAGTCGGTTGATATAGTGTATCTGGACTTCCAGAAAGCTTTTGACAAGGTCCCCCATCAGAGACTTTTGGCAAAGCTAAAAAGTCATGGGATAGGAGGCAGTGTACTATTGTGGATCGGGAACTGGTTAAAAGATAGAAAGCAGAGGGTAGGGCTAAATGGCCAATATTCCCAATGGAAAAAAGTGAATAGTGGAGTACCCCAGGGATCTGTACTGGGTCCGCTACTTTTTGACATATTCATAAATGACCTGGAAAAGGGAATAGCTAGTCAGGTTATCAAATTTGCAGATGACACAAAACTGTTTAAAGTTGTTAAAACCCAAGAGGATTGTGGAAAACTGCAGGAGGATCTGGATAAATTGGAAGACTGGGCATCCAAATGGCAGATGAAATTTAATGTGGACAAATGCAAAGTTATGCACCTAGGAAAGAACAACCCACACTATAGTTACACGATGCAAGGCTCCACATTAGAAACCACCACCCAGGAAAAGGACTTAGGAGTCAACGTGGATAACATGTTAAAACCCTCCGCCCAGTGTGCAGCGGCGGCCAAGAAAGCAAATAGAATGCTAGGTATCATAAAGAAAGGGATGGAGAATAAAACAAAGGATATTATAATGCCTCTGTATCGCTCCATGGTACGACCGCACCTTGAATATTGTGTGCAATTCTGGTCGCCGTATCTTAAAAAGGACATAGTGTTATTAGAAAAAGTACAGAGAAGAGCCACCAAATTGGTGAAGGGGATGGAAGGCTACTCCTATGAAGAGAGGCTAAAAAGGTTAGGGCTCTTTAACCTGGAAAAGAGACGGCTGAGGGGAGATATGATAGAGGTCTATAAATTAATGAATGGAGTGGAACGGATAAACGTGGATCAATTGTTTACGCTATCAGAATATAGAAAGACTAGGGGACATGTAATGAAGCTACAGGGTAAACTATTTAAGACAAATAAGAGAAAATATTTTTTCACTCAACGTGTAATCAAACTCTGGAATCTGTTACCGGAGGATGTAGTAAGGGCTGTTAGTATAGCTGGGTTTAAAAAAGGTTTGGACAAGTTCCTGGAGGAAAGGTCCATAAACCACTATTAAAAAGGGACCCAGGATATCAATGCTTGACCCAGTACAAGCATTGTGGAACCTGTGTCTTTTGGGGATATTGCTAGGTACGTAGGACCTAGATTGGCCACTGTTGGAAACAGGATACTGGGCTTGATGGACCTCGGTCTGACCCAGTATGGCATGTCTTATGTTCTTATGTTCTTACCACACACTGGATAGACAGACACACACTCCCCACACCTATGCCAGCATTGTGCAACTATAGAGGTGTTTGGCAGCCCTGGCCACCGCACCAGTCCTGGGCACAGTGCAGGCATGGCTATGGTAAGCAATACTGTTGGGGGTCACTCCCCAGATTGGTAAACACTGTCAGACACCAGACCTGAAGCATACTCCACAGACATCAGAAAGGTTGCTATGATGCAGCTCAATCAGCGAATTGAGCTTAATTTAGGGATTGCTATGCCAGTGATCATAGCAACCTTTTGATAGCTGTGTACCGTATTCCCAGGTTTAGGGTGGCATTGCTAAGGTATGCAAGTGCTAGTATTTGGAGATGCATGCAGGGCCCAACATCCTGCCTCTCCAGGAGGCATTGGATAATGGAGCCTGTGGGTGCGGGTGTGTCTGCCCCTGTTGGCTGCTGTTTTTTGGCAGAGGTTCCCAACTCCAGTCCTGCTGTGCCAAACACTGTTCGGGTTTTCATGCTGTCCCTCATGAATATGCATGAGATACATCTGCATACCATGGGGGTGGTACATAGAAATGTAGCACAGGCATCTTTAGTAGAGGCAGCATGGAACCGGAATGGTGTTTGGCCCTCCAGGACTGCATTTGGGAGACTCTGCTCTAGGTAATGAACATGTTTATGGTGCCTGTGCTCTGTAGGATAAAATGTAGGTGTTTTGGGCATATTTACGTCATCTGCAATAAAGGTTCTGTCTCTATTGGCAAGTTGTAGTTGTGGGAAAAATATGGGGACTGGATTTGCAGGAACCACAGCTGGGACCTTCTGCTTCTGAATACACTGGCTTTGTGCATTGCACCACCATGTTGTCACAGAGTCAGTACATTCCCTGGTGATACCATGAGTGTTCATCAGACAGGGCCTGTCTGTTGCAGTGCATGGCACCCACCTACACAGGGCTATGCCACGGTCTGCTCTGGGCAGCTGCCACTGCCCCCTCCACCACCAGTATCCCTCTGCCACCATGCTGACATGCCCTTCTGCTGGTGGTGCTGGTGGAGCGCAGTCTCAGGCCCTCCAGTGTGCGGGTAGGCAGCTGCCTATGGTGCAGGTTCTGGGGTAGAGGTGCCTGCATAGGTGTCCACGCTTCCCCCCAGCCCCGCCTGCCAATGTTCCATGCCCTTGGGGGTAGCTTCTGGGTACTATCCCCTGTGACACTGTGGGAAACACACTTGTGCCCATGTTGGGCCTTCAGCAGTTGCTTTATGGCTGCTCTGCTGTTTCAGCATTCGTATGGGCCACCTAGGCATTACCCTATTCCGCACTGTGGCACAGCTGCACCACAGCATATGCCGCCTGCGGCCCTCTGTATCCCCTTTTCCGGCATCTGTCCAGTTGCCGTTCCGACATGCCCGCCCTGATGTTGCAGGGCATGTGTATGCCATAGGAAACCTCTCTGATGGAGGGGAAAACCCTGTTCAGCGCTATTTCACTGTGGGCTCATTCACCTTGTATGGGGACGGAGCATAGACCCTTCTACAAGTAAAATCTTTTTTGTGGAGTTTTTTTTGGGGGGGGGGTTGATGTTTCCCATTAATATCACTATTGGCCAACTTGGTTATGGTTTTTTTCCAGTTGGTTGAGGTCATTTTCAATGTTTATGTGCCCTTTTGTTCTGGGCACATGTATCACACTTATCACTTTTTGAAGGTTTCCCTGCCTATGCTGTACATTGCTGACACTGAAATTGTTTCTCTCCCCTGCAAATGTGCATCTAACGGCAGGTTTTCAATTGCGTTAGGATTCAGCTCTTCAAATCAGCACGTTAGTGTGAAGGGGGCCTCTCCCTACCCACTCTCCGCCCATTGACCCCTTCTCTCCGCCCTCTCTCCACCTTCTGCGGTTTTTTACCGCGCCGCGGAACTTTACGATCGTTAAGTTACGTTAACGCGCGTTATGATGCGTTAACGATCATTAACATTACATATCGTGCGTTATGTAATGTTACCGCAGTTTAGTAAACATCTCCCTATGTTTATTTCTTATGGATATGTTTTTTTTTCTTTTTTTTTCTATTGTTTCCTTTGCTTGTTTGTGTGCAATATAATTATTTTTTTATAAATTAAAAAAAAATGTCATCTGCTATTTGGATGTCCAGTTTCCCAATTGATTAAGGTTCTCTTGCAATTTTTTACAATCCTCGTCTTTTAAGAACTTTGAACAATTTTATGTCATCTACAGATTTGATCTCCTCACTCATTATTTCCATTTCCAGCACAGATCCCTGGGTTACTCCACTATTCACCTGTCTCCATAGAGAAATTTGGCCATTTAGCCCTGCTTTCTATTTTCTTTTAACTAGTTCCTGATACACAATAGTACATGCCTCCTATTCCATGACTTTTTAATTTCTCCAAGAGTCTCTCATGAGGGACTTTGTTAAAGTCTTTCTGTTTATTTACACCTTTATCTACCCATTTATTCACACCTTCAAAAACATATAAGAGATTAGTAAAACAAGACTTTTCTTGACTAAATCCATGCTGGCCTTCTGCCATTAGAACATGTCTATCTACATGTTCAGTAGTTTTGTTTTTTATAATGGTTTTTACCATTTTGCATAGTATTGACATCAGGCTCGCTGGTCTGTGGTTTAGTATATCACCCTTGGAACCCTTTTAAAAAATTGGTATTACATTGGCCACTCTCCAATCTTTAGGTACTCAGATGAATAGTAGTTCTGTAATCTCATATTTTGGTTCCCTTAAGCACCATGGGATGTATGACATCCGGTCCAGGTGATTTGCTGTTTTTTAGTTTATCAGTTAGCTATATTACGTCTTGCTGATTTATCGAGGTTTGTTTCAATACCCCTGATACATCACCTTTATATATCATTTCTGGCATTGGTAAGTTTCTTAGATCTTCTTCATTAAAGACCGATGCAAAAAATTAATTCAGTCTCTCTGCTATGGCCTTGTCTTCTCTCAGTGTACCTTTTACTCCTCCATCATCTAATTGTCCAACTTAATCCTTCACAGTTGCTTTGCTTATGTGCTTTTGTTTCCATGGCAAGCTTCTTTTCAAATTTTCTTTTTGTCCTTCTTATTAATGTCTTGCATTTAACTTGCTAGTATTTATGCTGTTTCCTTTTTTTCATCATTTGGCTCTTTTTTCCATTTTCTGAAAGATTCTTTCTTAGCTGTAACAATCTCTCTGACCTCACCTTTAAGCCATTCTGGCTGTTGTTTGCCCTTCTTTCCACCTTTTTTAAAGCCTGGAATAAATCTGGTCCGGACTTCCAAGATGGCATTTATAAATAACTCCCAGGCCTAATATAAACGCTTAAACTTTACAGTTGCTCCTTTTGGATTTTTCTTAACCATTGTCCTCATTTTATCATAGTCTCCTTTTTGAACTTTTCATGCTACTACAGTGAATTTCTTTGCTATTCTTCCTCAAATGTGATAATGTTATGATCGCTAATGCCAAGTAGCCACAAAACAGTTACCTCTTGCACGCCATCCTGCATTCTATTGAGGACTAGGTCTAAAATAGCTTCCCTTTCTGTTGGTGTCTGAACCAGCTGATCCATGAAGCAGTCATTTATTTCATCTATAAACTTTATCTTCCTAGCATATCCTGATATGATATTGACCCAGTCAATGCTGGGGTAATAGGACTTTTTCATTATTATTGTGCTATAATTTTGTTAGCTTCCCTAATTTCTGTTAGTATTTCATCATCTGTCTGTTCATTCTGTCCAAGTGGATGGTAGTACAGCCCCACTGCCATTCCCTTCCCTTTTTTACATAGAATTTCTATCCATAGAGATTCTACAGTATATTTTGTTTCCTGCAAAACATTTATTTTGTTTGACTCAATGCCCCCTTTTACATACAGAGCCACCCCTCTACCAGTGTGATCTATCCTATGATTGTGCTATAGTTTGTAGCCTGGTTTCAGTGTCCCATCGGTTATCGTCCTTCCACCAGGTCTCTGAGATGCCAATTATATCTAACCTTTTATTCATTGTTATATATTCTAAATCTCCCATCTTATTTTTCAGACTTCGAGAATTTGCATATAGGCATTTCAAAATTTGCTTTTTGCTAATATTAACAGTTTGGCTATTTGATGACAAGGTTAATTTGGAATTTTTCAACTCTACCTGATTTTTACTTAAAGGCACCTGGGTTACGTTTACTTTTATTGGAACCTCTCTATCAGGTTGCCCTGACTTCCCTGTTTTGTTAGTATCCTTCAAGGATACATCATTCCAAACCATGCGTTCTTGGGCAACTATCATCTTTCTGCCATTGTCTAATTTAAAAACTGTTCTATCTCCTTTTTAAAGGTTAATGCCAGCAGCCTGTTTCTATCCTGGTTAAAGTGGAGCCCCTCCCTTCCCCAGAATGTTGCCCAGTTCCTAACAATCCAAAATCCTCTTCCTTGCACCATTGTCTCATCCACATATTGAGATCCCAAAGCTCTGCCTGCCGCTTGGGTCCTGCGTGGAATGGGAAGCATTTCTGAGAACACTACCCTAGAAGATTAGGATTTCAACTTTCTACCTAAAATCCTAAATTTGGCTTTCTGAACCTCCTTCCCACATTTCCCTATGTCATTGGTTCAAACATGTAACAAGAAAACAGACTCCTCCCTAGTGCTATCGAAAACCTTGTCTAGGTGGCACGTGAAATCTGCTGTCTTTGAACTAGGCAGGCATGTTAAGGTTTATGATTTATTAAAATTTGTTACACTGCTCTTCAAGCCAGCAGAGTGGTATACAATAAAACATACAGGGAAACAAAGGAGCCGGTACACACGCTGACGGTGAAACAGGTTTTTATTGTGCCCCAAAGTGTTTCGGCCACTAAGGCCTTCTTCAGGGAGAAATGAACCTCAAAAAACATATAAAACATAAATGCATAAGCAAATGAAAAATCCACAAAAATGTATGTTTAAAATAAGTTAACACAAATATAAAAAAACTATATATAAAAGATTTTGCCATACATATTAAAAACCATAAGATATTAAAGTCATAAATAAATAATTGAAAGCAAATTAATATGATCAAAAAGCTATGACACATAAATATAGGAAGGACTAGATGCTCAGAGAGCTAATAGCAATATAATATGGGACAATGTATCTTTGTATATTACCAACACATTTAAATATCATATTGAAACAGGTGATAGCAGTGTAATAGCATCACTTGAAGGGCGACAAGGAGGACCAAAACAGGGAGTGAGCTAAAAAGATTGTATATTAATTTGATAAGAAGAGAGAACTAATATTTTTCTTGTAAGACATCAAGGGGAGGGAGAAGAGATGAAATTGTTTCTTAATTTGCAGGATATATATGTGTTTTACTTCGTGCAATTTTCCTCTTGTTGATTTGCAAGTGGTTGCCAAATACAGGTATTTCACATCTCATCTCTTCTCCCTCCCCTTGATGCTTTACAAGAAAAATATTACTCCTCTCTTCTTATCAAATTAATATATAATCTTTCTAGATTACTCCCTGTTTTGGTCCTCCTCGTCTCCCTTCAAGTGATGTTATTTATTTTATTTTATTTATTTATTTATTTATTTAACAGGTCTTCTATACCGCTTTATCATATATTCAAAGTGGTTTACATGGAACAATTGCAGCAATGAGCTTTACATCGAACAGGGATATATAACTTGGAGGTTAATTGGGATATTACAAATAATTAACAACTGTTCACTATATACAAAGATATTGTTGCAATGATATGTAGTCCATTCCGTCAGGGCTCATAGTCTTCTGGGGTGGGTCCAAAGTATTCTATGAAAAGGTGGGTTTTTATTGCCTTCCTGAAGTCTACTAGGTTTTTGATTGTTCGTTTTGAGGTGTGGAGATCGTTCCATAGCTGGGGTGCATACAGGGAGAAGGCTCTCTTGCAGGTGGATTGATTTGCTTTCCTGAAGTTTAGTGGGGTCTCTAGGTTGTTGTTGTCTGTTCCTCTTCTTGTTCTGTTTGGGGGTGTATTCCTGATCAGTGGTTGTAGGGTTGCTGGGGAGAGGTTGTTTAATGTTTTGAAGATTATTATTAAGTTTTTGTATTCAGTGTGTACAGATACCAGGAGCCAGTGTACTGTAGGTGTTGGAGTGTGGGGTTTATGTGATTGTATTTTGCCATTCCAGTAATGATTCTGGCCTCAGTGTTTTGCACTAGCTGTAGTGGGATGGTAGTTTTCTTCAGAAGGCCATCATGGATTGCATTACAGAAATCAAGTATAGACATTATTATGGCTTGGCATACAGTTCAGAAGTCGCTATTGATGAGTAGTGGTTTGAGTTTGCGTAGTATTCTGAGTATGTGGTAGGCTGATCCAATCATCTTTTTGATGTGAGGCTGGAAGCTGAGTTGCTGGTCAAAAATTACACTGAGGTATTTGACTTCCTGTCTATAGTTTATGGTGTGGTCGAAGATCTTTATTGAATCCGGTGGCGAGAATATAGTACTCCTGGTAATGTGCATCAGTTCAGATTTTCTGTAATTTATGAATAGGCTTTGATTGTTGAGCCATTCTGACATTGATTCAAGGCATGCAGTGATTTGTGTGTAGTCTGGATGTTTGATGTTTATGGGGGTGAATATCATGATGTCGTCTGCATATATTCTGTAATGGATGTTGAATTGATTTATAATGTTGCATATTGGCTGAATGTACATGTTGAATAATAATGCTGAGAGAGCCGAGCCTTGTGGGACAACTTGGTGTTGGGTGAAGGGTTCAGATTGTTCATTATTGCTTCTTACTTTCTGCATATGGTGGGAGAGGTATGAGAAGAACCAATCCAGTACTGTGCCACTTATCCCCATGTCTCTGAGTCTCTGCAACATGGTATTGTGATTCACCGAGTCAAATGCAGCAGTGATGTCTAAGAAGCATAATACAAAGCCATTGCACTGCTAGCACATGTTTCAATATGGAGGACAAGTCCAAGCTACGGGATCTCTTCCTGCCACACCAAGGTGATGCTCTCTTTTCAAGTGACCTCTCTTCTCCATGGCAGCAGGGATGCTGCCAGACTGGAGGTGAAACTTCTCTACTATATCTCTGTACGTCTCATCTCTGCCTGCCTCAGCTTCTCCAAGTTTGATATTGTAGCCTGAAAATATTGGACTTTTTCACTGAGAGCAAAGTGCTTTGTGCACTTAGTGCACACATAAGATCTCTCACCAATTGGGTGAAAATTATACATGTAGCAATCAGTGCAAAAGACTGAATAGCCCCCATCTCACAGCTGTCTGCATCTTAGATTTAAAGATTTATTTTAGCTATTTAAATTTGTTGCATTATTTAAAGGTGTTAGGGTAATAGGGATATTTGAACCAATACAATTATACCTAATAGGTATAAGGGACTTTTAGTGTTCACCTGAAGGTGAGCTGCAAGGACTTAATTAATTTACTCCTAAGGCCTAAAAACTTGCAATGAAGATAATTAGTGAAACCTGGCAATAAGAATACCCTCTTCCCTTTAACTGATTTTGGAGACTATAAATCAAGGATTATGCCTGGGGTGGGTGGGAGGGATGGGAGGGAAGGCAATCTCTTAATTTCCTGGGTGATTCACATTGCCCTAGGTTTGATAGAGGGAGCCTTTCAAGTTGTTCCTTTGATCTGTCACTTGGCTTTAAAATATATTTAAAACAATTTCACAATTCTCTTGTCTCATAACTGAAAGGTCTCTTTGTAAAAGGTCTCTAGAGAAATTCTTTTTTCTATATTCTCAAGAATATTTACCCTATTCTACTCTCTCTGTTAAGATATATCCTAACTGGCTTTAATTTAACTGAAAACTGGCTTGTTATACTAATCCCCAGCTAGCTTTAATTTAACTGAAAACTGTCTTGTACAGTAATACTAAGCCTTAACTAACTTTAATTTAATTGAAAGCTGGCTTATAGTAGTATGCCCTAACTGACTTAATAAAACATTGAATTTTAAAAAACACAGATTTGATCAGTTTTAACCCAAAGAATTCTTTTTCCCCAAAATCTAGAGAATTTCTCAGGAGGTAAGTACTTACAAGTGCAGATTTTTTCCCAGCAGTAGCGGCCCTCTTGGTAGTTCTTCTACCTGGTGCAGTACCCTAATATGTGTGCAATACCTTCTACCTTGTGCAATACCCTCATGACCTTGCAACATTCCAGAAGTTACTAAAACCCTACCTGTTAAAGGAAAATTTTGATGGAATTACCTGACTTGACTCTGATGAACCTACAACCAGATAAAACCTCATCTGAACTCAACTTGTATACTCCTTTCCCCTTCCCTTCATCCATCCACTCTTGCCCCTTAGATAAAGCTGAATCTATTACTTGTTAGCTAGTGCAAATCCACTTTTATAATGTAAATATATAAATATTTAAACTGTTCAGTCTTATGATATGATCAAGAACAGGTGTACCAAATAGTAGTTGAATTAAGCAGCTTTGTTAAGAAAAAAACCAATGTGTTTTGGCAAAATCGCCTTCAAATAAAAAGGCTGATTAGAAACAGAAAAAACAATCCTATACATATATAAACCAACACAAGTCACAAAAAGGGATGAGGAGTACAAAATGTAGAATTGCTTTTCCTGTTTCTAATCAGTCTTCCTGTTTCATATAGTTTTATATATATTTATGTAGATTTTATTGTTTGTTTTTATTTTTAGCCTTCTGTACTATGATATGTTAATTTTAATTGTGATTTTTATGCCTGTGATGTTTTATATGATTATATATTTATGTTTTTATTTGAGGATGGTACCTCCTGAAGAAGGCAGTTCTGCCGAAACACATTTTTTTAAAATAAAGCTACTTAATTCAACCACGGTTTGGGGCACCTGTTCTTGTTCATTTCCTATGTTGCCTTGTGGTGTTTGTGCTCTCCTGTTGGGCCCAACTGTTCAATGTTATCCATGGAATTGATGGAGTCTCTAATCTCCATGCATTCTCTTTTCTAGTTTCAAAGTTATTCTAATAGCTGTTTAACCATGTTACGCTAGCTTCACCTCGTTATAATGTAATATCATTCCATGAAATGTTGAAATTATGTTCTATGTAAACCACATTGATCCTCTGAAATGTGATATACAAGACTAAATAAATAAACATGTGACTACTCTCGCTCTCTACCTATGCAGGTGATAGAGGTTATCTTCTTAGAAGGTGGCTCCTGACCTCCATTGTAGCACCGCACATATATTCAATGGAGTTGTACAACAGGATCCATATATACACCTGCACCATCATTGAGATGGCATTTGCCCAGCTAATGTGCTGTTTCTGTTGCCTTGATTGATCTAGCAGTGAACTCCTGTACAGGACATTCAGGATATGTCAGATATTCATGACCTGCTGCATTGAGGCAACAACAGCCCTGTCTGAAGAACAGGAAATGTCAGATCTAGACATAAAAGAAGATGCTGAAGGACACTGATCATTTATACCAACTGGGTGTGACTTCTATCTGTGCCCTTCTCTTCCACTGCCAAATCCAGACTTTAGTCTTTATACCTTGCTGCTCCTTAAGCTCCTCTAGGTATGAATAGGGATGCAAAATGGAGTTCTCTTAATGTTTTTCCTCTTGAATGCTTGGAATTGTAGTCTTTGAGGTATTGGGAAACCCCTGTTGAAGAATCGGAAATAGTGAGTGATTCCGCCAATAAGAATGACCAGAAAATCCATTTGAACTGCATGTTGACTGGCAGAAGAACATTGAAGTTGCGCTTGACATAATGGATGAGTATAAGCTTAATGGAAAAATTCTGCCCTCCATGATTTCATAAATGGATATCTCATAAGCTAGATGTTCAATAAATATTCCCCTGATGCAAGGCAGATGTATTGATCTGCTTTAACTGCTGAAAACATAGCGCTATGTCGCGACTGGGGTTATACTGTCTTCAGTTTTTTTGACAAATTAATTCTTTTAGTTTTCATATCGTATATATTAAAGAAAACTAGACTGAAGGCAGCAGATCACATTGACAATAGAGCGTGTTTTGCTGTAAATGCACTGACAAACCTTTTTTTTTTGTGATAGACTAGATAGTTTGGATGACTCTGGGTCATATTCATTGGGTTCAATTTTGTGGCTCCTTATAGCTGGAACAAACTACCTGAGTCAGTATGACAGATATCATCTGTGGTCCTCTCTTATCTTCTTCCCTTCATCTCCTTACCTCCCACCCTCTGCCCCCAATCCTGAATATTCTGGCATGATGGTGTGCTGAATGATATCTCATTACTCTCTGAGGAGCTTTTGGAAACATCATCCAACCCACTAAAGCAATGGAATGCACTCTGGAAGGGGAGAAATCAAAAGGGTTCCCTCCTTCGATGGGGCACATGTCCCAAACTGTGGGAAGAGGGTGGCATTGTGTGGACAGGCAATTTGCCAATGTACCTTAGTCTGTGGTACTGGAGGGAGAGAGTGGAGGCACCCTATTCTTTGATGCACTTGTGGAATGGGACACTGTAAGTACAGATGGTGCTGTGGCAGTTTGCAGAACTGTGGGGTGACTGTGGCCCATTGTTCCATGAAGTGGTGCAAATCTCTGAGGAGCCCCTTTATTTCCTCAATAAGTTTCTTTATTGCCTCCCTTGCAAATATATTATGGTGCTCTTTGAAGGTGAGAGATCTTCTCAGCAGTTCAGGTTTCTCTGCTTGAAGTGCCTGGAGCTGTACATAATGCTGCAGCAGACTTTCACTACAGTGACTCCCACAACGTATGCTAGATATGGATGGTTCCACAGGTGCTCTTGTATCTTCCCTGGACACCAGACCATCATCAAAGGGTGTTGGAAGTGAAAGTTGCATGTCATCCCCCTTGATGTCATCTTTGCCCTCCATTCGGATATAGGCATGGTCCTCATCCTTGGGAGTCCTGATATACCTCCTGTCTGGACACCTGTTCCCCCACCTCAGCTTGGGTGCCACTCTCTTCTCTATGTGGCTCCAAATGTGTTGGGAGGTTCCTCTCCAGAGAACTATCTGATGATGTCATCATTGCTGCCATTCTGTGGATCTCCAGCCTCATTATCATCTGTAGGTAGAACATGAAATGCACTCATTCATTATGTGCAAGCATACATCTACCCATTATGACATGATTGATGAATGTCCTTTGCCATAAATATATCCCTTCTGGTGCAGAATTTCACAGTGTGCGGCTGAGAATGGCATTCACAGTGTGCTCTAACTCATTAGTTACAAAAAGGTTTTTTTCATATTCAGGCAAAATGTTTTTCATAAATCATTTCTCTGTGATACACCGAATGTGATATATATTGTACAGTGTCCTTGCAACTTGCTGTACATAGGGAAAACGAAACGCCCAGTTAAAAAAATGTATCATTGAGCACAAGAGCTGCTTGCTACAACATATTCCAGATAAGCCCCTAGTTTCTCATTGGGACGAGAAAAATAATTTGATTTCCGATTTTAAATTCCTGGTCATAAAAGCAGTAGAACCCCATTGGCGTGGGGGCAACCTAGATAAGGTCCTTTTGAGATTAGAACAATGTTTTATATATGTATTGCTTACCCTTGCTCCTCATGGTTTGAACCAGGATATTAATTTATCAGCTTTCCTTTGATTTTGAGTCCATGCCACTCCTTTTTCTGTTTTTTGCTTTCTTTTTTATCCTCGTATTTTACCTTCTGTTTTTTTATTTTTTGGTTTTTATCTGTTGTTCTTATAATTTGTTTCTTTGGATTTTGTTCAATATCCAGGTTTTATGCTTTAGTTGGTGTTCGCAATTTTCACCTTTAACAGTTCATTTTTTAAGGTCTGGTTCATCTTTCGGTGATGATATTTCTCCCCTTTTATTATAATAGATTTTATTATGGTCTTACTATGTTTCATATTCCTCTTTTATAAGATGTGCCCTTTGTGTTGGTTTTATTATTTATTTATTTATTATATTTATACTTTATAGTATATAGATTTTTCACCACATTTTTAGATATATTCCGTTTGCTCTCAGTTTCATGCCCATTGGATATCACATTGGAATCTGTCGCCCTGTGTACATGCGCTTTTAATGGTATGTTTTTACAATCTTTTAGGAGTATGTTTACTAAAACCCCGTTAGGGTGCGCGCCGCGCTAGTGTGTGGCTGCCAGATAATGAGTGGGCGTTTCAGTCAGAAAAAAGCAAAACCGGGATTAATCATGCGCTAATGTGCGCTGCGCGGGAAGCATAAGTGGCGCGCTGATGTGCAAACACAAAAACAGAGCCACGGTACAATGGTTAAGACACTGACCAATGGTGCAGGGATCATGGGTTCAATCCCCCACTGTGCCTAATGAAGAAGCCTGGCTGAGGTATTACCTATTATGGGGAAGATTGCTTTAGGAGGCATTTTATCTTTATTTTAATTATCTCTACTAGCAAATGCACTCTCAAAGCGTGTTAACATAAGGCGCCCCATAAGGCACATTTTAAAGTGCACTGTCCGCCAAGGCACCCTAGAATGTTGCTTATAGGGCACTTTATAGGGTGCCGTATGAGGTACCGCAAGGTCACAGCACTGTTTTTGATGGCAGCACTGTGCAGTTTAAGGAATGAAAATCATAAGTAGATGCGCTGACATGCAAGGAGGAGCAGCAGTGTAGCACAATGGTTATGACACTGACTAATGATGCAGGAGTCTTGGGTTCAATCCCCCACTGTGCCTAATGAAGAAGGCTGGATGAGGCATTACCTGTTATAGGTAATACTGCTGTAGGGGGCATTTTATTTTTATTTTAATTAGTGCTGCCAGCAAACACACCCTCAAAGTATTGTAACATAAGGTGCTGCATAAGGAGCCTCATAGGGTACCCCAGAGGGCACATTTTAAAGTGCACTGTCCGCCACGGCACCCTACAATGTTGCTGAAAGGGTGGCCTATAGGGCGCCATATAGGGTGCCCTATGAGGCACAGCAAGGTCATAGCACTGTGTTTGATGGCAGCACTGTGCATTTAAACGCATGGAAATCTGAAGTAGGTGCGCTGACATGCAAGGAGGAACAGCAGTGTAGCACAATGGTTAAGGCACTGACTGCTGATACAGGGGTCATGATTTTGCTCCCCAGTGTGCCAAATATGTAAGGCTGGCTGAGCCATCAGCTTTGCAATGTATGTATTGTTACCTGCAGCACTTCATTTGTATTTTATTAATTGCTGCCAGCAAACACGCCCTCACGTGCCGTAACTGAAGGTGCCGCATAAGGCACCCTACAAGGCACTCCATAGGGCACATTATAAAGTGCACTGTCAGCCATGGCACCCTAAAATGTCCCCTATAGGGCACCCTATAAGTCGCTCCACAGGATAACTTATAGTGCACCTTATATGGGCGGTAACCATAAGGTGCCCTATAGGGCGCCCTCTGAGGCACCTTATGGGTACAGTATGCAGAGAGTGTGCTTGCTGGCAGCAATCATGTACATTAAAAAGAGATAATGCGGGGGGCGGAGCCTGATGTCCAGCGGGATGGTCGCATAACGCTGAGGCTCCCGAGAGGCCTACTCAGAATCCTGAATTAACACCTCATATTTTGGAACTTCTACTCTGACCTTGCCGGGGCACAGTGGTGAGATGGCGGGGACCAAACCTACGCGCCTGGAATTTGGGTCTCCAGCGGCTTCTCACGGCAAACGTTCCAAAACTGAACCTCCGTCCCCGCAGAAGGGGCTGGCCTCGTGTGAGGGCCCCGAAATGCAGCAGGAAATCCTCGTAGAGATCAGAGGGGTCAAAAACCTTGTGCAGGCAAACGGTGAAGCACTTCGAGCGCTGCGGGACGACTTTGGTGTGCTGCAAAGCAAACTAGAAGGGCTTTCTTCGCGTCAGGACAAAATGGAGGGCATATTGGACTCCCATGCGGCCCGGTTGTCCAAACTCGACAAAGTTGAACGACAGGTGCGGGCATTGCAGAAAGAGGTGGAAGATGGCAATAATAGAGCGCATCGCAACAACATATGACTCGTGGGCATACTGGAGGGAGCGGAATCGGGAGACATGAAAAAGTTTTTATGCAAAATCCTCCCTTCCTTGCTCCAAATCACCTTTACCAAAGATTTGGAGATTGATCGCGCTCATCGTGTACCCACAAACATAACGCTCAACAGGAAGACCCCGCGGCCTATCATTTTTCGACTATTGAGATATCAACACGTGGAGCAAATTCTAAGTGCCTCTCGGGCAAAGGGCCATATGGAGTTTGAGAGCCACAAGATCTCCTTCTATCCTGACTTGTCTAAACCCACAGTCGACCGTCGAAAGCGCCTTTTGGAATTCCGGCCGAGGCTTCAACAACTACAAGCACGCTACGGCCTGATGTACCCGGCCAAGCTCCGAGTCACGCTTCACAATCAGACACGAACATTCGAGGACCCTGATCTACTAGCGGAGTTTTTGGATTCCAAAGAAGCCGACTTGATGCGCTGACTTCCAGAATATTCTTGCAAGTCTCCTTATATCCGCTGTACCTGCTATATTGGATCTGCCGCAGCCTAGCAAAGAGTCTGGCGTGGGCAGTCTGTTGCCTTACTCTTGATGGTACCTGTGACCCGACTCCATCTACCCACAGTAGCCTCGATGAGTATCAGAGACAGTGTTATTATGGACTCTGGTGTTTCTTCTCTTTTTACATGTCTTTTATTTCCTCTCCAGGGCCTCCTCCCGCAGACACATGGTCGCCATATTCTTTGGGGGTTTTGCTTCTTCTCTAAGATACGTTGGTACATACTTTTCAATATGGGGTGTATTAGCCAGAATACTCGGTGATTATGACATTGTTGTACAGATTCTGCTTATGTTCCATGTTATCAGGTGCCCTTACTTAATATGTTTACTACCGATTGATGGCACCATGTAAGATTTTTTCATTGAACTTAAAAGGCATCAATAATCCGATAAAACGGAAGAAAATCCTAAGCTACCTCAATCAGGAAGCAGCGGATCTGATTTTTCTCCAAGAAACGCATTTAAATTCAAAGGAAACTCTTAAACTCAATATTAAACCTTACATGGTGGCCGCTTATTCCCCAGCCGTTTCTAAGAAATGTGGGGTTGCCATACTGGTTAGGAAATCCCTGCATGCTACTGTTATTGCGACCAGCTCAGATACAGGAGGTAGATGGTCTAGAGCAGTGATGGCTAACCTTTTTGAGCCCGAGTGCCCAAACTGCCGCACAAAACCAAAGAATTTCCTCAAAGTGCCAGCACGTCAATTTGCATAAATATTTGCATAATGCTAACATACACTAACTTTTAGTAAACATGTCTCTTAATGAGTGTATGGATAAAGACAGACTAAAAGATTTCTACATTACTATAATCCAGTGCCAACCGCCAGGCACATTAGGAACTACTACAAACACTGCCCATTTAGAACCAATAGCAAACCCGCCGTATCCTAACAGCACTACCAGGACTCACAAAGCACCACACCATACCTATCAAAAGGCAACACTGCAAATATTAAACCAATACATTTCAGACAATAACAATACATGACCTACTGGGGAAAGAGAACAAGTGGCAATGTCAAAAAGGAATTACATAAACAGAATACCTCAGCTCAGTTGCAATTGCTCCAGCCACTTTCTTCTGGTTTCTTCATGTTTTCTGCTAACTCTCCATCATCTGCTGTCCATTTGTCCTTTCTTCTCTTTTCTAGTTTTTTTTTCCATTGTCTCTCTCTACATCCGCTTTAACATACTAATCTTTCTCCTTTTGCTCTTTCCTCATTCCTATTTCATCCACTCAAATTTTACCCCTCCATCCTCAATCCCCACTTACTCTCCCAATACCCGGCCAATTGTAGATTTTTTATCCCTCCCACACAAAATATTTTTCCCCTCTCCATTTTACTCTCCCAGCCCCATCCCATTCTAATCCTCCCCCAACATCAGCTCCCTTCTAGTTCCAGCCTCACCCAGCATCCATTCCCTTCTAGTCCCTGCATCAGCCCATTTCCAGTCCTAGCAACCCCCCAACCCAATACCAGTCCTAGCCCCCCCCATCAACTCACTTCCAGCCCTAAACCCCCATCACCCCATTTCCAGAAAGCCCCCATCAGCCCACAGCCCATTAGCAGTCCTACCCCCCCCGCCCGCCCGCCCATTAGCAGTCCTAACCCCCCCAGCCCATTAGCAGTCCTAACCCCCCCCCCCGCCCATTAGCAGTCCTAACACCCCCCCCTCCTGCCCATTAGCAGTCCTAACACCCCCCTCCTGCCCAATAGCAGTCCTAACCCCCCGCCCGCCCGCCCGCCCATTAGCAGTCCTAACCCCCCCAGCCCATTAGCAGTCCTAAACCCCCCCCGCCCCGCCCATTAGCAGTCCTAACACCCCCCTCCTGCCCATTAGCAGTCCTCACACCCCCCCCCTCCTGCCCATTAGCAGTCCTAACCCCCCCCTCCTGCCCATTAGCAGTCCCCCCCCCCTCCTGCCCATTAGCAGTCCTAACCCCCCCCTCCTGCCCTGCCCATTAGCAGTCCTAACCCCCCCTCCCTGCCCATTAGCAGTCCTAACCCCCCCGCCCCGCCCATTAGCAGTCCTAACACCCCCCCCTCCTGCCCATTAGCAGTCCTAACACCCCCCCTCCTGCCCATTAGCAGTCCTAACCCCCCCCTCCTGCCCATTAGCAGTCCTAACCCCCCCTCCTGCCCATTAGCAGTCCTAACCCCCCTCCTGCCCATCAGCAGTCCTAACACCCCCCCTCCTCCTGCCCATTAGCAGTCCTCCCCCCCCCCTCCTCCCCATTAGAAGTCCTACCCCCCCCTCCGGCCCATTAGCAGTCCTACCCTCCCCCCCTGCCCATTAGCAGTCCTAACCCCCCCTCCTGCCCATTAGCAGTCCTAACAACCCCCCCTCCTGCCCATTAGCAGTCCTAACACCCCCCTCCTGCCCATTAGCAGTCCTAACCCCCCCTCCTGCCCATTAGCAGTCCTAACCCCCCCCTCCTGCCCATTAGCAGTCCTACCCCCCCCCTCCTGCCCATTAGCAGTCCTAACCCCCCCCCCCGGCAAATTTTTTTAAAAAAAAAGCAGGCTCTGGCTGCTGCCGCGGCAGATTACAATGTCCCGCGGGGCCCCCTCCGCCCGCTAAGCCCCTCTGCAAGGGCTTTCAGATTCGCGAGGGAGAGCGTCTCCCTCGCGTCTCTGTTAAGCCCGCAGAGGCTAATGGGAAATTTCCCATCAGTCCCTCGCGTCTAAAGGGGCTGATGGGAAATTTCCCATTAGCCCCTGCGGGCTTAACAGAGACGCGAGGGAGACGCTCTCCCTCGCGAATCTGAAAGCTCTTGCAGAGGGGCTTAGCGGGCGGAGGGGGCCCCGCGGGACGCTGCATTCTGCCCTTGCCGCGTCCGCGGCAGCAGTCAGAGACAGCTTTTTTCTTTTTTTTGCGGACCTATTGCCCGCGTGCCAGCTGCAAGGCCTTCGCGTGCCACAGCTGGCACGCGTGCCATAGGTTCGCCATCGCTGGTCTAGAGTTCACCTTAAGATAGGTAGTCTAGAAGTTACATGTATATGCCTTTACGCTCCTAATGTTGATGACCCTGCCTTTTTTGCTACCATTGCTCAGGTTGCGCAGGCTTCTGCTAATACTTCATTGATCATTGGGGGGGATTTCAATCTAGTCCTTGATCCCCTGATTGACAAACAGCCGCCTAGGACGAGTGGTCCCCCCAAGAGTCACGCCACGCTTACCTCTCTGATCAAGGATCTTGCTTTAGTTGATCTATGGAGATTACTACACCCCAATGAGCTTGACTTCACCTTCTTCTCCTCCCCTCATAAATCTCAGTCTCGCATAGACTTCTTTCTAATCTCAAAACTGTTAGTTCCTCAGGTGGACACTGCAAAGATTCACTCCCAACATATTTCAGATCATGCGGCCGTTTCCTTTCAATTACACACTACTGCACCCCAGGGCAACTCGGGAGCCTGGTTCTTTGATAGAGCCCTGTTAACTCAGCCAGAATTCCAGGCAGAAATTCGAGTAGCCATACAGGATTACTTCCATTTTAATTTACCTCAAGATACTGCGAATTGGGCTTGGTGGGAGGGCTTCAAAGCGGCCATTCGGGCAACGATCACTAGCTATCAAATCCGCTTGCGGAAACAACGTAAACAGCAGCTGCTCATACTAGACCAGCAAATAAAAGCAGGCGAACGAGTTCTAACTTCCCGTACTGACCCATGTGTATTAATCCGATTACAGCGTCTCCGTTTTCAATATAATTCAATCCTCTCAACTGCAGCCTCTAAGAGTATTGAGCTTCAGCGAGGGACATATTATCGTGAAAATAACCGAGCCGGTCGACTCTTAGCCAATGCCTTGAAAGGTCAAAAAGAAGCCAAACGCGTTGCGGCCCTTCGAGTTCCACAGGGAGGGGGTATAGTGACCACAGACTCCGAGATTGTAGAGCTCTTTCGGGATTTCTATACCCGCCTATATCAATCTGAATGTGAGTTCTCTTCAGAGACATTCGAGCGATTGCTCTCTGGCATTCAGCGGCCGACCCTCTCTGAAGATGATAGAGATGTGATGGATGCACCCTTCTCTACTTCAGAGATCCAATCTGCCCTAAAACGCACAGCCTCGGGCCGTGCCGCTGGGCCCGATGGTCTCCCGACAGAATTCTACAGAACGTTCAGTGCAGATTTAGTTCCCTACTTAAAACTCTATTTTACTGCCCTTGCGGTAGATACATCCTCTTTGGGATCCTTTTCGGCAGCTAATGTGGTTGTATTTGAGAAAGAAGGCAGAGACCCACTACTGACCGCCAACTACCGTCCAATCTCCCTACTTAATGCCGACTATAAGATCTTCGCAACGATCTTGGCCACCCGGCTATCTGGCATGATGGCTACCTCAATCCATCCCGACCAATGTGGTTTTATACCCGGCAGATCAACTGCTGACAATGCTCGGACTTTGTGCCATGTGTTATCTAGTGCTGCCAATCTCGACCATCCATGGGTGGGTCTTTCCCTGGATGCCGAAAAAGACTTTGATCGTCTAGAATGGCCCTTCTTATTTGCAGTTCTCCGATGGTATGGCTTTGGAGAGGGCTTCCTTCGATATCTCCAAGTCATGTACACTCAACCCGTCGCCAGTATTTGTGTAAACGCCATCAAATCTCAGCCATTTAACCTCCAAAGAGGCACGCGTCAAGGTTGCCCCCTATCACCAATGCTTTTTGATCTCGCTCTTGAACCCCTAGCCCTCCTTATCAGACAGTCTTTAGTCATAGGGAGATTAAACTTTCTGCATATGCAGATGACCTTATGCTCTTCGTTTCCCTCGATTCGGTTCCAGCTGTCCTGGATCTGATTGACGGATACTCACAATTATCGGGCTATAAAATTAACTGGACCAAATCTGTAGCATTCCCACTGAACCGCTGGGTACATGAGGCTGACATGCAGGCCTTTCCCTTCCTTTGGCAACCCCGCATGGTGAAGTATCTCGGGGTCCATTACTGTTCTCCTTTATAAGACACTATCAGTTTTAATGCCAAAGAGGTAGTCTCCAAAGTTTGTGAACTCACAAATCGTTGGTCTCCCTTATCTCTCACATGGTGGGGCCGCTTAGACACTGTGAAGATGATGATAGTCCCCAAAGTGAACTACATTTTAGAAATGCTGCCATGCTTACTTCCGCTACGTACTTATAAAGATATTGAGGGCCTTCTCGTCCGTTATCTCTGGCAGGGCAAGCCACCAAGGATAGCTAAACATAAACTGCAGTCTGCAAAGGAACGAGGGGGTACTAGATTTCCTGATTTTCTTAGATATCATCAAGCCTTTTTACTTAAGCAAGGTGCCCGATGGCTAGATACCTCAACAGACCGCCGACCAGTTTGGCTGGACATAGAAGAGGAGCTCAGTAGCCCAATTCCGTTGACCCATCTCCCCGGTATGTCTTATCAAGTAGACACCCGCCATCCACCAATGATTGTCGATACGCTTGCGGCCTTTAACACTCTCATTCTAGCGCTGGGCCCGAATGTATGTCCTCTGGACGGACTCCCGCTATGGAATAACCCCAGAATTCAAGTCCTAAATAGAACCATAGCCTGGAAACCCTGGTACTCCAGGGGGATCTGGACACCCCAACAGCTTTTCTCTGCAGCTCATTGGAAAACCTTTTCGGATTTACAAAAGGAATTTGCGTTACCAGCTTCAACACTGCCTCAAAAGTGCTCGAATCATGCCGCCCTCTGCCCCTACTGAGGATGGGCTATTAGAGATAGTTCACTCCATTAGTAGTACACATGGGGTAGCCTCTAATTTTTATAAAATACTTTGTCAGGGCACAGATGCGGACACTTTTAGAGCCCAACAAGCCTGGGAGCGCGAACTGCAAACTACTATAACCCCTGTGCAATGGAGCGTTTTTTGGAGTAAAGTAGTGCGGGTTTCCCGGTCTGCCTCTGTTACCCAAACTCTTTTCTTCTTTGCACACAGATGCTTTTATACCCCAGAAGAAATAGCCAAATGGAACCCAAATGCTAGGGACCTCTGTTGGTCTTGCCATACTGCTGTGGGATCCCTCGCTCATGTTACTTTTGAATGTCCTCACCTGCAGGTCTATTGGGGGCGGGTCTGGGGTCGTATTCAATCTATCTTACACTTTCATGCACCTCTTTCTTGGAAGGTCGTGGGACTCCGCTCTGTGGCGGAGGTCCCCTCTCTTCCTAAGAAGGGTCGCTTTCTCCTTGATTTCATGCTAGGTATAGCCATATGCTTAATCACGAGGAATTGGAAGGATAGCTCCCGACTTACTGTCAATGAATGGTGGAACCTTGTCTGCTTATATAGTAAATATGAGCAGATACCTCGGAGAGCTATTCCCCATGTCCAAACTCACTCCTGCTTGTCTAAATGGCAGATGCTTAATGATTATGTACAATCTGCTCATTGCTCTAACATGCCTGTATAATGTGCACTCATCATGTTTTAGATCACCGTTAGGTTTGTATTACAATAATGTAAATACACGCCCGCTTCGGGAATGCTTAGTTTTCTAGAGAAGAAGCAGGGGGGAGGGGGGTGGTAGGGGTTTACTTTGGTGTATGTACTACACGTTATGTATTTGTCTTTTAGCTGTATGTCTTCCTTTTATTTTGTTGTTATAAAACGAAAATAAAGAATTAAAAAAAAAAAAAAAGAGATAATGCTTTGGGCAGCCCTATCAAATAACCCCACTGTGGGTTTGAACCCATGACCTCTGGCTTTACAGGCAGTGAATTAACCAGTGGGCTACAGCTCTATAGCTGCTAGTAAGACCCTGGCTGGCTGTAGAGGGACTGCACGTCACCACACAGACAGTCTGCTGTGGTCACCAGGATAGGGTTAGGACACCTGTACCCATGATGCACTGCACATGCAAATCAGCTGTCCACAGATGAACACAAAATGGGGTATGCACCCCCCCACACCTCGGCCTGGTAGGGGGAACTGACCATGTCCACCCCCACAGCACCTTGGCCTGGTAGGGGGTACTGACCGTGTTTGTTACTGGCACAGAGTAGCTACACACCGTCACATTGTGTGGGTACTGTGCTCACCCTGAGTGTGCGGTGGGGCGCCCAGCACCAGGTCCACAGCACCTTCCATAGCATAAGTAGGCCATGCTGCAGATCACCAGCAGTGTTAATGTGTGAGATAGATAGTTTCTGCAGAAGCACCATGGATATATTTGTCTGTCTCAGTCAGGTGTAGCCCCTATGGACCCCTAGGAGGGTGATGTACTACCACCACCACCACCCTCCTCCTTCTTCTCCAGAGCTGAGGGGGGTAAACAGAGTCTCCCATCAACAGATGCACATTCTACCTCCCTACAATGGTGGCAGTAGAGGGAACCATCAACACCAGTCCTGCTGGGAAACAGACACCCAACAGGGCAGTCAATGCAGCTCTGCACACATCCATAACGCAATAGCAGACAGACATTTAGCCTGGATATGCTAAGCTGCACCCCACCACCATCTGGTATTCTCCTGCAGCAAGCCTTCAACCGCTGCACCCTGCAAGGCTCTCCATCAGGACACATACCAGCTACAAACAGTCTGCTAGCTAGTCCATAGTGCATGTTCCTGGTGGAAATGCATGCACCCAGAACTGGGATGTCAGCATACACAACAAACAGATAAGTCAGTGACTGGGCTCCAAAAGGAAAACCATAAATATCACAGGGGTCTTCAAATCCAACCCTGGAGGGCCACAAACCAGTCAGGTTGGCAGGATATCTCTAATGCATATATATATCATGCATATTCATTAGGGATATCCCGAAAACCTGACTGGTCTGCGGCTCTCTAGGACCAGGGTTCCCTACCCCTGCTCTAGGTAATGCGCCTGTTTATGGTGTCTGTGCTCGGTGGGGTAAAATATAGGCGTATTAACCATGCGTATGTTCTCAGCAATAAAGGTTTGTCCTTACTATCACGGTTTAGTTGTGGGAAAAATATGTGGACTGGATTGGCAGTAGCCCCAGCTGGGTTTTGAACCTGTGACTTTCTGTTCTTGCACATGCTGTCTGTGTGCACTGCACCACCGTGTTGCCACAGATATGCTGCATTTGCAGGGGAGTCCATGACTGTACATCTGACAGAGCCTGTTTGTTGCAGTGCACAGCACCCACCTGGACAGGGCTAAGCCATGGTCTGCTGTTGCCACCAGCTGCTGCCACCTCCACCACCAGTACCGCTCCATCCATAGATTGGAGACAGCATAAACCCTGAAGGATTTGTGGCCCTCCAGGACTGCATTTGGGGGAATCTGCTCTAGGTAATGTGCATGTTTCTGGTGTCTGTGCTCTGTAGGGTAAAATAGATGTGTTTGAGCCATGCATATGTTCTCTGCAATAAACTTTCATCTTTACTATCACGATATAGTTGTGGGTAAAATATGGGAACTGGATTGACAGGCGCCCCAGCTGGGGCTTGAACCTGTGACCTTCTGTCTCCAAACACACTGGTTGTGTGCAGTGCACCACCGTGTTGCCACAGAGACAGTGCATTCTCTGATGATACCATGACTGTTTGTCCGGCAGGGCCTGTCTGTTGCAGCACATTGCACCCACCTACACAGGGCTAGGCCATGGTCTGCTCTGGCAAGCTGCTACTGCCCCCTTCACCTCCAGTACCCCTGTGCCACCATGCTGACATGCCCTTCTGCTGGTGGTGCTGGTGGTACGCAGTCTCAGGTCATCCTGTGTGCGGGTAGGCGGCTGCCTATGGTGTGGGTTCTGGGGTAGAGGTGCCTGCATATCTGTCCGCACGTCCCCCAATCACTGCCTGCCAATTTCTGTGCCCTTGGGGGAACCTGCTGGGTACTGTCCCCCGTGACACTGTGCTAAACACTCTCGTGCCCATGTTGGGCCCTCATCAGTTGCTGTCTGGCTGCTGTTCAGTTTCGAGAAATCAATCAAAACACTGAATTTCTTAGAGGTCTCAGTAAAAACTGTAGCAAGGCTCTGTAGACTCGCGTCTACACAAGGCTACTTGCTGGTTCACATCAGTGACCTCATTAAGCAGAAAGTCAGAACCCTAGGACACTATATAAATATTTTTTAAATCTTCGCAAGCGTGAAAACTCTTCCGTTAAGTAGTAATAGCTTCAACAGAGAAGATAATTAGATCGATTTCCCAGAGCACTAGGGGTCTGCACAATTCCTCCTCCTATTATAATGCTTCGGATCCCGCTTCGGATCCCAACGTCAATCCCCAGCATCTCTAGACGTTTCACTCCACTGTTTCTTCAGGGGACCGTAAGATACATCAAAGATGCTGCCCGCTTCTCTAGTGCTAGTATGAAGTGCAGGAATGTACCTTCCACTTCAACAAAAAAGTGGAAGGTACATTCCTGCACTTCATACTAGCACGAGTAGAGACGCGGGCAGCATGCTTATACTATCATGTTAACTGCTTACTTTTATATTGACACTAGCTAAGGATACAATTGTTACTTTTTTCCTTAAAGTCCTTGAATGTTTCATGATGCTTACATTAATTAAGGATAATCTGTTTTCCCTTTTTTTCCTTCATATATAAATTCTTCCTTTATACTATATATTTTTCCTGAGCTACTGATTAAGCTTTTAAATATATATGAACTTAGCATATATGTACAAAGTCCTTTGGACAAGTTACATATCACAATTTCCTCTGACTTCTCTTTCTCCTTATTATTTATTTATTTAGACAGATTTGTATGCCACCTTATCCTTCAATCAAGGTAGTCACGTCATGTCACATTACAATTGGAGGGTTGCATTTAACATTAGGGTACGTGTAAACATTTAGACAGTACAGTTACATAACAGCATTTAGACAGTACAATTAAAGGTAACATTTAATATGAGGGTATTTAATAACGTGGTATGATAAACTTGTGTGTGTGGATAGGATGGTGCATACTTAGTTGGCGGCGTAAGAGGTATTTCAGATTAGATATGGGGTGTTGCCTGGATCCTCATATGTTTCTATAAATAGAAATGTTTTGAGGTCTTTGCGGAATTCTGTGAGGTCATTTAATGCTCTCAGGCTTGTTGAGAGGGAGTTCCATAGTGTGGATGCCAGTAGTGATGGTGCTCTTTTTGAAGTTGTTTGTTTGGTTTTGTGATAGCCTGCAGGTGTACCAATCATGTTGTCATTATTGGTCCTTCTTGGTCTTTTGCTGATATCCCTTGTTATGACATTTTGGAGTGCGTCCACTGAGAGATGGTGAATGACTTTGAAGATGATCATGATTGTTTTGTATTTAGCTCTTATCACCATTGGGAGCCAGTACAGTTGCTGTAGGACGGGAGTGATGTGCTCGGTCCTTGGTGTGTCTGTAATGATTCGTGCTGTGGTGTTTTGTACTATCTGTAGTGGGTGGATTGTCTGTTGAGGTAGGCCTTGATATAGTGGGTTTCTATAATCAAGCAGTGGTGTAATGAGTGCTTGGCACACTGTGCAGAAGTGGTCCTGATGGAGCATTGGTTTGATTTGTCTAATTGTTTTCAATCGTTGATAGGCCTTGTTTGCGGTTTTGGTGATGTGGGATTTCAGGTTTAGAGCTCTTTCTAGTGTGATGCCCAGATATTTAACTTCTTCTTTGACTACTATGTGTTTGTCTAGGATGCTGATAGTTTGTGGAGGTATGAAGGTGGAGTTCCTGGTGAGGAAGATTGCCTCAGTTTTATCGTAGTTGACTGTTAAGTTGTAGGCTATGAGCCAGTCATTCATGACTTCGAGGCATTTGGTTATTATTGTGGTGTCTAGTGCTAGTAGGTTGTTTGGAGCATACACCATAATATCGTCAGAACAGATGTGATAGTGAAGTTTGTGGTGCTTGATGATGTTGCATATAGGCTGTATGTAGATGCTAAAGAGCATTGATGATAGGGCTGAGCCTTGAGGTATTCCCTACATGACAGGGAATTGTAGTGATTTCTTTTGGTCACATTTGATTTGTTGCGTTCGCCCTTCCAAGTATGATGTAAACCACTTCAGGGTATTCTTGCATAGTCCTATCTGCTGTAAGCATTGCAATAGCTTGGTGTGAGACACAGTGTCGAAGGCCGCTGAGATGTCCATGAACACTAGCAGGAAACCATTTTTTATGTCGTCCATGCCTCTTAGGAGGATGTCAAAGAGGGAGGTTAGTAGTGTTTCCACGGTGTGTTGGAGCTTAAATCCATGTTGATGTATGTCCAGTGGGGCGTTTATATCAATATGGTCCTGAAGTTGCCTTTGCACTGCCTTTTCCGTACGGTATGATTTTGGTTCGGAGGGGCTCAGATTGCTAATTTTAAGTATTGGTCATATCATTGCATGTTTAGGGGGTGCGGCATGTATCCTTGTTGGAGTGAATCTTTGATGATTTTTTGAATGTGATGAGAGAGTTGGATTTTTGTAGCTTTGAGCCACGTCACTGGGCATGGGTCTGACGGTGTTGTTGTGTTTATTTCAGATATAATGTCTTCTACTTGCTGCTTTGTTGGTATGTTGAAGCTCTCCCATGTTTGATGTTGTTTTTTTTATCGTGTGATCGTTTGTTTGTGGTGTAGTAGCACATGTTTGGTTAGTGTTTTTTGACTTCATGTAGTCTGCATATTTTTGTGGGTCAAGATGGTGGGTGCTTTGTTGCCTGTCATCCTTGGTGAGTTTTTGGACAATGCTAAAGAGTTCTCTTGGTCTTTTAGTAGCTTTCTTGATTAGGTTGGTATGGTATTGCTTTCTATGCTCATTTATTAGATTGTTATATTCTCGTTGTTTGTCTTTGTATTGGGTTAGGAGGTTGTGTGATTTGTTCCGTCTCCATTTTCTTTCCAGTCTTCTGAGTGCGCATTTTGCAACTCTGATTTCATGTGAGTACCATGGGGCGTTGGATCTCTTGCATGTTTGTGGTTCTTTGGTGGCTGGGGCAGATGCTGCATTGGATATTATTGTGTTTCATTCTTCTATGTTTAGGTCCAGGGTGTCGTGTTCCTGTTGAAGTTGTGGAGTGATTTCGTTTATGAATGAGTCAATGTTAAATGTTTTGAACTGTCTAGTTATTCTTTCAACTTCTTTGTGTTGGGCAGGGTTATTCAGGGTCATGGTGAATTCAATCACATGGTGGTCTGAGCAGGGTACTGGCGTGATTATTGGTTTTGTGGTCTTGTTCTGTTCCACTAATTGCATTGGCATGAAGACCATGTCTGGCATTGTTCCATGCTGGTGTGTTGGGGCATTAATTGTCTGGCAGTATTTTAATGACTCCATGGCTTTTAAGAACGTGGTGGTTTCTCTGGTGGGTGCGGATGTTGGGTTGTAGTCTCCTAGTGCAATGAGAGGTTTGTGTCATCTGTTTTGTGCGCATATCATTTTGATTGCTGTGGATAGGTGTTCAGTTGTGGTTCCAGATGGTCTGTATGTGAGGGAGATGCTTAGGTACTTGTTGGCTATAGTGAGTGTGTTAGATGGTGGCGATTGTTTTGAATCTATATTCTTTTTTGGTAAGTATTAATACTCCTCCTCCTCTCCTATGTGCTCTAATGCAGTTAAATGCTGAGTATCCTGTTGGTGTTATTTGGTTTAATATGACCTGATCCGAGTCATCTAGCCAGGTCTCGGTGATGCATATTATATCAAGCTTCTTGTCATGGATTAGGTCAAGGATAGTATTTGGTTTGTTCCTGATAGATCTGGCGTTTAGAAGAGCACACCTGATGTTTGTTGTTATGTTTGGGTTTGTATGTTTGTTATTTGTGTGATGTGTGGGTATATTACGTGTGGCATTGTATGGTTTGTGGGCTGTATGCTTTGGTTGTTGGTGTTCTTTGGATAGGCGTGGTGCTGTTGTGCATCTGGGTTGGGTGGTATGTGGGTTAAACAAGGGGATTAGTTTGCTGAGTCTGATGCTGTGTGTGCAGGGTGTGGACATATGTAGGAGTGTGAGGTAGACCATGAGGTAGTGGGTAGTGGCGTGCATTTTGTGATTTGTATTTTACTGAGGAGATGGATGTTACCAATGGTGTGCCCTAGGGATTTGTCCTTGGTCCTATTCTTTTTAACATCTTTGTCAGTGATATAGCGGAAGGGCTGTCGGGTAAGGTTTGCCTCTTTGTGGATGATACCAAAATCTGCAATAGAGTAGACACCCTGGAAGGTCTAGATAACATGAGGCGGGATTTAGCTAAGCTTGAGGAATGGTCTAGAATTTGGCAGCTCAGATTTAATGTTAAAAAATGCAAGGTCATGCATTTGTACTGCGGTAATCCAAGGGAGCAATATATTATGGGGAGTGAAGTACTTTTGTCCACTAAAGAAGAGCGGAACCTAGGCATGATTGTGTTTGATGATCTTAAAGTAGCTAAAGAGGTAGAAAAGGTGACAGCAAAAGCTAGAAGGATGCTTGGGTGCATAAGGAGAGGAATGGCCTGCAGAAGAAAGTAGGTGATAGTGCCTCTGCATAAGTCTTTGGTGCGACCTCATTTGGAGTACTGTGGGCAGTTCTGGAGACGGCACCTGCAAAAGGATATAAACAGGCTGGAGTCAGTACAGAGAGTGGCTACTAAAATAGTTAGTGGTCTTCATTATAAAGCATATGAGGACAGACTTAAGGATCTTAATATGTACAACTTAGAGGAAAGGTGGGTAGAGGTGATATGATTGAGACGTTTAAATACCTCTGTGGCATAAATGCACAGTTAGAAAGCCTTTTTCGATTGAAAGCAAGTTATGCTACAAGGGGACATGGGATGAAAGTGAAAGGGGTGAAATGCGGAAATATTTCTTTAAGGAAAGAGTTGTGGATCTGTGGAATAGTCTCCCAGTGGAGGTGGTAGAGATCAGGACAGTATCTGAATTCAAAGAAGTATGGGACAAACAAAGAGGATCTCTAAAGGAAAAAAAGGAGACTGTTGTAGTGGTTGATATGGAAGGGCAGACTAGATAAGACATGTGATCTTTTTTTGTCATCATGTTTCTGTTTCTATATTTCTAAGGACTGTTACCTATCAATTGACTGGCCTGGCCAAATATTGACTGGAGCCTGAATCAACTACAAAACAGGAACTGGTTCAGAAAGTAGCTTTGGAGCAACTTTTGAATATTTGTCTAACTGCAGTGAAAGCTTGGGTTTCCCAACAAGGCCTAGAGACTATTAATAAGGCTATTACATTAGACAAAAAAATATTTTGATGCTGAGAAAAGCGATTTTAAATGGGTTCCAGGAAATTCTAGGGAAACCCCAAAACTCAGGCTTAGGGAGAAGGAGCTGATCAGTCTATACTGACCTGGGATTGGGCTTGTGGTTTACTGACCTGTGCTCAACTTGAGTTGGATCATATAGATGTAAATCTGTGGGTCCTATATGTGTAATTCTGAATTGGTATTGGTGTCTATACTCCGTGTGTTGTGTTACTTGTGGTTGGTTAGTAGTCTAGCTATGAGATAGTAGTGGAGTTACTAGAGTTAACTACACATGTGTTGTTTTACAGTGCAAACAGTGGGTAGTATGATCTGTGCAATTAATCTACAAGCAATGGATTGTCCAGGCAAAGTAGCAGCATTAATCTACAAGCAATGGATTGTCCAGGCACTTTAGGAGGATTAATTTACAGGCAATGGATTATCCAGGCAAGGGAGCAGTATTCGCGCTGGTGCAGAGAGATACAATGTACATGGAGAAGGGCCCAGGATGTGGATCTTAGGCCGCTACTTGGTCTGCCCCTAAGGGCCACGCCAAAGGGCCCTCTAGTGAGGCCCACAGGCGCAGGCGCACCCGATGGCACTTGTTTATTTGGCCACCAGCCGGAAGCTGCATTTTAACCTGCCTCCTATACAAGTCTTTAAGTTGCTCCTTTTATAGTTACCTCTCTGGCTCTGGGTACTTTATTCTAATGTAATGTACTTTATATGTTTTTCACTATAGTATACATTACTGGTTCGTTGAAGTCTTTTTCAAGACTTACACGTGATGTTTGGTGCCATTGTGAGTACATCTCCCGTCTCATATTGAGCAATATATTTCATTGTATCACCCATATATTGGTCTAAATGTTTATTTATTTATTCATTTATATGTTTACTTAATATGATTTAATTTTGGCTAGTTATTATCATCAGTTTTTACTATTTTATTAGTTAATGTTTGAACTTTTCCCCTCTTTTAATTGACACTTTCAAGTATGTGTTTTTAATGATGTATGTTTGATGTCATTATCAACACTTCATTTTTATTTCCATTATATGTTTTTTTAATGTGTTCTTTTGAGAGTATATTTTTATGATATTTTTGATATTATGCGTGTTCATTGTGTATTTTTTAATATAGATGTGTTCCCCCTGAAGAAGGTGTTCACGCCGAAACACGTTGGGGTTTCTGAATAAAAAAACAGTTTGCACCAGTGTTCTGACCAATGCTTTTTGTGTTACCTGTCCATATCAAGCTACATTTTCTCCAGTGCATATGGATGTGGATGCTGCCAGTGTGGAAAGACAGGAGGTATCCCATGTATACATCCCATCACCACACACACACATCAATGCACATGCAGCAAAAGCTGATCAAGCCATATATGCATGGTGGCCCCAACCTAGGGTAGATCATGCACTCGGTAGAGGGTTGAGTAAGTGGGGAAACTGCTGTTGGGAAACACAGCAGTGTTCAGCCTGGTGTAAGAACTGGAACATAGGTCAAATGGCTGTGAAAGAAATTTATACCGCTTCCCAATTTCCCAATAACAGAATGCCCAGGGAGTGCCCTATCTATCTCTGAAGCCCCCTCCAAATCAGTCAGTACACTATTGTTGTTTGTAGGGTGCTGTCCTGAGAATTTCCTGACCACTGGGGCACAGCAGTGTGAGTCACTATCTTTGCATGCACAGTGTTAAATGGAGGAAATATTGCTAAGGCAGCAGTCAGTCCATCTCAGAATTTCAGCTGCAGGTTGTTGAGACTGGGTGAAGTCTGTGAGGTGAGGCTGATTGATGTGACACATGCCCCAAACTCAGGCCCAGGTGGATGAGAGGTAAGAAAATTAGGTAGCAGAACATGCAGGGAAAAGTAAGAATTGTATGGAAGCTGTGCTAGAAACACCTATTTCCATAGCCTTCTTGGTTTTCTGCTTCACCTCTTTCCACTTTTGTTTCAGGTCCTTCGCATCTCTATTTATAAATGGCATTCATGCAGTGACATATGGTCAGATAGAGTTTTTATTTGTGATAGGCACTCATGCAGACTGGAATGACCCAGGAGAATACACTGGTGCTTGAGGACCGTCCACGACACGAGTTCCACTTCACTCGAGCAGAGGCTGTCTTTCCTGGTAAGCTTCTTATGCTTGGGCACCAGGGTCAGTTCGGAGTCAGCATCAGCAATTCTAAAACAGACTGCCACACGTGCATGTTCTGAATTTATACATGGGTATAGGGGCAAGAACTACATGTCATCATTTTACACGTGGTTCTTTTGAAATGAGATGCAGGTGGGCACCTGTATGTGCTATAAATATGTGTAACGGACATTTTTAGAATGAGGGGATACCTGTGTAGCTAGCCTACACATGGCAGATTGCAAAATACAGGTTTTTTTTTAGGCAAGTGGGCATTAAGGATATCCAGAAACCATTTTTAAGGACAGAGCATTTCACCTCAGCTAGGCTGTGTTATGCTTATTTAGGGGCTGATTTTTTATCCTAGGTAAATTTTGCATGTTATTTTACAGTAAAATATATTAAAAGCATTATGCGAAAAAGTCAACCCATGATACAGTCCATACAATGCTGCTGCTTAATATGTGAACTTTAACATTTTTGTCTGCTTTTCCTCTTGATGGCATTGATGCAGAATGCTTGCTAAGTACAGTCCTATGATATATTACTACCTTTCCTCTAGATGTTAAAAAACAACAACTAATGGCTACTCTAGATATAATTAAAGATTACAGAAAGAAATTTTAATATGAATTTTAGAGATTTAGGTCCCATCGATGTCTGTTCCAGGTTTGCTGGGGATTAGAAATTCAATTACATTTTTATGCAACTATTTCATTAATTATTGAAAAAAAATCCCTTCAGTGTTAGCTGCAAGGGTTTGCAAAACTATCAAAGAAATATTCTCAAAGGACATTTACAGTGGCCATACACACAAGATCTCCTTTGTGATGTTATGAAAAACACAGTTCCTGAATGTCTGAAATCTGATGCTATTTTTTGTTTTTTAATTATGAAGCTGGCATATCTTTAACAAACACCCACACAGTGAGGATAGTTTAATATTGCATTTTTCTTGTGTGAAGCCTGTTTTACATACAGTAAAGGTCTTTTCTAAAATTGCATGGCTGGGCATATTTTGGGCAGAGCAGAGGCGGAGTTACAATGTATGAGTATTGTACAGTATAACATGCACTTGAACATGCGTAGAATAAATACAGCAATGTGCACCTTTTTTGGAGCAGGTATAAATTTGTTGTGGGCATTTACATTTTTGGGGATTATTCTGGAATTATAGGGCCCAATATTCAAAGGCATTTAGACAGACCTGTAAACCATGTAAATGCCAATAAACTGGATATTCAGTGGCATTAACACTATTAGTGCCACTGAATATCCCCGATTAATGCCGCTTCATGCCCCGATGTTAACCGCTTAGTATTGGTCTGTGTCGTGGGCATTCCGGGGGTGGCACCAGTTGCTACCTGGGCAGTGGCAATATTGCACTGCTGCCTGATTAGCAAAAGCTGGCTTCTCTTTACTTATGGGAGTTAACCGGGCAGTGGCTCAATATTGCCACTGGCCAGTTAGCTTCTGGGGACTTGTGGGCTTTGCGGCGACCCCGGATATTCAATGTCGGGGCCGCATATGACCCCAGCATTGAATATCTGGGGTTGAAGTTTGGCGCCGATGGCTATGCACCATAGCAGTGCATAGCCGTCCCAAAAGAATATCAGGCCCATATTTTATAAAGGTGCATAGGTGTCTTTGTTGCCATGATAAACTATTCTTACAATATTGTGTTTTTTTGGACTTCGTAGATAGGCATCCTCTCATAAAATTACCCATGATAAGCATGCAAAGTACTACTTTCTCCAATCCTGAAGAGAATTTACTTGAGCTCTATCTTCTTTACAGGCAGCTCGAGACAAGCTAGGATTGACTGGTTTGAATCTTTTTCCACGACATTTCTCCTTCTCTTTCTCACAACTCCTCCCTGGCTCTATTCTATCTAGGTTGAAAAGTAAAGAGGAGAGGTTTCAGTTTTCCCATAAACTTTAATAATTCCATAGATTTCATTAACACAAAATGACCCCCAACACACGGAAAAGAACTCTTGCAATTGCACCGTGAAATCTGTGCTTAAAGATATGTGCATTGACAAGATGGTGCCTATTTAAATTTGCACCGCGTGTAGATGTTCCTGGGGGTATCTTCTGGAGCAGCAGGGGCAGGATTGTAACGCGTACAAGTATTTTATAAAATACATATGTCTCTTTTATAAAGGCACATAGCACTGTTGTCATCTTTATAAAATAGACACTTTTTTGAACTATTCAGATTAGCTCCAAGAACTGAATTTGGAATTAACCTGGTAGAGAAATGCAAAAATAAGAGCAGCTTGCGTTATCGATGAAGGTCATGAGGAGGACATCGAAGGTGATAAGAAAGTAGAGTTAGTATGCACTTTTACATGAGAAGTAGTAACTACCACTACTGCTACTGCTACTACCTTTGTCTATAACCCCATTAGATCTGCAAAGTATTTTACAGATAAACATGCAAGACCATCGGTGCCTGAGCAAGCTAGAAATGTTCCCTGTGCGACTTGTGAAGCTGGCTGGCCTCACTCCCCCCCCCCCCAAAAAAAAAAAAAAAAAAACAAACACACACACAGAGCACAAAACCTCATTCTTGTCAGGCTTCCTGGAATCCCCAGTGATGATGTCAGTGCCCCTTCTATACTTGCCCCCTGTGCAACCACACTGCTTGCATGTCCCTTGATATAGCTCTAAAGACCATCCCTGCAGCATGTAGTCTAAAATCTAGTCAAGATACACAAACAAGACAACTAAGAGGCTTCAGAAAATGTACTTATTACAGTTAAACATTCTGCTAGCTCTGTGCTGACTATGGCATCATTTTCAGCAAGTGTCAATTGAGGAACTTTCTCAGGTGTTGAAGAGATTAAAGTCTGGTGGATTTCTTTGTCTGTGATATTGTGTGGTGTTTTGGAATCTAGGGGCCTATTGCTGAAGTCTATTGTGAATAGTTCTTTTTTGTCAGGTATTTATTCTCCCATATTGAAACATTCAATTGTTTGTTCAGTTTTGAAATGAAGAACCATGAGCGTCCAGGCTTTGAGTACCTACTACCATATTTCGAATTTGGCACCTTTGAGTAACGTCATTGAAAAGTGTGTTTTCTAACAACTTGAAAATTTTATCTCTGTAAACTCTCTTCTTGTTCTGTGCCAATGAGGATTTTGGTGTGGACTTAGTACAGAGATTTTATTTGTCTTACTTAGGGATACTATATCTTATGAGATATATAGAAACCATGCTGTTTTGTTAGTATCATTTGATATATCCATGAAATTTGACACTGTAGATCATGATATATTGCTTCTAAGACGAAGTTGCCAGAATGATATCAATTTGGTTTCATTGCTTCTTGTCTGGACTGTTCAAGTAATTTCTTAAACATGTACTACGGTATCCCCATGTGCTACAATATCCCCGTAGTACATGAGGTGCTACTGGATTCACTATTGTTAGTTATTCTGTTCAATCTCTATTTAGGGGCCTTGATGAAAATTTTATATGATTCAGAAATCATAATTCAGCTATATTCTGATGATGTACAGCTCCTCTTAGTTGGTGATTACATGACTGAGGATGAATTCAAATTGGTTCATTGTATGATGGATGACTGCTAATTTTTTAACAGTCCATAAGACACAGGATCAGCCCATCCGTTGTGCGAGAATGTTCTTCAGGAGGCCCCGCACCAACAACATCTCACATTTTTGGCACCGGCAGGTCAGCTTTAGAGGAAGCTGGAGAGGCCCCAGCTCACCTTTGACAGCCCCCGAAGTGAAGAGCACCTTTTTTCTTCACTTCGGCAGCTATCAGAGGTGAGCCGGGGCCTCTCCGGCTCCCTCTAAGCCTATCGGACAGCCATGGGGCTTTTTGTGGGGGGGGGGGGGGGCTAGGACTTGAAATAGCTGATGGGTAAGGGGGCTTGTACTGGAAATGGGCTGAGTGGGAGGGAGGCTTGGACTAGAAATGGCTAAGTGTGGGGGGAGGGGCTTGGATTGGAAATGGTTGATGGGGAGGGGGCTTGGAGTGAAAATAGGCTGAGTGGTGGGGAGGGAGCTTGGACTGGAAATAGCTGATGGGGAGGGGGGCTTGGACTGGAAATGGGCTGAGTGGTGTGGAGAGGCTTGGACTGGAAATGGGCTGAGTGGTGGGGGTGGAGCTAGGACTGGAAATGGGCTGACGAGGGGAGCTTGGACGAAATGGCTGATGGAGGGGCTAGGATAGGACTGGAAATGGCTGATGGAGGGCTAGAATTGGAAATGGGCTGATGGGGAGGCTAGGACTGGAAATGGGCTGATGGGAGGCTAGAATAAGATTAGAAATGGCTGATGACAGGGCTAGGATTGGAAATGGTCTGATGGGGGGCTAGGATAGGACTAGAAATGACTGATTGGGACAAGGTAGGAATGGAAATGACTGATGGGAGGGCTAGGATTGGAAATGGGATGATGGGGGGCTAGGATAGGACTAGAAATAGCTGATGGGGACTAGGATTGGAAATGCTGATGGTAGGGCTAGGACTGGAGATGGGCTGATGCGGGGGGATGGGAGAATGAGACTAGAAAAGAACAGATGCTGGGTGGGGCTGGAACTAGAAGGGAGCTGATGTTGGGGGAGGACTAGAATGGGATGATGATGGGGGAGTGAGGATGGAGGGAGGAAAAGATATTTTGTGAGGGAGACCTTCATCAAATACAAAAGATCACAGAGAGAGGAAGACAGGCACCTATATTTGGAAAAAACTTAGAGAAGATAGCAAAGTAGTCAGGGAAGCAAAGATTCAAAAAGAGGCAGAAATAACCAATACAATAAAATGGTGGAGGAAGGGCAAAAGTGATATTGTCAGACTCAAGGGTAAGGGGAAGAATATGTAGAAGCTGATGAGGATAAAGCGGAATTGCTTAACAAATATATCTATTCTGTTTTCACAGATGAAGAACCAGGAGCAGGACCTCAGAAAACACCCACAAACATGAACAGAAGCGAGGGGGCATCTTGAACGATTTTCAGAAGACTGTTTGTGAGAAATTAGCTAAACTTAAAGTAAACAAAGCGATGGGATTGGATGGGATACATCCTAGAATACTGAGGGAAATTGGGGACGTTCTAGCAGCTCTGCTGACTGACCTTTTCAATGCCTCCTTGGAGTCGGGTATAGTGCCAAAGGACTAGAGAGAGGCACATGTGGTCCCTTTACACAAAAGCAGAAGTAAGGATGTGGTTGAAAACTACAGGCTGGTTAGATTAACTTCAGCGGTGAGTAAATTATTGGAAGCGCTGCTGAAAGAGAAAATAGTGAGGTTTCTGGAGTCCAGCGGATTAAAGGATCTGAGGCAGCACAGATTCACCAGAGGCAGTTCTTGTAAGACAAATCTGATTTATATCTTTGACTGGGTGACCAGGGAGTTGAACCGGGGAGAGCCCTAGATGTAGTGTATTTAGATTTCAGTAAAGCCTTTGATGCCATTCCTCACAGGCGACTTATAAACAAACTGAGCACCCTAGGGATGGACCCTAAAGTTACTGCTTGGGTTAGAAATTGGTTGAGTGGGAGGTGACAAAGTGCACATGTAAACTGAGCTCACTCTGAGGAGATGGATGTTACCAATGGTGTGCCCTAGGGATTTGTCCTTGGTCCTATTCTTTTTAACATCTTTGTCAGTGATATAGCGGAAGGTCTGTCGGTTAAGGTTTGCCTCTTTGTGGATGATACCAAAATCTGTAATAGAGTAGAGACCCTGGAAGGTCTAGATAACATGAGGCGGGATTTAGCTAAGCTTGAGGAATGGTCTAGAATTTGGCAGCTGAGATTTAATGTTAAAAAATGCAAGGTCATGCATTTGTACTGCAGCAATTCAAGGGAGCAATATATTATAGGGAATGAAGTACTTTTGTCCACTAAAGAAGAGCGGAACCTAGGCATGATTGTGTTTGATGATCTTAAAGTAGCTAAACAGGCAGAAAAGGCGATGGCAAAAGCTAGAAGGATTCTTGGGGGCATACGGAGAGGAATGGCTAGCAGAAGAAAGGAGGTGATAGTGCCTCTGCATAAGTCTTTGGTGCGACCTCATTTGGAGTACTGTGGGCAGTTCTGGAGACGGCACCTGCAAAAGGATATAAACAGGCTGGAGTCAGTACTACTAAAATGGTTAGTGGTCTTCATTATAAAGCATATGAGGACAGACTTAAGGATATTAATATGTACACCTTAGAGGAAAGGTGGGTAGAGGTGATATGATTGAGACGTTTAAATACGTCTGTGGCATAAATGCACAGTTAGAAAGCCTTTTTCGATTGAAAGCAAGTTATGCTACAAGGGGACATGGGATGAAGGTGAAAGGGGATAAATTCAGGAGTGAAATGCAGAAATATTTCTTTAAAGAAAGAGTTGTGGATCTGTGGAATAGTCTCCCAGTGGAGGTGGTAGAGATCAGGACAGTATCTGAATTCAAAGAAGCATGGGACAAACACAGAGGATCTCTAAAGGAAAAAAAGGGGCCTGTTGTAGTGGTTGATATGGAAGGGCAGACTAGATAGGACATATGGTCTTTTTTTGTCATCATGTTTCTGTTTCTATATTTCTAAGGACTGTTACCTATCAATTGACTGGCCTGGCCAAATATTGACTGGAGCCTGAATCAACTACAAAACAGGAACTGGTTCAGAAAGTGGCTCTGGAGCCACTTTTGAATATCCGTCTAACCACAGTGAAAGCTTGGGTTTCCCAACAAGGCCTAGAGACTATTAATAAGGTTATTACATTAGCCAAAAAATAGTTTGATGCTGAGAAAAGTGATTTTAAATGGGTTCCAAGAAATCCTAAGGAAAACCCAAAACTCAGGCTTAGGGAGAAGGGGCTGATCAGACAAAAACAGCCCATTGATCAGGGTTGGGATACCTCGTGATGCTGGCCTAAACAGGAAACCAGAAGGGCCCTAAAGTGTCTCCTGTGGGGAGGAAGGGCATTTCAAACAGGAATGTCCCAAAATGGATTTGCTCTTTTTCAGGGATGGGAGTAGTCCAGGACATGAGGGCTCACCAGAAGTGGGTGTTTTGAGGAAGGGGGTTCATATTGGTGGGATGGATATAAAGGCACTACTAGATACAGGTAGTAACCAATCCTTGATGTCAGGTGCCTTGACTCGATGACTGCACATTGGAAGGGGCCAGGGCACATATAAGGGGCCAGTACAGGTGCACCATGTCCATGGAGATGTCAAGAGGGAGATGTCCTTTGAAGTGAGTTTGCCTGGGCTGGGAAAAAACAACTGCTGTCTATTGCTGTACTTGAGAAACTACCTTTTCCCTTTATTCTATGGTGAGATTGGAAGGGAATAGCAGGAATGGTGGACCTCAAGTTAACTTTTATTTCAACCAGGACATGCTCCTACATTGAGGAGGGGTGGCCTGCACAGAGAGGCAGGTAAACCTACTCTTGCCATCTTATTTGCAGACTAGATGGACCATACTGGTCTTTATCTGCCATCATTTACTATGTTACTATATTATTATGTTAACCCTTGGAGGACTATTTCCCTTCACAGCTCTAGAGGTGGTTGGGGGGCCAGGGAAGTCCCGGAACAGGCCAAAGATCCAACCCTGTAGGATTATTGGTGAAAAGTGGGGCATCAGGGATCAGGAGAAGGAGAAGAACCTTTATACCCTTATTACATAAGGAAAAACTATTTACTGTATCGAGTGGACCACCAGGAGGGAAAGGGAAAGTGAAACCAGTTGATGATCCCTAAGGTTTTTAGGAAAATGCTTTTAACCATGGCAGGGTACCTAGAGGAACACAGTGTGGTAGAGAGGATCCTTCAGTGGTTCTTTTGGCCAAATATCCACCAAGAAGTAAGAGAGTTCTGCCAAGCTTGTCGCTTTTGTCAGAAAATGTCTAAGACCTTACCTAAGGAAAGCCCACTCATACCGATACCAGTCGTAGAACACCTCTTGGATCATGTGGCTCGTGTGGGCATCAGTATTTTCTAGTGGTGGTGGATTATGTGACTAGGTATCCCTAGGCGGTGCTGCTATAAAATACAAATGCCACCATGCTAGGGACAGAATTACTAAAAATCTTTTGTCAAGTAGGTTTCCTGAGGGAGCTGTTAACTGATAGGGGGACCAACTTTTTATCCAGATATCAAGACATGGTTTGGATGATGTTTAGGATACAACACATAAGAACTGCTGCGTATCATCCCCAGACCGATGATCTGGTGGAACAATTTAATCAGACCTTGATACAGATGCAGAGAAAGTGTGTAGATGAGAATACTAAGGGGTGGGAGCTTTTAGTGCCATTTGTTCTATTTGCCTATTGAGAGGTCCCACAGGCATCTTTACTTCCCCGTACAAATCGCTGGCCTTGGACATACAGGGCTGACATTAGAACTGGCCCTGTACAACCAGGGCCGGTGATCGCCCACAATCCACGCTGCCTATGCCTCCGATTCTCCCCTTCTCTGCCCACGACTAATTTCCCCATATAACCAGCGGGGAAGTTAGACATGGGCACAGAATCGGGCCCATACTGTGTCCAGGGTCCCATGCCCAACTTTGGCCAGGCCCTGCATTGCCCAATTATGCTGCCTACCTGCTGACATTCTTCAAAGGAGATATAAAAGGGAGTATATGTTTGCTCAGCTATTCCATAATGGGACTATATTTCCAGCTCTTGGCATTAGGGACTGCCTGTCTTTTAGAGCCTTGCCGTGCCCAATAGGCCTGTGAGGCCTTGGAGTACCAGCACTCCATGTGCTGCCTCAAATATTTATTTAATTGTATTCTATGAGCATGGGCTGGAATAGATACACACAGTAAGGTGCCCCCCCCCCCCCGCCCAGCCCCCAGTTGCTCATGTAACAAGAGAATTATGTCGCTATCTTCTAGTTGTGCAATGGAATTAGATACAGTAAGTTGTCTTTCCCCCATGCCACTATAAGGGTTTTGTATACAGTGCACATATCTTCTAGCAATGCTTAGCACAGTAAGGAAAGCAATTTCCAATTGGCAAAGAGCACAGGAAGGGTTTCCCTAGCTTCTCTCTCTGCCTTTGCTGATCTTCTCCTCCCAGTCCAGAGGGATACTCCCTGCAGGTCAGATAGGAGAAAGCCCACCAGTGCTCCCTTGAATCTAGTTTGCTTTAATATTTTTTTTTTCTTTTGTGCTTTGTACTAGCAAGCCCTAGGAAGCCTCTAAGTTATCTGTGTTTTTCTGCTTTGAAATCCTATGCCCCAAGAAGCCTTCACTCTCAGAAAGACAGATCTAAAGGTGCTGTGCATTTTTTTTACTCTTTTCCAAGACACTCTCCCCCATACCCTCAAAACAGACTTGAAGGTGCTGTTTCTTTCACTCTTTTTTTTACTACTTTCCTCCCATTCTAATCTCCAGCCAGTCCAACACACCTGTCAGGAACACACAGCCCAGAACAAACCCCCAGAGAACCATTTTGTCTCTGACTTTCAGAGAGTGAGGCAATTTTAGTTTCAGTGCTGCTAGGACAATGTTTTTATTTATATACATTTTTTACATTTTGGTATGTATGGCATTTTAATTATATACTGCTTTATTATCTGTTATGTATTACTGAAAGAGAGAAATCCCAGTTCCTTCAGCATTAGCATCAGCCATTGAGAGCATCCTCTCCGTTCTTAAAGACACGCTGACACTCACTACTCTACAGAGAATGCAGACTTTCGTAATGGGAAGATAATCCAAATATTGCAAATCACATTATACAAAAGGCATGCACTTTCCGTTAATCTTTTGTTTCTTAAACTTCTGCTCTTTTTTTTTCCAGCTAGACCAGAAAGAGACATTGTTAATCAATGTTACAACAAACCTTTGAGATACATTTTGGGCCAAACAAGTGACAGACATGACAACGAGAGCATGTACCCTGAGAGCATCGCAATGTGAGGAAGATTGATATCTAAGGAAGGATTTTATGTTTGTGTGAAATGACAATATATAAAAATGATAGATGGAGAAGCAGTGCTAAGATGTAGCAGCAGGGGATGTGTGCATAGGTGGAATGTGGTATACACTGATCATTTTCTAAATTCTTGAGAAGTAGGAATAATATCAGTTTTATGATGCAGCTCAGAACATTCACGGATATGAATATTATAATCAGCAACAAAACCTCTTGAAGGATTTAGAATAGTGGCACAGTGAAGGGTTATTTTATAATAGGTCACCTATGTCTGAAAGCTACATAGGCATGTCGTTTTATTCTATTTTATAAAGAAACATAGGGGCCATAGGGTGGGTTAAGGGTGGAGTGTTGGCATAGAGAGCACATTAGTGTGCAAGCATCTTTAATGTGGTGATTAGCCTGGATGCATCCAATGGTATTATTAGGTTCACCCACATTAATTGTACCACGCATTAATTTATTCAGTCATGTGTTAATTGCCAGGAATATGCTAATCACACCCCTGACAGCTAACGCGCCTTAAGAACACACGTTAAGTGCACAGCCTTACTGGGATTTAGTAAAAGGGCTCCATGAGCACCTAGGTATATTCACAAAATACTAGGGGTAAATCAGCAGAAATAGTGGCTAGATGGAAGCCGCAGACATTCACGCCTGTCTAGGAGCAGATATGAATGTTAGCCTGTGAAGTACGTGCATATGTGTGTATTTTATAAAAAATGCATGTAAATCTCAACTCTGCCCGCACTTCACCCAAACTCTGCCCCAACCCTTCGGGTTGCTGTAATCTATCGGCTTCCTGACTTGCTGTTTCCACTTTTCTTTCTGACTTTAACTCCTGGCTATCTATCTTTTTAGTCCCCTCCTCCCCTACTCTTATCCTCGGCGATTTTAACATTCATGTTGACAATTCCTCTGATCCCCATGCTCGTAAGCACCTCTCCATTACCTCCTCATTCAATCTTCAACTTTGCTCCACCGCCCCTCTCACCAACTTGGTCACTGCCTTGACCTGATATTCTTCTCTAATTGCTCACCCTCCAACTTCTGCAACTCAGTCTTTCCCTTATCTGACCACCACCTCTTAAGTTTTCTTATTCATCATCCCCCATCTCAGCCTCGCCCTGTCTCCACTAATCTTTTCAGAAACTTTCTTGCTATTGATCCCTTAGCCCTCTCCTCCTCTACTTCTTCTCCCCTTTCCTCTTCTCTGTTATCCAGTTCCATTGATGAGGCTGTGACATCCTATAACTTTGCACTCTCCTCTGCCCTGGATACTCTTGCTCCCCTTACCCCACACCCTGTTAGGTGTTCTTCTCCCCAGCCCGGCTTCACACCCTCTGCCCGATATTTGCATTCCTGTTCCCGCTCTGCTGAGCATCTTTGTCTTAAATCCCGCTGCCATGCTGACCTTCTTCACTTTAAATTCATGCTTTTCTCATTCCAATCAGCCATAGCACTTGCCAAACAAGCCTACTTCACCCATCTGACTAACTCTCTCACCTCTGATCCTCGTTGTCTCTTTAATACTCTCAATTCTCTCCTCAATGTGCCTCCACCGCTGATTCCTCCCTCTTCCTGCCCAAACACTAGCTGATTTCTTCCATGACAAAATCCATAAGATTACCCTCCAATTCCCCATTACCCCTTCTACCTCACCTTTCTCCCATCTCTCCCCACTAACTTCTGCTACCCTATCCTCCTTCCCTGTGGTCTTTGATGATGAAACAGCACTCCTTCTTTCTTCCTCCAAGCCCACCACCTGCTCCTCCGACCCCATCCCCACCCGTCTCTTATGCCTCATCTCATCCTCTATTGTCCCTTCCATTTCTCATATCCTCAACCTATCCTACTCTACTGCTACCTTCCCTACTGACTTAAAGCATGCCATAGTCACACCCCTCCTCAAGAAACCCTCACTCGATCCTACCTGTCCATCTAACTATTGACCCATCTCTCTCCTTCCCTTTATCTCTAAACTACTTGAGCGTGCTGTTCACCTTCGCTGTCTCAATTTCCTTTTGTCTCATGTCCTCCTTGATCCTTTACAGTCTGGCTTCCGTCCCTTGCACTCCACTGAAACAGCTCTCACTAAAGCATCAAATAACTTCTTCCTAGCAAAATCCAAAGGTCTTTATTCTGTTCTCATCCTTCTTGATCTTTCTGCTGCTTTTGACACTGTTGACCATAACATTCTTCTTATCACCCTGTCATCACTCGGCTTTAGAGGCTCTGTACTGTCTTGGTTCTCTTCTTATCTTTCCCATCGCTCTTTTAGTGTGTGTTCTGGTGGCTCCTCCTCCTCTGCCACCCCACTCCCAGTTGGTGTTCCCCAGTGTTCTGTCCTGGGACCACTCCTCTTCTCTCTCTATACCCAAACTCTTGGTGCTCTTATCTCTTCCCATGGCTTTCATTACCATCTCTATGCTGATGACTCTCAAATCTACCTCTCTTCGCTTGATATCTCTCCAGCAATCCATGACAAGATCACTGTTTGCCTTTCAGACAGTGCTCCTTGGATGGCTCACCGCTGCTTGAAATTAAATATGGCTAAGACTGAACTCCTTATCTTTCCCCCCAATGCCTCCCCTCCTCTACCCAGGGCCGGATTTGCCTATACGCCATGTACGCCATGGCGTAGGGCCCACAGCTTTCAAGGGCCCACAAGAGTCCCCATCCCTCGCTCTCTAAAGAGAGTTTAAAGTCCGGCGGAGAACAGTAACTTGCCTGGTAGGCGCGAAAACGCCGAAAATCGCAAGCTCGGCCGGAGACGCGCCTTCCCAGGCCTCCGTCTCCCGGCCGCAGTGACCATGGGGCTCTCATTTCTACGCTGCTTCCGATGGCGGCGGCCATCTTACCCGGCTCCTCTTCACTTCCTGAGCCGTCGACGTCACTTCCGGCCAGCGTCAGCCTTCCCCTCGCGCCAAAGTGACAGCGCCGACCACCTGCCTCAGCCTCCACGATGCCGGCAGCCTGCTCAGCTACACCAGGTCCGGAAGCGGTAGGTGCGGTCCTTCTTCTGCTTCTTAGGGTCTTCGGCTTCGAGGGGAGGGGGGGCACGGGCACAGTCGGGGGCTCGGGCACAGTTGCAGCAGCACTCAGCAGCTGACAGCTCAACAACCCACTGTGACATCACGGGAATGGCACCCATCGCGAGGAGGACAAGGCACGTGCAAACCACGCGAGCATTACCGGGGGTAGTCCTTGCCTGTCAGCTATTGGTTTCTTTCGTTGAGGCTTCCCAATTGCCCCTGGCTTCTCTGTACTTGGGTTGCTACTGCTTAGGCTACAGGCTACAAGCTCAGGGGTTTTTCCTGGTAGAATTTACCTAACTTTACCTAACTTAGGCTTCAGGCTGTGCTGCATATAGGTTACAGCGCATATAGGCTTCAGGCTGCATATAGGCTTCAGGCTGCATATAGGTTACCTGACCTAAAGCTGGTCCGTCCACTCATCTTCATGAGGTTCTAACTGCATGCATCAAAAGCTTTTTTTTTGCCTGTCCGCTATTGGTTTGTTTCCTTGAGGCTTCCCAATTGCCCCTGGCTTCTCTGTACTGGTTGCTACTGCTTACTAAGTGCTTAGGCTACAGGCTACAAGCGCAGGGGTTTTTCCTGGTAGAACTCAAGCGCTCTCAGTCTCTGTCAGTCCCCCCTTACAACAATAGTCATGAAAAAATATGAAAGTGGCGCATCTAAACCAAAAAGGAAAATGCTAGAAAACGAATCAACCACCAAAATTCCCAAGATTACCAGCTTTCTTCTTCCATCGACGAAAATTCAAGCTGTCTCAGAATCAGAATTTTTGAATGTGAATGACGCGGCTACTCCACAACTTTTGGATACTACTGACACTACTCCTCAACCTTCTGATACTGTTGATGTTACTCCACATCCCGATGTACCTGAGGAGAATATTTCTAGTTCTCCACCACCACCACCTCATGATGTGGGTCTCTGGAAAACATTCCTTCCAGCTTCTGACGTCGATTATTGGATTGTTAATGGTCCAGCTGCATGTCAACATCACGATGATAGTTTCATGTCATCAGAAAGAACTATGGGAAATAGAACACGCCGTTTTGCAAAGGAATTTCTTTACGGACGAAAAGCAAATGATGAGAAGTATTACCGAGACTGGCTGCTTTATTCGCCATCAAATGGGAACATTTATTGTTTTTTTCTGTAAGTTGCTTTCAAGGTCCACGTCGCAGTTTGCCTCCTGTGGATTCAACGATTGGAGCAACTGCGGTAAAGTGATAAAGCTTCACGAAAGTAGTGCAGAACACCGAGCATCACTCAGTTCCTGGTTAGCACGTGTTTCAGCGAAAGGGTGCATCGACGAAAAGCTTCAGAAACAGATGAACGATGAGAAGATATATTGGCAGTCAGTTCTTCGGCGTGTTGTTGAAGTGATAAAGTTCCTTGCTCAACGTGGCCTAGCATTTCGAGGAGATACCGAATTATTTGGTTCTGTGCAAAACGGAAACTATCTGGGAATTTTGGAACTTTTAGCCAAATTCGACCCCTTCCTTGCCGACCATATATCTCGTTTTGGAAATAAAGGAAGTGAAAAAATTAGCTATTTGTCTTCCACTGTATGTGATGAACTCATCGAGCAAATGGGACAAGACGTGTTGGCTGTCATTTTAAATGAAATTCACGACGCGAAGTACTATTCCATATGTATTGATTCCACTCCAGACGTTAGTCACATCGACCAACTAACTTTTATTGTGCGCTACATTAACAAGTTTGGTGAAACAACTGAACGGTTTCTAAAATTCTTTCCAATTGAAAGTCACAAAGCCGACAGCCTTTACCAAGATGTGTTGAATATACTAAATGAAATGTCATTGTCTCTGGATAACTGCCGAGGACAAAGCTACGACAACGCAGCAAACATGGCTGGGAAATACGCCGGTCTCCAAGCAAAACTGAGGGAAATTAACCCAATGGCTGACTACATACCTTGTGCAGCACATTCATTAAATTTGGTTGGAGTTGCTAGTGTAAATTGCTGTCTGGACGCTGTTAACTTTTTTGGTCTCGTCCAAGAACTGTATGCATTTTCGGTTGGTTCAACAAAGCGGTGGAGTTCATTGACATCAGGACTCACACCGAACGAAAATGGACGAATTCTGACTTTCAAAGCTTTATCATCTACCCGTTGGCATTGCCATTCAGAGTCTGTCAAAGCACTACATCTCAACTATGCCAACATCTATACTATGCTGAATAGTATCGCAGAAAATGAAGACGAGAAGGGTGATGCCCGACGCTTAGCAGCAGCCTTGGCGGGTAAAATGTGTCTGTTGGAAACCGCATTCATGTGTGTTCTGTGGCACAAGATCTTGCAGCGATTTCAAAAAATCAACACTGCCTTGCAAAGTGTGTCTATTGACATCAGTGTCGGCGTTTCTTTGTTTACTTCTTTGGAAACATTCGTTGCTGGAATGCGTGATGACTTTGACAACCTGGAGAAAGAAGCAAAAGAGCTCATGGAGGACATCCAACAAGACTACACCTCTCGTTTCATTCGGAATCGACCAAAAAGATGCCAGGTTTTTGAAGAAGAAGGTGAGCCGAATGCTACTTTACAAGGTGCACAAAAATTCCGTGTTGAGAGTGTATATGTCATACTTGACAAACTGCTTGCATGTTTATCTCAACGCCGGAATGCTTACAAGCAGATTTCTGAAGACTTTGCTTTCATCAAATCACTGAAGGAGAATGATGTTGGCTCTCTCAGAGAAGATGTAATCCATTTGCAGCAAAAATACAATTGTGATCTGGAAATGGGTGTGAAGAGGAATTTGTGGCGTTTTCTGGAATGGCCGCGGATTTGAATTTGGATCGTGAACCCCAAAACCTACTGAAATGGCTGAAAAAAAATCCTGTAGTGGATTCAACATTTCCGAATGTTTCCACTGCCCTCCGCTTGTTTTCAACTCTTCCCGTGACTATCTGCGAAGGGGAACGTTCTTTTTCAAAGCTTTCCCTGATAAAAAATAGATTTCGTTCTACGATGACGCAGAAAAGACTGAATTCTCTGGCAGTCATGTCAATTGAAAATGACGTTACTTCTGCGTTGACTTTTGATACAATTATTGAAAAGTTTTCACAAACTAAATCGCGAAAGAAAACATTTTTGTAAGTGGTAACTGGGCTGATGGGGGGTTAGGACTGGTAATGGGTTATAGGGGGGCTTAAACTGAAAATGGGGTGATGGGGGGGTTAGGACTGTAAGTGGGTTGATGGGGGGCTAGGACTGGTATTGGGTTGGGGGTTGCTAGGACTGGAAATGGGCTGATGGGTGGCTAGGACTGGAAATGGGCTGATGCAGGGACTAGAAGGGAATGGATGCTGGGTGAGGCTGGAACTAGAAGGGAGCTGATGTTGGGGGAGGATTAGAATGGGATGGGTCTGGAAGAGTAAAATGGAGAAGGGAAAAATATTTTGTGTGGGAGGGATAAAAAATCTACATTTGGCCAGGTATTGGGAGAGTAAGTGGGGATTGAGGATGGAGGGGTAAAATTTGAGTGGATGAAATAGGAATGAGGAAAGAGCAAAAGGAGAAAGATTAGTATGTTAAAGCAGATGTAGAGAGAGAATGGAAAAAAAAACTAGAAGAGAGAAGAAACAACAAATGGACAGCAGACGATGGAGAGTTAGCAGAAGACACAAAGAAACCAGAAGAAAGTGGCTGGAGCAATTGCAGCTGAAAAAAATGCACAAAAGGTAGAAAAATATCTCTTTATTTTGAATTTATTAATTGGAATATGTCAGCTCTGGTAAATGTGCATCATTAACGTCTGTGCTTTGTTTAGTACAAGAGCAAATTAATGTATAGTTTTATTTCTACAGTGTTGTACATTCCAAGTTTGGCTTTTGGGATTCCCAGTTTAATTATTGTCTTCCTGTTTCTAAATTGTGATTACTTGTTTGGTGATGGTCTATGTTCTGCATGTGTAACTGAGCTGAGGTGTTCTGTTTATGTAATTCCTATTTGACATTGCCACTTGTTCTCTTTTTCCCCAGTAGGTCATGTATTGTTGTTCTCTGAAATGTATTGGTTTAATATTTGCAGTGTTGCCTTTTGATTGGTAGAGTATGGTGCTTTGTGAGTCCTGGTAGTGCTGTTAGGATACGGCGGGTTTGCTGTGCTATGGGTTCTAAATGGGCAGTGTTTGTAGTAGTTCCTAATGTGTCTGGCAGTTGGCACTAGATTATAGTAATGTAGAAATCTTTTAGTCTTTCTTTATCCATACACTCATTAAGAGGCACGTTTACTAAAAGTTAGTATATGGTAACATTATGCAAATATTTATGCAAATGAGGCCCCTTATGCAAATGAGGCCCCGCACCCCCCTTGGGCCGCCCCTGCTGGGGGCCCACAATTTTTGTTGGCGTAGGGCCTCACTCAAGGTAAATCCGGCCCTGCCTCTACCCCTTTTCCCAGTCTCTGTGGATAACTCTTTAATGCTTCCTGTCTCTTTGGCCCGTAACCTGGTGTGTTATCCTTGACTCCTCTCTCTTTCTCCACTCATATCCAACTCGTAGCTAAGACTTGCCGTTTCTTCCTTTATAACATTAACAAAATTTGCCCCTTCCTTTCTGATGGCACTACTAAAATGATTGTCCACTCTTTGATCACCTCCCGTCTTGTTTACTGCAATATTCTCCTTGCTGGCCTTCCCGCAAACCATCTCTTTCCCCTTCAATCTATTCAACATTCTGCTGCTCAACTAATTTTCCATTAGCATCACTTTTCCCATGTCACTCCTCTTCTGAAGTCCCTTCATTGGCTTCCCATCCACTTCTGGATCCAATTCAAACTCCTCCTCTTGTCCTATAAATGCATTCACTCTTCAGCCCCCCACTATCTATCATCTCTTATCTCTCCTTACATCCCCTCTCGCGTTCTTCGCTCTTCGAACAGCCTTCGTCTATCTATGCCCTCCACTCGTACTGCTAATTCTAGACTTCGCTCCTTTCACCTGGCTGTACCCTTTGCCTGGAACAATCTACCTCTGTCTGTGCGCAATGCGCCCTCTCTGGACCTCTTCAAGTCTCTATTGCTTTCTGTTCTTGATTCTTGTTTTTGCTCTTCTTGTTTATTGTATACTTTGTCTTACTGGATTGTATTTGTGTTTTGTGATCTTCTTGACTAGATTGTGAGCTCTGATGAGCAGGGACTGTCTTTTTTTCATGTATGTACTGCTCTTCATACGTTTGAAGTGCTATATAAATGTTAAATTAAATTAAATAGAATAGAATAGAATAGTCCCTGCTCATCAGAGCTAACACTCAACCGGCTGTACTCCCAACCAGATGTGACGCGATCGCTCTGCCAGCGATCGCGTGATCTCAAGGTGCAAACCTGGTGCTGTTTATTCAGTTATTCCATCTGGTTACGTCCCATTACTGCTGTACTCCCAACCGGATGTGACGCGATCGCTCTGCCAGCGATCGCGTGATCTCAAGGTGCAAACCTGGTGCTGTTTATTCAGTTATTCCATCTGGTTACGTCCCATTACTGCTGTACTCCCAACCGGATGTGACACGATCGCTCTGCCAGCGATCGCGTGATCTCAAGGTGCAAACCTGGTGCTGTTTATTCAGTTATTCCATCTGGTTACGTCCCATTACTGCTGTACTCCCAACCGGATGTGACGCGATCGCTCTGCCAGCGATCGCGTGATCTCAAGGTGCCCCCCTCGCATAAATTGCATTCTAGCGCGGCGTTCCGCTAGCTGCCACTATTCTGTTTATGTTGTTACGTTTACTCCTGACTCTCTCCCCAGTCCCTCCCGACTGCCGTTGTGTTGGTACTTTCCTTCAGATTCCGCATAGCCCTGTTATGTTTGTGTCCACATCTTTATGTATAGTACCCTGCCCAGCACTCTGTCTCCCTTAAGTATCTGTATTTAGTTATTGTGATTGTATCTTGTATTTAATGTAACATTGTCTCCCTTAAGTATCTGTATTTAGTTATTGTGATTGTATCTTTTATTTGATGTAACTCTCTCTCCTCCCCCTCTAGGTGCAAACCTGGTGCTGTTTATTCAGTTATTCCATCTGGTTACGTCCCATTACTGCTGTACTCCCAACCGGATGTGACGCGATCGCTCTGCCAGCGATCGCGTGATCTCAAGGTGCCCCCTTCGCATAAATTGCATTCTAGCGCGGCGTTCCGCGCTGCGGCGGCGCGCACCGTGGGCGCGCGCTGAAGGAGCGCAACCAAGGAGCAGGTCTGCTCCTTGGGCGAGCTCCTTGGGGCGAGTCCACGGGAGCGAGTCCATAGCTGCACACCCCGCTCCTCGACCCTAGGGCGTCCACTCTTCATGTTGCCTGGTTGCCGTCAGCCTGCCCGATCTCCCCGCACGATCACCTCTTTGTTCGGTAAGGCTTCTCTCCTTAGGATCCTTCTCCTGTTACTGTTTCCCTCATTATTTCCTTCCGCTACCCCCCTGCCTCCTGCACCTTCACCCGCCATGTCTGCAATTCCTGCTTTTTGGGGTTGGAGGCCCCCGCCTTCCCTTGCTGCGCCGGGTGTTCTCACCAGAAACCCCTCCAATCTGGTCCCTTGTCCACTCTCGGTCACTCCTCCACTCTCGATTCCCCATTCACCCGCCGCTTCCTCTTTTATCCTCTTACAGCTGGCCCTTCTAAATTGCCATTCCACTCGCTCAAAGGGTCCTCTCATTCAAAATCTCATTTCTCAACACTCAGTCGATGCCCTATTTCTGACTGAGTCATGGCTCAGAGAAGGCGAAGAGCCTCTGCTGTACCGATGTCTCCCTCCCGGCTACTCCGCCCTATCCACCTGCCGTCGGGGCCGGAGTGGAGGGGGAGTCGCTGTTCTCTTCCGCTCCTCCCTGGCTCTCCAGGAGGTCCCCTCCCCTGCTCTCCATTATCCAGAATCCCTCCTCCTTCGTCTCAATTCCTCCCCACCACTCTACTTCTACCTGGTCTACGCCCCTCCCACCCTACCTACCCCCCGCTGGGATTCCCTTGTTCAAACCCTCTCAGAACTTTCCCTCAGCCACTCACACCTCCTGATCTTAGGGGACTTTAACATTCACTTTGACTCCCCTTCCTCCTCCCGTGATTCCTCCTTTCTTTCCCTCCTTTCCGATCTTTCTCTGTCACAACACACCAATATGCCTACCCATTCTGCTGGTCACTCTCTAGATCTGATTATATCTCCCTCCTCTTCCCCTGCAGTCCCTGCTTCCCTCCGCACCCTATCTGTCCCTTGGTCCGATCAACTCTGTTTACTCTTCTCCCTCCCTATCCTCTCTTTCCCACCCACCCAGGGCAGATCCCCCTCTGCCCCTCCTCTGGTTCGTCGTCTTACCCCTGTTGTTCTTTCTCGCTTCCCGCCCCCTGAGTCCCTCTTCCCTCCAGATTTCTACTCGCTCCCAGCTGACCGCCAGGCTCAGTCCTGGAATACCACCCTTTCAGCTGCACTGGACCAGCTTGCTCCACATCAGCCTCCCCCTTCCCGCCCCCCTCGCCATCGCTACCCCTGGTTCCACCCCGGTCTCTTCCTTCACCGCTCCTACCTGCGTCACGCCGAACGGCGTTGGTGTCAGCATCCCTCCCCCGATTCCCTGGCTCACTTTCGCCATTGCCACTCCCACTACCGCTCCCTGCTTCATTCCGCCAAACGTGACTATTTCTCCTCCCATATTTCTCAGTCCGCAAACTCCACTCGACAACTTTACTCTATCCTCCGCTCCCTCTCTGCTCCTTACTCTTTCACTTCTCCAGCCCCTTCCCCGATGACCCCTGATCCTGCCCTTCTGGCATCACACTTTGCCACCAAAATTCAAAACCTTCGATCACTTCTCCCCTTATGCCCCCCTCCCCTCTCCTCTGCCCCCCCATCTTTTGACTCCCCCACTGTCCCCCCTTCCCCTAACCCGCCCTCCCTCTCTCATAAATGGTCCTCCTTCCAGCCCGTGTCCCTCTCAGATCTCTCCAGGGTCTACTCTTCGCTTCGGAAGACCACTTGCCCCTCTGACCCCATCCATTCCCAGTGGCTTCTAGATCCATCTCTGGCCCTCTCTCCCTTTCTCCTCTCCATCCTCAACTCTAGTCTCTCCTCTGGTTCTTTCCCCTCCATCTGGAAACATACCATCATCCGTCCCATTCTGAAAAAAGCCTCCCTTGACCCATCCTCCCTGGCAAACTGGCGCCCAATCTCAAACCTCCCTTTCCTCTCCAAACTCCTTGAGAAACTGGTCTACACACAGCTCTCTTCTCACTTGGAGGCCACCCTGTCACTTCACCCCCGCCAGTCCGGTTTCCGTCCCAATCACAGCACTGAATCCATTCTGCTTGCTTTCCTTAATGAAGTCCACTCAGCACATGACCACGGTTCTATCACTATCGCTGTTTCTTTGGATCTATCTGCTGCATTTGATCTTGTAGACCATCACCTCCTTTTGTCTCGATTACATGCCATCGGACTTTCTGGCTCCGTCCTTTCCTGGTTTCACTCATTCCTCTCCCACCGCTCCTTTTCTGTCTCCACAGGCTCCTCCTCCTCCCCTCCCACTGCTCTTCCCTGTGGTGTTCCTCAAGGCTCTGTCCTTGCCCCTCTCCTGTTTAACATTTTTTTGGCCCCCCTCGCTCTTCTCGTCCAGCAACACAGTATCTCCGCCCACTACTACGCCGATGATATCATTCTCCTTCATCATACAGACCCTTCCGTCCCGGATCTTGCTCCCCTCAATTCCTGCTTGTCCTCAGTCTCTGCCTGGTTTTCTTCCCATTTGCTCCATATCAACTCCTCTAAGTCCTTCGCAATTTGGTTTACCTCTGGTGCCCCAATCCCTTCCTTTGCCCCCATCCTGTCCAGCACCCCCCTACCAGTAGTCACTTCCCTGCGATATCTCGGAGTCACCCTAGATTCCGCTCTCTCTTTCAAAGATCATATTTCCTCCGTTGTACAGCGCTCTTTCCTCACTTTAGGCCAACTTCGTGCCATCCGTCCCTTCATATCCGCCCCCTCCTTGTCTACCCTGCTATTGTCCCTGATTGTCTCCCGCCTAGACTATTGCAATGTAGTTCTAGCCGGCCTCCCCCAAACCCAACTGCGTAGATTACAACTCGTCCATCACGCCGCTGCACGTCTCCTCACCCATGCATCTCGTTTCGAGCACATCACCCCCATTCTGATCCACCTTCAATGGCTTCCCCTTTCCTACCGCATTCAGTTCAAAATTCTCATCTACGTACACAGGACTATCCACACCGGGGTCCCTCTCTATCTTGCCAATCTCATACATCTACACTCATCACACCGTTCCCTCAGATCAGTTCACCTGAATCGCATGTCCCTCCCTTCCCCCTCACAGGCCCACCTCGAGTCCACCCGCTCCTCAGCCTTTTTCTTTTTGAGGCCGAGACTGTGGAACTCACTCCCCGTCGCCCTCCGCCTGGAACCCTCATATAAGACCTTTAAATCCAAGCTAAAGACACACCTTTTTTGCACCGCCTTCAGTCTCCCTCCTCCACCTGCCTCCCCCCCTCCGTGATAGTATTGCCTGTATGTTGTTGTTACTTGGCTCTGTTCCTTTTTGATGCACTATCTATGGCCTCTTGCTTTCTCCTTTCTCCTTTATACAATGGCGTTCCTTTCCTGTTTCTGCTTCGCAGCGTGTATTTTGCCTACTATTGTACACCGCTCTGATGCCACCGGTAAAGAGCGGTATATTAAATCCGCAAATAAAGATAAAGATAAAGGTAAAGATGAAAAAAAACATTGTGAAACTGGGGGCTAGAGTATGGCAATGTTTTTTCATCTTGATTAGATTGTAAGCCCCAGAACACCAAAATCCCCAAGTCATGTAAAAGTGTGTAAACTTCTTATTACCATGCTTAGTTCTACAAGCATAACCCCTGGGGTAATTTTATAAAAGCCCTTTTGCAAGCCTAAAAAGGCCTTTACACATGAAACATTCTTTATAAAATTATCTCTTTAGTGTGCAGTATCTTTTATGGCAAATGTCATTTGAAGTGCCAGTAATTTAAAATAACCTGTTTGTTGATATGACAATGTTAAAATACAAGTTAATAATTAAGATAGGAATAATATCAATAAAATTGACAGAAAAAAGTTCCAATGGCTGTTAGTATTCAGCATGATTATATAAGTATTGGTTACATATTTTAAAGAACAATACATTCCCATGTACAGTTCAAATGAGAAATGCCTCTTAAATTCTATTAAAGTAATAAAATATTCTTTTCTTTAAAAGAACCTAAATTGTTGTCGTCAGTACTGAGTTTTGTTTTAAATTGTATTCTCATCATAAATCTATCCAAGCCAATTTAACAAAGGAGCATTTGGGGGAGGGACATTGTTGCCCCCAAACTGGGCTTATGGTAACATCTTATACATAAAAAAAGAAGGAATTTTCTTTAGTTTGGTTCAGCAATGTATTTAATGCTTTCATACTTTCTGTTTATATAGATCACAGCAGATAAGAATGCTTCGGACTTTCACCTTCTGTTCTGCCCCAGTTCCAGCAATAGCGGCTCCCAAAGAAGAGGGGGGTGATGGGGTGTATCTCATTAAAAAAAAGGTGTTGAGATATTTTAAAATACTTGAAGATCCATGAAATACAGAAAACATGTACTGTTGAAAGGCCATTAGTAGAGGAAAGCTAATGGGCCATCTCATGAATAGTAGCAGGCTATATCATTTGCAGAAATAACACCCTTTCAAGCTAACTACCAGGCTGAGGACACCATTCTGTACTGCAAGTAGCAACAGCAAGAGAACTAAAAAAAGAGGAAATCTGTTTCTCAGCTTGGGCCCCCAAACTCTTCCCCCAGTGAAATGGCAGATGAGCAGCCCATCTAAGTAAGCCACTATGGAGGAGATGGCATAGTGTTTAGGGCCAGCAGCAAACAATATCTAAGGTAGTGATGTGGTGCAATGCAAAATGATTTCCCTGAATGGCCAATGTCTGCAGGTTGTTGAGGCTGCTGCATCTCTTAATCCCCAACATCTATCCAGGACAGTCTCTAATAAGTGGCAGGGCTGATGTTAGGGGGTGGGAAACAGAACAATTGCCCTGGGCCCAATACCACAGGGGGGCTTCAAGTGAACCTCAAACTGAAGGAGGCATAGCCTGCAGGCAGGCTTTGAGTCCCACTCACAAATTTCTGTCCAGGGCCCCTGCAGGTCCAACAACAGTCCTGATAGGTAGGCAATCCCCAGCCTGTAAAATCAGTGTCATGCCCTGCTACAGGCACAGCTTTTGAAAGCATGGATAGTAGAATGCATTTCACTAGTGACATCTGGAGTAGTCAGAGCACTACACATGCCTGCCTCTCATTGACAGCAAGTTGGTGGCAACTGGATGAGGAAAGAATAGGCTGTAAGTATAGTGGGAACCAAGAAAAACACACAAATCTCCAATACACCAAGTTCAGAGAGAAGCAGGTATCAAGGACTATCACAGATCACAAACTATAAAGGCTTTTATTATATTGTCCTAGAGGTCTGTCCCTACACATGTTTCAGCTGCTAGGCCTTCATTAGGGGCTCAGGACCTCAACAGAAGACAAAATGACAAGATTAAAAAAATAGAAACATGATGACAGAAAAAGACCACATGGCCTATCTAGTCTGTCCTTCCATATCAACAACTACAACAGTCCACTTTTTACCTTTAGAGATCCTCTGTGTTGGTCCCATGCTTTTTTGAATTCAGTTACTGTCCTCATCTCTACCACGTCAACTGGGAGACTATTCCATGGATCCACTACTCTTTCCGTAAAGAAATATTTCCACATATCACTCCTGAATCTGTCTCCCTTCAGCCTCATCCCATGTCCCCTCGTAGCAGAACTTGCTTTCAATTGAAAGAGGCTCTCTCCCTGAACATTTATGCCACGGAGATATTTAAACATCTCAATCATATCACCACTATCCCGCCTTTCCTCTAAGGTGTACATATTAAGATCCTTAAGTCTGTCCTCATATGCTTTATAATGAAGCCCACTAATCATTTTAGTAGCCACCCTCTGCACCAACTCCATCCTGTTCACATCCTTTTGAAGGTGCGGTCTCCAGAATTGCACACTATACTCCAAATGAGGTCGCACCAAAGACTTATACAGAGGTATTATCACCTCCTTTTTTCTGCTAGCCATTCCTCTCCGTATGCACCCAAGCATCCTTCTAGCTTTTGCCGTCACCTTTTCTACCTGTTTAGCTACTTTAAGATCATCAGACACAACCACGCCTAGGTCCCACTCTTCTTTAGTGGACAAAAGTACTTCACCTCCTATACTGTATTGCTCCCTTGGATTGCTGCAGCCCAAATGCATGACCTTACATTTTTTAACATTAAATCCCAGCTGCCAAATTCTAGACCATTCTTCAAGCTTAGCTAGATCCCTCCTCATGTTATCTACACCTTCCTGGGTGTCTATTGCAGATTTTGGTATCATCTGCAAAGAGGCAAACCTTACCCGACAGCCCTTCGGCTATATCACTAACAAAGATGTTAAAAAGAATCGGACCAAGGACAGATCCCTGGGGCACACCACTGGTAACATCCTTCTCCTCAGAGTGAGCTCCATTTATTTGTACTCTTTGTCGCCTCCCACCCAACCAATTTCTAACCCAAGCAGTAACTTTAGGGTCCATTCCTAGGGTGCTCAGTTTGTTTATAAGTCGCCTGTGAGGAACGGTGTCAAAGGCTTTACTGAAATCTAAATACACCACATCTAGAGCTCTCTCTCGGTCCAACTCCCTGGTCACCCAGTCAAAGAAATCAATCAGATTTGTCTGACAAGACCTCCCTCTGGTGAATCCATGCTGCCTCAGATCCTGTAATCCACTGGACTCCAGAAACCTCACTATTTTCTCTTTCAGCAGCGTTTTCAATAATTTACTCACCACCGAAGTTAAACTAACTGGCCTGTAGTTTTCAATGACATCCTTACTTCCGCGTTTGTGTAAAGGCACCACATGAGCCTCTCTCCAGTCCTTTGGCACCACTCCCGACTCCAATGAGGCATTGAAAACGTCAATCAGTGGAGTTGCTAGAACGTCCCCAAGTTCCCTCTATATTCTAGGGTGTATCCCATCCAGTCCCATCACTTTGTCTACTTTAAGTTGAGCTAGTTTGTCACAAACACAGTCTTCTGAAAATTGTTGAAGATGTCCCTTGCTTCCGTTCCTATTTGTGGGTGTTTTCTGAGGTCCTGCTCCTGGTTCTTCATCTGTGAACACAGAACAAAAATATTTGTTAAGCAATTCCGCTTTATCCTTATCAGCTTCAACATATTCCCCCCCTGCACCCTTGAGTCTGACAATACCACTTTTTCCCTTCCTCTTCTCTCTAATATATCTGAAAAATGTCTTATCCCCCCATTTTATTGCATTGGCTATTTCCTCCTTCTTTTGAATCTTTGCCTTCTTGACTACTTTGCTAGCTTCTCTACGTTTTTCCAAATACAGATGCCTGTCTTCCTCTCTCTGTGATCTCTTGTATTTCATGAAGGCCTCCCTCTTTTTCTTCACTTTTTCAGCTACTTCCTTCGAAAACCATAGCGGTCTCCTTTTCCTTTTGCCTTTATTTACCATTTTAACAAAAAGGTTGGTTGCCCTTAAAATGCCCCCTTTCAGTTTTGCCCACTGTTTTTCTACATCCCCCAGCTGTTCCCATCACACTAACGACTCCCTGAGGTATTGGCCCATCTTCGCAAAGTTAGTCTTCCTAAAGTCTAAGATCCTCACCTTGGAATGTATTCTAACAGCCCTAGTCCTAATACTGAACCACACCATCTGGTGATCACTGGATGCAAAATGATCTCCCACTACAACATCAGAAACACTTTCACCATTGGTAAGCACCAAGTCCAGTATGGCCCCTTCACGTGTGGGGTCTATTACCAATTGCCTGAATAGTTCTCCCTGTAGAGAATCTAGGATCTCCTTACTTCTAGATGATACTGCAGCAGGAATGTGCCAATCAACATCTGGCATATTGAAATCTCCTATCAGTAGCACTTCCCCTTTCCTAGCAATGCTGCGTATGTCTTCAATTAACTCTCTGTCCACCTCTTCCTCTTGTGAGGGAGGTCTGTATATCACACCAATGCAAATAGATTTCTATTTCCCTCTTTCTAGTTTAACCCACAATGCCTCCTCTCTCCCTTTTAAGCTCTGTAATTCCAAAGCTTTAATTGTAGTTTTTACATATAGTGCCACTCCTCCTCCCCTTCTTCCTACCCTGTCCTTTCTGAATAAACTATAGCCAGGTATAGTTACAGCCCAGTCATGGTTTTCTGTGAACCATGTTTCTGTAACTGCCACTAAATCCAAGTCAGCCACTCCTACCAAAGCTTCAACATCAGGGATCTTATTTCTCATGCTACGGGCATTTATACACACTGCTTTCCATATGTTACCCCTGTTACCCATTTCCATAAAGGTATTTAATATATCACCTACCTGGGGGCTTTCCCTTACCTGGGGGCTTTCATCACCTATCCCCAACGAATCTAGTTTAAAGCCCTCTTCAATAGATTAGCCAGTCTACTAGCGAAGATACGTTGACCTTTCTTGGACAGATGGATGCCATCTCTGCTCTGCAACCCTTGGAACAGCATCCCATGGTCTAGGAAACCAAAATGCTCTCGATGACACCATCCATGCAGCCATGCATTCATCTCCAGGACACGAGCCTCTCTACCTTGGCCTTTACCCTCAACAGGGAAGATTGAAGAGAACACCACCTGTGCACCTAACTGCTTCACCCTCTGTCCCATAGCCATGAAGTCACTTTTGATATGTTCCGAGGTATACCTGGCAGTATCATTTGTTCCAACATGGATTAGCAACATTGGGTAATAGTCAGTGGGCTTAATGAGTCTCGGCAAACTCTCCATAACATCTTGGATTTTGGCACCAGGCAGACAGCATACCTCTCTGGACATCAAGTCTGGTCGGCAGATGGACGCCTCAGTACCCCTCAGAAGAGAGTCTCCAACCACCACTACCCTTCGTTTCCTTCTGGTCACTGATTCTGCAACTTTGGGATACTTTAACTCTGGTTCTTCCCTTTCCCTTTCCAGGGATGCTTTCACCTCCTCCACTTCCAGGGCTGCATAATGGTTCTTCAATTCAAGGGCTGGAGAAGTTGGATTGGTGATTTTGCAGGCCCTGGTGACCTGTGTCCAACCATCGACATTCTGATGGCACCCATCTTCTGTGCTGGAGAGCTTGGTTGCTGCAAGAAGCATCTCATCAGTGTACTTCTCACTGTCTTGTATGCTCCTCAGCCTCGCAACCTCCTCTCTGAGTTCCTCCACTTGTTTCCTCAGAGCTTCAGCATGCGGGCACCCTGCAGATGGAAGTGGTCCTTCAACTGGCATTAGGACCTCTGTCTGGACTGAGGCAGAAGCTGTAACGGGGGCAACAGCTTTAGCAATATGATATTTCCCAGCCATTGTTCTGTTTGTAGAGCTTAGGTATCTTTTAAAGCAAAAGAGAGAGATCTACCAAGTACCAGCCGGTTTCGCAGCAGTCCTTTCAGAGAAAAATTCAAAATGTGCTGGTCCAATTCTCTGTGATTTGTTAAAGGGGGAGGTGCCCTTTAAAGCAAGACTGCTCACTAGGGGTGGGTGGGAGTCGGGGTGGGTAGGGAGGGAACTAACACCTGATTAGGTGTTAGCAGTTTCCAAACCTGAGGAGGTTACTAGAGTTCAGCAACCTACTGTGCTCAAGGAAAGTTCCCCTAAAGCACCAAAAAGAAAGTAACCTTGCTTTAAAAAATATACCAAAAACCCTTTTAAGAGCTCCCAGTCTGAGAGCTAGCAATGTAATATAATAAAAACAAACAAACAAACCCTCAGATCCTTACTGTTTGTTGATCTGTAGAGCCCTGGTTAGGAAAAAACAAAGAGCCCAATTCTGAAATGGGTACATACGGACTGTCCAGACACCCAAAAACTGTATGGAGCCAGTTTGTACCTGATTCTGCAACTGTGGGAGCTATACATTCTTGTAGTTGTGGAATCAGGGCACTTAGACAGCCTGGGGTGCCCCCAATTCCAATATGGGAGATGTCCATCAATGTGCCCGGCCAACTCTCTCAACACTCTGACTGGTGTGCCAGCGGTGTGGTGTCCTGTCGCCATGGCACCAGCGTGTTCAGCCAGAGCCACCGATTGCCCGGATGAACTTTGGCCCATTTCCCTACCTTCTGACCCTTGGTAGGGGCTCCCTCAGCCCAGATCAGGTGATGGGTGCCATGCCACTAAAGCACAATTGAGCTGGGGCATCCTGGAGCAGGAACCCTTTGCTAAGTTTGGCACTTATTCCACCCTCTGGTTGAAATAACCTGGATGTCTAGGTAGGTGCCAGGGGATGAACAGAGGCAGGAGCAGAATTGCCTCTGTACATCCTGGCAGATGGCCCCTCCTCCATACCGCTCCTCTCTGCCCCTGCACAACCCCCTCCCAACCGCGTCCAGCACTCACCACACAAATTCAGGGGAGTGCGGAGAGTAATGACACCAAAATCGTGATCAGGGGCTAAACGCAGGTTGAATGCCAAACCCAGACATCTAACCCTGCTATTCCTGCATTGGAATGACCACCAAAATGTATAAATATAAATTCATAGAGAAATATGCACATGAGCCAAATCAACCAATAAAAAAACTACATGTAAAACAAACAATATGGAGATAATTGGCAATAATCATATTCTATAAATAAAAACTTATAAGAACATATAAAATATCGACCATAAAAGTATATGTAATGATGATAAATGAAAGAGGCAAATCATCCAATAAAACAAAATAAGATCCAATTAAACGATATGTCTGTATGATTACATGAACTATGAAAAACAACAACTTATTGCCAGTGGTTTATTTATTTATTTACATTTTCTTATATACTGCGCTATTCTGCATCAGTGCGGTTTACATTGAACAAACTGAAATTACATTGAACAGGGCATTATAACTATTTTACATGGAACATGGGCTATGGAGGGTTAAGTGGCTTGCCCAAGACCACAAGGAGCACCTGTGGGACTAAAAACTCCAGTCCTTCTGGCCCAAGGTTGCTGTCCTCTAGTGGGATTTGAACCCTTGACCTTCTGGTCTGAAGTACCTTGCCCCAACCACTAGGCCACTCCTCCACTCCACTGTGTTAGTGCAAGGGTCACACACCAAGATCTTGACAGTGCATCTTATGGAAAGTACTCAGTCCATGCTATCCCAGGAACTTGTACCACTGAACGCATCTGGGGCAACCCCATCGAGGCCAACAGGACCCATAGTGATGGAGAAGTCAGGTGAGACTATTTCCATTGATTCTCCCTCTATCCCCCTGGTGAGTGCCCATAATGCCCAGCCTGCCCCCGCAGCGCTGATCCCCAAACCCTCACACAAACGCTTGAAGAGGTGCAGGTGAGCATGCTCATCCTCTTCCTCTAGTTCCTCCTCCTCCTCCTCCTCCTCCTCTTCCTCCCTCAAGGCTGAGAGAGTCAGGGCTGCCAGCACCCATGCTGCTTTGCTGCCCGGCACAATGGAATTGTGGGAGACTGTCCAGAGGTCCCTCTGGAATAAGGTCATCTAAAGGGAATACTTTGATATCTTCAAGCTTCTATAAGGGAGGTGCCAGCACAGTGCAAGGAAAAGAGCGAAGTCGGGTGATCTATTGTACCTATGAGAGCATACCATTCTCAAATGGACCATCGCATATGCCTGTATGATCAGCATCACGTGATGCAAAGATCCCTCCCAGCTCAGGCACATGTTGGCGTACATGGACACCATCATCAATGCTGCAAAGGAATATGAGGGGTACTCTTGGCTGTCATACGATGAGCATTTCCATGACAAGATGTCATGGGATGTGGATGACATGGGGATTTGGCTTCAGAGGATGAGTTCTATGTACGGCCAGAGTTTTCAAAAGCGAAGTATGCCCGCCACAAGCAAGCCTGCCCCGAACAATGACATCTGCAGGCGCTACAGCAAAGGAATGTCTTCCTTTCATGACTGCAAATATCGACATACCTGCCTCCACTGTGCTACCTCCCACCTCACATCTCAGTGTACTAGGAGGATGCTGGCAAAGACCGTACAGCAACCGAAGCAGTGACCCCACCTTCCAATGAGCCCCTATGCCCATGTCCATCACAGCCTTGGACACCTGGCTTGATATCTGCCCAAAAAGGATGATGCTAGACAGCTCAGGGAGGGCTTTTGCTTTGGCTTCATGATCCCAGGGTCTCCTCACCTGACCTACTCAGCTGCTGCGACACTTTTGGCAGGAGAAGATCGAACACGGAGGTGAGTCTTCAGCACATGATTGGCCCCTTCATCAGCAGATAGATTAAGTTCAGGGGGAGGGGTGGACATAAGTCCTGCCTACCTATGCTAATGTTTTTATTCTCTGTAAACGGGTTCATTTTGCATGATACATTTTTATTTGGGGTTGGATTTGTATTTGTTATCCAGCTCTTGTAGCATTAATGTCATCTCATCTTATTATTTTAATTTATTTTAAAATTTTTAGTGAGCCTGTCTGTATACCTCCTCCCCTTGGTAATTAATCAATGTTTCTCCCTAGTACTGATCGGGCACTTTATACACGAAGAATGAGTTCACTCCCGATTGTGCAGTCTTGACTTTCCCTGTGGACGGGAGTGCTCTACACACGGTGCAATTCATACCTGGTTTTATTCTGTACTTTATTTATCTTTTAAACAATATTGCCATTTCACTCTTACACTAACTTTGGTCCTTTGGAGTGGTTTTACGTTGCGCTCAGATGGATACTGTGAATATTTATATACTCTAATTCCCACAACACTTTCCTTTTTACTCTTTTGTTTATTATTCCACGTTTTCAAATAATAATTTTTATAATTACACACAGGCAATCTTTTTTTCATTTTCCTCTCGATTTTTGTTTTGTTTTTAAATGGTTGTCATGACTACATAGATTCTGTTTACTTAATTTGGCAGGAATGCTTAACTTTACATGGTTGTTCATCCTAGCACCCACTTTTCATTCCTAAGAGCTACGGCATTCTATGCAGAAGTAATGAGGGTAGGTCCTTTACTGTCTGGCGCTTTCATTTGCATTTTTGTTTGTACTTTTTGTACTTTCTTTTTAAATGACTCTTTCCTTTTTCATAGGTACTGGCTTGCATAGTTTTGTTTTTTATATGTCTCACATATTCTCCAGTATTCTATTAGTAACAACCCCCGAATCACATTATTATTTCAAAGCATTCTTATACTTTGTTTTCCCCCGTTTGTGGACCCTGGCTGTCATTTATTTGGTTTAGTCAAATTGTGGGTTACGCATAGATATTTCACTTTTAGATGTCATATATCCTTCAGTTTTATATACGATTGTATTTATTTTATTAACATTGGTTCACTCATTGTGGTCTATATGGGCTCAAGAGTACCCCCATGGTTCTCCACCTCCCTTCTTCTCTTCCCCCTTTCCCTCTTTTCTCTTCTCCCTCACCTTCTCCTCCTCCTTTCCCTATCCCCTTTCACTTTTTTCTGCTTTTTGGCTTAGGTGGCTTCTAACTGCTCTTTTTATTCTGCCCTCTTTTCTTGTCCATCCATATAGCAGCATTGCCCTTGACCTTCCTCCTGATATGTGGTTGTCATACAGAGTGTCCTTTCTTGTGAGTAAGTACCTTGGTGTTAGTGGGTCAGATGTGTTTCTTGAAAGTATAGCATTTTATTAATTTATTAATTTATCATCTATTTAGTTATATTTTAATTATCTTTATTTGTTTTACTATTTTAGTATTTTCATTTAATGTAACATTTGTCACGTTTTTATGATGTCTTATTTGTGGTCTTTTATGACTTCATTATAAATCATTTTCATAGTTTATGTAATCATACAGACATGTAGTTTAACTGGATCTTATTTTGTTTTATTGGATGATTTGCCTCTTTCATTTATCAACATTACGGAGACTTTTATAGATACTGTTTTATGTTTTTATAAGGGTTTTTTATGTATTGTGATGAGGAGAGTGTGGCTGAGCCCATGAAAATAGAGGAAAATCAAAAATCTACCTTTAAGGAAAGAGACAGACAGCAAATCCATAGCTTGCATAGTGCAGGAAAAGAGAAAAAACACGCATTTGCTGAAGGAAGGCCACACCCAAGCTCTGCTAACCTAAGGGCAGGCTTGGAAACTAATGAAAAACACCTGAGCAGGGGGCAGTGCACGATATGAAAAAAACAGCTTTATAAACCCAGAGGAACAGGAAGGAAAGAGAGTTCACCAGAGAGTTCACCAGGGAGTTCACCGGGGAGTTTGACCAGGAATTCGATCGGGGAATTGACCGGGGAGTTGGAGTTGACCACAGAGACTGCTGGGGAGAGAAGCACCCAAGAAAGGCCCAGAGAGTTCACCGGGGAGGAGACCGGTGGAGACTTCCGTGGGGACTTCAGAGGTGAAGGCAATACCCCAAGAGAAAGTCAGGCTTGCAGGAAAAGTACAAGTAGTTCTGAAGCCAGCAGAGGTGTGGCTGGGAGAATTACTGGCTAGCAGCAGAGTACAGTTTCTACAGTTCATGAACCAGCTCTAAGGGTTCAAGCTCCCAGAAGGTGGGTGAACAAAAGTACAGCTAACAGTGACCTGAAACAGAGGCACTGTGTCATTTAATTCAGAAAAAGAATCTACACCTTCCAGGTGAAAACCTTGCTTGTAGTGGAAAGCCTCAGTGGAGAAAAGTTCAGGAGCTTTTGGAGTGCATTGAGCCAGAAGCATTGCATGGAGCTTTAGAGTCAGACGTACCGGCAGGAGATCCAGAGGAAATGCAGGTAGATTGTCCTGAACCTGTTTCTATGTCTGAAGATTCATTAATGGACTGTTCATGGTGTCAGAGAGCTGAATAAAAGCTTCTGCAGAAAAAAAAAAAAAACCTGTAACTTGAAAACCCCAAAGCATTAAGAAAACAGGGAGAGTTACTCTAGCCAGGAAAGCTAAGAACCCTGTTTAATGCAGTGAAGACATTTACTTTTGTTTGAAAAAAAAGGGACGCATTTGTTTGTTATATATATTGAGAGGCAGCTGCATGTGTTAAGAGAGCCTTCTAAAGCAGTTTCAGTCTTTGGTTTCATGGAATTTCCTGAGGAATATTGTTTGGAGAGGAATCCTGTTGCCTTCTGTTAAGCCTTAGTGCTTTTGGAAAAAAAAAGAAGAAATAAATTCCTGTTTGCCTTTGAAAAAACCTTTGGTTTCCATACTTCTGTTTTTGAACTAGTAACACAACTACAAGTCCCATAAGCCCAGGCTCTGGACGAGGATAACATAATCTTTATTTAAAGACTAAAAAGGGCAGCCCTACGCCTATAGGCCGCGGCCTTGGCTAGGGTCCCCCACAGGTGGCGTAGTTTTTGGATCTTTTTTTTTTTCCTTCCTGCGCATGTGCCAGAAGAAGAAGGATTTACAAGCACCCCATGATTTCCACCCTAGAGTGCTAACTGCCAAAGCCGTGTGGAGGAATACAAGGTTAAGCACAGCTGGAGGTCAGAACCAGAGTCACGGAGGACGAGCGGTGACCTTAATCTCTGAAAGCTGGAATCTACACCTGTATCAGGTAACCCGTAGATAAGTGGGTTTAAAAGAAAAGGATACCAGTGTGGTGGTGCAGCAGCTAATCTGTAGAAACCAGAGAAGGAGCAGAGCTGGTATTCTTGAGCCGCACTTGGTGGTGTTTCTGTCTTTTCTTTTTACAGAGCAGCTGCAGCCATGGAGTGCAAGGAGCTACTACAGTGGATGGCTAATCAGTTTGAGAAACAACGAGAGATGTCCATTCAAGCCCAAGAGCAGACTGCAGCAGTAATGCAAGCGCAGCAGAAGCCTCTATTGGACATGATGGGAGCGTGGCTGGGAGCTCAGGAGAAAGCAGCCGAACCAGCATGGACAATTCCAGGTTCTTTAGGAACATTATATACATGTGGGCTAGGGCCATAATCTAGTGGAACATTTTCATTCGGACAATTAACTGAGAGTGATGATATTGATGACTTTGTT